>OY757929.1:31029693-31142193 GCA_963585895.1 Sepioteuthis lessoniana
TGTGTGTGTGTGTGTGTGTGTGGTATAGATCCTGTCCTTGGTATGTTCACAGTAGGACGAAACTGAGTTCTTTGCCTGATGGCATCTCGAGATAAAAGAGAAAAGTTTTCGTAGCTTTTCTTTTATATCAGAATGTGTACTACGGTGTCGCCGTTAAGTAGTCGTATGAATTTTTGCGACATGCTTTGATTGGTCAGAGCGATTGTGGGCCAGGATCCTCCCAAAGTAACAAAACTGTTTTAGGTTCGCTCCTTAGTCTGTCACTTTGTAAATTTACGTGGTGAAAACTTCTATGAGTATTTTTGTGTTTGGAGAAGAAAGAAAGAAAGAAAAAAAGAAAGAAAGAAAGAAAGAAAGAAAGAAACCCTGTCATCAGTTTCACTGCTAGGTTTGATTTGGTTTCTTTGTTTAATGACATATCAACCTTCGTGTGTTATTTAATGCCGTAGCCATTCTTGTAGAAGAACAGTAGTGGTAATATTTAACCCGTTGCTGAAGTGGGGAGGATAAAGGAGTTTATACCTTTACCAAGAGAACGTAATAGCATGACTGAAGCTCGAACTCGTTTACCACGAATGTCACACAGTCCAGTACGTTAGCCACTCCGCCATGAGGACTCTCCTACTTTCATTTTAATCGTTGTCTTATAGCAAGGATGAAAATAATTCGATGAATACACTTCTGTTAATAAATATTCGATTGGCAAACAAGAACTGATTGATTTGTGTATATTTTAACGTGGATTCATCTCAAGAATAATATGATTGATTATCAACCTTTACTTCGTCTGGTATAAGGCTACAAAAGTTGAGCGTATCATGAGGTTCGAACCCACCACAGTAGCACTGATATGAGAGATTAGCAAGCTTCAACTAATCCATGATGAGGGGATCAAAAGAATTTATTAAGCTTTCTGCACGTGTTCACAAACATAGAGCACTCTGTGAGAGTAGAATTCATTTTATCTTAAGAATAGTGTGACTAGACGGTTGAATAAGCGTTGTCGTCTTGAAGGGCCAGAAATGAATAACACAAAGAGATGTAAGGTTTACAACAGTATATATTTACGGAAATACAGCCGGTAACGATTACCGGTCACTGACTTGACTCACTTGACTTTATCGAGTCAGTCACTATTTATAGTGTCGGAGAGGGTTTATAGGATTAAAACTCCTATATTTTTAAAACGGCCGTGATACAAGAAAATTCTAGAAAATAGGATACTGATTCACTTGTCCCCGAAACAAGGACGTCGGTAAACTAATTAATTTCAAGAACCTATTGGCCAGGAAAGTCGCGTGATTTGTGCCCCAAACTACGTCCGCAACTTTGATTTTATCCTGCGCATTTGAAGCCGATCACATGATAAGGATTAGCCATATATACTCACGACTTACAATAATTCCTTCTCTTAAATTTTGACTTCCAGAGACAGCTTGGCTTTGCCAGCTAGTGACACACAGCTCAGTACAAGCAACATGGGTGCGTATATACTCTGCGACCTTTTTCTTTTCTGTTCTGTCTTTTCGGATGGACTTGTTCGAGTCTCTCACCCAGCCTCAGACATTTCGTCAGATCCCAAAATAGACAAATGACCAACATGAGTGAAAACACGTCTTCCTAAAATACATTTATAGTCTACAGGACACTTTTAATATTTAGTCTTTCACCATAATATTCGTGTTAGTTACATACATACACGCACACACACACGGAGGAATATTCAAAGAGCTATATTGGAATATTCGTAATGTTTTGTAATGTTTCATTTTATGTACTTGTTGTTATATAAATTTATTTTTGTTTATATTGCTTTGTTTTGAATGTTCTTTTGTCCGCGTTGTTTACATCGTTTGCTTTTCAATAATGAGCCAACATAAATTATGGGAGCAAAATATCCAGCAAACATACCCAACTGGTCCATGCAGTGACGTCATGGGGTATATTACCATAAAAGTAAAACAGATGTAAATACAATAAAAATAGAAATAATAAGTTACTCGGGGAAAGAAGACTAGCAGAAATGAAGCTATCAATAAAACAGACAAAAATGTTAGTTTTTAAAACGAAAATATTTGGGGCTTTTTGTTTGTTTGTTCGTTTGTTATTTGTTTGTTTCTCTGTTGTTTTGCTTTTTGTTGTTTTCTTTTTTGTTGTTGTTTTTTGTTTTTATTGTTGTTGTTGTTGTTGTTGTTGTTTTGTTTTTTCCATTTCAAAAAACAAAAGAAACAAACAAAAAAGGAAGCTTCCCATTGTATTTAAATTTCAACCTTATAAAATGAATAATAATGTATAAAATCGACCTTAATTATTTTTTGCCTAAAGATTAGGTTTTCAAAGTACGGTATATATATATATATATATATATATATATATATATATAAACAAACGTATAAATACACATACATATATAAACATACACATATACATATATACAAACAGATACACATTTATAAACACATATTTATATACACATACATATATATACACACGCGCACACACACACACACACACACACATACGAGGGTCATTCAAAATTTCTTACAGAAAGAAGAGCAATTGCTGAACATTTTCGTAGTGGCAACATACGACCACTTCTCATACAACGAGAAAAACGAATTCAGATTTTTCTTCTTTCTTGATGAATACATATATATAGTCATCCATACGCATACACACACACATATATATACAAACAGATACACATATATACCCCTACATATATATATATTTACCCTTACACATACACACACACACATATACACACACACACACACACACACACACACACACGCATACGATGGTCGTTCAAAAAGTTCTTAGACTCACCCAAAAAGAAGAGTCATAGCTGAACATTTTCTTTGGCAACACACTACCATTTCTTATAAAGCTAGAAAAACTAATTCAGATTTTTCTTCTTTCTGTGTGAAGCTTAGAAGTTTTTGAACGACCTTCGTATACGGATATATAAGATATCAATTTTTTATTAGTCTTTTTTTCATCCTATCTCAATTGGTTTTTATGGCAGCTTTCACATCAGTTCATTCGTTATTCATTATTTCCGATTCTTGCTTTAACCCAATCAGGTGCTAACACACCGGGCCAGAGTGGACCTGAGAGCGATGGCAATAAAGGGGTTCTCCGCATTCCCCAAAGCTCCAGCATTACTGGAGTCTCACCATCAGATTGTTTAGTGTCATATCCAGGATACTCGTTGTGGGAGTCTTACCCCTCAGTAGAGATGCAGTCAGTGTATTCTGCAGCCCCACTCGACTAGGACAACTCGTTGTGGGAGTCTTGCCCCTCTGTCGAAATCCAGTTGGTGTATTCTGCAGCCACAGCCGATTGGGCCCTGATAACTTGAGAAAAGTCATTAATTACTATCGATGATAGTTGATAGTGTTGGATCTTTTCTATGAAAGAAGAGTTTTCTTATCTATTTATCACACGCCTAATGATGACTGAAAAAACTTTATTGTTAACAGTATCAGGTATGTGAAAAAATGGGATTCTCCGATCAATCTTAGAAAGGAATTTTTTGCAAGTGTAAGTTAGGTAGAGATAGAGATGAAACAGTTAATCATAAAATAAACAACAGCAACAAACTAGCACAAAAGGAGTGCAAGACTAGCTACGACTGGTTGGGAAAGGTGATCCACCGAGAATTATACAAGAGATTAAATTATACCAAATGGTATATGCACAAATTATACCAAATTATGCATAAATTATACCAAATGGTATATGCACAAACCAGAACCCATCCAAGAGAATGAGACCTATAAAAACCTCGGGAACTTTGAGATGCAAACGGATCACTTAATCTCAGCCAGAAGACCAAACCTTATGTTAATTAAGAAGAAAAAAAGAACTTGTCATCTTAAGGATGTTGGCGAATCACAGAGTGAAAATAAAAGAAAGTGAAATGAATGAGAGGACTGAAAAAGCCGTGAACATGGAGGTGACAGTGATATCACTAATAGTTGGCGCGCAAGAAACAGTCCCAAAGGCCTTGAAAAAAAGACTGAAGGAATTGGAAATCAGAGAAAGGATCGATAACATAAAGACCCCAGCATTGTTGTAATTGGCTAAAATACTGAGAAGAGTCCAGGAGACCCGAGAAGACTTGCCGTCACTCATACTCCAGATGACGACGGTGTGAAAAACTCGCAAGAAATGAAATGTCGTTATTATTATTATTTATTTATTTATTAATTAATTGATTAAAGGGATCCCACTTGGCAATTGTGAGGATCATGGTTCATTCATGATGAGGTAAATTTTTACCCTTTAACCCATCCTATTTTAGCGAAAACTAAAAATCAGATTCAACTTTTTTTTGCGAATACATGTAAACAACCAGAAAAAATATCCCCAGAGAATAAATTTTGAAGAAAACCCAAATATTTTAGAATTTGAGGAGGGGGGTCACTTTGTTATATAAATTTAACATAAAATTATCACCCACTTCCGGACCAGCAAGCATTACTAACGAGATAGAGGCAAAGGGACGTGGTAATTTACTAAGCTTTTTGCTTAGATATGGCACAAGGCCATATGAAAGGGGCACCCAATGAGACTCGAACTCACTCGTGTAGATTTGCTAGTGGAGCTTGCTAACCATTACACCACAAAGGGACGTGTAACCATTTTTTTTTTTCATTTTTTGTAGGGAAGTCAGATGGAGAGGGGGAGATTTTTATCGCTAAATAAAAAAAGGGGAGGAAACAATATTGGGGGAATTTTTTCTTTCTTTTTTTATAAGTGATGAAAAGACTTAAAATAAAACAAACTGTGTGGTGGGAGAATTTTTTCTGGCTGTTTACATGTATTCACCAAAAAAAGTAGAATCTAATTTTTAGTTTTCGCTAAAATAGGTTGGGTTAAAGGGTAAAAATTTACCTATGATGACTGAAGCATATCAAAAAAATAAATTGCCAACGTTACTGGACTATTGTTGACATTTCTTATCCGTTCGCTGAAGGAGCTCCATATTAAATTCAACCTTTGTATCAAACCTGCCTTCGAAAGAAGGTGCAGGGTAAATAATACATTTTCTTGTTTGGTAATATTTTCCTACCTTCAAGTATGTTACTCGGGGTTACTTTTGCTCTTTACGTTTGAAACAGTCTGATAAGCAAAATTTATGAATTTTTAGAGCCATTTCTTTTCTTTTATTCATTCATTTCATTCCAGTAAATCTGGGTCAGGATAAACAACACTTTTTGTAAGTTATTTGAGAGATATAGGGGGTCGTCTATCATAAAGGGTACAAGCTGGGATAGGTCCTTTGTGTGTGTGTGTGTGTGTGTGTGTGTGTGTGCTAGGAGCAAAACTGCTAACTGTATATTTTTAACCGAACTTAGCTTCAGCTGTTTACACAAAAAAAAAACAGGTGCCCTAAATCTCATGCCGAGGACTAGAGACAGGCGTTCAAGTATCCTGAGGTGTTTATGAATTAGTGGTGATAACTTAAATTGAATAGTAATAATAATAACAAAGAATGCTGTATTGCTGGATCGGTGAAATTCGTTAATATTCTAATTTGAAACCCAAGGCAAAAGGAACCCTCTTTCTCGATCTCTTTTCTTTTTTGTTCTTCAATGGGACAAGATGTTTTATACAACGATTATCAAGTCACATTCTATCTATTGAATTCATTACGTGTTGTTTGTACTGGTATATGAAATTTATATGCAAATATAATAACTGTTATTGAACCGAGTTGGTTATAAAACACCAATAAATAAGGGGTAGTACTCTATAATTAGCATTTAATTGTTATTTCCCGAGAGAAATTATAATTGTCGGGATGAGCGTGAAAAAGACCCTAAATGATTATTATTATTGTTTGCGAGTTTTCTGTTCTACAACTTTTTCAGTTCTCCAGCAAGGTCGAAGTATTTTTCTGTCTTTTCACTTCCTTTTATTTTCACTTTGTGGTCCTCTGGAACGGTAAAACCTACTAGACGGCAAGTTGGCTTTTTCTTGTTTATTAACACTTGATCTGGTTTTCTGTCCCGGATTTGGTGATCCGTTTGTATCTCAAAGTCCCAGACAATTTTATGTGTCTCATTTTCTAGGATAGATTCTGGTTTGTCAGCATGGTCAAATTTCAATCACAGGCACAATTCCCAGTGAATCATTTTACCCGCCTAGTCGTGCTTAGTCCTGTACTCCTTTTGGGTAAACTTGCTGCAATCGCTTTCTATGTGATTAATCGTTTAATTCTTTTCTCCAGATAACCTCCACTTGCTATTCTGTTGTGTCATCGATTTTCGCTTTAACATAATTGGTCCTTATGGCGTTGTTTTGTGATCCAGTTCGTGGAAATTCAGTTTGTAGCAGAAAGAATTTCGAATTTTTGTTTGGCACGTAAATTAATTAGACCGTTGTGGTCTCGTCTCATATTTTCACCCAATAGGGATGGTTTATCCCATTCTGCCCGGATGACTTTCCCGGGCAATACAAAAGGCGGTGAAAGCGCGCGAACCTCTCTCTTCCTCAAATACTTTTCGAGTGGGACAGACTGTCCTCTCTTTCTCTTTAACAGCAGAACACATCACCATGAGGAGAGCACATCTAATTTATAGACCTTTGGGCCTAGGAAATCAATCCTTCATCATTCGTTCAACCCTCCAAGACCAACGGCTCCCAGAAGTATTAAATTGGATGTTTAATTCCGCCTCTGACATCAACATTTCAATTCCTGCTCTGTTTTTCGGCAACTCGACTTTTGCCTTGACTACAGCGACTCGATTCCTGCTCTGACATTCAGCTATTTCATTTCATTATCTCCTTGGATAGATTATAAGGATCAAGGCGAGCGCGAATCCAGACGACACATTATTATTATTATTATTATTATTATTATTTGTAAGATTATCACACCAGCGTTAGCTGATGGTCTTTCACTTGAGTCCAAGGGACAGCAAGTCTATTCAAGTCTCCAGGATTCTTCTAAGTATTCTGGCCGATCTTAATAATGCTGTAGTTTAAATGGTCCCGGTTCAGCTTGGGATTTCCAACTCTTCCGCTCTCCTTACCAAGCCTCTGGGGACCGTTCCGAGGGCACCACTTATGATTGGTATTACCGTCTTCTGTCTTGTGTTAGCCACATTTGGTAAAAACAAGGCAATAACCCCAGGTAAATAAACAATTAGAGACAAGTAAAACATTTGTTGAATAGAAATAATTATCATAAAATTTAACAAAAAAACATACAAATTGGGCTTCGAATTCCCTGTAAATGGGTGAATCCTCCCCAATAAAAATTGGGGTCCGAAGTAAAACAGTAAACTACATCTGATGGTGAAACCCAGTTGTGGATATCTGGGGAGTGTGGAGTACCCCTTCAATACCTCCTAAAGTCCCAACAAATAGTTCCGTATAAAAATTATTCGTATTTGAATGTACCGTGGGAAATTGTTGTTTTTTTTTTAACTACTAAACAACAAATGGAAATATAAACGTTTAATGAACAGGATTCCCTAACCTCCCTGAATAAAATAGCCTTCGAGTTATTGACCTGCCGTTAAAATTAATCAGTTGATCTGTAAACTTTAATATAAGCGGCTCTGCGTCTTCCATTTTTAATAATTGTTATCTTACAACCCTTGTGCGCATAATATTACTTATTACAAAAAAAAAAAAAAAAAAAAAAAGAAAATATATAAGAAATAACCCAAACTGACGTTGGCCCAGTCGACTGGGGCTGTAGAATACACTAACTGATTCTCTGCAGAGGGGTAAGACTCCACCAACGAGTGTCCTCGATATCAGACAAAACATGTTCCATAACTTTTTTTTTTTTTTTTAGTTCTCTGCCAAAGTCTAAGTACGAGTCACTTTTTTTCGTTTTCTTTGATTTTCACTCAGTGCTTCATCGGGTCGACAAAGTATTATTACAACTATTACTTTATTTTGACTTTTGCTTGAGGGAAGGTAGTGATTTTATGTATTCTATGTATCGATGGATTTTGCCGTCTATTTTGGGTGATATTTTCCCCTCACATTGCAGTTCCGCAAAGTGCAATTTTTTGTATTTCCTATAGAATTATCATCATTATTATTATTATTAAATTGCAAATTGGATAGGAATTTACTTTATTCTTCGAGAGTATTTAACACTACGGCGCAAACATACCTCGCAACAGTGAGCCATATTTTTTTTACACTGTTATGACAACAAATAAAAACTGGATCATCATTATATAGATGGTGCCCGTGGTGTAATGGTTACCGTCCTAGGAAATGGACACGGTGACACGAGTTCCAATCCTGGCCGAGACTAATTGCATTTCACATAGCACTAATACCCTTGGGAAAGGTACGAATCCAATTATTCTCCCTCCAGCTATGGGTAAATAGTAGGGCAGACTAGGTTCTTCAGCCTTGGTGAGGCAACTAGTCTAGGAGAAGGAAAACTCTGAATTCAAACCTGTTAAACTTCGCTTAAAAATTGACCTTGTGTCACATCCTGCCCGAGCGGAGGGGTTGGTAAATATGATTAGATAGATTCACCACCTGGCTCAGTAAATTTCTTGACTAGATTGACAGTAGCATTTTATTTTCATGAATTGAGAATGTTCAACATTTCTTCGGGTTTTTTTTGTTTTTTTTTTGTTTTGTTTTTTGTTTCCTTGATTAACTATTAATCATCTTTTTGTTTTTTGTTTCCTTGATCAACAATTAATTCTATAGTCTCTGCTTGGGTGTTGCTTGAGTGCGAAGGTCAGAAACAAAAAAAGCAAATTGATTAGACCAAATAGTTACCACAATTTGAGATTATACGGTATGTCTCAAAATAGATGTAACCCATTAATATGATAATGATTTATTGCTGATACAAGCGCAATGGTGGTCATTTGAAACACATCCTGTAAAAATGTATCCTTTGAGCTACGGACATCAAATCAATATTTTTTTCTAATTATCATTATATCAGCTTCCAGTGCATGCAATCTTTTTTTTTTTTTTTTTTTTTAGTTTCTTGTCTCAGTAATAAATCACTGTCATATTAATGGGTTGCATCTATTTTAAGATAGTTTTGAATGATTTTGTCCCGAAATAAGTAGTGACGCAAAATATTTTTTCTCTCTTGCCTAAGGCATAGTAATCGAGGATTAATAGTAGTTATAGTATACTATTTTCAAATCTGAAACAAAAAAAGAAGACATTATTATCAGTTGAGTTATTAGCAGTCACATGGGTCCCATGTATATTGAGACGCCCTATCAACCCAACGAATTTCCTTTTGAATTATTTCAGAATTAAACACCGGAACGTCAGATCGCTAGGGTGAAAAATAAAGCAGAAGAAGCTCCGTAGAGAGCATCCATCTAGCACATATGTGTCGTGAAGGGCGTTCATTGCATCGAAGGACAGAATGCTCATTCGATGCAACTGATGTTGTCTTAAATTTCAGCTTGACGTTGGATCTGAGAGCGGATGCTGAGAGGGTGGATTTAAACAGGTGCAACTCCTTACCCGAAATATAATGAATGAATTACAGTATTATTACTCGATAACCATTACGCTATAAATGCAATGGTTATCGTCGTAAAGAAAGGGCACGGCGACCCGAGATCAAATCCTAGATGAGGATGCTTGCATTTCACTTCGCGCTATTGCCCAATGGAAAGGTATGAATCCAACTATTCTCTCTCCAGCGGGACAGAGTAGGCAACCAAACTAGGAGAAAGAAAAAGTATGTGTTGTATAGTGGCTCGTACCATGTGACTTCTGGTGTCTCGGAGAATAAAAGACGTTGTGTTTCTTAAGCACGGTCAGTACTGGAAGATCTCTGACCAACTTCGGACGTAACACCAACAGCGCGAGACTTATAATATTTGTTGGACCATACAACTTCAGTTAATAAATAGTTAACTCTATTTCACTGTGTATCTCTTCCTTACTAGGATACATTCAAATAATTTGTATTCCGCTTAAAATTGACCTTGTGTCACATCCTGTTCATGCCGGATGTGGAGGGTTTTGAATAAATATATACATTATCATTATTATTATGATTATTATTGGCAATAGTTGAAGTAGTAATCGTAGTAGTAGTTTGGTTTGGTTTGGTTTGGTTTGGGTTGGGTTAATTCTCTTTTTTTTATTTGATGGCATATCAAACTTCGTGGGTTGATATCAAAGCCATCCTTGTAGAAACCTTCATTGCCATTACTTTCACGTCTACTCTGACCTGGAGTGGTAGTACTTGTTCGGGTCCCATCCATAGATGAAATAGAACAGTTCAATCTTTTACTCGGGATTATCATTAGTATTAAATAGAATTATTTGTGTTAAATAGCAATATCTAAAACCATTTAACTGTGTGCAAACAAATGAGATGTGGCTTGTTAAAAAATAAACTTATCTACAAACTATTCAATTAAAAATCATATATGTATAAACAGGATTTGGCATTAAATTACCCTCTAGGGTTGATATGCCATTAAACTCAATTAAACATGTAGAAGAACAGTCGCGGTATTATCTATCTCAAGGGAATTCATTCCTTTCCAAATGGTATAAGTCCGAAATTGAACGTAATAGCGCAACTGGTGTTTGAACTCGCTTACTTCGAGACTGTAATCCAGTACTTAAGCCACTACGCCACGGAAACTCCAGAGGAAATAGTATTCAAACTTATAAGTATTTCTATTAACTACGTAAGAACTTTTATTCCCATCAATATCATGGGGATTTTTATAAGCCCCGAAAAGCCCGGTTTATTCCTACGTTTTGTAAAAGAATAAACTGTACTTCAACAGCAGTAGGGATTTGGGTGACAGCTTTTGAAGAAAGGAAGACGAACGACTTTTACTACAACAAAATTTATATACAACAACAACAATAAACAGGGTTTTACACCAAATGGAACAAATAACGAATATGTCAGAGTTCAAAAAAGAGTTCAAGGTTCCGATAGGTGGTAGGGTTTTGTAAGGTTTGTAAGGTTTCGTTGTAAGGTTGTTATAAGGTAAAGTTATAAGGTAAAGGTTTAAGGTAAGGTAAAGTTTGGTAAGGTTAGGTAGGTTATGTGAAGGTTTGGTAAGGTGAAGGTAAGGTTGTGTGAAGGTTTGCAGATAAAATGCCTGCTGGAACTTAGCTTTGTGTCCTGTTCCTTTTAACTCAGCACGTGCGTTCGTCGCTCTTGGGTCCTGGCTGGTGGAAGGTACCAAATACGTTTGTCGTCAAGGGCTGCTACGAATGGGCCTGTTGCTAACAGCGGTGGGAGTGGAAGAAAGAGGAAGAATCTCCAGTGGAGCTCTTTTTTTATAATGGACGCCACGTGACCCCAAGGGTCTGCTGACGTTCGGTGAAACAGGATCACCAGTTCCTTAACAAAATTTCTACAATATTTACTAGATTGTTCATACTTATAAAGATTTTTTCAAAACGTATGGATCTTAATTCAAAATTAATTCTTTTTCAAAACTTAAAACTTTCAACCAAAAGTACTTTTGTCCAGAGTGTGATAACTTTGACTAACTACACATCATACTACAAACGCTTGTTCCTGAAGTTAAGCAGCGATGGGCTTGTTCAGTCCAGAGATGGGTGATCACTTCGTAATAGCAGATACTGCAACTTGAGACCTGTGTGCTAGACTAAGCAAATTTTCAGTTTGGTTCGGTCTCTTTGTTTAACGGCATATCAACATTCGTGGATTATTTTATGGCAAAGCCATTCATTCCTTATCCATGGATATTAGTCAGAAAGTGAATGTAATAGCGCGACTGGAGCTCGATCTCGCCAACTTCGAAGCCGCAAAATTTAGTAAATAGCAATTCTTGATATAAATTGGGAAATCTGAACGGTTCATTTCGGAGTTCTAACCATTGAGCTGACATCTTGGGGCTTTCCAAAGATATAACATCTTCAAATCATTAAGACGAAAAAATTGCAGAGGAACGCAATGTTTTAACACAAAGCAACACATGTGTACGTCTGCCGGCTTCTCTGTCTCTCACTATATATATATATATATATGTAATGTATGTGTGTGTGTGTGTGTGTGTATTTACATATTTATACACATACACATATATATATATAAACATACATGCACACAAATATATATACATATCTGCATACACACGCACACACATATATATAAACACACACACAGACATATATATATATATGAGGATCAGCTGAAAACTCTCATGGAATGTGACTAAATGATGATAATTTTTCAAGGTTTATTGTCCTCCCTTCGGTCCACACACTTCTTCCAGCCGTGTTGCAGTGCTTGTATCCCACTGGTAAAAAAAGTCATCAACAGCAGATATGACGTCATCATATGCACTTTTCAGCCGATTAGGTTTTTAGCCCACCCTAGTATATAATTATTTTGTCGCTTCAAAAAACATCTCTGGAAGTTATTAATATGCAAGATATTATTTTTACTTATGGTCTAGAGATCGTCTTTGTGTTGGTCTGTTTATGTATTTGTTTTTTGTTTTTTTGTTTTTGTTTTGCTTTTTGTTTTTTGGTGGTGGGTGCCTACTTTTCATCTTTTTCTGTTTTGACGCCTGATATTCTTAATTATATTTACTTAGTGTTGACTATGTCAGCATTCCTTTTCTTTTTTCTTTATTTTTTTTTTTAATTCTTACTGAGTTGTAGTTGAAGAAACTCACCGTCCCGGCACCTGAAGTTACACTCACAAAAAATAAAATATGAATCTGTACTCTGTATTTATTCTTATATAAAAACAATCACTTATACCTGAATTATTATATCAATTCTTTTAGGTTTGGTTTGGTTTCTTTGTTTTAATGGCATATCAACTCTTTTTAGGTTATTTAATGCCAAAGCCATTCTCCTAGAAGAACAGTGGTAGTACTATTTAACCCATAGCTGGGAGGATAAGGGGGTTCATACCTTTCCCAATGGTATTTGGCCGAAAGTGAACGTAATAGCGCGACTGGAGAACGAATTCGTGTACTACGATTCCGCAGTCCATCGCTTTAACCATTACACCACGAGGACACCCCCCTCGATTCTTTTAGTTCGTTTCGATGTTTCACAACCATTAGTTATGATTAGTATTATAGAAGAATTTGAAAGAATCCCCGTGGTTTAGTTGCTAACTGAACTGTAACATCGTAGTAACTGAGATCGAGCTCCCGTCGTGCTGTTACGTTTATTTGTGGTTTAATACCCTTGGGAAAAGTATGAAACCCCTTATCCCCCTAACTGGGCGTTAAATAGTATTACTACTGTTCTTCTACAGAGACGCCTTTGACATGGAATTACCGACAAAAGTTGATATGCCATTGAACAAAGACCTTTTGACTAAAGTTGAACGTGTAGCCTCTTCTTTTTAAATAAATCATTTTAGTATTTTAAAATCGTTATAGAGTTTGATTGGTTGTTGGTTGGTTGTTTTGTTTTACGGCGTATCAACCCTTTTCGGGTCATTTAACGTCGAATGAAGTCATTTTCATAAAAGTTTCAAACAATCCAGTTTAATATAAGCACAATTTTGTTTACACACAGTTAAATGGCAAAATAGTTCTATTTCAAACAATTCAGTTTAACCTAAGTACGGTTTTTTGTTTACACATAGTTAAATGGAAAAACAGTTCATTTCAAACAATTCAGTTTAGCATTAGTACGCAGTTTAGTTCTATTTGACCCATAGGTAGGACCCAATCAGGTGCTATGACTCCGGGCCGGAGTGGACTAGGAAGCGATGGCAATGAAGGGGTACTCCGCATTCCCCCAAACTCCAACATCATTGAAGCCTCACAATCAGATTGCTTCGTGTCATATCCAGGACACTCGTTAGTGGGGTCTTACCCCCTCTGCAGAGATGCAGTCAGTGTATTCTACAGCCCCCACCCCAGCCCAGCCGACTGAGCAAATTGAGTTTGAGTTTGAGTTTTGTTTTGGTTTTGGACTTTTTTTTTTAGGGAAGGGGTTGCCTCCATGTAGAGAGACAAAACGTCTTTTCTTCGGATTGAGGTGGGGTGGCTTCTCATGCCACGTATCCGTTGGTCACGTGAGAATATCCACCCTTTATTCTTTCTCTTTTCATCTTCATTCTTTGAACAGTTAAGACATTCCGAGTATCAGTTTTCGCTCGTGGGACGAAACTGACATGTTTTTTTTTCTTCTTTTCCGTTCGTTGAACAGAATAGAGACTTTTGTCTACAACTCCGGTGAGGTACTTTATTTCAAGTAAGTATTTATATTCATCCCTCTCCCTTTTTTATCTCCTTTCATATATATTAGTCCTTGGAACAATGTTTAGGAACACGCTGCAGCCGAGTCGGCTGGGCCTGTAGAACACACTTATTGCATCTCTGCAGAACGGTAAGAAACCCTGCAACGAGTGTCCTGGACATGACATTAAACCATCTGATGGCGAGGCTCCAGCCTTGGAGATTTGGAGAATATGGAGTACCTATTGGTTGCCATTGCTCCAAAGTCTACTCTGACTCGGAGTAGTTGCACTTGATTGGGTCTTATCTATAGGTCAAATAGAATAAACTGTGCGCTAAAAAAATTAGTGATCCTAAATTGCGGCTGTTATAGGAAACCATTTAACCGTGTGCAATAACGAGAAGTCTCGTTTAAGAATGATATCTACAAAATGTGTTTAAAAATTATATATATATATATATAATATTTGTATAAAGAGGGTTGTTATGCCATAAAACCCAACCTAACTAGATACAAGCTGCGAATTGTCGCAACATTTGTCATATTATTTATTATGTTTTCATTGAATATTTTAATTATGTATATAAGTTTCTCGTCTTTCTTTTCTGGTTGGTTGGTTGGTTAGTTTTACGGCATAACAACCTTTGTAGGTTATTTAACGCCAAATCCATTTTTATGCAAATATTCAGTTCTATTTCAAATAATTCAGTTTAGCATGAGTACACAGTTTAATTGTGAAAAACATTTCTATTTCAAGCTATTCAGTTTAGTCAAACAGTTCTAATTCAGCTAATTCAGTTTAGTATAAGTACAGATCACTCAGTTAAATGTCAAAACAGTTCTATATTAAACAATTCAGTTTAGTATAAGTACAGTTTCAATGTCAAAAACAGTTCCATTTCAAACAATTCAGTTTAGCATAAGTATACAGTTAATTCTATCTAACCCATAGATACGACCCTATCTGGTGCTACTATTCCGGACCAGAGTAGACCTGGGAGCAATGGCAATGAAGGAGTACTCTGCATTCCCCAAAGCTCCAGCATCACTGGAACCTCACCATAAGATTATTTAGTGTCATATCCAGGATTTCCTTTCTGATTATTCCGTGTTAGTGTATATTTTAGGACTTTATACTCTTATAATTTAATTTGGGCGGTATGCCACTTGTTCCCACAAAAAAGATGGCGGATGCACACATAATCAGTCTCGGGAAATCATTGTCCAGGAGAACCACGTGACATGCGTAAAACTACGTCCGCGCGTAAATTTCGTCCTGCGTTTGGAGCCATTTCCAAGACACGTATTTTCTATAAATACGTCATCTTCAAACACTCTTTCTCTTTTTCACAATTTCCATTACAACGCAGACACGCTTTCTTCAGTGTGACACACTTCTTATTTACCAACAGAGTTAAAAGACAAAAAGATGGATAAGCCTCGCAGACATTAATTTCTTCAACTAAGTGATTTTTTCCAGTCTCAGAGAAACCGACTGTTTCGAACCACAAAAAGAAAGACATTTAAATATGTAATCCAACTTAATAGGACGTTTCCGTCATTAACCTTTTTGTAGTTTAGTTGTGTTAGTTACACACACACACACACACACTCACACACACACACACACACGACTATTTTTAATGTATCAATGTCTGTTTTATTATAGAATATAAATTTGTTTTGTTTGTCGCCTTGTTTTGAATGTTCCTTTTTTCCGCGCCGTTTCATATCCTTTACTCATAACCTCACTCATTGGCTTCATTCATTCATTTACTACCTTTATCCATGTGCCTATATTATTCACCTTTTTCTAAACATAAACTTTATTAACATAATATTTTGAGGGACTAAACATATCTACCATGAATATATGTCCCCCTACAATATCTCACTTGATACACAAATAAGTATATCTTAAACCTGGAGAGTAGGAACAACTAAATATTTTTCAGGGGTAGAGTAATGGCTAACTCGCTGGACTGCAACTTCGTAGTGAGCGAATTCGAACTCTAATAGTGCCTTTACTTTCACTTTCGGATTCATACTTTTAGAAAAAGATTTAAGTAAAAAAGTAAAGTTGTCTCCCTTTAGTCGAGTGTGACCCAAAAGGTTCCCTTTCCAATAGCTACTACACAGAGGTGTGAGGGAAGGCGCTACTCCATTCCCAGGATTACTCTACTTTACCCTTGATTTTCACCTTATAATGCTGAGTGCTAAGCAAGGCGGCATCAAGTATCATTTTTTGAGTCTTCGGTAAAACTTGACCTGGGATTGAACCCTATTGGAGAACACTCAACTCATTAGGCCAATGGCCCGAAAAAAATATAAACCCCCTTTTCTCCCTCGTTGTTCTACAAGGATGGGTTTAGGATTAAATAACCTACGAATGTTGATATTCCATAAAACAAAGAAACCAATCCAAACCTTGAATACCTTTTCTAGCAGCGAATAACCAGTAAATTATAACTGCCGTTAACCATTCTGATACCCGTTTTTTAATGTAAAATTTCGTACAAAATAATCTTCTAATACCTTTCCTGAAAATTTGTCCGGGAGTTCATAAAAAAATCCCAATATCATTTTCCAAATACCGCTACCAATAAAATTTGCTTTGTCATAGTAGTATTTAATGAATGAAACTTTTGACGTATTTGTTAAATGAATCCTCGCTGTAATAAACAACTTGAATAGAAATGAATTTTAAAAGAGATAAAAAGCATTAACAAAAATGTCTTCATTCAGTTATTCTGGCCGTTAAAATTTGAGTCAAGCATTTTAATTGCTTCGAGACATTTCAGTTTTAGCCATTAAAAAATATTCTAATAATAGAATAAACTGGTAAATCTGGGATAAGAAAACTAAATTAATATAAAACAAAATGTTTGTACAAATGGAAAAACATTCAGACAAACACGTTTTCTTGCCTTTTTCCCCCGTTGTTCTAATTGTCGTTGTTGCTGTTGTTGTTGTCAAAAGTGTCTGAATGGATAATCATAAAGTGGTCTATCAAAACAATAAATAAAGATATAAATAAATAAATAAATAAATAAAAAAGCTTAAGCAAGGAAAATAAAGTTTTTAAAATGAAGAGGAAAAAGAATGTAAGAAAGGAAAATTGAAGAAAAAACTGAATATTCAATACAGTTTTCTTTTTCCTTTAAATGTGAAAAGGGAAAAAGAATTTTAAAAAAGAGACAAAATGAAGTTAAATGCCTGAAGAGACGAGTGTGTCTTGAAGGGAAGGAAGGCAACGAAGCAATATATATATATATATATATATATATATCAGAATAAAGAAATTTAAAGAAAAAAATAAGGACAACAAAATATTAGAATACTCGGTGTGTAATTTACACAGATGATAAACGACGAGGAGAAGGAGGAGACTAATTAAAGAAAAGCAGTCAAATAAAAAGCAGAATAAAAAAAACGCTGATCTATTTTCTCATCTTAAGAAAACAGTAAACGGAAGAGTTTTGGTATGGGGAGCCAAGTGTCTGCATGTGGTTTCCAGGAGAGTTTCCAAAACAAATATAAAGCAAGTTTTGCTTTTAATAAAGAATAGGCAATTTCAGCTTTAATGGAATTGGCCCATTTACCAAAATGAAATAAACTACTGCATTTGTCTTCTTAGCAAAACATAGAGTGAATTTTGGTTGAGCTAAGTTGGGAGAAACTGACGTTCAAGTTTTGGTTGAGGTGAGTTGAGAGAAACTGACGTTCAAGTTTTGGTTGAGGTAAGTTGAGAGAAACTGACGTTCAAGTTTTGGTTGAGGTGAGTTGGGAGAAACTGACGTTCAAGTCTTGGTTGAGGTGAGTTGGGAAAACTGACGTTCAAGTTTTGGTTGAGGTGAGTTGGGAGAAACTGACGTTCAAGTTACCAGAAACGTTGCGATCGCCAGACAAATATAAATTAGCCATTTATTATCCCACCTTTCTTTTAATTAATCAATTATCTATTTCTTAAAAGACCCAGAAGATGACATCACCGCTGATCAAATAAACGTATCTGTTGTCTAGTAAAAATTTATCTGTACATACACCCGTGTGCCTGTGGTGTGATGGTTATCGTCACAGAAACTGGACCCGCCGACACAAGTTCAAAGCTGATAACATTACACTTACTTCTAATACCGTTTAGAAAAGTTTGAATCCAATTGTTTTCCCTTCCAGCTATGGGTAAATAGTTGGATAGATTGAGTTCTTCAGCCTTGGTTCGGTAACTAGTCAAGGAGAAGGAACTTGTCTTTAATTGGAATCATTTTGATCACCTGAAGAAGGCCAGAGGTGAAATTTGGCCGAAACGTAGTGAAAGAACAAACAACACACAAAAAAAAATATATATATACCAAGATGAGGAAAAAAAGTCCGCAATAAATAAAAATTAATTCTCACAAGGAGAAGGAAGTGTCACATCCTTCCCGTGCACAGAGGTTGATAAATACTCACATACATGTCTGTGTGACCCTAGATATGAATGGAAGACAGGTAGTTGCCCATGCAGCAAGTTTCCCTTCTCCACTCCATGTCATCAAATGAAAGTACCAATACAGATTATCACCAGTATTGTCGAAGGAGTTGTTAGAATGAGGATAAATTTAAAGACATCCTTCTTCTAGACTGGTTGCCTAATTAGACAAGAAAGCCTTGTATATCTTGTAGCAGAAAGAATTTCAAACCAATATTTAGTGCGGGGATTGTTTTGCCATTGGAATTTTGAAATTATACATTTCCTCCAATGAGAACGACCCATGCCATTCTGCCCGGACACACCTCCCAGGGCACCATAAAAGGCAGCGCTAAGCGTGCTCGCTCCCTCTTTTTTTTTCTCATTCCTTTAGCTGGCAGCTCGGTAAGACCAGCCGACTCGAGAGATAATATTTCTCTCTATAACTCGGGACGATTCCAACAGCAAACAGGGACTATCCGTCTCGAGAGAGTACACTTCAACATTTGTTCCTCTGCATACCTTAGGAGACCATTTCCTGGTCAATTATTTCTCCCTTCTAAACCAAATGGACCCGTGCCTCTGGCTAAGCACTAAATTCCTGCATAACCATTTACAAGTGTTCCCATTTTCTTCAACTCACGGCACTAGGAAAACTTCCTCTCAAGCAGTCATTAAACTAATAGATTGAAAGCCATCAATGTCTACGCATTCATTATTTATTTTCTTTCTATGAAAATAACTAGAGGCAACAGAACAATACAACGTCAATTACCATTTATGCCAAAATGGTAATATCATCTGCCCTCAAGTTAAAATCTTATTATTTTTACTCGTATCTGGACAAGAGATAGATTCATGCCTTTCACATTCACTGAAAATCGTTATTTCATGTGTATCCTCAAAACAATGAAATTTTAAGTCCGTTTTTCACATTCTTACTTGAAAATTGTACCGGACATAGGCATAATGGTTAGAGCGTTCGCCAATGGCCCGGAAGACCTAGGTTCTAATCCCAGGTCGAGTCAAACTTGATCCCTCCTTGCTTAACCCTCAGCTTTATAAGGTAAGGGTAAAGTGGAGCAATCCAGGGAAAGGAGTATCGCCCTCCCCTACAACTTTGTGTTGTAGCTATCGAAAATGAAGCCTTTGGGTCACCTTCGACTATAGTCGCCAACTTTACTTATTTAGTACCGACTACATTTGAACCCAATAGACAAGGAATTGATTTTTATTGTTGCTGTCTACTGACTTTACCTCTACTCTCCCTCTAGACTTTAGTTGTTTTCTGCTTTAACAACACAAATATGTCCGAAAAAAAAAATGTGCATGGGTTATAAAATTACACGTTTTACTTTGAAATTCAGAAGATAGGGTCATTAAGAATTAAGACAAGAGTTGTTGATGAAATGTCATTTTATGCTTAATTAATCTACACCCCAAAGTCCAAGAATCCCAATCATTACCGTTGGAAATCATATGTCCCGCAGGGAGTGCCCTTATGGCGTAATGGCTAAAGTGCTGGACAGTGGCGGCGAAGTAAACGAGTGCAAACTCCAGTCGTTCATTTTAAGCCTAATAGGCTTGGGAAGAGGTATGAAGTCCACTATCTTCCCAGCTATTGGTCAAATAGTATCACTGCTGTGCTTCTATAAGGATGACTCTTGCATTAAATAACCCATAAAAGTTGATATGCCATTAAACAAGGAAACCAAATCATACTTCCGGCGAACCTATCCACTTTTTTAAAATAAAAATTTACACTGTCGACTTCCTGCATTATTTTTCCTATTTGGAGAAAACTGTTGTTGTTTTTTTTAAATATACTTGCTGATTTTATAATATCTTTTTAAAAAATCTTTCCTGGTGTACAATACTTGTTACTATCTTATTTAAATGTTTACCTTACAACAATTTTGTATTACGGAATAGAGAAGTCAGAAAAAAAGCACGAAAAACAACGGGATGACACCGCAAAACTTTTCCTTACTGTAAATAAATAAACATACCATCTTAAATCCTACCCTGTTGGCAATGTCTAGAATAAATTGACGGGGAATAAGAAGGTTCCGTGGTTATTTATTCGTTTCGTATGTCGTCGTCTTCGTCGGTCTATGTTTGTTGATTCTGGGTTTAAGTATCTGACTCCTTTTGTTCTTCTTCTTGCCCACTTAACTCTTCTTTGTCTGTGGAAGACTCCAAGAAAATTTAAAGAAGGCAGGAAAGAGACGAAGATACCTTTCAACTCAAACTTTATTTTTAGATTTAACGACTATTCTGTGGGCGATGAAATTTTTTCTGAAACCAATAAATATAGTCGCGTCTCCCAAGCAAGTTGTTAAAATACATTGAGTCATTTTCGATGGGTGATAAGTTTAAGGTTGGGGGTTATTTCCTGTTTGTATTTATCAGTGAGATATGTTCGGCATTGGCAGCTTGATAGCAGTAGACATAGCCGGCGGCGAAGAAACAGGGACTAGACAAACCTTGCTAGCAGCCAAGTGAAAGAGAGTTCTTCCAGTACCAACAGTGAAGGTTGAAGCGAGAATAGATTTCTCTTTGGTGCCAATAAGTCTATATTTCAGGCATGCGCAGATTTCGCTTCCTGTCAGAGGCTTCTCGGAACTGCTACATTTTTTATTCGTTTTATTTTTATTTTTTATTTATCCCCACAGGTTAACTGCATCTTTTGAAAAGGAGTAAGATCCCCCAATCCCATTAAAAAAGTGTCCTAAGATATTCAAAATCATAAAACTGTGTGCAAATTATTTTTAAGATATAAAAATTATTACTTGAACCTATAAGAATTATTATTCATTGTAATCGTAAATTTTGGGGGATTGAATAAGAAATTTAAAAAAATAAGATGAAGATATAAAAATAAAATAAATATGAAATAAATAAATAAATAAATGAATAAATAAGAATTTCTCAAGGAGTCTCTGACAGGAGGCACAATCCGCGCATGTCTGAAAAGATGTGCTTCCTGGCTAGACTCTTTCTCAGTTCCCTTGACATACCTTGACTGAAACTGGCGGCTCCTTTTTCTCTCGAGTGCCTGTTGAAGTGTATGTGTCTGCTAAAGCCTCAGGTCGAGCAGTGCATTGTGCCTCGTGTTCGGAGCAGCGCCAGAATACAGACACCCATAGCGGACTCTCAAATTCACAATTTGCCAAAATGACCCTCAAACCCCTAATACTCGAACCCGACGATTCACAATCTACCAAAAATTATTCCTGACATTCCATACCACAAAATAGTCGTAGATCCCGAAAATAAAATTGAGTTTAAAAGTATCTGTCTTTTTCCTTTTTCCGTCCTTAATTCCTTTGTAGCTTTAACAATCAAAAAGGAGATAACAGTTGAGTGGAGATAAGAAGAAAAATGTGTAGAGGAATAGTATTTCCCGAGGTTCCGCGGAAAGTAAACCTTCGGGTTTTAGTTTCACAATAGTACAATACGAGCAACGTAGATACAAGAAATTTAACAAGAAACAAGAACATTAAAAAAAACAATGAATTTTATACATTATATCAACTTGACAACGCCAATGATTACACAAAAGATGTTTATATGTGTGTGTGTAAAATACGAATATTCTTAGTCAAATTGAATGTGTGTATACGTGTGAGTATGTCTGAATTAAAAAGAGAAGATAGGCTTTTACTTACATACAAGTGTATGTGTATGTATATGCGTGTGTCTTGGTATGTATGAGTCTTTCAGCCAACTTTCCTAACCGTCGTGTTTATTACTAGGTCATCTGACGTCAATCACTCCTGCCGTGATGTGCTTGTCTGCTGATCCGTCGGTCTCTCTCTTTGAACTATAAACTTCGCTCTTTATACTTTGGGGTAAAATAAAAATGGATCAAAGAAAAATATTCTAAGTTTATTACGAGTCAAATACAGTTCAAATGCGCGGACGTCGGCGAAAACGCAACCCGTGACCTGTCTTAACCTATCAGATTCACAGAAATTACTTATTTATTTTGGAACCTAACTATTTTTCTTTCTGTGACAAATTTTTCTTCAAGTTAGTTTTTGATCCGCTTTTTCTAGAATATTCTATTCTATGTGTCCTTGTTGATTGGTTTAAAAATATAAGAGTATGAATTCTATGTAAGTGAGATTTTCATCCTTTTTTTTTTTTTCTGGAATATTCTTATCTACGTGTTCTGAGTTGATTTATCTAAAACTAAAGAAATGTGTATCCTTTAAAGGTCAGTTATTAACGTCATAATTTCTCAACACACCAAAACCTTCTTATATTCAATAAATTGTATCATACAAGTCAACCTTGTAAGCCTGATAAAAAATCTCTACAAAGCAAGAATTCGATTTATACCGCAGGGCTAAAATCTCAATCTTTACCAAAGAGTGATACAAATACTCGAACAAGTATTAAAAAGGATCCCCCCCTCGAAGTTGAAAAAGAAAATTAAAATAATTCGACCTGTTGGTTGGTTGGTTGGTTGGGTTTTATGGCACATCAACCTTTGTAGGTTATTTAATGCCAAATCCAGTTTAAACAAATCAGTTCTATTTCAAACAATTCAGTTTAGCATGAGTACACAGTTTGATTGTGAAAAACATTTCTATTTCAGCTATTCAGTTTGGTCAAACAGTTCTAATTCAAACATTTCAGTTCAACATAAGTATGCAGTTTAGTTATAGTTAACCCATAGATAGGGTCCTATCAGGTGCTATCATTCCGAGCCAGAGTGGACCTGGGAGCAATAGTAATAAAGAGGTACTCCGCATTCCCCAAAGCTCCAGCTTCACTAGAACCTCACATTCAGATTGTTTAGTATCATATCCAGGGACATTCATTGGGGGAGGGTCTTACCCCTCTACAGAAGTGCAGTTGGTGCATTCTACAGCCCCAGCCGACTGGACAAGACCTGTCGGGTTATTTGTCTCTTCTAACCCTTACTGTTCCGGAATTGGGTGATCATTCTACATTGAATTAAAACGTGAAAGTGAACCCCACTTTATAAAATGTAAAATAATTGTTTCGTTTTTCGTTTGTTTCTTTTTCGAAAAAAAAAAGCTTAGTGAGTTTGAGGATCTATTACTTCAAATTTTCTCTTTTCTCCAAATAAATGAATAAATTCTTGAAAAAAAAATTTCCCGGAAACCTTGAATGGATGCATATGCCGAATTTTACCTTGATTTTTTTTAAATAAATAAAATTCATAATTTTGCTTTCAATGTAAAGAATAAATAAGTTTTGATTAATTTGATTTGGCGAGGAGCCGAAAAAAAGGTGTCGGGTAGGGGGAGGATTCAACCCGGGCTGCGACACCCCTAATAGGGTAAAGTTAGAGTCAATCATTGATGCCTGAAGAGTCCTCCCACCAAAAAATGAATAAATAAAAATGCTGGAAATGCTAACGAGATTGGACAATTTCTGCAACCACCCACAAATATTTGTGTGGGTCTCCTAAGTAAACTCGACCTTGTGTTACATTCCATCCTCCTGGGAAAGTGGAAAAATAAAATATTTATTTGCTTAATAATAAAAAAAAAATCCGGCGTGTAAAGAGCAAAACAACTTTTTTCAAAAACTACACAAGAGGGCGCATCATACATTTTGGCAATTATTTTTCCAAATATTTTATTCAATAAGCATTTTTAAAACAAAAATTCTTTCCGTTAAAAGTCGGATAGATAGGAAAGATAAGTTATGGTTTGTTTTCGTTTTTTTAAGATAAGGTTCATAGTAATTTATTCAACATACAAGAAGCATTGTAAACCAAACTTACATAAAGAAAGAAAGAAAGAAAGAAAGAAAGAAAGAAGAAACGTAACAAAACAAAAAACAAAAACACAGAAAAAAAAAAGATCAATTATTGTATATTGAAGATCAGAAAGCTAAAACGAAACAAGAAAATTATACATATTCAAGCACTATATAGTAACTATATATACATTGGAAGTTCTCGTGGGTTAATTGTTATCGTCATATGAAAAGGGCACGGTGACCCGAGTTCAAACCCTTGATGAAGATGTTTGCATTTCACATAGTGTTAATACAATTTGGAGAGGTATGAATCCAACAATTCTCCTTCAAGCAATGGGTAAATAGTAGGGCAGACTGAACTCTTTTACTTTGCTATGACAAACAGTCTTGGAGAAGGAAAACTCAATTCAAAACCTGTAAAATTTCTTAAGCAATTGAACTTGTGCCACATCCTGATCGTGCGTTTGGTTTGGTTTCGTTTGGTTTTGTTTCGTTTGGTTGGGTTTTATGGTGTATCAACCATTGTTGGCTATTTAATGCCAAATCCTGTTTTTACATTTGTATTAAATATATGATTTGTAAACATATTTTATTGATACACACAGATTAAATGATCAAACAGTTCTACTTCTAACAATTCAATTTAACAGAAGTTATTTGTTTGCACATAGTGAAGTGGTTACAAGTATTACTATTTCACTCAAATCATTTTATTCAACATTACTAATTTGTTGCACACAATTAAATGGTTCTAAGAATTGCTCTGTATAGCTAACAATTTAATTAAATATCAGTCATTTGTTTGCATACTGTTAAATCATCGAACAGTTCTATTTTAAACAATTCAATTGAGCATAAGTCATTTGTTTGCACTCAGTTTAAATGTCAAACAGTTCTATTTGACCCATAGATAGAACCCTATCAGGTGCTACCACTCCGGTTCAGAGTGGACCTGGGAGCAATGGCAATGAAGGGGTACTCTGTATTCCCTAAAGCTCCATCATTACTGGAGCCTCACCATTAGATTGCTTAGTGTCATATCCAGGACACTTGTTGGGGGGGGGTCTTACCCCTCTACAGAGATGCAGTTGGTGTATTCTACAGCCCCCCCCCCCAGTCGATTGGGCTGAGATGGTTTAGTGTCATATCTAGGACATTTGTTTTCTTGCCCTTCTGCAGAGATACAGTCGGTGTATTCTACAGACCCATCCCCCACCCACCCCACCAGCTCATTGGGCTGCCTGATCGAGCTGAAAGATTGATAAATATGTGTATACATTTTAAATGTTACAAAATAATTTTGAACATCTCAAACATTAATTGGTGAATAGAAAAAGCCAAAACAAAGAATCCACAATACGTTACTATTACATTGGTAAAATAGAGTTTGATAGTGAAATCATATTGAACATTTTTTTAGATGCTTTTATGAGGTTAAACTTACTGTCTGCAGATAACAAAAGCTAGTCGTGGCAGACAGGGATATGTATGGAGAGAGTGGTCGTAGTCGTTTTTGTTCGTTAAAAAATACAACTTTTTTTCTTCTTTAGTAGAAAGTTAAATTGCTTTTGTTAAAGAATTATTAATATCCTTTAACTGGAAACATTCTCTAACAGATTTTAATCTTTAGAATATCAATTTTAAAGTCTTTAAAAAATAAAGACTAAAAGATAATGGGAATGTCTGACACCATTTTAATTCTAAAAGCTAAATTCTAGAAACTCGAAACTATGAACAAATAAATTAATAGATAAATGAATAACCTTAAAAGTCTGTTCATGTATTTTATATTTAAAAGCCAGGCATCAGCACAATTAAAGATTTTATTTGGAGGTGCCTGTGGTGTTGTGGAGGTGCCCGTGGTGTAATTGTTATCGTCGTAGGAAATGAACACGGCGACACAAGTTCAAATCCTGGACGAGACTTATTGCATTTCACATAGCACTAATATCCTTGGGAAAGGTATGAATCCAATTATTCTCCCTCCAACTATAGCTAAACAGTAGGACAGACTGGGTTCTTCAGCCTTGGTGAGGCAACTAGTCTAGGAGAAGGAAAACTCTGAATTAAAACCTGTTAAACTCCGCTTAAAAATTGACCTTGTGTCATATCCTGACCGAGCGGAGGGGTTGGTAAATAGGATTAAAGATTTTATTCTATTCTTTTTTTAAGGTTTAAAAAACCGGCTCATTAGCCTAGTGGGTAGAGTGTTCGCCAATGGTCTGGGAGACTTGGGCTCAATCCCAGATCTAGTCATACCAAAGACTTTAAAAATGGTACTTGATACCTCCTTGCTTAACACTCAGCAATATAAGGTACGTATCAAGATATTGGCCTAGCGGTTAGAGTGTTCGCCAGTAGCCCGGGAGACCTGGGTTCGATCCCAGATCGAGTCATACCAAAGACTTCAAAAATGGTACTTGATGCCTCCTTGCTTAACACTCAGCATTATAAGGTACAGATCAAGGGTAAAGTGGAGCAATCCAGGGAAAGGAGTAGCGCCTTCCACTACACCTTGGTGTAGTAGCTATCGAAAAGGGAGCCTTCGGGTCACTCTCGACTATGGTCGCCTACTTTACTTTATCAAGGGTAAAGTGGAGCATTCCAGGGAAAAGAGTAGCGCCCTTCCCTACACCTTGGTGTAGTAGCTATTGAAAAGGGAGCCTTCTGGTCGCCCTCGACCACAGTCGCCAACTTTATTTAATTACTTTTAAGGTTTATCTAAATTTTCAGCGCATTTTATTTTTTTCATTTATTCATCGACAATCTAGGCGATCTCGATATAACAGATCTTACAAGCATGCAGTTACAGTGTTTGACTGGAGGCGGAGCATGGTGATATTTGGCTCAGTGGGCTCATTTTGAAAATAAATTTTAATCCTAAAAGTTTTATAACTCTACGATTTTTTTCTTTTTTCGATCCCAGTTGGATTATTTTAAGGTTTATATATATATATATATATATATATATATATATATATATATGTATACCAACCCCTCCGAACGAGCAGGATGTCATTTTTAAGCGGAGTTTAACAGGTTTGAATTCAGAGTTTTCCTTCTCCTAGACTGGTTACCTACTTCTCGTGGTACTGATTAATGGAAGACCTCTTTTGGGTTACCTCAAGACCAAAAAGTTCAGAGGTCTCTGCAAAGCAATATGTGGTGCATTACAGTGCTCGTTCTGCGAGAGGAATAAGGACAGCGTCATCAATGAACAGTAATTCTCTGACAAGTTGTTCTGTCATCTTCGAGGGGTGCTGTAGTTGTCTTAGATTAAACAAGCTATTGTCTGTGCAGAAATGGATATATACTCCATCTTTGTTATCTATGTTCATTGTTGCCTGTCTCAACATTGGGTTGAAGAACACTGAGATTAGAATGGGTGCAAATATACATCCAGTTTCTCTTAGTTCAAAATGGTGAACTGTTGTGATAGGTCACCTCTGTTCTCAAACTGGTCTTTATCGAGCTGGTCTTTATCGAGCTGGATGAGGATTGGAAGAAACTTCAGAGGACAGCCCAGCTTTTCTTCGATCTTTCAAAATCTGAACCTACTTGATGAGTTAGATACTTTGGTTAAGTTAATGAACGTGACAAAAAGTCAATTCGTTTTATTCCTGGAATTTTCTTGTAGTTACACGTATAGCGTTTCGAGAAATTGTTAATTTCTCTAACACTATATTTTTTAGGCAACACAAATGAATGACGAAACTTTTCTTTAACAACACAACAAAGAAAGTTTTTATTTGCAGCATTGAATATGGTTTGCTTTTGGTGCTACAAGACTCGTGGAGTTTAGGCTTGTTAGTGTTGGAGACGAAATAGCGTAGCGGGATGTTGAGATGGCAGCGTGTGTTGCGGGACGTGTGAGGGATTGTGTTTAGAGTCACCGTGTAGTTTTGTATCTGGTATTTGGGGGAGAGTCTGCGTTGTCTCCACGTGGTCGAGAGCGGAGTTACGCTCAGATCGACATAGCCAATTTTTGGGGTGACACAAAGTTGGGCCTGTGCGAGGCATGTTGTATGTTTCTAATTTATGTTCAACTGGGATTCCTCGTAGGAAATCCATAAATTAGATGGTTCCCTCGTTGAGTGTCCATGTTGTTGCTGCTGCTGTTAGAGCCGCAGTGAGATGTCCACACTGGGCGGCTTGTCTAGCTAACAAGCATTGTTAAGTAGGGACGGTAGAGGAACGTCTGTTCTGGTCGCCGTCTCAAGCCAAAGAGAGTGGGTTTGGCCGCTCACCCGTTTTGCAAGCCGGAAATGAAGGTCCGGGATGAATAGGATAAGTCATCCTGATTGGGTGAAATTAAGTGTCGAATTAAATTGCGCGCCAAACCAAAATACGAGATTTTCCTCTTCTCTACACACGTCCTATCCGAAAGTCTCACTCTCTCAGAGGTTGTCCTCATCAACAGCTGGAAAGAGTCTTTTTAACAGAATTCTGACTAGATTGAGAGCAGGATGAATCCGCGGTAATTTGAATCCGGAAGTAGTCAGCCGAGGTATTTGTTGCATGCCCCACCTTACGGCCAAGTGTGGCACAAGGCCTTTTTTCGGTGGGTCCGGGCGCAGGGCCGTAGGCCACATTCGCCCGGCATTTCCCAAAAATACCTACGGCCCCGTCAGCATTCCCTTTATTAGGGGTATTTCAGGCGCCGGGCGATTAACCCAACCTCCCCGAAGGGAGTAAAAGTCTGGGGGAAGGCCCCCTGAGGCCGAAGGAAATCCCTAGGCACCGAGACACACTCGGCCAGATCCGTGCCTCGACAACACGACCGGCCAAAGCGCTACCCAGCACCTGGAGAGGTCCAGTCCAAAATCAATCTGTCGCCAAAATTATTTGGACCGCGGCTGAAGTAGTCAGCCGAAACCGGATGAGGTAAAGATGGTATTATATATAGTAGAGGAGTGTGGAATGCCCTGTTTTTCATTGGCTGTTACTAAAGGACAGATGTCTATAAGAACGACCGAAGTTCGGCCTTATTAAAAAAATTTTTGCTTTGGTAGAGGCACGAGCGTAGCACATCGCGATCAAGGAGGCGGCTTGGCTCTTCCAGAGTCATGCCGGGGTTTCTGTCGGAGCCGATATGATGCAAAAATAACCCGAAATCGGCAATGAAGACAGTGCATCACTGAAGACCTCCTTGATGCATTTAGGATGTATGATTGAAATGAAAGCAGTCTAAATTCAATCCTTTGTTTTTTGTGTTTTTTTTTGGGGGGGGAGGGGGATTGTAGATGGTTATGATAAACGCGTTTCGGGGATCTTCTATGAATTTGCTTCGCTACTAACGGTAGACAAGAAACTCATGGAGTTTATTTTGTAGTCTATGACTACCCGACTTCCATATTTCCGGGTAGGATAGTGTTGTATATTGACCTACGACACGGCCGGGCTATCAAAATAGGAAATGCACCTATGTAAATAACATTTGCATCCGGTCGAGGAATATCAGAATTATAACCTTGGGTTGAATGAGTTCAATTGTGGCGCCCACAAGAAGAAGGGGGTGTTGAACTATCATATAACACGGTGAAGACAGGAAGTCAGTTCAGTTTGGAGATCAGACCCGTTGATAACAAGATGCGGTAGAGAAAGCCAGCACCCAGCAGAGTGGGCCCCCTGGCCTCCGGTTGAGCAGCCCAGAAGAACGGGAAAGAAACGCGGTTATGGCCAATAAAGTGGGGGTCAATATGTTGCAGTTCTGTTCGGTCTCCAACTCCCTCTCATACACAAGCCTTTCAAATAAAGTGAGAGGTATATTTTTCTAAGAACTGTGTTGCTCGTCGTCTTCATTGGGTCGTTATGTTTATGCATGCATGTATATGTATATGCATATGAGTATACAACAATATTCATGGATGCCTTCATCTTTTGTTCTTTTCAGTTGCTCACAGATCTTTTTGATTTATACGAGGGTAGGTGATCCTTTCCGCTCTATCTTGACTAGCTTGAGCTCAGTCCGGTTGATGAACGGTCTTTTGCACTGCACGACTTGCATTGAAGAGGATACTAAAGTGTTCGCATCAGTATTTCAATATTGAACCCTTTTCTTTCCAGACTACAGTACATAGAGGTTCTGACTTGGTAGAAAATGCTAGGGTCACCGAGATCGGTGCATAGCTGGATTCTGTCTACAAAATGTGCCCGTCTCTCATTTTACATGTCACAGAGCTTTCATTGAATAGTATATCGTAGCCCTCCGTCTACTCGAATCTAAAATCCCCGCAAAGTAATCTATGGCGTCGGCTAACAGAATTTTTCTCCCCTTGCGGAAAAGACGAGCCCCGGTATCAATAATAACGTCACCCGTTAATTGGTTATTGGAATTTCCCGTTACCAATACGGAGGCTATTTCCGAGATTAATTAATTCCGCAGATCATCTCGAGGATAGCTTCTAAATGCAGAACAAAACATGTTGCATTTGTAATCTCCTCTCGTCAGTGTAATGAGATATTTCATTATTATTCATATTTAAAAGAGGGACTTCCTGTTTCGAAAACACGGAATTTTTGCCACTCACGCACGTGGTAGACCATCCGATACGCTACCCGCCTCTGCTATATAAAAGGAGAAACTGATCACAAAACTTCAGTTTGTGACCTCGGAATTTTTGCATCTGCCGCGCGCGAGTCGTGATTCGTGCGCAGCTCCCACTATAAAACGGCCTTGTGCCATATTCTGACACGGTAGACTGTTAGATAAATTGCAGTTTGCGGCCGAGCTTTTGCCCAAAGGGGAAGGAAGTAGACGAACTATTTTTCACTGAAAGCAGCACACACATACTAGATGCCTCTTCTACCAACCAGCAGCTGACGCCGGATCCAACTAATCACAGCCGCAGAATCAGCTCAGCAAATGCCAGCAATCGACTAATCACAACCGCAGTCTTAAACAGCTCTTTTCTGAACTAAAAATTCCGAAGGTCTTTTCTACAGCCGTTCTCAACACTAAGCTAATTACGAAAGTCAACACTAGCTCTTTTAAGAGCTAACTAACCAGCTCTTATCGGAGCTATTCATAGTCTCCTGAGGACAACCTCTGATCCTCTTACAGCCCTTTTTCAGAGTTGTAAGATTTTGCAGGTACCATGAGAACACGGCGGACATCAGCCAGCCAAACTTGTAGCAGATCGGTTCCTGTATCACCAGACCTGCAGCAGACCAGTCCACGAGCAACAACTCTGCTTGCACTATGATCAGCACTCCAAGGCTACGTCAATTGATGTCACTGATTAACCGGGGTTACCCGGTTAACCAGTGACATCAATCATCCAGCCTCCGCAACCTATGTGTCCACATCTTCGACCGTGTCCAGATTCCTAACTATGTAGCTTCACCTACGAACTGCACGGAGCATCAAGACTCTACCCTGATCTTTTAGACTCGCTGTCACAAAGAACGTTTTGACGGCCGAGTCTACGCCTGTCGACCGCATCGACTTTCAACACCACTGAAACTACACGGACACTATGCAACCACAGCAATCCTACACGTCAACCTTTCGTGTAAAGACCTGGCATTTTTAACTTATTCTCTTGCCTTTGTCACCTTTGTCTAGTTTGTTATCAATCACATCATTTATAAAACGTTTGCGGAGATCGACATATTTCTCGACCCCGCAACAAGTACTTCATGAACGAAAGACGGTTTCTTTTTTTAAGTGAGCAGATTCTTTTTAAGTAATTGCGGGATCTCCTGATTTTTCACATGAAACCAGCCATGGCTGTATTTCTTTACAAAGCTAAGTACATTCCTTGAAGATTGTAAGGTAAGAAGAGTGTTGTTTCGTAGTGGCTAAAGTGCTAGACCGCGAAATCGTAGTTAGAGAGTTCGAGCTCCAGTCACGCTATCACGTTCACTTTCGGACTAATACTCTCGAAAAAAGGTACGAACCGCTAATACTCCAGCTGTTGGTTGAATTGTACCACTACTGTTCTTCTATAAGGACGGCTCTTAGCATTAACTGACTCACGAAGGTTGATATGCCATTAAACAAAGAAACAGAAGTTTATCTGGAAGTGTCAGGCATATGGATATGATTCTCTCTGAATGACCAACGGGTAGATTTGTGAATTGGGCTGCAAGGGTATTCTCACATTGAATCAAACGTCAGAAAAGCGTCTGTCCTGTTCGTAGTTTCTGGACCAGTAAAACGTGTAACCTGCACCACTTTCTTTCTGACTGCCTTTGTCCAGGAAGTGAATCTCACTGAGTGCAATGATGTCAGCGTGTTTAGCCTTACCAGTTCGTTCGCAGTGTAGATCCTTTGAGATGTATTTTTGTCTGCTAAGTCCACCATGGTACAGACGTTCCAGCTGGCAAAATTTAACCTGTTTTGAACATTATGGGTAAGCGAGGTACCTCCCATCACTCAAAGGAGTTTATCAGTCACTAGGTTAGTTGGTTGGTTGGTTGGTTGGTGTTACGGCGTATCAACCTTTTTCAGGTCATTTAACACCGAATTGAATTTCAAACAATCCAGTTTAGTATAATTAAGTATACTTTTTTTTAAATCTACAAACAGTTAAATGTCAAAACAGTTCTATTTCATTATTTGATCATTTAACTCTGTATAAATAAATGATTGATGTTTAAATGAATTTTTAGTGATACATAGCAATACTTGGAATCATTTAACTACGTACAAACGAATGAGTAATGTTCAATAGAATAATTCATAGCAGTACTTGAAACTTGACTTATGCGAAATTGAATTGTTTGAAATAGAACTGTTTGATCATTTAATTACGTGTAAACAATCGACTGATATTTAATGAAATTGGTAGACATCATCATCATCATCATGTCATGCCGCTAGCACGGATATCCCTGACCCTCTCTCGCCACTTTTCCCTATCGTTCATCGCCTCTGGCAGGTCTTCAGGGCTACACCCCGTATCCTTACATTGCTGCTATATGTATGTTCTAGCTGGTCGTCCTGCTTTTGCTCGGCCATATGTGGGGGTCCATAGGAGTACATCACTTATGAGCTCGTCTCTACTTCTCCAGCAGGGTCCTGCGTGTCTGGTTCGTCTAACTTGGATAGTTTTGTGATGGGAGGCAGGTTGCCGTATAGTTGGTGCTTTGTGGGGTGTTGCCGCCAGGACTTATTCAATATTGCTCGCAACATTCTTGTGTAATAGCCGTCTAGCTTCTTCTCGAGCCGTTTTGTTAGCGTCCAAGTGGTGCATCCATACAGCAGTATTGACACGACCGCTATCTGGAAGAAACTGCGTTTCATTTTATCGGTCAGGTCTGCAATACTTGGAACCATTTAACTGTGTGCAAAAGAATGTGTTTAGGCTCGTTTAAAAACGTTATCAACAAATTGTGTTTACAAAACATATATATTTAGTATATATGTGTAAAGAGGTTTTGGCCTTGAGTAACCTAAAATGGTTGATATGCCATAAAGTTGCTAAATAATCAATTATTGAATATCACTAACAAGTCCTTTTCTAAACCCTTTTTTCAACATTTGTAGGTTAGTAGAGATTTAATGTCACCACATGTACCTCATCCAGTCAACGATTCAAGATGTATGGCTGCTAGGCCTGTTATAGTGATAATCTTATTGTCATTACTTTTGGAGATTTCAGTCAACTTTGATTTTGAAAACGTTTTAAGGTTTTATGACGTTTAAAAATTTAATTTTAAGTTTTTGATTAAAGATGGTTTGGTTTCTTTGTTTACTGGCATATCAACCTTTGTAGGTTATTTAACGCCAAAGCCATCCTTCTAGAAGAACTAGAGTGGTACTATTTAACCCATAGCTGTGAGGATAATGGGGTTCATACCTTTCCCAAGAGTATTTGTCCGAAGATTAAAGATGAAATTAAGGTTTATTCAATTATCAATTAATTTATGATTTGATTCATTTTTTATGAGTTAAAGGCATTAAATTTTAATAAAAGAGATCGTTTTATTTGGCTGGAACTTATCAAGTTTTTTTTATTGCTTTTGTTTTAAATCTATATATCTTATTTTATTTATTTTTGTTACGACGCGAAAATTAAGTTTTTCTTCATTTTAAGATATTTTTTGTAAAATTTGCATTTTAAGATTTTAATTCTAGAATTTTATTTAGTTTTTTTTTTTGTTGTTGTTGTTCTATTTAGAATATTTAGTTGTTGTTTTTTCCATTCAGAAGACAAAAGTAAAAAGATAATGTTGAAATAAATTCTTAAGTCAAAGTGAAATATTTTTTGTAGACCACAGCAATTTCATTTATATTGCAATTTTATGAAATAAAGAAACACGTTTCTTAAAGAACTTTTTTTTAATGAGAATTTGTCTTTCTATTTAATAGAATCTATCAAATGTTTACAATCGACAGGAATACTAAGTTAACTAGATAAGTTGTAGGATAGTCCATCTGTTTGTTATTGTGTGCATCCTTAAACAAAAAAAAAGCACAGATTTAATTTATAGTGTTGGTCACGAAAATCCATTTAGCCGAGAGCAACATTTGGTCTTTTATTTTTTTTTTTTTTGCCATCAGTTTTATGAGTCGTTTAAAACACTGGGAAAAGATTTTTCTGCGATGGTCAGCAAGTTTGAATAGTGACTGAACGACTGCAGTGATGGTATTTTAAAGGGAGGAAAGAAAGACGGAAGTTAAAAATAGAAACAAAACTGTTTGTTAAAAAAAAAAAAAAAGAGAAAAAGAAAAACCTATGAGCGAAAACAGACTTCTTTCTTAAAAAGAAATTTATAAAATATTTTCTTATTAACTAATCAAAGATTTTCAAAGCATCGTACGTTATTTCATTTTAATTTTATTTTCTCATTCATTTTTGAAATAGAGAGGTCGAGGAATGAGATAAAAACGAATTTTATAAAGTGAAAATATATTTTTCTTTATATATATATATATATATATATATATATATATATATATATATATATATATATAACAGCCACCCAAAATAACTGAAATATTTTTTTATAAACACATCAGTGAACTCTTGGTGCCACGTACTGAATTTTGATTTTTGGTTTTAATTTGCAAAAGTCTCTTTAGTGAATTTAAACGGATAAAAAAGTACATTAATTTTAAAACTCTCATTCGCTCATACTTTTGCGTAAAACTTCAAGAGAGAGAGAGAGAGAGAGAGAGAAAGTAAGAGGAAGCAACCCAAACAACTTGAAAAGGGAAAGGAACCAAAGACGGGAAAAAAAGGAAGAAACGAAGGAAGGAAGTTAAAAAGAAATCGCGCCGCCGATAGGACAACACTGAATCGAAAGATGACTTCTTTTTTCACATTACTTTCTTTCTTCTTGTTTTCTTGGTCTTCTCTACGAGTTTGTGCCCACAAAAAACAAGAATATGTACATAATGTTTTTGCAGGAACAGATCAAATCCATTCACACGATAATTCCGAAGGTGATAAACAAACTTTTGGTTTTTCAAAGAACTTTTATTCGTTTTCAATAGAAGACATATCAGGCAAGATTGTTGATCTTAGTCAATTTGCTGGAAAGGTAAGTGTGACAAATGCGGGTCCCTTCATTTGATTTTTCGTAAAAAAAATGTTTTTGATTCTTACCCCCAACAAAAAAAAAAAAAAAAAAAAAAAATTTTAAATGCAGTCATTTAGGAAAACTTTGAAAAAAAAAATACGAAAGATATTTTTTCTTCTCAAAAAAACAAAAAGGTAGTTAGTGATGAGATAAACACACTTCTCACCTCTGCGCCTTTTACACGGGTTTCTACAAAAAGAAACAGGTTAATCCAACCCCCCACCAAATTGTTTATGTGGTTGAACCCATGTTGTCCACACACATCTTAGAACAATATTTTTTTCACTTATTTTAATAATATGGAATGCTAGAACAATTTTTGGTAAATCTTTACCCTTTAACCCATCTGATTTTAGAGAAAACTAAAAATGAGATTTTTTTTTTTTTTTTTCGAATATAACAAGCATTAGACGACCAGAGATGATATTTTTCTGGCTGTTTACATGTATTCGCCAAAAGGAAAAAGTAGAATTTGATTTTTAGTTTGAAGTTTTGGTTAAAGGGTTAAAATTTACCTTTTTTTTTTTTTTTTTTTTTTTAAACTCCCAAATTAGAAAAAAAAACTTTAAAAATCTCAACATAGCCTTTAGACACAAAAACATTAGGTACACCTTTCAAATTTTAACGCATCTGAATGACCAGGGTCGTTAAAATTTGCGAAAACTTCTGTAAAACAACTTAGTAAAATAAACTGATAGTAGGAAAACTAGTCGCAATTATTCTGGAATTTTAAACTTTTTTAAAGAAAGATACTCATTTGTTTTCTAAAGAAAGATACTCATTTGTTTTCTTCTTGAATTGTGAATTTTTTTGCGGACCTTCATGAATTAAAATTGGAAATTTGCTTTATTTCACAGTTACGAAATATTTTTAATCGTAATTTTTTTTCTTTTTTTCTTTACGTCAACAAAAAAAAAATAAATCGGGTACTATCGACTCTCACTGTACCTATAAGAAGAAAAAATTACTCATTGTAAATAAATAAATCATTCTGAGTATGAAAATTATTTTTGCATTTTTAGCTCTCAAGGTAAAGTAAAAACTTCGTTAATGATTTAGTATTTTATTTATTTTTGTTGATAAAATGTATGTAGTAGTTTTAATGTAAGTTTATTTAGATTTATTGATTTTGTTTCTCAAATATTTTATCTTTTATGAATTCATTCACTCTAAAAATGACATAATTACTGCAACAAGTTGATTTTCTTTCTTTTCTTTTTTTAAATTTATACAAGTATTAAATGAATCCAGTGATTGAACATCGATTATTCAGAAATTTGTATGTGTAAAGATTGAGTAGCAATAAGACTCCTTTTCGATTACTGCAGCACCTTCCTACCTTTTTGTATTCACGCCGGCCTCAGAATTGCTATGTTTCTTTCAATCTTTCCTTTGGAGTACTAAGCAGTAAAAAAACTAATTTGAATTATTTTGGGTAGGACTTTTATATCAATTCTAAAACTTCTGTTCTTTGGGTAAAGTACTGTATTTTTATTTTTATTTTATTTAACTTTCTGTACACGCTATTGTTTATCAGAACCTCCACATCTACAGCCTAACAGTTTTTTGTTTTTTTTCCTCTTCATATCGACCAAATATTCTTGCTTAAATGGGGGTGGTTTGTCAAGGTCTCAAAATTACAAAGTATATCATTTTGTCTATTTTCGAGAAAAATCTCTGGTTTATGCACATGCCATTTGTTTATGTAGTTGAACCTAAGTTATTTGCTTACCCTGTCAGCAGGTTTAGATTAGGCCGACTGTATCCCCTGCTGAATGTAAGAGCCACTGCTGTAGAATACACCGACTGCATCTCTGCAGATGAGTAAGACACCCACCCACCCCAACGAGTGTCCTGGATATGACACTAAACAATCTGATGGTGAGGTTCCAGTAATGCTGGCGCTTTGGGGAATGTGGAGTACCCCTTTATTGCCATCGCTCCAAGGTCCACTCTGGCCCGGTGTGGTAGCACCTGATAAGGGTCTTATCTATGTGTTAAATTGAACTAAAACTGTTTTTGACATTGAAACTGTACTTAAACTAAGCTGAAATTTTTGAAATATAACTGTCTTGACATTTAAAATCTATACTTGTACTAAACTGAATTGGTTGAATTAGAACTATTTGACTAAACTGAATAGCTTGAAATAGAAATGTTTTTGACAAACTGTGTACTCATGCTAAACTGAATTGTTTGAAATAGAACTGATTATTTGTATAAAAACGGATTTGGTGTTAAATAACCTACAAAGGTTGATATGCCATAAAACCCAACCAACCAACAAAAAAAAGGTGTTTCAGGGTATGACACTAATCTGCATCAGATGGTGAGTCACCAGTTCTGAAGTTCTGGTGAGTGTGGTGTACTCTTTCATTGTCATTACTCCCAGTTCCACTTTGACTCTGGTAATACTTGTTAGGGTTCCATATATAGGTCAAATAGATATGTTTAAAAATTATTAATATGCAAAAAAATATCCTCTTAAACAGCTATACAAAAAAAGTAAATATGAAAGTTAAATAACTTCTCTAACCTCTATGCATAGAATAATCCCAAACAAGTTGACATGCCATTAAAGTTTGTTTTCTTTTTGTTTAATGGCATATCAACCTTCATGGGTTATTTAACACCAAAGCCATCCTTATAGAAGAACAGACGTGGTACTATTGGAGGAGAGGATAAGCATGGTCAGGCATATCGTTAAAATCAATGACTCAATGAAAACTAAGTTGTTTGCAGGAGTCTTTCTTTGTCTGTTCAATCATGTCTGGTTTTATATTGTCTTTGGCCCAGCTTGTTATTTCATCGATAGCTTTTAGATTACTTTTAATATTGAGTGGCAGGTTGCAATTTTGTATGATACGGTTTGATTAAAATTAGTTTAGGGAAAGATTATATTTTCACACCTTGTAAAGTTGGTGACCATTGTCGAGCGTGACCCAGAGACTTACTTTTCATTTACTGTTACACCAAGGGGTAGGAGAGGATGCTACTCCTTTCCTTAGATTGCTCTCATTTACCCTTGATCTGTACATTATAATGCTGTGTTAAGTAAGAAGGCATCAAGCTTCATTTTTTTTAGTCTTTGGTATGACTCGACCTGGGATTGAACCATGGTCTCCTGGGCCATTAGCAAAACCTTTTTGCTTTTGATGTAGCACAAGTTCATATGAATGGGGCACCCAATGAGACTCAAACTCACTTGTGAAGCTTTGCTAGTCTAGCTTGCTAACCATTACACCACCTAAGGTGCCTTGCCCAGTTGGCTGGAGCTATAGAATACACCGACTGCATCTCTGCAGAGGGGTTAAACTACCCCCATGAGTGTCCTGGATATAAGATTAAACAATCTGATGGTGAGGCTCCAATAATGCTGGAGTCTTGGGTAATGCGAAGCACCTCTTCATTGCCATCGCTCCCGGGTCCACTGGCCTGGAGTGGTAGCACCTGATAGGGTCCTATCTATCTGTCAAATAGAATTAAACTGTGTACTTCTGCTATACTGAATTGTCTGAAATAGAACTGATTATTTGTATAAAAATGTATTTGGCATTAAATAACCTACAAAGGTTGATATGTCATAACAACCAACCAACAACCTAAGGTGCCCTTTTCACACCTGGTTTTACTATATTTTGATTGTTTTTTTTTTTATTTTTATCATGGCACTTTGTAACTGTTTTTCTTTGATTAACTTTATTCTCTCATCTTGTTGCTTTTATCCAGCAGTGGAGATTAACATTCATCTCATCTACTAGAACAAACACCAGAAAATTGAATTTAATTAAGTTACTTCTAATGAAAGTTGAACTTGCATTTCATATTTTAGAAGCTAACCTTACACGAATATTACTGAATAACCATATGATTTTTCCCCACTACTATTATCTTGTAGTAGATGATGTTAAAAATGCTTATTAACCATTGCCATTTGAAGGTTTAACTTTTTTTGAAAGCTGAAACAAAAAAAAAGCATTAGAAATCATTTAGACTTTATTGGTTACCATTTTATAGAATGTGTATCCAAAAAGAAACCAGTTTTCAAACAGCACTCCAATGAGAGACTTTAGTGTACTCACAACTGAAATATCAGGCATTTATTTATATTTGTTTGTCATGCCTACTTGGGCATCTCACCTTTTTATCTTCTCACATCAACCTTTAAAAAAAAATCTTTATGCAGAACATATACACTATTTTATATATATATATATATATATATATATATATATATATATATATATATATAATCCAAGGAGAAAATCCAGAAGGTAGGAGTTAAAAAAATATATATAAAATTATTCGAATGAAAAAAAATTTTTAATTTCCAAATTCTACCCTTGCTGGAAGCAATATAAACACACCCAAATAATTTTTTTTCATTTAACATCTGTAGAGGGTCATCATAGACCTGAAATAAATTTGTTATGAAGCAAAAGAAGTGAATTTTTTTTTTATATATACACTACAGATTTTGATCTGTATGCATTATATATATCCTTATATTATCTAATGTCAAGTCAGCCGATGGTGTGAACAATTCTATTTTAAGATTTTCTTTCTTCAATATCCATGTAATTCAAAATCCAATAGTGAGCTCAATGTAAAATAATAATAAATTAAAATACAGAGCAAATAATTGCATATAAAAAGAAAACCTTTTGAAATTACTTTTTTTTTTTTTTTTTTTTTTTTTTTTTTTTTTTTAAATATTAGATCTGCATCTTCAGGTTTGAAGATGCAGATCTAACATTTTTTTAAAATATAGGCTCTGTTGAAATAAATATTACAAAAATATGAATGATTTTTAAAGGTTTTTCTTTTATATGATATATACACACATATACACACACACACACACACACACACACACAGAGATAAAATTCTGTTGAATAATAGATATTAGTTCCCCAAAATGGTCTTTTGATTTTTTTTTTTTTTTTTTTTTTTTTTTTTTTTCTTACTATTATTTCTGAATTCATCCAATTTAATCTTAAAATCTTTTACGCTATTGCTGTTTTTAATCTGATTAGGCAATTTGTTCCTAAGACATTACTCTAGTAGCAAAAATCTGACTGGTTGATAGATTCAGTTTTTGAAATCTGTCTTGACGGTAAATTTCCAGTTCGAGGAGAAATATTAAAAAACGTTTACCATATTTAGAAACTCCATTAATTATTTTGAAAGTTTCAATTAAATCATTTTTATATGCATAAAAAAATAACAGGCTGCAATATGCCACATTAGTTAGCAAGGGAACTAACTGTACATGATAGATTAAACATGTTTAGTTTGCTTGTCAATTTTTTTCACTTGATAAATAATTAAGGATCTCTCTCTTAAATTCTGTTTCAAATTAGGAAGAACTTTTGCACAGATTTTTCCCCATGTTTCAACAGGGGAGGATAAACATTAAGATAATCTTTCACATCAATATCCACAATTATCCCAATAATAATTTTTGATGACTCACAAAACCATTCTATTGGTTTTATTTTTCATTTATTTTTCCTTGTTCATCGAGCTGAAATCCACTCTAAAGGTCTTAGATTTTAGATAATCAAAGAAATAGAAAAAAAAAAATCTATTTCTACAAGTCTGACGCATTATCCCTTAAAAAGTTTCCAGATCTGGGGAAAAAATACTGGGAAGTGTATCAGCAGTGGAGGGGGAAGGAACAATTTTGAAGATGATAAAATCTCATTAAGTTGTAGATTAAGGAGGTGCCTGTGGTGTAATGGTTATCGTTGTAGGAAATGGACACGGCGACACGAGTTCAAATCCTGGACGAGACTGATTGCATTTCACATAGCACTAATACCCCTGGGAAAGGTATGAATCCAATTATTCTCCCTCCAGCTATGGGTAAATAGTAGGACAGACTGAGTTCTTCAGCCTTGGTGAGGCAACTAGTCTAGGAGAAGGAAAACTCTGAATTCAAACCTGTTAAACTCCGCTTAAAAATTGACCTTGTGTCATATCCTGCCCGAGTGGAGGGGTTGGGTAAATAGGATTAAGTTGTAGATAAAGTAATAAATTTATTTTTCAAAATGTTTTACTTTCTGGACACACCCTTTTTATATTTATGTCAGAAGGCACCATATTTTCCCCCCAAATAATTCCCCTCACAGCCGTTTTTCCTCCTACTCTTTTTTTTTTATAAATGTACATGACTGATGATTGTGTTTGATATTTCACTGTTCATTCCTCTAAAGAATACTCCAGCTTGGGGGTGAAAAGTACTTGGAAAAATATGACACTCTCTTAAATTCATTCTGTCCAGATGTCAAAAGATTCATTCTAAGACTTGAAAGGATTAACAATAAAATAGGCTGAAAAGAATTGTCTGACCTATTTAAATAAACATATTATTTCTGCTTTTATTTAAGAAAAAGTGAATGATTAGAATTTTATAGTTATCTCTGTTGGGAACAAATGGAGACCCTCTCACAAAATTATCATCTAGTCGCAAATTCAATTGAATATTACTTTATACTCCAAGTTAGAGCATTTTAAGTGCCTTGCTTCAAAAATTTATTATTGCATCTGCTGTATTTGCTAGGTTACTTATATACATAAACAGATTGAGATAGATACACATATACATATAAAATACACTAAAGAGAGAGAGAGAGAGGTATCTTATAAATTATGAAAATCTAAATACTATAATTTTTAGAGTGTTATTAATGTACTAAATTTTTTTTTTTTTTTTTTTTTTTTTTTTTTGTAATTACCATAGGGAGACAAAGTTGACATTTCCTACCCTGAACCCTCTGACCCGGTTAAAAGAGAAGCCAGTTTGGGGGTCCTTGGCTGGGCAGGTTTCATATTTTTATGAATTCTATTTTATGATAAAAAAAGTTTTTTTTAAATTAACATGATATAGAGTGGGCATCCCACATCATAGATTCGGTTTAGGGGAGGAGGATGTATAAAGAAAAATCTTTTTTTTTTTTTTTTTTTTTTTTTGCTCTCCTGCTTGTTTCCTTAGTGAAATCCTTACACAACAAAAGCAGTTCTTTTCAGTACTGCCAACAACGAAGTTTGAAGAAATTTTTACCTCAAAATGTTGGAGGTTGTTAAGATATAAGTTTGATCCTATAAAAATTCTTTCTCAACAAGATTAAAACAAAATGAGGCTGTTATTTCAAACTGTTGTAGCAGACCTAAATATAATCATCTTATCTCTAAAAAGGTTGGTGGGGAGATTTATTTTTTAATTTATGTATGAATAATGCAAAAAGGCAACTGTTAAAAAAATCCTTTTTTTTTTTTTTTTTACTTAGAACCTGTCAGACCAATTAGTGCTAATTAATGGCAGTAATTTTGGTATCTAATTACGCAAATTACTTCTATCACACTAAATGTATTATTAAACAGTTCTGAGCAACACCTGGTCTATGACTCACCTTATGCAAGTGGTGCCCTCTACATTCTATGGTTGCATCATTACTTCAATGAATGTTCTGTTTTTCTTAGGTTTTATTGCTGCTGCTTTTTTTTTTTTAAGTTATTACAATTTTTTGAGAACCTGGCATGCTAGTCTGGCAGACCATTACTAGTGAATTTTAGTCTTACTGGGTGCCCCATACTTCCAGACTTATGCCACAACTAAACAAATCTTACTAAATAACTATCTATTATAATTGTATGATTTATATCTTGTCATTCTGCAACTTGTTAAATTTTAACAGGGTAAAAATAAAACATTTTTAACTCGACAAACTTAATCTAAATATGCATTCATTATTTTTGTAATCGTGTATCTTTGTTATTGAAAGTTAACCAGTGTCAAAGCGATGTAATAGCAGTTTGTTTATCTTTCTTCTTTATAGTTAAATGACGAGAAATAGTTGTTAGAGAAACTCAATTTTTTAAAATTTTTTTTGAGAGACCATTAAAAATGTTCTTGGTTTACTTAGCATAATTTAAACTCGCTTGGTCATCATTAATACTATTCGGGGATCTCTTTTTTTTTTTTTTTTTTTTTTTTTTTCTAGTCTGTGTTAAATATTTTCATCTCCACAGTAACATTTCTGAAACTACCATTGCATTGTTCATTAGTTAGAAAATCTTTCTTTTGGTTCTCAATTTAAAATCATGCAAGAAGGAGTTGTCATAAAAATTTATGATGAATTGAACAATTAAAAATTGAGGTAGAAAAGCTAGACTTACAATACAAAATGATAGAAATTGATGCTGTTGTATTGCAGCTCCCAGGAAATTAATCTTTATATAACGATACTGGCATCAGGTTGATTTTCATGGTTGAAACATTATAATTAAGAATCCAAGGAATATTTCATGGATTATATTGGTTGAATTTTTGTAACTTGATTATAATTTGAACATTTTAATCATTGGGATTACTAACAATTCTGTTAAACTTGTATTCAATATAGCCCAGGTACCTGGGGTTGTAGAACACACCAACTGCATCTCTGTAGAGGGGTAAGACCCCCTCCCCAACAAGTGTCCTAGATATCATATTTACCCAGCCCCTCCGCTCGGGCAGGATATGACACAAGGTCAATTTTTATGCGGAGTTTAACAGGTTTGAATTCAGAGTTTTCCTTCTCCTAGACTAGTTGCCTCGCCACAGTTGAAGAACCTAGTCTGCCCTACTATTTTACCCATAGCTGGAGGGAGAATAATTGGATTCATACCTTTCCCAAGGGTATTAGTGCAATGTGAAATGCAATCAGTCTCGTCCTGGATTTGAATTCGTGTCGCCGTGTTTATTTCCTACGACGATAACCATTACACCACGGGCATAAGTGTCCTAGATATGACATTAAACCATCTGATGGTATAGCTCCAGCCTCAGAGATTTGGGGAATGTGGAGTACTCCTTCATTGCCATTGCTCCCAGGTTCACTCTGACCTGGAGTGGTAGAACCTGATAGTCTGATCTATGGGTCAAATAGAACAAATGACTGATGTTAAATTCTTACTGTTATACAACAATACTTGAAATCATTTAACTATGTGCAAAAAAAGCTCAGGCTTATTTAAGAATATTTTCTATAAAATGTGTTTACAAGTCATGTATATATTTAATATACATGTATAAATAAGATTTGACATTAAATAACCTAAAATGCTTGATATGCCATAAAACCACCAAACTTGTATTCAATAATTTAATTCCTGTTTAATTTTACAGTATTACTCATAAATTATTACACACCTTTCAATTTTTTTTTAAAACCTTAACTTTCTTTTAAATCAAAGATACCTGGATTTTATTATCTATAGTGAAACATCAGACAATCAAAATGGATATTGTTAGATATTATCTATTACCAAAATCTACAGTATTGAAACTTTGTAACCAACAATAGTATCATTCATGCATACCATTTTAAAAATCAGTACACCATACTTTTTATGTTTCTGCAATTTATGGAGGCGCTCATAGCGTAATGGTTATTGTCATTAGAAATGGATACGTCAAATAGAGATCAATTCCTGTACAAGGCTGTTAGCATTTCACATAGCACTAATAGCCTTGGGAAAGGTATAATTCCAACTATTCTCCTCCAATCTATGGATAGATAGTAGGGTAGACTGAGCTTTTTGACCTTAGTGTAGCAACCTATTGAGAAGAAGGAAAACTCTAAATTCAAACCTGTAAAAAATAACTTTAAAATTAACCTTGTGTTGCATCCTACTTTTTTCGGGGGAGGGCTGGGTAAATATATTTATGCAATTTTGTTTTTGATTACAAATGTATTGAAATTTTATTTTTGATTACAAATATCATTGAAATTTTATTTTTGATTACCATGGTACTAAAATTTTATTTCTAATTACGGTTTCAATCTTGTAACGTTTGTTGTCACTTTGTATCTGATCTCTAAGCAGATTATTTTTGCCTGTCTATTCTAGATGTTTACAAAGTTTAGTTCAGTGTAAAGCCAAATAAAATAAAAAATATATGAAGATTCTCTCATCTTCCATTTATGGAAGACATCCACTATCTCGAAAAGTAGCCTTAAGAATTCACGATTTTGTTAGTGGTCTAATACCGACGAGTGGTACAGGCGAGAACCTAAATTTCTTTTATTTCAGTGAGGTATAATTCCAATACAAGGGAGGTAACTTTAAGATATAAAATAGTATCAGCGAAGATAGATAACTTGTATTTCTTTTTTAGAAAAGGATTCAGTTATAATATTAGATTGGTCATTAATAGTTTCCGTTTTAGTAAAATATAATTCATTAATGATATAAGAATGAATTAGTTTCAATCAATAATATATTCATCATTATTTTAAATCCTCTCTCGCCATTTATCAGGTAGCTTATTGATTCCTCTCAAGTAAAATTCAGCTGGGTTTGAACTCAATTAGTTTTTCAAAAAACGTTTTCAATTAATCCTCTAGGGAAAATCTTTTGTCATTCAGAGCATTTTGTACAAAATATAAAAGATGGAAATCACTTGGTGCAAGTTCTAGTGAATATTTTAGATAAGGGAGAACAGACCAATCTAACTAAATCCAATATTTTTCCTCTCATGATTCTTGCTGAATGTGACCTTGCATTATCGTGGAGAAGCACAATTTTTTTTTCTCTTATTGACGAGTGTAGGGTGTTTTCTTAAATTTTCTTGTCTGCTTTTCCTATCTTTTTTTAAGTGGAGGCAGATTGTGGATTGGTATATGTTGAGGTTAAGTGCTAATTCTTGCATTTAGCCAATTCTCTTAAAACATCTTGAGGTATGAGGAATGATCCCCCACCTGGCCTTTTGGCTGAGCCATCTGGCATGAATGCCAGATGGGGTATCGATCAATGGCAGATTCGAGGCTGAAAGGACCCCAGCTTTGGCTGGGCCACTTTCAGGTGGGCGAGCTGCAACCTTTGTCCCCTATGTATGGCACTGACTCATTAGACCCATGTTGCACTTAGTGGGTCAAGGACCAGCAGGATTCGAGTCTCAGCTCATTCCTGACCTTCCTCTTCCCTTTATTCCCACTTTAATCGGCCTTCAGGCTTTTGACCTTGTGTCAAGTTCTGTCTGGTGGGAGGCAGCAACAAATATACATCTTGAGGTATGATGAGCATATTGGTCTGGTTCATCTCTCTATAACATATTACCAGGACAAAGCTTTGAAAACCAGTTTCAGATTTGCCTGTCAGTAATGACACCTTTTTGCCATAAATACTACAAAATTTCTTAGTTGTTTCTGTTGTGTTTTTGTAAGTCTTAAACATTACAGGTTGAATATGCACTTTCACTTCCTCTATTTTAGGAGCATGAGATCATAAGATTAAATCATTGTGTACACTTTTTCATTACTGAAATGAGGATGACTGATCAAAGCAATCTTTAATCAGGTAACTTCTGGTTGTATTTAAAACATCAGAATTTAGGAATGCTTAGTTACTTGTTGCTTCCAAAAAAAACCGGAAATTATGACTCGACCCAATTTAAAGAAAAATTGTATGTATTTACCGACCTTTCCGCACTGGCAGGATGTGACACAAGGTCAATTTTTAAGTGAAGTTTAGCAGGATGGAATTCAGTTTACCTTCTCGACTAGTTGCCTAACCAAGGCTAAAAAACCCTCTACTATTTACCCATAGTTGGAGGAAGGATTGTTGAATTCATACCGTTTCCCTGGGTGATTAGTGCTATGTGAAATGCAAACAGCCTTGTCCTGGATTTGAACTCTGGTCACTGTGTCCATTTCCTTCAACGTTAACACTACAAGCATAACCAAGAAAAATTAGGGTTTTGGGGGTGGGTATTTATTTTTTTATTTTTATTTATTTATTTATTTATTTATTTTTTTTTTTTTTTAATTTTTTTTTTTTTTTTAATTTACAGGTTTCCCTTGTTGTAAATGTGGCTAGTGAATGTGGCTATACAGATGGACATTACCGAGCATTAGTCCAGCTTCAACAAACACTTGGAAAATCAAAGTTCACTGTCTTAGCATTTCCCTGCAACCAATTTGGACAACAAGAACCTGGGGTAAAAAACTCAAAAAAATTTTTTTTGGCCATTTGTAATTGTTTTGTCTTTTTTGCTTTTTTTTATATTATAGATTTTTATATTTATATTACGTTTTTTTTTTTTTTTAATTTTTTTTTATCAAATATTATTGTTTGGGCTTTTAATTGTTAATATTATTTATTAAATTTCAATTTATAACCTGTTTTTTTTGTTTATTTTTTATTTTATTTTTTTTTTGTGGGGAGTTATTGCTTTATTTTAGTTTTACTTTATTCTACTCTCAACTTGTTTGTAGGCAATGTCATTTTTGTCGACTAACTATTAATGATGAGTGAACTTTTGGGATAAAGTGGTCTAACTTGTTGAAATAGTTATGTATTTTTTGTAACTTTCATTAAACTGCATCTGATGGTGAGACTCCAGTCCTAGGAAGTATTGAGTACCTCTTCATTCCCATTACTCTCAGGACCACTCTGACCCAGGGTGGTAGCACATGTTAGAGTTCAATCTATGGTTTGTGAGGAGTCCCCATGGTGTAGTGGTTTACATGCTGGACTGTGACATTATAATAAATGAATTCAAACTACAGATACACTGTTATATTCACATTCAAACTAATACCCTTAGGAAAGGCATGAACCCTCTTATCCCCACCCCACTGACTGTGGGATAAATAGTACCACTACTGTTCTTCTACTAGGATGGCTTTGGCATTGAATAACCCATAAAGATTGATATGCCATTAAACAAAGAAAGCAAAGTAATCAATCTATCATTCAAAATCGTTTGTATTTAATAGGGCACGTGCAAAAGAAAACAAGCTCTTTAAAAAAAAAAATACACAAAAAATGTAATATAAATGTACAATGAATACAATTCCCTGACCTCTAGGAATAAAATAACCCTTGATAGGTTGACATGCTATTAAAATCAGTCTCACAACTAATTAGTGTTTTTTTGTTTTTTTTTTTATCCCAGTTAGCGACTACTTCTCTGCAGAGGGTTAAGATCCCCACCACCACCAATGAGTGTCCTGTATATAACCCATAATAATCAGGTGGCGAGGCTCCAGTAAGGCTGGAGCTTTGGGGAATGCAGAGTACCCCTTCATTACCATTGCTCCCAGATCCACTCTGACCCAGAGTGGTAGCACAAAAGAGGGTCCTATCTATGGATCAAATGGAACTGTTTGTCATCTAAACTGTGTGCAAACAAATGACTTATGCTAAATTGAATTGATTGAAATAAAACTATTTGATGATTTAATTGAATTGTTAGTTATACAAAGCAATATTTGAAACCATTTAACTTTGTTGACTTATGTTAAAGTGAATAATTTGAAATAGAACTATTTGATCATTCAACTGTGTGTATCTACAAATTGTTTTAACAAATCATATTTGCCCAGTCAGCTGGAGCTGTAGAATGCACCAACTGCACCTCTATAGTGGGGTAAGACCCTCCCCAACGAGTGTCCTGTTAATGACACCAAACAATCTGATGGTGAGTTTCCAGTAATGCTGGAGCTTTGGGGAATGCAGAGTACTTCTTCATTGCCATCAATCCCAGGTCCACTCTGGCCCAGAGAGATAGCACCTGATAGGGTCCTATCTATGGGTCAAATAAAACAAAATTGCGTACTTATGCTAAACTGAATTGTTTGAAATAGAACTGTTTTTACATTTAACTGTGTGGACAAAAACTATACTTATACTAAACTGAATAGCTTGAAATAGAAATGTCTTTGACTGTGTACTCCTGCTAAACTGAATTGTTTGAAATAGAACTGATTATTTGTATAAAAATGGATTTGGCATTAAATAACCAACAAAGGTTAATATGCTATAAAACCCAACCAACCAAATCATATTTATTATATAGAATACAAATTTCTTTAGTTTTAGATAAATCAGCTCTGAACATGTAGATCGGAATATTCCACAAAAGAGGATCAAAATCTAACTTGCATAGAATTTACACTCTTTTATTTTTGAACCAATCTGCAAAGGGCACATAGAATAGAATATTCTAGAAAAAGTGGATCAAAAACTAACTTGTAGAAAAATTTGTCATGGAAACAAAAATAGCTAGGTTCTAAAATAAGTCATTTCTGTAATCTGATAAGTTAAGACAGGTCACTGGTTGTATTCTCGCCAATGTCCACGCATTTGAACTTTATTTGACCAGTAAATAAGTAAAGTTGGCAATCTTAGTCGAGGGTGACCGGAAGGTTCCCTTTTTGATAGTTACTACAGTGAGGTGTAAGGTAGGGTGCTACTCCTTTCCCTGGATTGCTCCACTTTACCCTTGATAATACCTTATAATGCTGAGTGTTAAGCAAGGAGGTATCAAGTACCATTTTTAAAGTCTTTGGTATGACTCGACCTGGGATTAAACCCAAGTCTCCCGGACCGTAAATTGAAGTTTTTTAGTTTAAAAACAGAGACCAGCAGACAGGTACGGCACGTCACGGCATGATAGATTGATGCCTGATGATCAGCTCATATACACAACGGTTAGACGAGTAGGCTGAAAAACTCGTACATACCAGAACACATGCATATACACACACTCATACATATGTATGTAAATACAAGTCTATCTTCTCTTTTTAGTTCGGACATACACACATATATACTCACTATCAATTTGACCGACAATGTTCATGTTTTACACACACATACATACATACATACATACATACATATATATAAACACCTATTGTATAATCATTGTCGAGTTGATAGAAAATATAAAGTTGTTTTTCTTTAAGGTTCTTGTTTTTTTTGGGGGGGGAGGGGGGTTGTCAAATTTCTCATGTCTATGTTGTGCAAATTTGTGTTGTATTATTGTGTAACTAACAACCGAAGTTTTACTTTTCATGGAACCTCAGAAATTACTATTCCTCCACTAATGTATATAAAAACAGGAATTGGCATTAAATAACCAACAATGGTTGATAAGTTATAAAACCAAACCAAACCTCTTTAGAGTTTTACAGCCAGGTCAAAACAAGAGTTTTTAATGCTTATCCTCCAGACTGATAAAGGAAGACCCCCCCTCCCCCTGGGTGTAGTGGCTTATGTACTGGACTGCAAAATCATAGTGAGTTCAAACTCCAGTCATGCTATTATATTTACTTCCAGACCAATACTATTGGGAAAAGTATAAATGCCCTTATTCGTCCAGCTATGTGTTAAATTGTACCACTGCTGTTCTTCTAAAAGAATGACTTTAGCATTAAATAACCCATGAAGGTTGATATACCATTAAACAAAGAAACCAAACTGAAACCACGTGTGATGTTTAAAAGTTAAAAATTAGTCATTTGGCTTTTGAACAATATTTTTCTCCACCTAAGGGTTCCTACAGTGACTGACCCCCCCCCCCACTTTTTTTTCCTAAATTCATTTGTTTATTTTTCAGTTAATGAATCCTCAATTTTAAAAATCTTATTCGCAGGAAAATTGGCAGATTCAGAGTTTTGTTGAGAAAATCTATAAAGTGAATTTTCCTATGTTTGCCAAAATTGATGTTCTTGGGCCCAATGTTCCAGAATGTTGGAAATTTTTAATTGGTAAGTTCTTTTTACATTCATCATTTCAATATGAAAATGTCACAATTTATAAACAATATCTCTCCATTGGTTAGTTATATTTGGTGTCTCAATATACATGGGACTCATTTGACTGCTAATTACTCTACTATTAATAATGTTGTATTCTTTTTTGCTTCAGATTTGAAAATAGTATATTATAACCACTATTAATCCTCAATCACAATGCCTTGAACAAGAGAGGAAAAAATATTTTGTGTCACTACTTATTTGGAGACAAAATCAATCAAAACTGTTTCAAAATAGATGCAACCCATTAATATGATAATGATTTATTACAGAGACAAGAAACTCAAAAAAAAGATTGTATATCCTGGAAGCTGATACAATAATTTTAAAAAATATTGATTTGATGTTTCTAGCTCCAAGGATGCATTTTTACAGGACATATTCCAAATGACTGCCATTGTGTTTGTCTCGGTGATAAATCATTATCATATTAATGAGTTGCATCTATTTTGAGACACCCTGTATATTTGGCATTTAGTTTTTCTTTTTTCTTTATTTCGTATATCTATGCTACATGTGTTTGGGCATTTCAGTCCTGGTCAAGTAGTATTTGAAGTTTCAGAGTGTAATTCAAGATTGTGTGTCTGCGGTTGACATTTTGGAATTAATTGTTTGTGAAGATTTTAAATATTCTATTTCCATTGTTGATATTTTATATATATATATTGTGTGTGTATGTACCCCTATGTATACATGCACACATATTTTCAAGGGCAGATCTAATGTACGTGAGAATGTATTTGTTTCCATACATAGATGTGTTTTTATGTATGTTGGTTGCTTGCTTTTTGTTTAATGGTATGTCAACTTTCGTGGGTTATTTAATGCCAAAGCCATCCTTGTTGAAGAACAGCAGTGATACTGTTTAAACCATAACTGGGAAGGATAAAGGGGTTCATGCCTTTCCTAAGGGTATTAATCTGAAAGTGAATTTAATAGTGTAACTTTACCCAGTTGGCAGGGGCTGTAGAATAAACTGACTGCTTCTCTAGAGGGTGGGTATTACCCCCTCTCCAACAAGTGTCCTGTATATGACACTAAACAATCTGATGGTGAGTTTCCAGTAATGCTGGAGCTTTGGGAAATGTGGAACACTCCTTCATTGCCATCATTCCCAGGTCCACTCCAACCTGGGTCCTATCTATCGGTCAAATAGAACTAAACTGTGTACTTATGCTAAACTGAATTGCTTGAAATAGAACTGTTTAGTTGTATAAAAATGGATTTGGCATTAAATAACCTACAAAGGTTGATATGCCATAAAACCCAAACAAACAAACTGATAGTGTGACTGGAGTTCAAACTTACTTACTTCAAAGCAGCTGTGCAGCACTTCAGCAACTATGCCATAGGAATCCCTCCCCTTTGTGTCTGTGTGTGTCTCTGTGTGCGCGTGCATTTAGTTTGGCTCCAATTATGCACTCAAGCGCAACCATACGTGAGGTAAGTCCCTGTGATGTAATGCCTTAAGTGTTGGATTGTGGCCTTAAAGTAAGAGTTCAAATTTCAGTTGCACTATAACATTCACTTTCAGCCTAGTACTTTTCGGAATGGTATGAACCTGCTTATCACCCCACCGCCAGCTAAGGGTTAAATAGTATCATTGCTTTTCTTCTATAAAGATGTGTAATATACTAGCTTAGCTGGCGACGATGAACTTAGCAGATTCAATGCGGTTGCAAGATAACATCAACAAAGTGGTCTCACAGGAAAGATAAAAATAAAAGATGATAGCGAGAATATAATTTATTGCCTATGGATAGTGTCAGATATTTCTGTTCGCAGATTAGATCAACAAATTACCAGGAAAAAAAACCCAGAAATATGTAAGTTCCGATAACCAGCCTCAAACAGAAAAATATGTGAGGCGAAGAGGATGTTCATACTCCCACATGGGACTTAAAAAGACAATATAAGGTCTGTAATTTGGGACTAGAAGCAGAGATCCAGTGGTCACTCAAACGAAAGGGAGAGGTCCGCTGGTCTCTCAAGTGAAGGGGGAGATCCGTTGGTCACTCAAGCAAACCTGTCAGCTCCTCGTGTGTGTTCTCCAGTCGTCGCAGAACTTCACAAAAAGGGTCCCCCGCCACAGAAGAAAGATATGTGCGAACTCTCTCTGACTGTATTTCTACTACACACAATCGTTGCCGTTGAAGAATAAGAATATAAATTATGTTTTTATATATCTATGAGTCCTTCGTTGTTTGTCCAGCGGTCCAATTTGTAACAGATGGTTTTGTCATTAAATAAATTACAAAGGTTGATATGTAAAACAAAAAAAACCCTCATAAGAATCAAATACACAAAAAATTTAAATATGAATGTACAATGAGCACAATTCCTTAACCTCTAAGCATAGAATAATCCTAGATGGGTTGACATGCCATTAAAATCAATCGATCATTAATCTCATTCTCACTCTCTCTCTCTCTCTCTTTCTCTCTCACTCTCTCTCTCTCTCTCTCTCTCTCTCTCTCTCTCTCTCTCTCTTTTCTTTTTTTTTTTCTCTCTATCTACAACTTTCTATTTTTCTTTCCATCATTTTCTTTCTTTCTTTTTCAACTTTTTTGTTTACTTTTTTTCTTCCCCAGTTTTTTTTTTTTTTCTTTTTACTGCCACCACCTACAGCTGAGAGGCCAATTCTTGTCTAATGGTTCAAGTAAATTCATAAATAATTGTTAATTTATAAATATTTTATAATCCTGTCATTTGTAACAGAAGTTATTATTCTATATTCTTTCACAAAAATAAACTGGAGTCGTTGTACAATAAATTCTTTATACCATCTAATTTTCATCCTGGTTTTCCTATGATTGAGACTAGCTACTTGTACATGTTCGACAATTATTTTGTTATATTATTCTAATATTCACATCATCAATTGTTATGTGTCAAAAGTTATTCCTCTTTTGGGTTATATAATTCTTTGTGTGACACACTCTTTGTCACACACAAGAAATTAATTTGTGCCGCGCTCTTTGTCACACATAACTAACAAATTTACTGTTATCAGTTACAATTTTATATGAATATTTAAGTATTTACAGGGCTGATTCAAAAACAATGTGTACAATTTTATTGTAAAATTAGAAATTTGATTGCATTTGAAAACGGTCGCATGATACCAAAGACTTTAAAAATGGTACTTGATACCTCTTTGCTTAACACTCAGCAATATAAGGTACGTATCAAGGGTAAAGTGGAGCAATCCAGGGAAAGGAGTAGCACCCTCCCCTACACCCTGGTGTTGTAGCTATTGAAAAGGGAGCCTTCTGGTCACCCTCGACCACAGTCGCCAACTTTATTTACTTACTTTTAAGGTTTATCTAAATTTTCAGCACATTTTATTTTCATTCATTTATTCATCATCAATCTAGGCGATCTCGATATAACAGATCTAACAAGCATGCAGTTACAGTGTTTGACTGGAGGCAGAGCATGGTGATATTTGGCTCAGTGAGCAATCCAGGAAAAGGAGTAGCACCCTCCCCTATGCCCTGGTGTAGTAGCTATTGAAAAGGGAGCCTTCTGGTCACCCTCGATTACAGTCGCCAACTCTACTTTACTTACTTACACATAGCAATGATGAAATACAACTGCACTTGTTTTATTTCAGCTTCCTGTTATGATTATTTGAGGGCTCATTTGAATTGGTTGAAGAAATAATATATTGGTTTTGAAACTCTCTAAACATTCCACTCCAAAGCAGTCACAATTTCCTGAAAGTTCGGGCAAATGATTCCTTTTTTTAAAAATCTTTTTAGAAAAGAGTACTTTTTTTCCCTTCGTAGCTAATCATATAATAATTACCATAGTTCTTGTCAGAACTAATAAGATTATCTATATAAGAATCAGCACTTCTGCTGGTTTGGGAAATTGCAATCAGTTGTGTTGGAGAGATAAGAAGGCACAAGTATCTGTTGACTGAAATCCTTTCATATCACTTGAGTAAATAAAGAAAGAAGGTATGTGAAGAAGAGGAAAAAACAATATTGGAAGGAAAGAGAAATTGAAAAAGAAGAAAAAAACAGTTACGCCTGATATAAAACCCTGAAGTGTATAAGAGAAGAAAAAAAAAAAATATTGAAAAAGATTATTGCCCATAAAAAAAAACAAAAAAAAAACATGCTTATAGTTGAATTTCTTAAATGCCTTATGTTACCATAACAAAGTATTTCTCAGAAAAGAGTCCCCAAGGTGTAGTGGCTAACCTGCTGGATAGCAACAGCATATTAAGTAAGTTCAAACTCCAGTCACATTATGTTCACTTTCAGACAAATATCCTTGGGGGGGAAAAATATGAACATCCTTATCTCTACCCAACTACTTTCCTGCTACAAAGATGACATAACCCATGAAGGTTGGTATGCCATTAAACAAAGAAACCAAATCAGAACTTCTCATTTGTGTCACTACCACTATATAAAGTTACATTTTGTTTTATATTTTAAGTAGTTTACCAATTTGAATATTTTCTCTGTCATTGGGGTTTAGAATATACTGACTGTATCCATTGTGGAAGGCTAAGACCCTCTCTCAAAAAAAAAAAAAAAAAAAGGCGGGGGGTTGTGTGACACTAAACTGCATCTGATAGGCTCCACCTCTGGTGATCTGGGGGAGTATAGAGTACCTGCTTCAATGCCATTACTCCCAGGTCGACTCTGAACTGGATTGGTAATACCTGTTAGGTCTATTTCACTGATATATATGACTATGTAAAAATTTGGATTTGATGGGACCGTGCGCAAAATAAAACTACACATAAGATGTAAATATGAATGTAAAATGAATGCGATTCCTCAACTCCTAAGCATAAAATAACCCAAGACAAATTGACATGCTATTAAAATGTAATCAATCAGACCTTACTCTGTTATTTATTTTCCTAAGTGATATCAGCAACGTTCAACTGGTTTTAATAATGTATCTATAATTATGATATACATAAGTGAGTATTTTGTTTTTATTTTTTTTTTATTTTTTTCTTTTTTAAATAGAAACGTCTGGAATGAAGCCCACTTGGAATTTCTGGAAGTATCTAGTGAATGAAAATGGTGTTGTTCTGAATGCTTGGGGTCCACAGACGTCATTCACTGAAGTCTACAAGCATTTAAGAGAGGCCATTGATAAGCCCAGAATCAATCAACATTTACGTTCTGACTTGTAAAATGGAAAATTACATTTGTCAATAGTTAAATAATAAAAAAAAAAAAAAAAAAAAAGACTCACTTGAAATTAATGAGATGGAGGTGGTTGGGAGAAGACCAACCAATCAAAATTCAACTCTTATGTTTGCTATATCTAATCTAATTCTTACAGAAGATAAATATCAAATTAAAGAAACAGACTAAAGAGTATCTTTTTATCATTGAGGGTTTTCGGACTATTGTCTTCATCTTTGTTATTTCCACAACGTTTCGGCTGATATATCCTCCAGCCTTTTTCAGGTGTTTGTCGAAGCAGGACACATAGTGTAACGGTTATAGGTGTTTGTTCCCTACGCTTCTTTGGAGACAATCATCTGGAGGTTGCAGGTTCAATCCTGACTGCAGGCGAGTAACACTACAGGAATACTTAGCACTTGTACCCGGTTATGGCTAATAGAATCAGAACAGGTGACCCCCTATGGATTCAATAAAGGACTTGTTCGAAGTTCCATGTAGGTTCTGAAGTTCAACAAACACCTGAAGAAAGTCGGAGGACTTATTGGCTAAAATGTTGTGGAAATAACAATAAAGATGAAGGCAATAGTCCGAAAACCCTTAATGATAAAAATCATCAAGCTTCATCTCATAAATTTAGACAACTAATAAAGTGTATCTCTTAATAAAACTGACTTAGCAAATAAGACAAAATTAATATACTATCAATATTATTGATTGATTTCCTAACTAAAGAAATTATGAAATTCAACCTTATTTTAAATTAGTGTAAGAGGTTTCTGAGCTTCTGTCATTAGTGCCCAAATTTTCCCAAATGATGCAGTCCTTTAGGAAAGTCTAAGAGGGCATTTTTATTACATTCCTTCACAATGGTGTCAAGATCATGTCCATAATTGTTAGGTTCCATTGAAAATAGTCTGCATGGTTCTTTCAGAGCAAAAAATCCACCTGAAAAAAAACAGTTAATTTTATTACTAGACAATATTTGCTATTCTATTGAAGTGTCATTCTATTAATTTTAATGAGTAGACAATTTTAATGTTATACCTCTTCTAGCTATTGAAATATATTTGTATTACATATTGTATGTAATCAATTTTTTTTTTAAAGTTTTATTTCTGTAAGTTTTGGATAATCAAATGTATTGAACAGGTGCCTTAAAGTAAAAAAATGAATAAAATAAATAGGCAATAAAATTTTGTGCTGTTAAAAAGACTGTAAACTTCTGTGAAGTAAAACAAATAGTGACACAAACAACTTGACAGTCATGCTTTTTTTTTAAATAGACATCTCTCTGTCTCTCTTTTACACACGTATATATATTTTCTATATGTTCATATCACATAAAAAAACAACAATAATTGTCACATTTTTATCATTGCTTTGGCTGACAAGTTGACAACTTACCATTTTTTGCTTAATAGGGATATCTAATTTGCATTTTCAGCTTTAAAAAAAACAAATCGTGACAAATGTGTCAGAACTTTTAATCTTGTTTCTTGTTTTCTTTATAAGTGCTTGTTTCTCATTTTTATAATCAAATGGTGAATTCATCAACAATAATTTATCTCAAAATACAATTTATTTACTAAAATACTTTTAAGTTTAAGCATATTTAATCGTTAAAACCAATTTAACATTAAGTTTCATTGCTTCAAAAGTTTAACAAATTGTTGTAATTTGTTATTAACTTTTTTTTTATTTTTTTATCACAGCTAGGTAATATAAAGGGACGTAATCAATTGTCAAAATTTTTGTGTGTGTTGGTTTACAGTGTATCAACCCTTTTTGGGTCATTTAACACCAAATAAAATTTTAAACAATTCAGTTTAGTATAAGTATAGTTTTGGTTTACAAACTGTTAAATGTCAAAACAGTTCTATTTCAAACAATTCAGTTTCTCATAAGTATTCAGTTTAGTTCTATTTGACCCATAGATAGGACTCTATCAGGTGCTACCACTCCAAGCCAAAGTGAACCTGGGAGCAATGGCAATGAAGAGGTACTCCGCATTCCCCAAAGCTCCAGCATTACTGGAAACTCACCATCAGATTATTTAGTGTCATATCCAGGACACTTGTTGGGGGATTCTTACCCCTCTGCAGAGAAGCAATTGGTGTATTCTACAGTACCAGCCAACTGTGTGTTGGTTAGTTGGTTGGGTTTTATGGCATATAAATCTTTGTAGGTTATTTAATGCCAAATCCATTTTTACACAAATAGTTCTATTTCAAACAATTCAGCTTAGCATGGGTACACAGTTTAATTGTCAAAAACATTTCTATTTCAAGCTATTTAGATTAGTCAAACAGTTCTAATTCAGTTTAGTGTAAGTACAGATTTTGTTTACTCACAGTGGACCTGGGAGCAATGGCAATGAAGAGGTGCTCTGCATTCCCTAAAGCTCCAGCATCAGTGGAACCTCACCATCAGATTATTTAGTGTCATATCTAGAACAGTTGGGGGGTGGGTTTTACCCCTCTGCAGAGGTGCTGTCAATGTATTCTACAGCCCCAGTCGACTTGGCAAACCAACTGTGTGTGTGTGTGTGTGTGTATGTATATATATATATATATATATATATATATATATATATATATATATATATATATATATATAATTAGTCCATGTAGTTTTATGGCTAATGTTCTGGACTGTAACATTTTATCGAGTTTGAACTCCAGTTCAGACTAATACCTTTGGGAAAGGTATGAACTCCCTCATTCCACCCTTACTAGCTATGGGTTAAATAGTACCACTATTGTTCTTCTATAAGAATGGCTTTAACATTAGATAACCCATGAAGTCTGATATGCCATTATGCAAAGAAACACACACACACACACACATCTATATAAATTTCTGCTAAAAGTGTGCACATAGTAGTTTTGTTTGGAGGTGCTCGTGGTGTAATGGTTATCGTCATAGGAAATGGACATGGTGACACAAGTTCAAATCTTGGACGAGACTTATTGCATTTCACATAGCACTAATACCCTTGGGAAAGGTATGAATCCAATTATTCTCCCTCCAGCTATGGGTAAATAGTAGGGCAGACTGGGTTCTTCAGCCTTGGTGAGGTAACTAGTCTAGGAGAAGGAAAACTCTGAATTAAAATCTGTTAAACTCTGCTTAAAAATTGACCTTGTGTCATATCCTGCCCGAGTGGAGGGGTTGGTAAATATGATAAATTTCTGCTAAATTTTTAAGTATTACTTATAAAGAAATAATCAAATTTTTGTTTAATGAAAGTTAAATAATTAAGACTGTTCTTACTGCTTTTTCATTTTAATAATTCACATAAAAAATACTATCAACATTTTCACATCTAATGAAATTGTTGAAATCTTTTAAAGAAATAAATCTAATTAATTTGTGTACAACTTTGATCCTATTGTATTAAAATTAACTGATCTTTATTTCAAGCAACATGGGGATATTCAGTTACTTTTTACTATTCGTAATGGTGCACATAGATATGTTTATAGATTTTTTTGTCTTCAATCAAATGGATACATATCAAAGATCAGTTATTTATCTTTCCCCAAAAATGTTTAATGTATGACTTTTAAGGAGAATAAATTTTTTAAAAAATTTATTAATCTTCTGTTCTTTGATGAGTTAACTCTGTTGTGCTCTTGCTCAATGTCCATTTCCTTCTCCTTTGTTGGTTGGGTGATGAAAAACAAGTCCAATGTTAACACTGGACGTTTTGGTCTATGGTTAAACTATTGGTGCCACTCTCTCTTCTTTTCTCCTCCTTCTGGTTGTGTTACCCTAGCATTTATGAAACAAGAGTGTGCACATAGTAATTTTGTTTGAAGAGTCCTAACAAACTTGAATTTTTACCAAATTTTGACTGAAAAAAAAATTGATCCCTCCTCTTAGAAAATATTTTTAAAATGTAACACAAATTGTTACATTTGACGAAAAAAGTAACTAAAATGTTTATTCTATTATTAGGTTTTCCTCCGCAATATTACTGCTGCTTTTTAAAGGAAGTATTTCTTCCATTATTTCACTAGTTTACCTCTTCTATCAAAAAACCTTATGTTGCCTCTGCTTTTTCTTATGTTCAATATTTCCTGAATATTAAACTAAAACTGGGACCTTTTTGTTGTTTTTAATATCTATAAATGATTTACCTGATATAAAATCAGAAATAAAACTATTTTCTGACGATGTTAAACTACTTGTTCAAAAGAAACAACCTCAATGTATAAAAATAAATTATGATATTGGGAACATATTTAGAAATTAAGATTTAATAATAGAAAAAATGTAAAATATTACATATTTGTTCCAGAAACATTCAAGTTGAATATAAATTATCAAGGAAAGGAAAATAGTAAATGAGAAATGTAATCTATAGGATTGACAGTGATGTTACATTTAAAACTGACAATATTTTGTCTATTTTATCAAGAACAAATGGAATGATTAGCTGGATGATTAGAAATTTTATTTCAAGGGAAGAAAATGTTTGTAAAAATATATAAAACCTCATATAGATTCTTCTACTCAGGCCTTGGCTCCATGTTGAGACATGGAAGTTGGAGTGTAATCTTGAGATTGGAGGACATACAAAAAATAGTTATAAAAATAGTAAAAAGACTGCCGTTACAGGGAGAGATTAAATAAATTAGAATTAACTATTTTACAAGAAGAATAAGACATGATCTCTTTAAAACATTCAAAATAATGGAATTTCTACTTCTGGGAGACTTTTTCCTTTTTTCTTTTCTTTTTTTTTTCCCCTCCTTGAACTGGAAATTTACAAAGATTTTTTTTTTTAAATAAGTATTCTAACCAATTGCATTTTTTTTTTTTTTTTTTTTTTTTTTTTTTCATAGAGTAATATATTTTGGAACAAATTTCATAATCGGATCAAAAACAGCCATAGCAGAAAAAGTTTTTAGATTAAATTGGATGGTTTCAAAAAAAGGAAAATAATTTAAGAGGGCATTTTTGGGAACTATCTGATGAATTACTTAACAGAATTTGATCTGTATTAAGATATATTATTATAGATTTGAAAATCTTTTGTTTGGGATGAGAATACTTGAAGCCAGATATTGGTATATAAATTATTATTATTATTATTATTACTAAATAGAAATAATTTCTTGTTATAGATAGGAATACTTGCAACTATACAAATTATTTGTATTAGATAAGAATACTTAATATCATATAACTATGCCAAAAAAATTATTATAGACAGAAAAAATGCAATTAAAAAAGTACTATGGAATATTAATAATATAATTAGGATTATGATCAAACATTTACAAATGAATCAAGATAAGGCATTAAGTAACCCATAAGGAGTTGATATAACATTAAATTAATATAGAGTTATGAGAAGTTCTGTTAAAGTAACAAAAGATACTAATGATTTACATTAAGTATATATAAATGTTTTTACAGGTAATAACTTGGTAGTCTACACAACTTAATTTCTTTCTGTCTGTCTATGTATGTATGTATATATAAACCAGTTCGGTAGTCTTTCCTTTTTTTTAGCATCCCTTTATTTATTTCTTTTTCGGTTTATCTTTCTTTGCAACTTTTTCATTTAGTAGAGTGATTTGAAATTACTTCCGTCGACCAATGCTCCCGCATTCTTAATTTGCTAATACAATTGCTGCCACCATCGTGAACTCATAGACAAGTTGAAGTGTCAAATCCATACATAAATAATTCCGTTATAAATGTTTGTAATGAAAATATTTCATGTGATAATCTCAACGATTTTTTTTTTTTTTTACGAGTAAATAATACAAGGGAAATCACTCTTTACATATTCAAGCTAAATGAATATAACTGTTTGCTTTTCTGACTAAAGTTCTCCCAGTTATGTATACAATTTTATTCGTATGAACTGGCAACTTTGGTTGCAAAGCGACTTGTTGGTGAACCCCCGAACCTTCTGCACTTCCCCAGTAAAAAAAAAAAAAAAGTCAATTTTATCACCGTACCGTGTTTGTAGCATTAATACTTCCCCCTATTAAATGTCTTCTTTCTGTCTAACCAATCTGCTGAGGCACAGTAGTCTTAGCCCACCAGCAATGACAACCATACCAGCTGACTATACCGACATCGATCATCCAGCTGACTCCACCACCAACGACGACACACCAGTTGACTTTACCAATAACGACGATTCTGTAACCTACGACAAAATAAATTATTTGTTATACTGTTATCTCGCCTTTGATCTCTTCATTGTGTTCTGGCCGTCAATTTACTCACACGCTTAACAACCCGAATAATTTGCAGAATCGACGTTCTTATCAGTCCCGCAACAGATCCAATCTATACCCACCTCTTTTATTTCTTTTTTTTTTTTTCTAGATGCAATAAAAAAAACATTTACCAACATTTCTTTTTCCATTAGAGTAAATTCTCATCTGAAACTCTTCTTTCGACAATTTTCAAAACAAGTTCAGTTTCTGGCTTAAAGAAATGTAACAAAATTGAATTAAATTGAAGAAAATTTTGAAGAAAAAGTTGCTGAGTAAGATATTTTTAAAACTTAATATTTTTTTTCTATTTAGTGTCAAAACATTTTTTCTTTATGCTATTCTTCCTTTTCCACACTGTCAGAAGAGCTAATGATTCAGAGGTGTCCTGAGTATGACACTAAATTACATTTGATTATGAGACCCCAGTTCTGGCGATTTGGGGAGTGTAGAGTTCCCATCTATTACCATTACTCTCAGGTTCACTCTGACCTGGAGTGGTTGGTTGTACTTGTTCGGGTCCCATCTTGTTCTGTTTAAAAATTATTCGTAAATATGGCATAAAGTACCCCTTGACGAGTTGATGTTAAAATCATATTCTTCTTTTTGTGATATTTTTATTATGTATATTATATGAAATTATTTCAGGGATAGTTTTTTTTTCTTTCAAATTCACCTGCCCAAGCCTAATCCCTGCTGCATAGTCAGGAGCAGCCATGTGAATGCTGACAAAATGGAATACATGTGTTTTAATCAAAAAGGAGACTTCTCCACTCTAAATGGTAGTTCTTTGAAATTAGTGGACAAGTTCACCTACCTTGATAGCAGCGTCTTATTTACTGAAAATTACATCAATAAGCACCTATCAAAGGCAAGGACTGCTATCGATAGGTTATCGATCATATGGAAGTCTGACTTATCTGATAAAATAAAGCACAATTCTTTCTCAGCAGCAGTTATGTCAATTATACTATATGGATGCACCACATGAACACTGACTAAGCGTTTAGAGAAAAAGCTTGACGGAAACTGCACAAGAATGTTACAAACGATATTGAACAAATCCTGGAAACAACCTCTCACGAAACTGTAGCTATACGGCCACAGAATTCCTATCTCTAAAACCATCCAAATAAGAATAAGACATACGGGACACTGCTGGTGAAGTAAGGAATAAATCATAAGCGACGTTCTCCAATGAACCCCTTCACACGGACGTGCAAGTGTTGGGAGACTAACTAGAACTTATCAACAACGGATCTGTACGGATACAGGATGTAGTCTAGAAGACCTACCGGAAGCAATGGGTGATAGGGGTGAATGCTGAGAGAGAGTCAGGGAAATCCGCGCTAGCAGCATGATGATGAATATCAGGAACCACTGTGCTAATTTCCCCACTAACTTACGATATTCATTACTTTCATCAGACAAAATAAATCGCATGGAAATCCCTTTATACAGATTTTCATGAATTTATCAAAAATTATTTTCGCAATAACCAATAAAATACAGTCAAAGACTGTCAATAAAAACAATAAAAATACAAAATCGCTTGCAATAGTTTTTATTCAAGAAAATTAAGTTACATCAATTAGATTTCCTCATCAAGGGAGATAATTCTTATTTTTCTATGAATAAATACATAGTTAAAAGAAAATTGTTTTTATAATACTTTAGAGGAGATATGAAAAAAAAAAAAGATTTGTCAAGCGAAAATAAGTATTACAACAAACGTTATCAAATCTAACATATTCAGGGTATCTTCCACCCAGAGACCAGCGGTTTTATCGGGGTGAATTCATAGAGAATAGCTAAAGGTTTGGTAACAAGTGTTGGGAATGAATATTTGAAGGTTGCAATTTATCACAACCTAACAAACTAACTCTTGTCTTATGTGACGATAGCAGAAATAGTGGGGAATGTTTAATCTTGTTTCTCTGATTTACTTGTTTGATTTTGTCGATGGGAACGCTCACTCAATGCGTCAAAAGCCTGTCATTCACACGATTCAAATAGCAAATGAGGCTCCAATTTTTGTCACTGTCAAGGGAGACTTATCATTCATTTACGAATTCATTTCTTCTTTGTTATAATTTTATCTTGTCATTGTATTAGCTTAAACGTAGATAACTGTCAAACCGATTTGCTTTTAAATGTTTCTTTATTCTGTCATTGTCAGGTCTGAAAAGTTGGTCTCTGTCATTTAAATCTATTTTTAGCTACTTGAATCTTTTGTCATGGAGATGCAGGTCATTGTCAAAGTGTCTTTCCATCTGATGTTTTGACATCCTGTCATTTTGACATTAATTTTCAGGTGTCTATCTCTTGTCATAGACAGTTTTGAGACAAAGGTCACAGTCAAGTTGACTTGTCACTAGATGTTTGGTTTTTTTGTCATTGTCATAGATTAAACTGTCAAATTGACTTTTTCTCATGTGATTGCGTTTCTCTACATCATCAGGCTGACTTCTCTTTCAATGTTTTAGTCTCTTGTAATTGTCACATGTGAAATTTTGGTCAAATAACCTTTTCTTTCGAAAGCCTTTTTGTTTGATTTTGTCACATTAATTTACCTTTGAAAGTTTCTAATTTATATCATTGACATGGCTGAGGTATAGATCATAATCAAGTTACATTTCCTTTTGTCGTCTTAGTCTCTTTTGAAGATTGTATTTCCTGTCATTGTCAAGTTGATTTACTTTGTCATTGTAATGACTGGGATTGAAGTTGTTGTCAAATTGATTTTACTGAACTAGTTGAATTTGATGCAAATAATTTGGCTTCTAATCAATGTCATAATTTACATGTCTGTCATTGTAAAATTGAACTATTTTGAAATGTTTCAATTTTGTGTCATATTCTAATTGAAATTCCCTTTGAGGAATCTACATCTTGTCATATACAAGTTGAATTTCCATTCAAGTTGGCTAATTCTTGTCATAGTCAAGTTATATTTTCCTTAGAAGAGTCTAATTTTTGTCATAGTCTAACTGTGCTTTTTTTAGAGGAGTCTAAACCTTGTCATAGTCAAGTTGAATTTCTATCTGATGTGGCTAATTCTTGTCATAGTCAAGTTGAATTTCCTTTTGAAATGTCTACATCTTTTCACAAGCAATTTGAATTTCTTTCAGAAGAGTCTACATCTTGTCATAGTCAAGTTGAATTTCTATCTGATGTGGCTAATTCTTGTCATAGTCAAGTTGAATTTCCTTTGGAGGAATCTACATCTTGTCATAGTCAAGTTGAATTTCTATCTGATGTGGTTAATTCTTGTCATAGTCAAGTTGAATTTCCTTTGGAGGAATCTACATCTTGTCATAGACAAGTTGAATTTCTATCTGATGTGGCTAATTCTTGTCATAGTCAAGTTGTATTTCCTTTTAAAGAGTCTACATCTTGTCATAGACAAGTTGAATTTCTATCTGATGTGGCTAATTCTTGTCATAGTCAAGTTGTATTTCCTTTTAAAGAGTCTACATCTTGTCATAGACAAGTTGAATTTCTATCTGATGTGGTTAATTCTTGTCATAGTCAAGGTAGATTTCCTTTTGAGAAATCTACATCTTGTCAGAGACAAGTTGAATTTCTATCTGATGTGGCTAATTCTGGTCATAGTCAAGTTGTATTTCCTCTAGAAGAATCTAAATCTTGTCATAGACAAGTTGAATTTCTTTCTGAAGAATCTAAATCTTGTCAGAGTCTAGCTGTGCTATTTTTAGAAGAGTCTAATTTTTGTCATTGTCATGTCTGTTTGATATGTCACTGTCAAGCATCTTTCTCCTTTTGTGTCATCTCTTGTCATTGTCACAATTGTCATCTCGGTCACTGACTACTGTCTTTATTTATAGAATCATTTACTTTGAGGTCTTCTCAGGCTTGTTGAGCAGGTCACAATCAAATGGATTTGTTTGTTGAGTTTTCTATATTTTGTCATTGTCATGGTGTCTGTTCAGATTCTGGACAATGTCATGATGTGGCATTTGTTATTGCTTCGGATGGTTGTCACTGTCATAATTGACTTGTTGGTCACTGTCAACTCTGCTTATTTATCGATATCTCTACTTGTTGTCATTTTGGAGATTGTTTTTTTCGTCATTCTCACGATAGTTGTTTTGTTTTGTTATCAAGCTCAAGTGACTTGGATGTATTTATGGGAATTGTTTTTACTCTTGAATGTCCATGATGGTGACGATGTTTATAGATTAAATGTTTTTTCTGAAAATTGTTCACACATCTTTTGTAACTTCTCCGCGTCAATGACGGCATGTTTGCTACTAGACAGTTGCATTTGTTCAAATAAAGGGCTTCACAAATCAATCGGTAGATCTTGATAATATCTTCAGAGTGTGGATGAGAAATTTTACGTGTCTGTTGACCTCACCTAGTGGAAGAAAAAAAAAAAACAACTTATTTTTACAGTTAGAAGATAAACGGTGATCTACACTAACATGCATTGGATTATTCTTGATGGTTTGGTTTCTTTGTTTAATGGCATATCAACCTTTGTAGGTTATTTAATGCCAAAGCCATTCTCCAAGAAGAACAGTAGTTGTACTATCTAACCCATAGCTGGGAGGATTAGGGGGTTTATACCTTTCCCAAGGGTATTTTCCCGAAAGTGAACGTAATAGCACGACTGGAGTACGAACGGATTATTCTTGAGTATAAGTGATATATGACTTCCTGTTTGAAATAAATAACCATCGACATTGCATTCTAGGAATAATGAATCTTCTAATTACTATAAAAACCTGACTTACATAAAACATTTAATGTGATGTCTCCTGCTATGAAAACAAGATCTTGCTAATGTTGGATTTACTCACTGGATTTACCAATGTGAAACTTTATTCTTTCTGGATTTAATAGATATTAGATTATATAATCTTAATTGACTCAATAGTTTATATCAATCATTTGTGACTTAACTGAAATTAAAGCCTTTTCATAAGTTTATTCTCTACATTAATGCTCAATATTTCACATCTTCCTACTACATAAACAACATACATGTACTAATATATTGATGTAAAGCTTTCATACAAAGAATATAACTGATTTCAGGCTGACTCTTTTTTCCACTCTTGGTTCGGATTGATTTTATGGCATATCAACCATTGTAGGTTATTTAATGCCAAATCCATTTTTATACATGTAAACAGTTCCATTCCAAACAATTAAGTTTAGCATAAGTAAGTTGGCGCCCTTAGTTGAGGGTGACCCGAAGGCTCCTTTTTCAATAGCTACTACACCTAAGTGTAGGGGAGTGCTATTCCTTTCCTTGGATTACTTCACTTTACCTTAGATCCTTACCTTATAATAGTGAGTGTTACGCAAGGCGGCATTAAGTACCATTTTTTAAGTCTTTGGTATGACTCGACCTTGGATTGAATCCCGGTCTCCCAGACCATTGGCATACACTCTACTCATTAGGCTAATAATACATTGATAGGACTCTATCTGGTGATATCACACCAGGCCAGAGTGAACCTGGGAGTGATGGCAATGAAGAGGTACTCTGCATTCCTCAAAGCTTCAGCATTACTATCTGCCTATCAGATTTTTTAGAGTCATATCCAGGACATTTGATGGGGTAGTCTTACTCCTCTGCAGAGAAGCAGTCGGTGTATTCTGCAGTCCCAGCTGACTGTGCCATTTCCACTCTTGGTGCCTGGCTTATCTCAACCTCTAGATGAGGTTAGACACACACACACACACACACACAAAAACAATTGAATTAAAGTTTGGTTTGGCTGGGTTTTATGGCATATCAACCATTGTAGGTTATTTAATGCCAAATCCTCTTCATACATATATATTAAATATCTTCTTTGTCTATCGTAATCGATGAGGACCATCTGATCAACCTTATGATTGAGGAAGACATCCGTGAGTGCGCAGATGGCTAATAAGACAAACCTGTGCGCGGAAGAGTCTTGGGCAGTGAAAACAAGGAATGGTGACGGTAGTAGCTGATGTGGCAACCTTTATCCCATCCTATATTAAGTATGTATGATTTGTTAATATATTTTGTTGAAAATATTTTTAAACAAGCCTGAACTCGTTTCTTTGCACACTGTTAAATGGTTTCAAGTATTGCTATATAACAGTAACAATTTAACATCAGTCATTTGTTTGCATACATTTAAATATATATTTATATATATGTAAAAGATTGATTTGTCAGTAATTTCCTTTTTTAACAAGTTAGAACTAATTTGTTTACAAACTAATATTGCTACAGAGTTAAATGGTTTCAAGTATTGCTACTAACACTAATAATCGTATTCAATATTAATCATTTGTTTGTACTCAGTGAATTGGTTACAAGTATTGTTATTTCACACTAATTATTCTATTCAACATTACTAATTTGTTTGCTTACAGTTAAATATTTCCAAGTATTCCTACGCATCACTAATAATTCAATAAAACATTGGTCACTTGTTTACATACAGTTAAATGATCAAATAGTTCTATTCCTAACAATTCAATTCAGCATAAGTCATTTGTTTTCACTCAGTTTAAATGTCAAACAGTTCTATTTGACCCACAGACAGGATCCTTTCACTACTACCACTCTGGGTTAGAGTGGCCCCAGAAGGAATGGCATTGAAGGGGTACTCCACATTCCTTAAAGCTCCAGCAATACTGGAGCCTCACCACCAGATGGTTTATTGTCATATCCAGGAGTTTGGGAGAGTCTAACCCCTCTACAGAGATGCAGTCGGTGTATTCTACAGTCCTAGCCAACTGTGCTAGAACTAAAAAGGCTGAGGTCAATGGGTAGCAACATACGGAGGATCCTCACAAACAAATGTGTGAGTGTGTTTCTAAGTTTATTGAATTTTTTTAAAGCTTCATGTCATTTCTAAGCTCAGGGGTAGGTTTAGCAAATATTATAGGACACATATACTTAATAGCATACACTAACATAATAAGGTCCGGATAGATGAACGTAAGGTGTTATCAGGTCACATTATTTTAAGTCAGCATGTAATAAAGTGTATTTAACAATGTGCACCAATAAAAGATGATATGCAGGTAGTTGGCCATGCATATTTTAGTCAGATAACCGGTTCATTAGCCTAGTGGATAGAGTGTTCACCAATGGTTCAGGAGACCAGGGTTCAATCCTACGTCTGGTCATACCAAAGACTTTTAAAATGGTACTTGCAACCTCCTTGCATAAAACTCAGCATTACAAGGTACGTATCAAGGGTAAAGTGGAGCAATCCAGGGAAAGGAGTAGCGCCCTCCTTTACACCTCGGTGTAGTAGCTATTGAAAAGGTAGCCTTCGGGTCGCCCTCGACTACGGTCGCTAACTTGACTTACTACTTAGAGGCAGATTCATTTTTCAGCCATTTTGGTTAGTCGACTTGGTTAGACAGAACCATGTAGTGCTGGGTTGACCTCAATCGCAGCTGAAATGTGAGTTAGATTGCATTTAGGATCCTCTAGCTGTACAGCGAAACCTTGACTTACGAAAACTCCATTGTACAAGAATGCAGAATACGAAACGAGCTTCGAAGAAATTTCCGTGCCATTCAACGAAAAAATATTCAAAATACGAAAATGAAAATCGAAATTGCCCGACTCGTAACAACATTTACTATTATTTTTCATTGATTCTATTATTTTCTCATTGTTTTTTAAACGATTATGTAAATGACTATGTTGTCAAATTCCTTCGGGTGAATATAGTATTTACACTTTATACGACTGCTTTTGGGGGCTGGAGCTAATTACTCCAGGGCACGTCCAATGCGGAGGACACCGCGGAGCCAGTTCTGGACTTTGTTCCGGAGCGTGGCTCTGTAAAAGGAACAATGGCAGACTTGGGGCCTTTTAGGCACCTAGTTTCGACTAGGGTACCCTCGGGTGGGCGAGCTGCACTTTTGTCTCCTTTGTAACCCATGTATGGCACTAGACCTCGCGTCTAGTTTAAGACGTAAACTGGCATACGTGCCCGGACCCACATTTGGGTTCGTGAAACTGCTTGCCTCATCAGGCTCACATTGCACTAAGTGAGCCCATGAGCAGCATAGACAAGCAGGGTTCGAGTCTCGGCTCGTTCCCGACCTCCCCCTCCCTTTATCCCCACTTTAATCGGCCTTCGGGCTTTTGACCTTGTGTCAAGTCGTGTCTGGTGGGAGGCAGCGACAAATATCTGGAGCGAATTACTCCACTTATGGGGTAAATCTTGTCCCATGATACGATGATTCCAAGATACGAATTCCCCTCCGGAACGAATTTCGTATCTCGAGGTACCACTGTACTGTGAGCAAACGATTTCACTAAGATAACAGGACTTATCCCCTTATTGGAGTCTTGTTTTTTCCTAAAGCAACATGTTATATAAACCAAGAACTTAGCAACTGAAAAAAAATAAAATAAAAGTAGAATGAAATAAAGAGGAATTTCAGCAGTCCTGCCACTAAGATAACAAGTGTTGACCAACGAAGAAGAAGTAAAAAGATGAAATGGTTTATTACTCTGGTATTCTTAGAAGAAATATGAAGAAGTAATTTCTGATGTTAAAAAATGCGTCTCCTATAACAATTGTTTTTATTTATTTATCTATTTATTTATTTTTTCCGTTTAGTGAACTTTTTTTTTTACAAATCCAACTTACCGATCATATATAAAGATGTCACCTTTTTCTCCTTTCATCCTTTTCCATATATGTAGAGAAAAATCGTCTTGAAAGATGGTAAAATTGCCGCTCTTCTGTAACAGTTTCCGTGATCGTATAGCTTCATTTGCCAAAGAATTAACGACTATGAATTCGATTGTTTCATTGTTCTTGTGCAAAACTTTTCGTATCTTTTCAAGTCTTTTTTTATGGAGGGAAGAAAATTTAGAAAATTAATAAAAACAGAAATTTGAAAAACAAAACAAAACAAAGCAAAACAAAAACAAGTACAAATGATATTATTTTATTTCAAGGGAGGCAAGTGTAATTAAACCTCCTCATAGAATATTCTACCCAAGCCTAGGCTCCAGTTTTGAGACATGGAAATTAAAGTGTAATGTTCAGATTGGAGGGCATACAAAGAAGAGTGACAAAAATAATAAAAAGAATAAAAGATTACAGTTACAGGGAAAGATTACAGGAATTAGGATTAACTACTTTTAATTGAAATTTCTAAAATGATTAATGGAATTTCTAATTATAGTAGGCATTTTTCGGTATTTCTTAAATTAAATAGTAGCCGTCACAAGTTAAACTTAAACTATAACATATCTACGTTAATAAGGAATGATCCGAATTGCCGCCAAGTCAGATTTGACATGAAGTCATTTTATTGCGAGTGGAGACACGCATGAATCGAGTCCCATGTGTGGCTCGATCCCCTTGGCATTTCCCATTTTGGGCACTTTGGGCGCCAAACAGTAAATCTAGCTCTGCTAGGCAGGTATTGCCAAGAGGGAAGGTCCCCTAGAACTTGAAATAAACCCAATCCCCGGCGCAAACGTCAGAGGGTAGGTAAATATAATAGATTGATGATTCGGAAAAATTCGTCCTGTTTAACAAAAATAATAGGAAAATATCAAAGTTTGTTTTTAGATGAAGCTCGATCAATTATTATCGATTATTTTTACTCGTAAAAAATCCAGCTGAATGATCACTATACAAAATTCAATTTTAAATTTAAGAAATAACAATATCAGCCATTTTGTTTTATTATTGTCATCTCTTTATTTTAAAGGTTATATCATTCAAATGTTTGCTCTCACAAGCAATGCACTCCTGAAGCTTCACTCTGAAGTTAATACAGGGTCCAGAAGAATGATCATTCTGGTTTGGAATGTAAATATAAAAAAGGCAACATAGATCCTATTTAAAATTTAATTTTGATATAAGAAATAACAATATCCGCCATTTTGTTTTTCTTTTTGTCGTTGTCATCTCTTGATTTGAAAGATAATATCGTCTAAACGTTTGCTTTCGTGAGCTATACACTCTTACCTCTTGTATAGTCATTGCATTAGTGCAATTTTATAAATAAATGAGTTGTCAGCGGCCTATATTTAAAGACGTTAATCTTCAGGTATCCCTCGGAAAAAGTAATCACAAAGCTATAGACCAGGTGAGCGAGCCAGCCACAATACGTCACCATCTAGTGAGATGAAGCGCCCCAGAAAAAAAAAATCAAAAACACCATTTCACATCATAATGTCAACTGAAAGGGCATGGCTGCTGCTGCTGCTGCTGTTTGACATACCCTCTTAAACACACACATACACCAGGGCCTCCGCGATATATATTACCATGGTATTATAGCGACGGCCACGACATACATACACCAGCTCGCTGATGCTAGTGTCTGTGTGGCGGCAATTTTAAATCTTAGAAATCATTCTGCTGAACTCTGTGTTATTTTTCATATTCTCAATTTTCTTAACTTTATTGTAACTCAGGTAGATAGTGACTTTTACGACAGTAAAGAACAGCCCGTGTAATGGTCATCGTCGCTGGTAATGGACACGGCGTAACAAGTTCAAATCCTGGATGAGGCTGTTAGCATTTCACATAGCACTAATACCCTTGGGAAAGATATGAACCCAATTATTCTCCCTCCAGCTATGAGTAAATAGTAGGGCAGACTATGCTTGTTAGCATTGGTTTGGCAACCAGTCTAGGAGAAGGAAAACTCCGAATTAAAACCTGTTAAACTTCGCTTAAAAATTGACCGTGTGTCAGATCCTGTCCGAGCGGAGGGGTTGGATAAATACAGACGATAAGGAACAGCGCACACCAGAAACAAGAATAAAGAATACACCCCTGCTGAGGTTCGAACATACCTAATTTTTTGCCTTGGTACTATTTACCAACCCCTCCGCTCGGGCAGGATATGACACAAGGTCAATTTTTAAGCGGAGTTTAACAGGTTTGAATTCAGAGTTTTCCTTCTCCTAGACTAGTTGCCTCAACAAGGCTGAAGAACCTAGTCCCTCCTACTATTTACCCATAGCTGGAGGGAGAATAAGGGGGTTCATACCTTTCCCAAGGGTATTTGCCTGAAAGTGAACATAATAGCGCGACTGGAGTACGAACTCGCGTACTACGATTCCGCAGTTCATCGCTTTAACCATTACACCACGAGGTGTAATTTTTTGCCTTGGTGAAGCTCCACTCAACATACCAACTGCTCTACCAACACAGCTATAAGAACATGGTTGGTATCACCGAAGTCCAAACAACTCCGACAGAAGCATTCAATATTACTCTCTTCAATTGGTTGATACATATTTGTTGTTTTTGTTTTAGTTTCAAGTGTATATTTTGATGATGATTGTCTAAAAAATATTTAATTAATAAAAAAAAATGTTCTTAACACTAACACACATTAGTTGTCTAAATTTCTGAGACGAAGCTTGTTGATTTTTATCATTAAGGTTTTTCGGACTATTGTCTTCAATAGATAACAATAAAGATGAAGACAATAGTCCGAAAAACCTTAATGATAAAAAAAAACTAACACACATGTATTTATCCAACCCCTCCACGTGAGCAGAATGTGATACAAGGTCAATCTTTAAGCGAAGTTTAACATGCCTCTTAATTCAGTCTTCTTTTTCCTTGACCGGTTGCCACAACAAGGTTAAAGAGCTCAGTCTGACGAACTATTTACTCATAGCTAGAGGGAGAATATTTGGATTCATACCTTTTCCAAGAGTATAAAGGCTATGTGAAATGTAAACAGCTTCGCCGAGGATTTGAACCTAGGTCACCGTGCCCATTTTCTATAATGGTAACCATTACACCTTATGCACTAATATAAAGAATAAAGCAATTTCCTCTCCAATTTTCATACAACTCACATTTTGTAGAATATGTGTTAACACTGAATATCATATTTCAATCACCTAAGTTCTTGATACAACGGATGCATGTACATTTTTTTAAGTAGAGGAATTATATTGTAAATTGAATTACTATGACCCCAAAAACCGGCAAACACTTGCGCGTGACATATGGAAACATCATCATCATCATGTCGCGCTGGTAGCACGGATATCCCTGACCCTCTCTCGCCACTCCTCCCTATCGTTCATCGCCCTAGGCAGGTCTTCAGGACAACATCCCGCATCCTCACATAGCTGTTGAATGTATGTTTGTGCTGGTCGTCCTGCTTTTGCACGGCCATGTGTGGGGGTCCATAAGAGTACATCTCTTGTGAGTTCTTCCCTGCTTCTCCAGCAGTGTCCTGCATGTCTGGTTCGTCTAATTTGAATAGTTTTCGTGATAGGAGGCAGGTGGCCGTACAGTTGGTGTCTTGTGGGGTGTTGCTGCCAGGACTTGTTCAAGATTGCTCGCAGCATTCTTGTGTAATTGCCGTCTAGCTTCTTCTCCAGCCGTTTTGTTAGCGTCCATGTAGTGCACCCATATAGCAGTATCGATGTGACCGCTGCCTGGAAAAACCTGCGTTTCATTTTATCGGTTAGGGCATCGCTCGAGTGCTATGCGGACTGGTGGTTCAGTGGTAGAGTTTCGGCTTTTCATTCTGTGGTCGCTGGTTCGATTTCCAGTGGGGGAGATCATGGTATACACTGCTGATGAGACCTAATAAGGTCGAAACAGCTGTCCAGTGTTTCCGTATGTCGCGCGCAAGTGTTTGTCAGATTTCCTGGTCGTGGTAATTTTAATTTACAACACAACGGATGTCTATATTTACCAAACAAGCAGGATGTGACACAAGGTCAAATTTTAAGCGGAGTTTGAATTCAGAGTTTTCCTTCTCCTAAACCGGCTGCCATACCAAGATTAAAGAACCCCGTCTGCCCTACCGTTTTCTCATAGCTGGAGGGAGAATAGTTGGATTTCTATTTTTCCCAAGGGTATTAGGGCTATGTGAAATGCAAACAGCCTCGTCCAGGTTTGAACTCAGGACACCGTGTCCATTTTCAACGACGCTAACCATTACCCTGCGGACACCTCTACATTGATATAATAAATGTAACTGTGAAATGAGAATAGAAAATTTTCACTCGTAAACAAAAGCATTAATGTTATCATAGACTCTGTTACAACGGAAGCCCAATACGTTCACGGGTCGTCTAGTGAGAATTGAAATTTTTCACTCCAAAACAAAAGCATTAATGTTATCATAGACTCTGTTACAACGGAAGCCCAATACGTTCATGGGTCGTCTTGTGAGAATAGAAAATTTTCACTCCTAAACAAAAGCATTAATGTTATCATAGACTCTGTTACAACGGAAGCCCAATACGTTCACAGGTCGTCAAGTGAGAATTGAAAATTTTCACTCCAAAACAAAAGCATTAATGTTATCATAGACTCTGTTACAACGGAAGCCCAATACGTTCACGGGTCGTCTAGTGAGAATTGAAAATTTTCACTCCTAAACAAAAGCATTAATGTTATCATAGACTCTGTTACAACGGAAGCCCAATACGTTCACGGGTCGTCTAGTGAGAATTAAAAACTTATCTTACCTGACTGCTTTTTTGAGACAAGATTTTCAGTTGGCACTAAAAAGTCCCACCACCGTTATGTGTCCTTCGAGGTTGGCCAGGGGGTTCTGGTGTTGTTTAATATTCATGTCGGGGGCTGACTGACATCGTGATACCTCCAGCTCCAACTCAATCGATGACACTCCGGTCACTATTGCCGCCATCGCCATAGTGACAAGAGTCAGGCAGATCATCGAATCTTTCCGACCCGACGACCACATCCTGATCTTTCACCTAAAAATAAATAGAAAAGAATAAAAAGCATTGAATAATGATTATAAGGATCCGATTTTTTTAATCTATGTAATATTGCAAAAATGGCAGATTGTTGCGAGAATTTTTGTCAGCACAACAGCATTAAAACACTATAACGTTGAAAATAAAACAATTTTCAATCAAATGATATATCATACCATGTTGCCTGTTAAACGCTTGTGTTTCCTATCATTTGTTTGTTTTTTTTAATTTCCCTTTTCGCAGCTTTAAGTTCAAGAGAAATCAGCATCCACTGTCTGAGACAGAGGGTGTTAACATTCTTTTCTCCACACGTCCAAGGATAATATAAGTCTAGTGTCAATTGAAAACTTACCTTACCTGTCTGCTTTGAGTTGCATTAAGTTGGCCTATAGGGAATGCAAAAATAGACATGAATGGGTGGGAAGGTGACCTGAGCATTGTACAAATGATTATGATTTGACTATGCAAACTTATAGTAAATACGCAATCCAGAATATTTTCTAAGAATAAAATACATAGAATTACATCGGTCTGAGATTTAAAAGGACAGCTCATTCCAAGCCAGAAAGCAAACAGTAGTTATCATAAAAAAAGAGAAAGTTATCCAGAAATAAAGTTAGTCATCTCTTGAGCATTTTAAAGACTACTTTCGAGGAAAAGAGGTTCATTTGGATCATTGTCAATCGTGTGATATTTTATTGTGATAATGTATGGCACCATACCAAAAAGATTGGTTGCGGGGGGTTTATGGAATATCAACTCTTGTAGGTTATTTAATGCCAAATCCTGTTTATACATATATATCATATATAGGTCCCAACACTCTATATTCATCTTATCAACCACGTACACTCTACCCTTTTCTACAATAACGTATATATCACACAACATTAACACAAAACATAAAACTATTAAAAATAACTATCCCAATAGCCCAAGTATTACCCATACCCCCCAAACCCGCGATCTATTGCCTTAATCAATTTCCTTAAATTTATAATGACAACACTTTGCTCTTCAGTTATAATCATCATCGTACATAAACATACTATTATTGTAATCCCTTCATTATTTTCATTACGCACGTACTATCAAAGATAACTATAGTATATATAATATTTATGCAACATTTCATCAATTTATTATTATATCCTAGCCCAATTCCCTTCCCAAAATATTATACCAACATTGTACAATATTATATTGCAATACAATATACCCTTACTTATACCCATTGTGATTCTGGTCTACTATAATATATCCGTTTAAACAGGCTTACAAATCAAATCTTTATTCATTCCCCTCGACATGCAATGATGATGTTTTGTTCTTTAGCTATAGTCACCTACACCTACAGAAATAAAATAATGTAGCGAAAAATTAAGATACATAGAAACGCGCTGCGTTTGTAACTTCACTTAAACAAATCCATACCTCAACACATTAATACGCAACTATAACCCATAGAAGCATATGCACATATCCTCACACACTCACACACTTACAACCACACGTAAAGAATCATACAAAACCTCAACGGTTTTTTGATTGTATTTTTTCGATTTTAGATTAATTTCATTTTCTTGACTGCCTGATGATTGTTGCTTTGCAAAAAACTCCATGAAACCTAGGAGTCGCTGTCTAAATTCCATGAATTAAATATATATATCTAATATTTATTTATTTATTATTATTATTTTTACTCCTTTAGAGTTTTTCACATCAGTGTTAGCTGATGGTTTTTCACTGGAGTTTGAGTGACAGCAAGTCTCCTCAAGTCTCCAGGACTCGTCTCAGGATTCTGGCCGTTCTTAGCAATGCTATCATTTGGATAGTCTATACCCGTCCGCCAACTTCCAAATCATCCAGGCCTTTAATAATCCTTTAGCTATTGTGCCTAACGCGCCAATCACAATTGGCACAATCGTTACTTTCATGTTCACCAGTTTTTTCAATTCTCTAGCAAGGTCGAGGTACTTATCCTTCTTTTCACTTTCCTTCAGATTTATTCTGTGGTCCGCCGGGACAGCAAAATCGACAATTTTGCAGATTCTCTCTTTTTTTTTTTTTTTTTTTTTTTATTATTAGGTCTGGTCTTCTGGCCTGGATTAGGTGATCCGTTTGTATATTAAAGTCCCATAGGAGTTTATGCGAGTCATTTTCTAAGATAGGTGCTGGGTTGTGCATATACCATTTGTTTGTATGGTCGAATTGAAATTTCCTGCACATTTCCCAGTGGATCACCTTGCCGACCCAGTCGTGTCTCGCCTTATACTCCTTCTGTGCTAATTTGCAGCATTCACTTATTATGTGATTGATCGTTTCGTCTCTGTCACCGCAAAGCCTACATTTACTGTTTTGTTGCGTCTTATCTATTCTCGCTTTGATATGATTGGTTCTTATAGCGTTGTCCTGTGCTGCTATTAGGAGGGATTCTGTTTCTCTCTTAAGGTTTCCTTTTCTTAGCCAGATCCAGGTTTTCTGGTGTACTAGACGCTTAAAGCGGCCATAGAGTTGTTGTTATTATTATTATCATCATTATTATATATCAAATATATATATGCTTTGTAAACACATTTTGTATATAACATTCTTAAACGAGCCCCAGCTCATTCTTTTGAACACATTCAAATGATTTCAATTATAACAATATAACAATCGCAATTTAACATCAGTCATTTGTTTGGACACAGTTAAATAACTAATATCAAATCGAATACATATATCATTTGCAAGTGAATAGTCTATTAATAATTTTATTCTTAAATGAGTTAGAACTAATCTGTTTGCACACAAATATTGCTATTGTTTCTACAGTTAAATGGTTTTAATTACTGCGATCTAAAATTGATATTTTTTATTTAATACTAATCATTTGTTTGAAGACAGTGAAGTGGTTTCAAGTATTGCTATTTAATACTAATAATTCTATTCAATACTATTCATTCATTTGCACACAATCAAATGATTCCGAGTATTGCAATGTAATACCAATAATTCTATTTTACATACAAGTAAACGATTTCAAGTATTCCACTCAATTATTTTTATTTGCACACAGTTAAATGTTTTCAAGTATTGTTATGTATTGCTAACTATTCAATTAAACACCAGCCATTTGTTTACACACAGTTGAATCATCAAGCAGTTCTGTTTCTTACAATTAGATTTACCACAAGTCATTTGTTTGCACACAGTTTAAATGTCAAACAGTTCTATTCGACCCATCGATAGGACCCTATTAGGTGCTACCACTCCGGACCAGAGTGGACCTGGAAGCGATGGCAATGAAGGGGGTTCTCTCTGCATTACCTAAAGTTCCAGCATTACTGGCGCCGGGCCACCAGATTGTTTAGTGTCATATCCAGAACACTTGTTGAGGGTGGGGTTCTTACCACTCTGCAGAGATGTATTTAGAGTATTCTACAGCCCCAGCCGACTGGGCTGGAACTAAAAAGGCTGGGATCAATGGGTAGCAATATACTGAGGATACTCACCAATTTTTTTTACCCACTCATGGACAAATATGAATGTGTTGCTAAGTTTATTTGTTTTTGTTTTGTTTTTGTTTGTTTGTTTTTTGTTTTTGTTTGTTTGTTTTTTGTTTTGTTTTTTAAACCTCGGGTCATTTCTTAGCACAGGGGTAGGTTTAGCAATTCTGCAGTCCCAGCCGACTGAGCTACACATAGAAAAGATTACGACTGATAAGACTTAAAAATCTTGACTGAAAACAAATGCTTCATTCTCCTTAATCTCTCGCTCCGATAACTACACATTCCAGATTCAACCGAACCATCTTGATGGAATACTTTTTAAAGCACATGAAATGGTGAATTGTGGGATTGAATGAGAAGAGAGAAAAAAAAGACAATAACACGAAAAGATAAAATGAATAAATACAAAAGTAACTGTTTCCCAGAAAGCAAAATCGGCGCATGCCTAAAAAGACAGGCTTCCTGGTGCCAAGAGAAATTTTTTCTCTGAAGTTTTTTACCGCCTCGGCTGAAACGGACGTACCTTTCTCTTTTTGTTGCTAGTAGGGAACGCACGTGTCTGCTGAGTCCCGAACTTAGCAGCGCATTATGTCTCCTGCAAGTAGCGTACCCAGTGAACACAGACACATGATGGACCCTCAGACTTGCAGTTTGTCAGGGGTGATTTATAAAGTTCTTCAAACGCCTTGACTGGGGGAGCTCGGCAATTTCTGTTGATACAGGAAAACGTAATTCACCACGGAATAGTTGTAAAACCCAAGAATAAAATTTGGGTCTAAAGGTATCCTTATCTTTTTCCTTCCTTTCTTAACTCCCTTTACAGCTTCGACAAACAAATAAGATAACAAGTGAATGGGGTCAAAAGAAAAAAGAAAACACAAACCTTAAAATCTTCCAAGGATACCAACAATTCACCACTACCATGACAAACCTTATTGTGCTTCATACGACCCTCTCAAAATTCTTTTCCCCCAAAGCAAAATATTTTTACCAAAAATAAAAAATTAAGAAGCTTATGGAACATTCGAAAGATGTGATTGATAATGTTCAAACTCGTGCTAAGGAATAAATTCTAACTAAACATGAATTTTTAAAAATATTCCATCCTGGCTTTAAATTTGGACAGTATATAAAGTGTGTTCAAAAAGGTATATTTACGAAGACAGAAATTAACAATGAATGGAACGTTAATTTTCTTCAAAATAGTCCAAGTCGTTCAGTATACTTATTCCACTAGTCAAAGCACTGTTGAAATTCATTTTTTAATATGGTGTGAAGCTGTTCTATTGTTTTTCATTTAATGTCTTTCATATCCTCAAATCTTACTCGGCTCAGTCGGCTGGGGCTGAAGAATATACCGTCTGCAGAAGGGTAAGAACCCCCTCCAACGACACTAAATAATCTCATGGTCCGGCTCCAGTAATGTTGGAGCTTTGGGAAATACAGAGTACCCTTTCATTGCAATCGCTCCCAGGTCCACTTTAGTCCTATCTATGGGCCAAGTAGAACTGTTTGACATTTAAACTATGTGCGAATGCCTTATGCTAAATTGAACTGTTTGAAATAGAACTGTTTGATCCTTTAACTGTGTGTAAATAAATAACAAATGTTTAATGGAATTTTTAGTGGTACATCGTAATACTTGGAATCATTCAACTTAGTTGACTTATACTAAATTGAATTGTTAGAAATAGAACTGTGCGTATCTACAAAATGTGTTTACAAATCATATTTAATATATATGTAAAAATAGGATTTGGCATTAAATAACCAACAATGGTTGATACGCCATAAAACCAAAGCAAACCAAATCAAATCTTACCACTGAGATGAATTTTCAGTTTAGCAAATAAACAAAATAAAAGTCGTACAGAGCTAGGTCTGGTGAGTATGAAAGATGATGCACTTGCACAATCCTGTGTTTCACAAGAGTATAACCTTAGCAATTTCTGATGGTTTGGTTGAAATCCCGACCCGAATGATGAATCATTAGTAGTACAGGTGTACCATAGCCATACATGAATATGTGAAATGTACATAGAATGTTCATAACTCATATATAGATAACATAGGAATCCCAAAACACGAAAAACACTTGACAACTTCTTAGTTCAGGTACAAAACTTTTTATTACCTTTGAGTCTAAAGGTTTTCCGACATAAGGAGGGAGATACACAATCTTTCTATGCTGACTTTTCCATTTGCCACCCACCAGGCGCGACACCCGCCGCAAACTACTGGTCTCGCCTCGGAGAGCTCCGAAAGTCAACTGTCTTCTTCCGAGGCAGGAACTCAACTAACTGACTTTTCTCAAATCTCAGCCCACGCTTCCGGTACGTGACGTCACTCACATTCCGCGGTCACATTTTCTATCTGGGGTTTCTATTGTGACATCTCTGAATGACACGTCCGCTCCGCACGCGCGTGAACACCTGCGCTCATGTTTGCACCTAACTAACTAAGCTAAGCGAAAGGTTCTCAGTCTAACTAAACCGAAATCCCTCGGCCATTATATTACACAGGCGAGTGTACGGACGGATATTTGATGAATTATAATAAGATTTTATTAGGTCTGTTTTACAAAATATTAATCTCAAGAAGGTGACGTGTTTTCTCTCAGTTCTGCATTAATTTTTGGCCAGAGATAATTTGGTTTTCCATATTTTTATTTAAAAAATATTCATAATCAAGTAGACATCAAACTAGGACTGTTTACTCTAGAAGAACTTGACGTAGTACTAACAAAAATTAAAAACAGGAAAGTTGCCAATCTTGATGAAATACTACGAGAAGTATGAAAGACAAATTCGATGACTTACAGCTTCGATACTGCATTACAGATACCATAATAATGAAGTAGAAATGAAATACCGCGATAATGGCAATTGATAGAGATTTATCTCAGCATCTGCATGGAAAAACTCAGTCAATGCTATCATTGGGGGTGTAAAAATGCCTCTTAGTTCTCGTGTACTAAAATCACTTAATAGCATAAAAAAATCAAACGAGAATTATGGTAGCAACGTTTAACGGTAACCCCACAAAACGATCATCTCCTACTTCGGTCCTACCAATGCTAGTGATGAAACGGAACTAATCACCTTCTATAAACAGCTATCCTCCCCTGTTCGAAGCATCCCTAAACACAACGTTCTAATCATCGGAGGAGACATGAATGTCCGAATAGGTAAAAACGTAAACAACAAATTCATCTTACACAACTCGTCAAACAGAAATGGAGAACACCTAACGGATTTCTCACTTAAAAATGGACTAACATGCCTTAATATTAAATTACAGAAAACGAAGAGAAAACTATGGACCGATACTTATGCAAATAACGCTAAAGCAGAGATAGACTACATATGTGGAAAGAACATTTCAAGAATCTGCTTGAAAAATCACCTAAAGTTACCGATGAACCTATCACGAAAATCATTCATAATCAAGTAGACATCAAACTAGGACAATTTACTCAAGAAGAACTTGACGTAGTACTAACAAAAATTAAGAACAGGAAAGCTGCTGATCTTGATGAAATACCACGAGAAGTCTGCGTCCGTAATAGTTTGTGCGGGGTATCGTCTGCTTCTTGCCTTTTTTTAGTATAAAGCCATTTTCTTTTATTAGATCTATCGACGTTCGAAGTATGTAGTCTAGGCAGATTATAAACGAATATGGGGCTAATGTATCCCCTTGCAGAACACCAGCAACAATGTCAAAGAAGTCTGTGTCTTCATCCGGTGAGCAAACTTTTCGTGTTTTTATAGAGCATCATTATGGCTGTGACATTTTCTTTGAGGAGATCATAGGCTAGAAGTATTTGCTCCATCTTTCTTCTGTGTATGGAGTCAAATGCCTCTACAAATAAAAGTGTCGCCTCGAGTTTTGTTTGTTTGTTTTGCACAAACCTCTTCTAAGATTCGACGGATAGTCATAATCTTTGATATTGTGGATGAGTTTCTCCGAAAACCATTTTGATTCTTCCTAAGAATTATCTCAATTTCTAGTTCGATGCGGTTGAGTAGCGGAACATTACAAATCTTAGCGACTATGGAAGTAAGGGTTATACCTCGGTAGTTCTTGACAATTCCGAGGTCACCTTTCTCGAAGAAAGGAAGGGTGCAGCATTTTTTTCCATCTCTCTATTGTTTTCTGGTTATATACGGTGTTGCAGCATCGAAGCTGTAAGTCATCGAATTTGACATAGCGCTTCTGGTAAATACACCAAACCAAGCCTAATCCCTGCTGCATAGTCTGGAACGGGCAGCAGGTAGCATTGGCCTCCATGTGAATACAGACCAAACGGAATGCATGTGTTTTAATCAAAAAGGAAACATCTCCACACTAAATTGTAATTCTCAGAAACAAATGGACACGTTCACCTACCTCGGAGGCAGTGTCTCATCTACTGAAAATGACATCAATATGTGACTAGCGAAGGCACGGACTGCGATTGATAGGTTATCGATCATATGGAAGGCAGATTTATCCGATAAAATAAAACGCAATTTTATGCATCACATGGACGCTGACTAAGCGTATAGAGAAAAGGCTTGACGGGATTTGTACAAGAATGCTACAAGCTATACTGAACAAATCCTGGAAGCAACATCCCACAAAACAGTAGTTGTACGGCCTCTTTCCTCCCATCTCTAAAACCATCCCAATAACACAAACAAGACATGCGGGACACTGTTGGAGATGTACATACGAACTCATAAGCGACGTTTTGCTATGGACCCCTTCACACGGACGTACAAATGTTATACGACCAGATACAACGTGTCTACAACAGCTCTCTACGGACACAAGATGTAGTCTAGATCTGCTGGGAGCGATGGATGATAGAAACGAGTGGCGAGGGAGAGTCAAGGAAATCCGTCCGAGCAGCACGGCAATAAAAAAGCGAAGCGATGGTGATGAAGAATTGGTAAAGTCAGTGGGTTACAATTTAAATAAAAGCTGAGCTTTGTATGTTCAATCGGCTGAAAAAAGTATTTTTTTTTTAAATATTGATTTCGCCATCGTCAAAATTTGCTGTGTTACATGATCTACTGTTATTTGTTTTGTTTTGTTGTTTTTTCTTCTTTTTATTGTCGTATTTATTTATTTATTTATTTATTGGGGGGGGCTTATTTATGGTTTCACACAAAAATAATGAGATCTTTTGTAATAGATAGATAGATAGATAGATAGATAGATAGATAGATAGATAGATAGATAGATCATCACAATCAGGTGAGAAATTTGTGTCTTTTTTTTTTTTTTTTGTGCGAGTCGATTATACCGGAAATTTCGTGGGTAAGATAAAAGAAAAAAACTAATCAAAATCAAACATTACTGATGAGGTTTTCGTAGTTGTTGAAGCTAAAAATGAATAATTATATTATATTGCTTTGTTAATTAGTTAAAACAACCAGGCCAACAAAAAAAAAAATGTTTAAATCGGTAAAACTTGAGTATCATTCACTTACATCTAAGAAAAAAAAATGTAAAGTTTTTTTCAGAACAATTCTAATTTCATAAGATAACGTTTTCATCTAATGCAAACTCAGACTTAACTTCTTACCCAACGTAGACAGATACTTCAGCTATTATATGATGAATACAAATACTGACTTTAATTACACGACAACTTGTATAGAATGACAAAATGAAATGAAAACAAAGTTCAAAGTAAAAACAACAAAAAAATGTCATCTAAATTTGAGCAAGAATAACCTCGTATCATAAAATATTTTCAAAAAAAATTTTACTGAACACGAAGAATTTAAGAAGAAATATAATCTCCTTCACCCAAAATAATTCAAGAAAAAGAATAAATGCATAAATAAATAAATAAATGGAAGAAACGCCTACTTTTTTCTGGGTAAAACTCAAAAGAGACGTTAAATATTCGGGGCGTCTCCTTATCACAACTGATAACTTTTTGTAAATTTCGTTTTTTAGGAATATTGTTCTTCGAGGTCTAAATTCTAAATACTTGTTCCAGCTACTTTATGATTCCAGTTACGCTTGAATAGAAAAGTAGAGAAAATCCATTTCTATAGTAAATAATTTGCAATGTGTTTCCAGGAGTAGAATTGTGTACAATGTAGTATGTGTACGTATGCCTAAAAAACCTTTAAAAATCACTCATGATTTTGTAATAATAATTTCAGCTGTATATTTAAAAAAAAAGTTTCGTGTTGTGATGCATCCTGCTCATATATATATATATATATATGTGTGTGTGTGTGTGTGTGTGTGTGTGTGTGTGTGTGTGCAGGATGCAACACAAAGTTGATTTTTAAGAGTACTACAGCTGGTCTAAATTCAAAACTTTCCTTCTAGACTGGTTGTCACTCTGCCCTATTATTTACTTCAATAGCTGAGGGAAGAAAAGCTAGGTTTCTACAATAGAATTATTAGGAATGCATTTATATCATCAATTTATCTGTAAAATTCTCTATAAGATTATGCAAGTATGTATGTATGGTTTGGTTTGGTTTCTTTGTTTAATGGCATATCAACATTTGTAGGTTATTTAATGCCAATGCATGAGTATCAAGAGAACGAATAGAAAACTATGGACCGATACTTATGCAAATAACGCTAAAGAACAGTAGTGGTACTATTTAACCCATAGCTGGGAGGATAAGGGGGTTCATACCTTTCTCAAGGGTATTTTCCCGAAAGTGAACGTAATAGCGCGACTGGAGTACGAACTCGCGTACTACGATTCCGCAGTCCATCGCTTTAACCATTACAACACGAGGACACCCCCGAATGTATGTATGTATGTATGTATGTATGTATGTATCCTTTAAAAACGGTTCGTCATAGCGAGACCTTTATTAGAGCAATACACTTAATTTTTTCTCATTTAGAAAGTAAAGCAGTATCAGTTCAATATTTTTAAATATCTTTTTTTAATTATTTAAATCCTCGAGAAAGAATCGATAACTATGAAATAGTAATTATTTTCTCTCCTTCCTAAATAGAAGCATCAGTATCATCATGGACCACTGTTACAACGAGAAGCTAATTCAGTCACAGGTAGGTGTAATAGATACATTATGTCAGTAATGATCGTTTTAATCCCAGACCATTGATAATTCGTTGTTTTTTGGGTTTTTTGTTTGTTTGTTTTTCTAATATCCAACATAAAGGTGGAATTTGAAATTTGTTCCAATGAATGTTTTGGTAAAAATGGCAAAATTCGTTAGTTATCTACCAAACTTTCTTTCGACGGACAATTTTTTTTTTTTTTTTTTTTTTGCGTGATGAAATATTGGAAAGAAATACTGTTTACTTCAAAATTGTGAATCTACAATAAATGAAAAAAAATTAGAAAAATATCAAATGACAATATACTATCCCAAGTGCCAAGGAAAATTAACCTTTAAAAAACGCACAGAAACGTAATAATTGTGTTCACAGTTCAGAAGAGTAAATTTCGGCCAGGTGGGAGTTCCCAGTGGCGTAGTGGTTAACGTTCTGGATTTCAATATCGTAGTGAGTTCGAACTCCAGTCATGCCATTACATTCACTTTCAAGTTAATACCCTTGAGAAAGGCATGAACCCCCCCCCCATTAATCCTTCAGCTATGGGCTGAATAGTAATTCTTCAACAAAGATGGATTTGGCATTAAATAACCCGTGAAGGTTGATATGCAAGCGAACAAATGGTTGGTTTGTTGTTTTAATGGCATATCAACCTTCTTGGATTATCTAATGCCGAATCCATCCTTCTAAAAGGACAGTAGTTGTACTATTTAACCCGTAGATGGGAGGATATGGGGGTTCATACCTTTCCAATGTATATGATTACGAAAGTCAGCGCTATAGCGTGACGGGAGTTCGAACTCGTTTACTTCGATTTCGCAGTTCAGCACATTAGCCACTACGCCAGGGGGACTCTCCTCCCCAACAGAATGGAAGGGAAATCAGACGAGAAAACCAATTCGGTGTTTATGATGTTTTGTCCTTCATCAGATCACAATTTAAAAAAAAATAATCGATTTTGAGGAAAATAGTATTAGGGAACGTTAAAACAAAATTTTAAATTTCAAATTTAATTTGATTTAATTCAATTTTGATTATGATTTAAATTTGGGGTAAAAGTATACTTTTCCTAAAACTAAAATTCTAAAATAAAATTCTTCCAAATCATTATCTGATGAAAGGCAAAATATCCTAAGAAATACATAAACTCCACACGAAATTGTTTTTTTCACATCTTTTCCCTTCATTTTCAAATTCTAAAAAAACAAGAAAAAGGTTGGAAAATAATTTCTCCTGTACAAAATATTAAAATCCCATCAAAATAATCTTTGTCTTCAGCACTACGGATAAACATGCAGACTATAAAATAATACCACCCTATTTTATATATATATATATATATATATATATATATATATATATATATATATATATATATATATATATATAAATGGCCCCAGTCTGTCAGCAACATTAAGAAGGATCGAACTCAAATATATGTTCATTTCATGGCAAACAAACGGGTTCTAAAGTGTGGCATTTATTTGGCATAAAAATGCATATGCGTTCAGGCTAAATGAATAAATCACAGCGATAAATGAATTTAAATTAAAATTTCCAACACCGAGATTCTCTCTCTCTCTCTCTCTCTCTCTCTCTCTCTCTCTCTCTCTCTTACCTTGGCGATCTGCTTGCTTGTCTTCTGCTCGAACTGGATGTGTGTCAAACAAATTCAGTTGCTTTTATATACAAGCCACAGCAAAAACGCGCGCACTTGCGTTGCCTTATCACATTCATTTCGATAGACGAATTGTTTGTAAAACTTTAAACCTATTTTTTTTCTTTTTCTTTTTTTTTTTTCTAAGCATGTTGCTCTAATTTGTATCATATAATTCTGCGAATGTGTTACATCTGATTTTTATATCCTAATACTAACTCAAATATCTTAATACTAACTTTGTTTAATGGCATATTAAACTTCGTGGGTTATTTAATGCCAAAGCCACCCTAGTAGAAAAACATTAGCGGTACAATTTAATCCATAGCTAATGGGGATAAGGGGGGTTCATACCTTTCCCAAAGGTATTTGTCCGAAAGTTAACGTAATAGCGCGGCTGGAACTTGAGTTCGCTTACTACGATGTCATAGTCCAGCCCGTATAGCCACTACACCACGGGGACTCCGCTTGTATGACGATATATATATATATATATATATATATATAACCCTCGAAGTTGATTTAATGAGGGGACTCCACATGAGCAAGCCTCCCGGAAGGAAAGGGTGCTAGAATTGCTTAGTTCCGTCGGCATTCCCCTTTAGGAGCACCCATGCACCGGACAATAAACCCAGCGCTTATGATTGGAGCAGGTGCTGCGAGAGACAAAGGCCTCCTTTAACTAAACTGATTTTTTATGAGTCCGCCGACACAAAAGAAAAAAAAAAAAAAAAAAAAAAAACCAGCAGCAATACAAACGTTTTGAGGAATACGATTCTGAAAAATCCCTTATTTATTTCTAGTTCCCACTGTCTCCATAAAAAAATTCCTTTTTTGGCATTAACATTGCAATTTCGCAAAACGTACTGCTCGCGAAGGGTAGCAGCAAAATTCGTATTACATTTGTTTCACTAGTTGCTTAGAAAGCGAGAGAATGAAATAAATATTTATTATTTATTTACATTTAAACTGCATGCTTATACTAAACTGAATTGTTTAAAGTGGAACTGTTTTTGACATTGAAACTGTACTTATTATTTTTAGAGGAGGAGTCCTGTGGCGTGGTAACTAACGTGCTGGACTGCGACATTGTAGTAAGCGAGTTCGAACTCTAGTCCTGCTAATACCCTTGAGAAAGGCATAAAACTCCTTGTCCCACAACTATTCCTCTTCAGAGATGGCTTTGGCAGTAGATTACCCACGAGTGTTGATGTGCCATTAAACAAAGAGACAAACAAGCTCTGTTTAATCAAATCGTGCGTACGGCGTTTCTCCGGAAAGTATCCATCAACTGTCGATATATCAACAACCGTTTGCGAGGCCTTGGTATAATATAACAAAGAAATCAGGAAGGCCTACAGCGTAAGGGGGTGATACATTCACGCCTAGGGCTTATTTATTCGGCAATGAGACGCCATTGAATAAGTGAACACTTAGCGTGGTGAAGTAGGAGTCAATGTTAACCCATTGCTGTCGAAACGGTTCACAATACTAGTAAGCGCACCATTGCTCCACGGTAAAGCATAAATATATCATTTTCTAACCATTGCTCCGAGGCAATGCCGCAGTGTATTTACGTTAGCTTCTTCTGATACACGTGGAAAACCATGAGGATTGAGTTCGCTTACTGCTACTTCACTCTAAGAAACATAAGAATACATATTCCCTGTCTTGTCTGAGGCTGTAAAATATGCCGATTGTCCCTCTACTCACGCAAACGAGGCTACCTGTTGACCGTTGGTGGCGACCCGTAATACTTCCCAATGGGAACCTGGTGGCTGAGCAGTCCTTGGCCCGGTAACCGAACTGGTCACGTGACCTGCAACACTACACTTTAGCCCTTACTGTGCTAGACAGACAGTCGGTGTGGCCCGATCCGACCAATTAGTTGGTCATGCCATGATTGCTCTAACCATATTCTTCAAATTGCTCTGGTAGCAAACAAGTCAGTTAGCCGATCGTAGTCGAGGGCAACCCGAAGGATCCTTTTCAATAGTTGTTACACCGAGGAGTAGCAGGGGGTGCTACTCCTTTCCAAGGATTGCTACACTTACCCTTGATCCGTACCTTATACTGAGTGTTAATCAAGAAAGCACCAAGTACCATTTTTGAGCCTTTGATATGACTCAACCTGGAATTAAACCCTAGTCTCCCGGACCATTGGCGAACACTTACCATTATGCCAATGGGCCGGTAAGTACCCGGCCCGATTTTATCTTAAAGAAGCTAGAAGGTGGTGCCTGAGGGTCAGTTGTGCTGAGATAGCAATAACTGACTCCATTTAACTGTGCCAACAAATTATTAATATTGAATAGATTTATAAGTGTTAAATAGCAAAGATGCTAGAAGGCGTTGGCTGAGGGCCAGTTGCGCTGAGATAGTAATAATTGACGCCATTCAACTGTGTGCAAGCAAATGATTAATTTCAAATAGATTTGAATACTTGAACTATTTAACAGTGTGCAAACAAATGAGCTCTAACTCGTTTTAAAATAAAGTTACATACAAACTATTCCCTCAAAAATCACACGCACGCACACACACACATAAACAGGATTAGGCATTCGATAAATATTAAGGGTTGATATGCCATTAGACCAAATAACTAAACCATAAATAGTCCAACTGTTAAGGGTCAAGTAATTTTGTTGCATAGCCCTTATTCGAGCGATACCCAATTTAGGGTTTGTGTTTATACGTGATGTTTCTATTTCAACGTCTACATTGGGTCGTCTGCACCTAGCTCCTCCTCGTTCTTTCATTGTGTTATTTTGCTCTGCGTCGCTCTGGTTGTATTTTCTTCTAGTCACCTATTTTTGTTTTTGTTTGTTGCCTCGTGTTGCTCTGTCTGTTCGCTGCTGCAACCCCAACATTCTTCGCTCTTCTGAGGATGGGATGATAAACAACTCGAACGCAGTTTTTATGTGTGCACATCTTATTTAAGTTCTAACAATGCTTCTTCATGACCCGTCGTGACTTTACTACGGGAAATTGGTGAACATAGGTGAAACAACCAACTGCTCCATTCAAGCGCTTCTCGCTTACTAACAATATCTTATTCTATGCTCCTTGTTGTCATTTGATCACATGACTTCTTAATCTAATCAAAGGACTCAAATGACCTTGAGGTCATCATCCATCACTCAAACTAAATGACTCCGCGGTTTTTCTACACTGCTTAAAGGTTATAATTCATTTAAACTAACCTACACGAGATTTAGACAATGTATTATGTAACTATTGTAAGGGGTATATTTCCCCAACAAGAAAGTTGGTTGCCCAGTCGGCTGGGGCTGCAGAATACACCGACTGCACCTCTGCAGATGGGTAAGACCCCCCCAATGAGTGTCCTGGATATGACACTAAACAATCAGGTGGAGAGGTTCCAGTGATGTTGGAGCTTTGGGGAATGCGGAGTACCCGTTCATTGCCATTGCTCCCAGGTCCACTCTGGCCCAGAATGGTAGCACCTGATAGGGCCCTATCTATGGGTCAAATAGAACTAGCTGCATACTTACGCTAAACTGAATTGTTTGAATTAGAACTGTTTGACTAAACTGAATAGCTTGAAAGAGAAATGTTTTTCACGATTAAACTGTACTTACATTTAAACTGTATGCTTATGCTAAACTGAATTGTTTGAAATGGAACTGTTTCTGACATTGACACTGTACTTACACTAAACTGAATTGTTATATATAGAACTGTTTTGACAGTTAACTGAGTGTAAACAAAATCTGTACTTATACTAAACTGAATTAGCTGAATTAGAACTGTTTAAATAAACTGAATAGCTTGAAATAGAAATGTTTTTGACAATTAAACTCATGCTAAACTGACTTGTTCGAAATAGAACTATTTGCATAAAAATGGATTTGGCCTTAAATAACCTACAATGGTTAATATGCCATAAAACCTAAACAACCAACCAGCCAAGAAAGTTGGACTCGTCTAATAGACAAGTTTAGCAGTAGTAGCTAATCTTGCTTACAGAGTATTCATTACTGCTGTTGAGGAACTGCACGTTTGATTCTATTTATTATATTCCCTTGTACCAAAAGGTAATAAACCTACTTGTTAACCTTTTCCAGATTCAATGTTGTTTATTGATAAACTCACAACAATAACATAACCTAGTTGCACTAAAAATCGAAGGAGAGGTCCAAAACTGAAATCGTGGCTTTCGCTTAAGCATAACCACAAACATAAGATCCTAAAGGTCATCTGGTAACTATCTTCCCTCCCCACACCGCTTAACACAAGTATTAAAATATTCTTTTAAAAGTCCACAAACTTTTCTTACTGCCCCAAGTTTAACGTTGATACGATCCTCAGGGGAGCAAAGACTTATTTTAATACCTGCACTTTGATAGCAACTTCGATCTCAATTTGCTGAGTTTAAGAAATTCAATAATCGCTTATTTCTCTTATAAGTACAACTTATTATAGAAGATTTTGATCCTTTAGTTGGTATCAAAATGCAGGCATGTAAAAAAGATTTTCCATGCCACCTATCCCCAGATTAGAGGAGATTACGTGTCATAGCATTTATCATCGTAGAAAATGTAATCGACGGACCGTGTTCAATTCCTGGACGATGTTGTTTGGATTTCACTTCGCATTAATACCCTTGGGAAAGGCATAGATCCTTCTCTTCTACCTCTAGCTATAGTATCCCAGTCGGCTAGTACCGTAGAATATATTGACTATATCTCTGCAGAGGGGTAAGAACCCCCCCAACGAGTGTCCTGGATATGACACTAAACAATCTGATAGTAAGGATCTAGTGATGCTAAAGCTTTAGTGAATGCGAAGAACCCCTTCATTGCCATCGTTTCCAGGTCCACTCTGGTCCAGAGTTGTAACACTTGATAGCGTCCTATCTATGGATCAAATAGAACTGTATGACATTTACACTGAATGCAAACAAACGACTTGTACTAAATCTAATTGTAAGAAATAGAACTGCTTGATGATCTAACTGTGTGTAAACAAATGAGGGATATTTAATTGAATTGTTAGTTATACATAGCAATACTTGTAACCACAGCACTGTCAGCAAACAAATGATTAATGTCGAATAGAATTATGAGTCTTAGATAACAATAACAGAAACCATTTAACTATGTAGAAACACTAACAATGCCAGTGTGCAAATTTATTAGTTCTAACTCATTTGAAAATGAAATTACCAACAAACTAATCTTATATTTAGCGAAGGAATTTTTACGAGTATCTTTTTACATTTGAGTTATAGGCTACCGGAGTGATCAATTCATGAGAAAAGTATTGCATTTCAGATTAGTTGCAGCCGGCAAAATGACAGACAGACAGACAGACAGAGATTACTATTAATGATCTAGTTTACTACAATTATGGATAGTGTTCAATATCCTTAATATATATTCAAGTTTGAATAGAGAGTAGACACAAAGTCAACGATGCCTGACAACTGTCAGTTTCTCGCTTAAGCGTTGAGACTGAGTCTTGGCAGACCTGCACAGCTTAGTAACTTATCTAATGACTGATTGGTTAGTATAAATATGAATTATAACCAATAAAATTATATCCGACTTCGGTTTGGTTTCGTTTGGTTTGGTTGTGTTTTACAGCATATCAACCCTTGCAGGTTATTTAATGCCAAATCATCTTTATACGTATATATCAAATATATATGATTTATAAACGAATAGTTTTTGTGTTATAATTTTTAAACGAACCAGAGGTCATTTGCTTGCAAACTGTTAAATGGTTTTAAGTATTGCTGTTTAACATTAAAAATTTTATTTGCACAGAGTTTAACGGTTTCAAGTATTGCAATGTAACACTAGTAATTCTATTCAACATTATTTATTCCTTTGTACACAGTTGATTGGTTTCAAGTATTGCTATGTAATACTAATAATTCAATTTAACAGTCATTTGTTTGCACACAATTAAATAGTTTAGTGTCATATCCAGGACACTCGTTGAAGGGGTCTTACCTCTCTGCAGAGATGCAGTCGGCGTATTCTACAGCCCCATCCGACTGGGTTATCACTAGCTGATTTCGTGAATTAATGGTGGACCAAATTTTGTGGCACACATATACACGAACAAAATCCCCCTTCCAACAACACCAACACAAAAAAAAACAACTATATTAATGTTTTTTTTTTTAAACAACAACATTTCATTTTGTCTGATGAATGCGTAAAGACATGAAACTCGGGGTCACAAGACCATCATGTAATACGCCTATATATATATATATATATATATTCAAAATATCATTGTTAAATTTTTAATGTCAATGTTTATTTTTGGACGTGGCCTTTCACAATTTTAAGAATTCCTTAAGCACAGTATTTGTTGGACACATTTACACATTTGTTGGCTTCTCAAAATAGAAAAAAATGTTTTTTCCTAAAATTTACAAATAACATTCTATGCTGTGATTCATCAGTGATTAATTATGGAATTTTATTTATCAAATTTAACATAAGATTCTATTTCCAGAATTCATGACATAATTCTTAATGCAATGAAATCTTTCGTTACCCTGTCGGGAAATCAGATGACATTACATTTTATGTACAAGTAGATTAAATTTTGTTAAAAAAAAGTAACCAAACGAAATCTTGTGTGACTGGAAAAAAACACAACTAAATTTGGTTTGACCATCGAATTTTCTTACGCATTTTTCTCTTTATGGTTTGTTTTCGTTTGGTTCCTTTGTTTAATGGTATGTCAACCTTCATGGTTTATTTAATACCACATCAATCTCTGTAGAAGAACAATAGTAAGTAAGTAAAGTTAACGTCTTTAGTCGAGGGTGACCCGAAGGCTCCTTTTTCAATAGCTACTACATCGAGATGTAGGGGAGGGCATAAAGTTAGCGACCTTAGCCGATGGTGACCCTATGGCTCCCTTTTCAATAGCTACTACAGGTATAGGGGAAGGCATAAAGTTGGCAACCTTAGTCGAGGGTGACCTGAAGGCTGCCTTTTCAATAGCTGCTACACCGAGGTGTATGGTGTGGCGATACTCTTTTCCTTGGATTGCTCCACTTTACCCTTGATCCTTACCTTATAACGCTGAGTGTAAAGCAAGGCAGCATCAAGTACCATTTTTTAGTCTTTGGTATGACTTGAACTGGGATTGAAACCCGATCTCCCGAACCATTGGAAAACGCTCTACTCATTAAGCCAGTGATATTATATAATCAATTTAATCCATAGCTGGGAAGGAGATAAGTTGTTCATACCTTTCCCAAGTGGACGTAATAGCGCGACTGGAGTTCGAACTCGCTTACAAAGATGTCGCAGTCCAGCACGTCAGCCTCTACGCCACGGAGATTCCTCCTTTTTCTTTATCTTTCCACGCGACTGTTTATGTATGCAGATAGATGCCTTGCGATGAGTGAAAAGAATTGCTCGTCTCCCAATGATTTTAGCGGTCGGCATAAAAGCCAGGTTTATTAATAGATGCAAGCCACTCCCATTTACTGGATTGAGGCAACATAATCTTCCATTCTCTCTCTCTCTCTCTCTCTCTCTCTCTCTCTCTCTCTCTCTCTCTCTCTCTCACTCTCTCTCTCTTTCTCTGATTTTTTTGTATACTAATCTAAAAAGAAAGAAATAAAAGTAGAAATGAATTAAACCATGACTTAGAGGATTGTTGGGCAACAATATTGATACAATACAAGATTGATATTAACAACAACTCATTTAGGGTTATTTTATGCCTAGAGGTTTGGGAATCACATTCATTGTACACTTATATTTATATTTTTGTATAATTGTTTCTTATGAGTTTTTTTTTTTTTGCACACGGTCCTATCGAATACGAATAATCTTTAAACAAATCTCTCTGACCCATAGATGGTAATTTCATTTCGGGTGGGCACCTCAGATGGTCTAATGCTAAGCAACCTTGACTAGCAAACCTTCATGAGTAAGTTCGAGACTCATTGAGGGGCCTCATTCATACGGCATTGTGCCACATCAAAGCAAAAAGCTTTGTAAATTACTTCTTTCACTCTGGGTTAGAGTGAACCAAGAAGTGATAACAAACGAAGGGGTATTACACACTTCCCAGGGCTTTTCTCGAGACTATTGTCTAGTTAGTGCAAAACGAACACAAAACGACGTTAACAAGGATTTGAACTCGTTTCAGCGAATGCCTTTATTGTATTGTTCATTTAATCCCTCGCTCCCATCAGTGCATGCAAAATGCCTTGTGACTGAGATAGTTGGTTATTTTTCACCAGCCCATCGCCGCATGTTTTAGCCCTTTTACCGCATTCAACATTACGAATACTAAATATCAACTTGGAGCCATACAATCTTTTTTTGTAATTTACTAAGCTCTTTTGCTTAGATGAGGCACAAGGCCGAATGAATGAGACTCTTAATGAGATACAAATTCACTCGCGAAAGTTTGTTAGTTTGGCAATCCGAGGCCCCAGCGACACAATCTTTTAACTCATCTGATTTCATGTAAGATTCTGCTATATATATATATATATATATATATATATATATATATATATATATATATATATATATAGACCACCTCTCTCTTTCTTTCTCTTTCTTTCTCTCTCTCTCTCTCTATATATATATATCTATATATATATATATATATTGACCATATATATATATATATATATATACTAAATGTGTGTTCAGTTATACTAATTAAATGCCACTCTCTCGAACCATAAATAATACATACATTTGAGTTTGAAAGTGAAGCCCAGAATTTTTTAGGGTCATTTATCAACATTTGTTTACCTTATCTTGTTTCAATCACTGACCAATTCAGACTTAAACAATAAATACATTCCTATGATCCTTTTCCCAATTAACTTGCACTAAAATACCTCTTGTTCTCTATTGGCTGCCCTATTTGAAGCACCTCCTCCTAATAATGATAGACATTGAATTGGTATATACAATATGGATGAGAGAGGGAGTGAACTGGGAAAAAATAAAGCAAAACCCCCAAAAGAAATGAAAACTAAATAAAATAGTTTCGGTCCCTCCCCACCCCTTTATTCTGACTAGTTTAGTTTATCAATCCTTCTAGTTTATTTAATGCTAAATCCTGTTGATACATATACACTAAATATATATATGATTTGTAAACACATTTTGTTGAAAACATTCTAAAAAGAGTCTGAGCTCTTTTTTTTTTGCACACAGTTAAATGGTTTAGTGTGTTGCGATATAACAGTCGCAATCAAACATCAGTCATTTGGTTATACACAGTTTGTTCTATTTGATTCATAGACAGGACCCTATCAGGGGCAACCACTCCGGGTCAGAGTGGACCTGGCAGGGATATCAGTGAAGGGATACTCTACATTCTCTAAACCTTCAAGTCCATCAGATGGTTTAACGTCATATCTAGGACACTCGCCATCAGATGGTTTAACGTCATATCAGGACACTCGCCATCAGATGGTTAAACGTCATTTCAGGACACTCGCCATCAGATGGTTTAATGTCATTTCAGGACACTCGCCATCAGATGGTTTAACGTCATATTAGGACACTCACCATCAGATGGTTTAACGTCATATCAGGACACTCGCCATCAGATGGTTTAACGTCATATTAGGAAACTCGCCATCAGATGGTTTAACGTCATATCTAGGACACTCGCCATCAGATGGTTAAACGTCATATCTAGGACACTCGCCATCAGATGGTTTAACGTCATATTAGGACACTCGCCATCAGATGGTTAAACGTCATATCAGGACACTTGCCATCAGATGGTTTAACGTCATATCTAGAACACTCGCCATCAGATGGTTCAAAATCATATCCAGGACACTTGTTGGGGGGTCGTCTTACCCTTATGCAGAGATGCAGTCGGTGTATTCTACAGCCCCAGCCGACTACACTGCTTTATTCTTAGGAAACTTAGTTAATATACGTGGGTGAGTGAAAACGTAATGCCTTTTTCTTTAGTACAGGAATAATTACCAACACAGAAACATATATCATACATCAAAATGAAGCTAGTCCTCTGTGGATCACTACCTTACTCCTCAACATAGTCACCGTTTCTCTCAATAGCAATGTTCCACCTTCAAATTAGAGCATGTATCCCAGCCTCGTAAAATTCTGTTGACTGTTCTTTGAGCCACTTTATTGCTGCTGTTTGCCTCTTAAATCCTCTTTCTTTGGGCCGAAGTGGTGATAGTCTGAAAACTTGCCAATCAATAATGTCTTCCGTCTACGTGACAATGCTCGACCATCAGGACAAGGGACAATCGCCAAAGTCGGGTGGACAACTTTACCGCATCCTCCATAAGTAAAGTAGTAAAGTTGGCGACCGTAGTCGAGATTGACCAGAAGGCTCGCTTTTCAATAGCTACTACACCAAGGTATAGGGGAGGACGCTCCTCCTTTCCCAGGATTGGTCCACTTTACCCTTGATACGTACCTTATATTGCTGGGTGCTACCATTTTTAAAGTCTTAAGTATGACGCGACCTGGGATTGAACTCAGGTCTCCCGGTCCATTGGCGAACACTCTACCTCCATACTCACCAGATTTAGGCATTACTTTTTGACTCACCGTCGTATATATATATATATATATATATAAGTACCTACAGTAGTACGATTACTAGCGAGTTCGTCAAGAAGAGTTAGTTGCTATTGTAGTGACTTCAGTCTTCACTGGGTGCCTTACAATTGTGGATTTGTATGAACGAGTTAAGCTTTGGCTTTCTGTGATTTTTTTTTTTTTTTTGGTTTCTGATTGATGGCGTATCAACCATCGTGGGTAACTTAATGCCAAGAAGAACAGTCATGGTAAGCAAAACCTGGTGGGAGAGGGAAGTTCATACCTTTCTCAAAGGGTTTTTGTCCGAAAATGAACGTAATAGCGCGACTGGAGTTCGAACTCGCTTACTTACTACGATTCCGCTGTCCAGCGCTTTAAACCATTACACTTCGAGAACACCCACTCCCTTAGAATTTTGAGCTAAATATATGCCAGTTCGACTTGTACGCCGCAATCTACGATGAGCTAAGCAAATATAAACTCTAAGTGTCTCTAAGATAAATCATGACAAATAAAATAGAGAATATCGAATTAAAATAAACAACCATTATCGTGTGCGTTTAGAGTCGAATTCCTGACGCCGTGGTGGATGCAAATTTTGTTGAATTTCATTCCTTTTATCAATGCTTATTTTCCATCCACCGGAGAATTTTGTGCGAAGAAGTTTCCCATTATTTTTATACAAACAATTTTACCATATTTTCCAGTCATACCCATCGTCTCTTCACACTGTCATAGTAAAATACATCAAATCTCTTCTGATTCACCCACTTAACTCTTCACACACCTAACTACTAAAATACACAAAACACAGACCCACAGACATCGACACTGCAGAAGAAAATAACAGCAACCGGATACTGACCCAACAACGGACAATGTCAAACTGAGAAAATCATGGCTTCTGCGCGTAGGCTCCGCGCATATTCTATCTAAAATCCCAGAAAATTCTCTGTTATAAAAAAAAAAAATCTATTTTTCAACCAATTATTTTTTTCCACAAGTAGTATTTTCTGGAGCCGGTGTTTGAAGTCAGGAACATATAAATAGGCCAAGCAGAGGTCACACAGGCAGTTGAATCACCGACCGTGTGACAACACCGTCCGACTAGATCAAAACAACCGCTTTTCGCCGAATAGATACCCCCCGCCCCGTCAGCCAGATATTTCATTCGCTTGTTTATTTTATTTATTCAATAAACAAAATAAACTAAATCTTCTTGTCAGTCTTATTTTTCTTGCAACCAGACGCTTGTATATAACAATACTGAATACATTTCGGAAGAAATTAAACGGGTTTCATTTTCAGTATTGAAAAGGGGAAGTTTATATGCCATTAAGCAAAGAAACCTGACTAAAGCGGCAATGGGTTAGATAGTACTACAACTTTTCTTCGACAAGGATGGCCTTTGCTTTAAATAACCCATGAAGGTTGATATGCAATCACGCAAAGAAGCCAAACAAAAACACAACATCGTAAAGTAACTTTTTTTAAACAGTTATCTGGGCTCATTGGACTAGTGGGTAGAGTGTTCGCCAATGATCCGGGAGACCTGGGTTCAATCCAAGTTGCGTTATACCAAAGACTTTAAAAATGGTACTTGATACCTCCTTGCTTAACACTCGGAAATATAAGGTACATATCAAGGGTAAAGTTAAGTAATCCAGGGAAAGGAGTAGCACCCTCCCCTACACCTCGGTGTAGTAGCTATTGAAAAGGGAGCCTTCTGGTCACCCTCGACAAAGGTCACCAACTTTACTTACTTTATCTTCTGTTGGGAAGTGAGAAAATGAGAACGATAGAAAATTGAAAAATGCGGCTATGAATTGATTTAAAAGGAAACTGAATCATTAATCATGACAGCACAAGATTAATGCATTAAAGCCACGTAAATAAAACTATATTCGACTAAGGTCAACAGTAAATGCAGTCAATGATGAGTGAGAGGATAAAGAAGTTACATTTCACAATGTATCTTGTCGATTTAAACGCAGAAAATGATGAATATGTATAGCTTGGGGTCTTGACTTTTGGTTGAAGTTCACTGCTGGTTGGAAATTAACAAAAGAAATTCTGTCTTTCAACGGGGCTCAAACACAGAACAAGAGCAATTACATTAGACAATTGTTATTTTGCTACCTTTAACCACTATTTTTTCCAAATGGAATCGCTGTTTCATTGTCAGAACGAAGAAGGTCCAAGATAAAGGAATTTATCGCGAGATATCTCGCCAAACCCCATTTTGGAGCTTTGAGGAATTGAGAGTACCTCTTCATTGCCATTACTCCCAGGACCACTCTGACCTGGAATAGTTGTAACTGTTAGGGACAATTGTTGTTTCACCATTATTTTTTTCAAATGGAATCGCTGATTCATTGTCAGAGCGAAGAAGGTCCAAGATACAGGAATTTATCACGAGATATCTCGTCATTCACTTTTGAAGTGAATAAAGCCAACCCCCTCAACTGCTCCTAAGCCGAGTCGGCTGGAGCTGTAGAAGACACCGACTGCATCTCTACAGAAGGGGTAAGAGTCTCCCTTAACGGATGTACTTGGTATAATACTTAACAATTTGATTGTGAGGCTCTCATTCTGGAGCTTTGAGAAATTGAGAGTACCACTTCATTGCCATTACTCCCAGGACCACTCTGACTCGGAATGTTAGGGTCAATGGATCAAATAGAACTGTTTGACCATTTAACTGTGTACAAACAAATAACTGTTGGACTGTTGGTGTCACATAGCAATACTTGAAACCATTTAACTGTGTGCAACAAATGAGCTCTGGCTTGTCAAAAATGTTATCTACAAACTATTGGTTTACAAATCCTATGTATTTGATTCTTATATTTATAAACAGGATTTGGCATTAATTAACCAACAAGAGTTGATATGCCATAAAACCCAACCAACCAACTAACAAATCAAGTGCTCTTAAGTAGTTCAAATCGTAAACATCTTTGCTCCCAATGGAAATGTAGACATCTGTTTTTGTAGTATCGTGTCGAATTTCCAGTGAGGTCGCGAAAATATTTTTTTTAGTTTTTAGTTAGCTAAATAATAAAAACAAAATAGCAATTTATTTTATTTCTTATCCTGACAACAAATTTAGACATTTCTTACTTTTAAAAAGAATGTTACAATTTGTTTATTTCTGTTTCTGACATGAAGTATTATATGATGTGATTTTGATTGGGGATTTACAAAATTCGCGATGCAAAAGCCATGAAGCTCAGAATTTTTACACAGAAACAAAATTAAGGTTTGTAGGTCAGACTGGATATCTCCTCGGTTTGTACAATCATAAGAGAAAGGTGGTTTTTTTGTTTACATCAGCTGATATCAAATGTTAATGTACATCGACACATTCTACATCCTTCTTCTTCTCTCTCTCTCTCTTCTCCTCTCTGTCTCTCAACCTCTACTCTACTTTTTCTTTCTTTCTCTCACTCTTTCTCCCTTTCCTCCACGCTTTCTTTCTTTCTTTCTTTCTTTCTTTGTCTCCTTCTGTCTTTCTTTCTCTCTGTCTTTTTCTCTCTCTCTCTCTCCGTCTTCGCCACTCTTTCTTTCTCACGTTCTCTCTCTCTCTCTCCTCCACGCTTTCTTTCTCTCTTTTTCTCCCTCCGTCTCCTTCTCTCTCTCTTTTTCTCGCCCTCTCCTCCTCTCCGCAACGCTTTAACTCTCTTTACTTCAATCACACTCCCTCATCTCCACACTCTCCACCTCCTCCATTCTTTCTTTCTCTCACTCTGCCTCATTTCTATTCTCATTCTCTCTCTCTCTCTCTCTCTCTCTCTCTCTCTCTCCTGTCTCTTCTCCTCCTCCTCTCTTTCTTTTTTTCTGTCTTGATATTTACTAAAATTTAGCTTAGCAAACACCTAGACAGAGAGAGACAGAGACAGAGAGAGAGAGGAGAGAGAGAGAAGACAAAACTGGCGGAAATTAGCGAAAGAAGATTGTGAAATGCCAATCTTCCAAGTAAAATGGTGTATAAGTTGTCTACCGAGAAAATGAGCAACTGACTTTCGGAAAGGCATGAACCCCCTTATCCTCCCAGCAATGGGTTAAATAGTACCACTACTGTTCTTCTAGAAAGATATATTTGACATTAAATAACCCAAGTAACTTGATATGTCATTAAACAACAGAGAAACCAGAACAGAACCAAAATTCTGGATTAAATCTCAACTTGCTGCTTAGGTCAACCCCCATAGATAGAGAATTTGAAGAAAGATTTTAAAGAATTTTAAAATATAATCATTCATTCATAATAATTTTTAAGCATATTAATAACAGAGATGAACTCTAAATGGGTTAATGCTTTTAAATTGACAATGTGACGTCATAGAATTAAGGTTTTAATCGTCAAAAAATAACCTTTATTTATTTATTGTGCCGTATAAGTTCAGTGGAGGTGCCCGTAGTGTAATGGTTATCGTCGTAGGAACGCGAGTTCAAATCCCGGACGAGACCGATTGCATTTCACATAGCACTAATACCCTTGGGAAAGGTATGAATCCTTCCAGCTATGGGTAAATAGTAGGACAGACTGGTTTCTTCAGCCTTGATGAGGCAACTAGTCTAGGAGAAGGAAAACTCTGAATTCAAACCTGTTAAACTCCGCTTGAAAACCTTAACCCTAACCCTACCCGAGCGGAGGGGTTGGGTAAATACGTATAAGTTCAGTAATAATGCCAATGTATATACATTCAATAAACAACCATTAACTATGTCTAATTAAACTGTCATTAATCCTGAAGTTATAAGTAATTTTCCCTGAAATTAGAATAACAGCGGCTATATATGAAACATGCAAATCTTACAAATTCGATCTTAAATCCAGATTAATTCGCAGTGCATTGCGCTATCATGAAATTCCGTAAACAACATATCGTAGTAGTCTGTGAGGGGGGTGTCCTCGTGGCGTAATGGACTGCGGAATCGTAGTAAGCGAGTTCGAACTCCAGTCGCGCTATTACGTTTCGGCAAATACCTTTGGGAAAGGTTATGAACCCCCTTATCCTCCCAGCTATGGGTTAAATAGTACCACTACTGTTCTTCTCGGAGAATGGCTCTGGCATTAAATAACCTACAAAGGCTGATATGCCATTAAACAAAGAAACTGAAACCGTAGTAGTCTGATTGGCCACCTTTTGTTTGCGTTTACAGTCAGTGCATCAGATGTTGGAAACGACTTGTGACATAGCGTCAATACCATACTTAATTTGTATTGTAGAATTTTAAAAATTTATTTTTGTGATAATTTGCAGAATATGTTCACGAATTTAAGTTAGAAATGTTGGTGACAGTCGGTTAGAGAAATGGTAAGTAATGTATATCGATTGTTAGGAGTAGAGTAGACCACCGTGGGGTAAAGGTTTAGATTTTAACCCTGCCGTGTAAGTCGATCCCAAGTTTTGTAGAGATTTTTTTTCAAGCTTTAAAATGTCGACTTGTTCAACTTACGGAGGCTTATTAAAACACAAGGTTTTTAAGTATAGAACACTTATTGAAGATCAAACTTATTACAATATGGTTTAATGGCATATCAACCTTCGGGAGTTATTTATTTGAATGTGTATATTTATTAAGTGTATTTGGTGTTATGTGATATGAAAACAGCTTGATCCAGAATTTGAACTCGGGTTACCGAGTCCATTTCCAATGACGATAACCGTTACACCACAAGCGCCCCCAATTTAAAGCATCATTAATACGTAAACCCGATATTTAATGCTGAGCACTATTTTACTATATTGACAGATATTTCAGGCTCAGCAGAATTCTGTCAAATATTAATAAACAGCATGTTTGATATAGTGACCATTTTCTTTTAAAGGAATGATGGAACAGCTTTTAACAAAGATGTCTTTTTTCTGAAGCAAAGATTGGATATGTTTTGCGCTCAAATTTTTATTCGTGAATATAAGCACCTCACCGATAAGTCATGAGGAAAAATAGTCTCGCAGGCCATTACGACTGAGTTTTACTAAGTTAAGCTTAGTAGATATCCTAAGATAACATGCATTTTTCGTAGACTAATTCGTGAGTGTCGTGAGTTCGATTACGACAGGGTGCTTCACAATTGTTACAGCTTGGCAGTCTTTTCAGCCGACCCTCTCATAGTTATTTACTAAAATTATAGTAAATAACACCACGAGGGTCGTCTGAAAAGTTCATAGGCTAACCAAGATACTCTCATGGAACGTGACCTAATGAGGTTTATTTTTCTACATAGTCTCCTTTGCGGTCTACACATTTCTTCTATCGATGTTACAGTACTTGGATTCCACGGGCCAAAAATGTTAACAGCAGCAATTATGACGTCATCGTATGAATTTTTTTCGAGCCGACGAACTTTTTAGCCCATCCTCGTTCATAGTTTTAAGGTGTTGTCATTTTGTACAATGACACAATGGTTAACATACTCTTCTCACAGACCAATTCGTAACAGAAGTGAATTCGATCCTCACTGGGTGATCCACAACGGCGATCGTATGCCAAACGGAACGAAGCTCGGTAAAGATCCTTACGCTTCTTAAAATTGAAAAGTAGGAGACTGTGCATATTTTATTATGTTTCAGATAATTTATTCATGTGATATATTTTAAGTTTTTTTTAGGGGGGAATTAAATCTCTTTCCCTCCCCCCTCTCTCACTCCTCCTTCCCACTCTTTCACACATGTTCACACACACACTCCAATATGCATGCATGTAGGCACACAGAGAGGGAGAGAGAGAAAGAGAGAGAGAAAGAAAGAGAGAGAGAGAGAGAGAGAGAGATGGGGGTGAATAAATTTAACCCTTTGCCCTAATTTACGGCATATTGTTTTTGCCAATGTTTAAACACCCGTGTTTAGTGACATAGTCATTTTCTTAAGATAAACAACAAAAATAGACCGCTTCAGTTTCCTTAAACGTCAGTAAAATAGTTTGTTTTCTTCAAAATTATACGCGACATCAGTTTAGTTTGGACGTTGGAGCAATGGCAATGAAGAGGTACTCCGTATTCCTCAAAGCTCCAGAACTGGAGCCTCGCCATCAGATTGTTTAGTGTCATATCCAGGGCACTCATAAAGTGGACCTTACCCCTCTGCAGAATTGCAGTCGGTGTATTTTACAGCCCCAGCCGAAGAGGATCATTCTATAAGGGATACAATTATTTATAGTCCCCCTACCGCAAAATCTATGAAAGTAATCTGAAAAGATCATCATACACCATCAGTTTGACACTTAATGATTCTTTTGTGCCCAGGCAAAAATTAATACCACTTTTACGCTTCAGCTTATTGGACCTTTGATAATAATAAATGGTCGACTTTGCTGTCCCGGCTGACCACAGAATAAAACTGAAAGAATGTGAAAAGAGGGATAAGTACCGCGACCTTGCTAGAGAATTGAAAAAACTGTGGAACATGAAGGTGACAATTATACCAATTGTGATTGGTGCGTTTGGAACAGTAACTAAAGGATTGCTAAAGGGACTGGAGGACTTAGAAGTTGGCGGACGAGTGGAGACCATCCAAACGACAGCATTGTTGAGAACGGCTAGAATACTAAGAAGAGTCCTGGAGACTTGAGGAGACTTGCTGTCACTCAGACTCCAGTGAAAAACCATCGGCTAACGCTGGTGTGAAAAGCTCTAATGAGTGAATAATAATAATAATAATAATAATAATAATAATAATAATAATAATAATAATAATAAAACAATAACCTGGAGGACTTCAAATATTTACTAAGCTTGGCAAAGAATAATACCAGCTTGTTGGGGAGGGGATTAGGAAGGTTAAAAGAACATGTTATGCCAATCTTCTGGCTAGAAAAAGTCTGTTAGCTAAGAAAATCAGCGTTTAAAATCCTATCCGTTTATTAACAATTGGTACCAACAAAAAACTATTCCATTATTCTTGGTCATTATTTTATTGAGTTTAATGTCGTCTGGTACAATGCTCGCACAGAAGATCGAACTTACTAAACTATAAGGCGAGCTTTCTAACAACTGCTCTATGGTAGGCGCCCCCTGGAAATCCTAACAATATTTACCGCGCTTTGTACCGTACAAAGCGTCGTAAAATGGATTTAAAATGAGAATGAGAGTGAGGTGTGTGTTACATCGATTTTAGACGTGGGGGGATATTTATCTGTATCTCCCAACAGATAGGATTTAACTCCAGGTCTTTTTTATAGTCGGGATTTAGGGTAGGAGGAGGTCGCACACGGACCGAGATTTGTGCGCTGCTGGTCAATGCTGGTCATTGGATCACTAGGTACAATGTGAACTATCCTAGCCTTTGCTAAGTCTCCCGGCAGGTATGCCAAGTGACCTTGCTAGTCATAGATTCACTAGACCCGAAAGTCGAGTGCAATGTGAATTTTTGACGTGGGCAGGGATTGTTTGGTTCAACAATAATTTAATATTTGAAGTTCTGAATTTCTCTTATTTGGGCTCGAACTCTACCCTTTAGCAGGAGATACGTAATTGTTTAAGTCAGCACACCGGAAATATAATTTTAAGAGCTTAGAAATTAACGTAATCTGTTCTATTTCTCATGTTATGTCAACAGTTATCATGTTTAGTCGTTGACCTCGTTTTTAACTCCAATTCATCAGTTACTGTGAGAATGAACTGAAACTTTGATCACAATTAAATTTACTTTTAGCCTATTTGTATGCGTGGACATTAAGGGAAAATTCTGTTTTGCTGGCGTACGTGCTTTGTTACATGGAAAATTTTCGTTGAAAATACGCCATTTTGTACAAAGAACGAGATAAGCGATTGCGTTAGAGGGTTATTCAAATTTAGAAGTTTAGTCGCCATGGTGTAATGGCTAAAGTGTTGGATTGCGGTTGATATGTTATTGAACCAAGAAACCAAATAAAATCTAGAAAGATTCAAATTTTAGCGATCGTTAATCAAAATCTACAGATCTTTATTGAAAATATATGAACTATTATTCGTCTATTCAAAGCGTAAGTATCTTTATACAAAACATGTTGATCTCAATTCAAAACATGAATAATTTCAATCAAAATGTATGGTTCTTACGTTTTGAATAAAATTTGTAGTTAATGCAATTAAAAAGTCCGTATTTCGAAGTTCCCAAACAGAAAATAATGGGTTTGCACAAAGAATAACAATAATGCCAAATACCTTCAGACATTTATTTACATGAAGACCAAACAAAAACATTAACTCATATAATTATAGTTCTCAAAGTGTTTGTCCCAATGTGAAATATTTCTCCACCATCTGAGTAGATTGGAATTGCTCTACTTCCTGGACAGGTGATGTTTTTGCCTGGTTCTGGCGTACGAGCAACGCATCCGCCCTCTGCCGCTGTCCACTTGCTACTAGCTATTTTTGGAACTGTCAAGGAATAGTGGCGAAGGTGGAAGTCATGTAACCGTGGGTAACTTAATCCTGTAGAGCAGGGGATCTTTAGATCCCATTTTGTCTTTACAAAATTAAAAGGTACATATATTTAGAGTAATTTTCCATATCTTTTGAATAAAAGTTTCGAATAAGGGCATACGTATTTTCAATAAAGATTCATATGTTTTAAATAGAAATATTAATAAGTTTGAATAATTTCGTCATCTAACAATAGAAAATAACTTTACAAAATTAGATTTAAGCAAATTCGTCGCAATGAATTATGGCTTCATACTTTAATTACAATAAAAAGTCAATTAAAAGGTTCAATTGCGATTCATTAATTCCTTTAAATGTTCGAATAGTTGACCAATAAGGAAAGAAATAGTAATTTCTAGTTTACAGGGGCGACTAATATAATATCTTTAAAGTGATAGAATTTATAGTGTTTTAGTTTGTTAATATATCCAATGTCGGGCAACTCAGTCAGCGGGAGCTGTAAAATACACTAACTGCATCTCTGCAAAGGGATAAGAAACCTATGATTGTCCTGGGTATGACACTAAACAATCTGGTGGTGAGGCTCCAGTAATACTGAAGATTTGGGGAATATGGAGTGCCCTTTCATTGCCTTTGTTCCTAGATCCACTCTGGCCCGGAGGAGTAGCATCTGATAGGGTCCTATTTTGGGGTCAAATAGATTTATTTGACATTTAAAATGAGTGCAAATGACTTATGCAAAATTGAACTGTTAGAAATAGAACTGTTTGATGATTTAACGGTGTGTAAACAAATGACTGATGTCTAATTGAATTGTTGCTGATACATAGCAATACATGGAACAAGTTCACTGTGTGCCAACGTATGAGTAATGTTGAAGAGAATTATTAATGAGAAATTGCAAGACATGAAACTCTTTAACCGTGTGCCTAATTTGAATTATTGGTATTACATAGCAATACTTGGAACCATTTGACTATTCACTAACAAATGAGGGGGTTCCCCGTGGTGTAATGGTTAAAGCGATGGTCTGCGAAATCGTAGCACGTAAGTTCGAACTCTAGTCGCGCTATTACGTTCACTTTCGGACAAATACCCTTGGGAAAGGTATGAACCCCCTTATCCCCCCAGCTATGGGTTAAATAGCACCACTGCTCTTCTTCTCAAAGTATGCCTTTGGCATTAAATAACCCATGCCATTAAACAAAGAAACCAAACCATCACTTTCAGATCCACTGACCTGGAATGGTAGTACGTGTTAGGCTCCTATATATGGGTCAAATAGATCTGTTTAAAATTATTCGTATTCGATTGAACCGTGTTAAAAACAAAAATCAAAATCTTCTGAAACAACTACACAAAAATGTAAATACAAAGGTGCAATGAAAGCGATTCTCTAACCTCTAGGCATATAATAACCCTAGACGGGTTGATATGCCGTAAAAATCAATTAAAACTTTTAATCTTTTGTCCTCTTCTCTACCACTTTAGCCAATCCTAATTAATTGATATTATCTTGACCGAGATAACGCGTCTCTTTTGTAGTTGAACCTAGCCATTGTGTCAGATAAGTATTTAGAAAGCTTACGACACAAGGATAAATAGGGTGAAATCAGGTCAATGTTTCAAGTTTGGTCGGCATGAGTGCTTAGAAAATCAGCATTCAAAGTCCTGGATCTTTACTTGCGATAGAACAGCGACTTCTGTCACCAGTGGCAATTACGTCAGCAGAAAAATTCGGTGTACAAAGTTCATTTTTGTACATCTTCTTTTACGATGTTATCATCACTCTCCCATTGATAATTTTAAAAATAAAAAGAACAAACTTCACACTGATAACTATTTTCATCTGTGTAAGGTTTCATTAAACTAGATCACAATATCACGAATATACATTAGGTTGGCTTCATTTATAATTCAGAGATTGTCACATATTTTGGCTTCCCGATCTAAATCTAAAAAGTCTGTTTTTTCTGTTCGCTTGCCATTGAGATGCAAATATAAATTTATAAGATGCGAATTAACTGATAATCGCGATTTTGTTTTTATGCTCAGAATATCTAACCCAGTGATAAAATTATTTGAATATATTATTAGATAAAGCATAGTTAATTTTTTTATTAGAGGCCGGCTTCTCGGAAGAAAGGAATGAGTTCAAATTTTGCCGATCCTTGTCTCTTAACTAGAGTTGCGATAAAAACTATTGATTAATGAAATAATAGTTAGCAATAGTAATTAGCAATGCTTTATCTAATAATAAGTTCCAGATACTACAACCACCACCAATACAAAAAAGTCAATTATATAATTAAGCATGAAAAATAAAGATGGCGGTGATTTAGCCTTTCAGGGAAAAATGAAGAATGAATTTGATTTAGTTTCTTTACTTAATAGCATATCTACTTTCGTGGGTCATTTAACGCCAATTCCATCATTGTAGAATGACAGAGGTGTTACTATTTAACTTATAGCTGGAGGGGATAAGAGAGTTCATGCCTTTCTCAAGGGTAGTTGTCCGAAAGTGAACGCAATGGCGCCACTGGAGCTTGAACTAGCTTACTAGAATGTCACAATCCAAAACGTTAGCCATTACGCCACGGTTCATTACAACTCTCTCCACATCATCATCAGATGCAGTTTAGCCCAATAATCAGGACATCTTTTTTTTTTTTTAGGGGGAAGGTCTTAGCCCTAGGATAGAGTGGATATATTCAAAGCCCTTCCGATAGGTTATTATTTAAGAAAAAAAGCAACTTTTTCTGTATTTAAGAAAGAAAAAATATGACTAAAACATAAATAATAATTTTTGAAAAAATATATAGTTTCTGAATAACATACTGTTAAGTGATCTGACTTGTTAAAATGGTTTAAAATGTTCGAGACGACTTATTGATAGCGATTAAATACAGACATTATTTGAGAAGTGTTAAGAATTATTGACATTGCCCAGAAGGCATTAATTTGCATTGAGGTAGCGAATACATTTAGTTGAGTTACCATTCAGCGAATTCTAATTTTAGCATTAGTATATCCATCATATACTAACACTGAATAAACGGAAGGAAATACAAGATAAGCTCATTTAGACATACAGATGTACGTAACAGATTCATAATATATGTGCAAGTATTTACACGTTACATTTTTTTAAGGAAAAATTAGCTGGGAGCAACAGAAGCAATGCTATTAGTTATCCTAACAAATCCTGGAAGTGTTATAAAATAGCCGAGGGATTTCGGTTCATGCCTTTGAGTTTAGTTAGGCTGAGAACCTTTCGGCTCAGCACATAGGTGAGTTAGAGGCAATTGAGGCAGGTGTTAACGCGGGTGCGCGCGGGCGGATGGAAGTGTCACTCAGGTGTCATAACAGTCCGAGACGATACTGGGTGACAAGGTGTGGGTGACGTCACGCACCGGAAGCACGCGGAAGTTTGCGAGAATATGAAGAAAATAAGAGTCGGGTACTAGACGCCAAACGAGAAGGATCGACTTTTGGAGCTCGCAGGCGCGAGGCGAACGCGCGCCCTATGGGGGCCGCTCGAGATGGGGGCCAAATGAATAAGACAGCATAGAAGATTGTGTCTCTCCTCCTTACGTCGAAACCTTTAACTCAAAGTTAATAAAAAGGTTTCGTACCTGAACACGAAGTCGTTACGTGTTTTCGAATTCCGAGATTCCTATGTTCTTTATATGTTCTATAGTAATGAACATTATATGTCCATTTCGCT
>OY757929.1:31147601-31307601 GCA_963585895.1 Sepioteuthis lessoniana
GGATGCATCCCTTTATCCATCTGTCTACCGGATTTTGATTATAAACTGCGTTACAGTGTCGAAGCAGTATGTCGTTGAATTTTCTGGTCTTCCATACTCCCGGGGGAATTTCATCAAGCCCCGCGGCCTATTTTTAATTTTTCTAAATACTGATTCGAGTTCTTCTTGAGTAAACGGTCCTAGTTTAATGTCTAATTGCTTACTGATAATTCTGGTGATTGGTTCATGTGTAACTTTTGGTGGGTTTTCTAGAAGATTCTCGAAATGCTGTTTCCACATTTTTATTCTTTCTTGTTGGTTTGCAGCTTTCAATTTTGCTTTGACTGTGCTCTTCCTTCTACTCACTTCATTTATTGTTTTCCACGCTATCCTAGATTGCCTATCTTCCACTGAGTCTCTAATCTTATCTATCTGATTTTGTGTGTTTTATACATATATATATATATATATATATATATATATATATATATATAATTGTACTAATTGTACAATTATATATATATATATATTTCTAAATATATATATATATATCCTTAAATATATATCTATCCTTAAACATATATATATATATATCCTTAAACATATATATATATATATATATAGCCTTAAATACATATATATATATATATGTGTGTGTGTGTGTGTGTGTGTGTGTGTGTGTGTGTAAAGGTGACCATAGTCGAGAGTGACCCGAAGGCTCCCTTTTCAATAGCTACGACACCGAGGTGTAGGGATATACATATCCTTAAATATATATATATAATCTTAAATATATATATGCATATATATATACTTAAATATCTAGTTATATATATCCTTTAATATATATAAATATATCCTTATATATATATATATATATATATATATATATATATATATATCCCTCAATATATATTTATAAAATCCTTACATATATATATATGTGTCATTATAAATATATGTATATATGTCATTATATATATATATATATATCCTAAAATATATATATAAGTATCATGCAATGACTGATGTTTATACGGCAGCATTGCTTCTAACAAAGCCTTCATCTGATGATAACTCTAGGTTAAGACATTGTTTAGGGACCGAAGCTCCATTGCCACAAACCCAAAGCACCCCAGCAGTAACTCACGATACCACTAGACTTTCTTGGATGGAGGTCTTTCTGTAGGATCGCCATTTCCACGCTGATGCAATGAGAAACTTATCTTGGATCTTTTTTAAGTATTTCCTCCTATCTAATGGAAAAAGTCGAAGATTAGTCAAGAATACGGAGGTTGTGTCGGTAATGAAATCTTGGCATCCGACCTCGATAGGAAATACATTGGTTATTCAGCTATTTCTGGCACATTGTTATTACAGATCCTCATATTTGTGCTTAGCTGAAACTTTCTTCAAAAGGGACCGTTAATTAAAGAACGAAAACTTTTTTAATTTAACGGACCAAATGACAATATCTGGACGCTGGGTCATTAACGTGATTTCTGTTGGAAATACGAAATGATATTCTAAATCCGTTGCGACCTGCCAGTCCGTGCAGCCATCGAGCAAAGATGATCCGTGCTTTTTTTTACGCGAAAGTTTCGAAATATTTCCTTATTTAACGAAATGAATCGCTCTATTGGTGATATTATTAAGAGCTTTAATGGCAGTCTCACAATATATCTTCGCGGCCTTGGCAAAAATCTCAAGGACTTCGTTATGTCTCCACATGTAGCTTCTTAGAGCATACTCGTATCCAGTGAGAATATGTTTGAGGCTGGCAGTTTTCCTATATGCTCTGCATCGGTCGGATGTAGTTAACCCCCAAGCATGAAGGTTCACTGGTGTTGGTAAAACGTCGTAGACTGCAAGGAAACTCAATTTTGGGGGTTCCATATGCTTAAGGTCGCCCTATTTGACAGCTCTGTCTTTTCCACTCTCCAACGTGGTCTATGTGCCCCCTGTTTCCTTTGTCCTACTGCAGTAGTAATACGCGTGACTTCCTCAAGATGATGAATTTCTTCCGAAACCATATTTCTTTGGTTTATTGTGGTTCCTTAGACAACCAACACTGTGGATGAAGACCTAAGCCTGCTCTTCCATTTGCCACAATGCCGATTATTTCTTTAATCTTAAGGGCTAATTTTGCATTCTCTACAACTATCTTCAGACATTGTGCAGTAATAAGAAAATTATTAACAATTTAATGGGGTGTCTTATACTTATTTCCACCACTGTATATATATATATATATATATATATATATATATATATATATATATATTGCTCCACTTTACCCTTGATACGTACCTTATATTGTTGAGTGTTAAGCAAGGAGGTATCACGTACCATCTTTAAAGTCTTTGGTATGACGCAACCTGGGATTGAACACAAGTCTCCCAGAACATTGGCAAACACTCAACTCACTAGACCAATGAGCCAGTAAAATATATACCCTTAAAATAAAAAAAAATAAAAAAAATAAAAAAAATGTAAACAAAGGCTGCTGCTGCTGTTGCTAAAAAATAAAATACCTTAAAAAATTCTCTTAGCCAACGTAGTCCGCTTGTAGCCGTGTGGTCTGAAGCCTTAGTCTATCGTAAAGTTGAACGGGTTTCGATCCCGCCTTCGAGCGTCCTGCGGGTCTAGCCACACTGAAGAGTTCTGATAGAACGAAACAGTCTGTCTGTGGATGACAATATATATAAGTAAAGTTGGCGACCATAGTCGAGGGTGACCCGAAGACTCCCTATTCGATAGCTACTACACCAAGGTGTAGGGGAGGGCGCTACTCCTTCCCAGGATTGCTCTACTTTACCCTTGATCCGTACCTTATAATGCTGAGTGTTAAGCAAGGACGCATCAAGTACCATTTTTTGAGTCTTTGGTATGACTCGACCAGGAATTGAACCCAGGTCTCCCGGCCCATTGGCGAACACTCTAACTGCTATGCTTCGCCAATGGGCCGGTACAACTCAATATATATACATATATATATATATATATCCCCTTATATATATATATATATATATATATATATATATATATATATATATATATATATATATATATATATATATATATATATATCCTTACGTGTACATATATATATATTTCCTTATATATACAGATATAAGTAAAAAGTTGACGACAGTAGTCGAGGTTTTCTTTAATTTTTATTGGTGGTCTTATATTTATGTCAAAATTTTATTGGTGGTCTTATATTTATGTCAAAAATAAAGTTTCAAATTTAGCATGAATGCTAATATACAAGTTAAAAATGAATTGAAATTTCTTCTTATTTTAACTTTAAATGTCTCTTAACCTTACATTTCATATATATATCTGATTTTCATGATTTAAAAAGTGTAAACATCTTTTTCGTCATTTTTGAGGGTGGTCTTATATTTTTGTTTAAGTGTGTATATATATATCCTTATATATATGTAGTCATCCTCAGACAGACTGTTTCGTTGTATCACAACTCTTCAGGGTGGCTAGACACGCGAGAGTCTTAAAGCTGGGATCAAAACCTGGCTGTCTAATACGCCAACCTAAGATTCTACCGCACAGCCACGAGGAAACTAGCGTAAGCGAAGGAATGTTAAACGCTTCTCACTTTTCTTTCGTTTTGCATACATATATCCGCTTATATATATATATATCATCATCATCATCATCATCATCATCATCATATCGTGCTGGCAGCACGGATATATCTCTGACCCTCTCTCGCCACTCCTCCCTATCGTTCATCGCCCTAGGTAGGTCTTCAGGACAACAACCTGTATCCTCACATAGCTGCTGAATGTACGTTCGTGCTGGTCGTCCTGCTTTTGCGCGGCCGTGTGTGGGGATCCATAAGAGTACATCTCTTATGAGTTCATCTCTGCTTCTCCAGCAGGATATATATATACATATATATATATATATATATATATATGCAATTGCATTGCATATATATATATATATATATATATATATATATATGTATATATATATCCTTATACATACATACATACATACATATGTATATAATATATATATCCTTATGAATATATATATATATATATATATATATATATATATATATATATATTATGACTGGTTGGTGATAAATAATTGATGATAATAAATCATTCTTTGCATTCAAGTTTGACGTCTGTTCCCTCAGGAAATCTAAACGCGTTCTAAATTGAAAACTTGACCATTTTTTTTCTTTTGGTCAACTTAACATTTAAAGATTAATAATATCCAACGAAAAAAGATGAAACATGTTTGATATTGTGTATAAAATCCTTAACTTTTTTTTTGTTTTCTTTTTGATTACATGAAATATCAAATACTTAACGGACACAGCATTTCTAATTTTCGGTTGATTTCAAAAGAGAATGGCAAGTTGGCGATTTTAGTTAAACGTTTTTTAAAAAAAAGGAAAAAATGTGTCGTAACCCATTTTCAAAATGCTAATGAAAATTTTCGTGTCATAACTTTTCACAGTACTTTGTTGTTTTTTTTTTTTTTTCGTGGATTTTGGTTTTGTTATGTTTTGGGATTTTTTTTATTTTTTTGTTTTTATTTCTGTTTTTATTTTATTTTTTTATCCCCCCCCCCATCAATTAACGGTTTTTACAGACCTCGTAGCAGCAAAGGGTTTTATTTTAAGTATGTCTCATTTGATGAAAACTTTTCTTCCTTTTTCTTTCTTTCTTTTTTTTAAAGTTTTTGTCTTGTTTGGGCTTTTTTTGTTAGTGTAATTAGTTTTCGTTTTCGTTATTTTTTTATTTTATTTATTTATTTTTTTTTTTTTTGGTGAAGTTTCGTTTTGTGTTTGTCACTGCCTTTCTTTCCAAATTGAATTTCGTATCAAATACATGATTTACACTTACTATTTCACAATCCTTTCTAGTTTTTCAAAGCAGGATGCAACTATTTATAGATACTTATCTTTCTGTGTAAATAGTTGCTAAATTTCAAGTTTCAGATGAATGCCTACATTTACGTATCCTTCCCGTAGTTTATATATATATATATATATATATATATATATATATATATATATATATATATATATATATATATATATATATATATATATATATATATATATATATATATATATATATATATATATATATTGCCAATGGCCCAGGAGACCGGGGTTCAATCCCAGATCAAGTCATACCAAAGACTCAAAAAATGGTACTTGATGCCGCCTTGCTTAACACTCAGCATTATAAGATAAGGATCAAGGGTAAAGTATAGCAATCCAGGGAATATAGTAGCGCGCTCCCCAACACCTCAGTGTAGTAGCTATTGAAAAGGGAGCCTTCGGGTCACCCTGGACTAAGGTCGACACTATATATATATAAACAAGTTTTGATTATATACAATTGAATCCTTGTTGTTTTGGAGTTTTTTCGTTTTTCTTTCAAGAGTCCTTATGTTTTTTTGTTGTTTTGTTTTGTTTTTTTTTGTTACAATCTTGAAATTTGTTGATGGTTTCTCCAAAGGAGCTATTTGTGTTATACCAAGTACTTTAGGTTCCTGTCAGAACCATTATCAAAGTACTATACATATGCTATTTGTAAATTAAAGTTGTTTAGTATTTAAACTAAATTATTATTTCATTTTTGTTTTTATTACTAAAGTGAGGCTTGTTTTTATCACCAAGGTGACGCTTAGCGGGAGTGGCAGTTTATTTTTAAATATTTCTATTACGCGAAGTAGAATAATATATATATATATATATATGTGTGTGTGTGTGTGTGTGTGTGTGTGTGTGTGTGTGTGTGTGTGTGTATTTAAAGCTCAACGTCTGTGTGTATCTATTGGACGAAAGGAAAAAGAAGATACAATCAAACTAAGTATGTATTTTTATGTAAATATTTACAAGAAAGACAATGAGCTACATGAAAAATACTTTCCGGTTCGATTAGTGGGGTTAAAAATGGGCAAACGGCACAGATGAAAATTCAAAATATCTTCGATTTCGATGAAAAGAAAAATATGTAATACTAGGCACGATTTCCAAAATTTCACCATCTTACAATAATGAGGTTTATGACACGGTACAGAGCTCCTTTGAAAGTAAAAATACATCCAGTTTTCATAGATGATACATAAAAACAAAGTATGTAATTCTAATGTAAAATTTTACTTGAAAGACAATGAACTACACGAAATTCACTTTCCAGTGCGATTAGAAGGGGGTAAAAAAAATCGGGAAAAACTCAAATACCTCATATTTTAATATATATATATATATATATATATATATATATATATATATATATATATATATATATATAAGTATATTTTTTATATAAAAATAAAACCAAAAAGAAAAAATTCACTTCTTTGGTGTCATTATAAACTTATTTCAGGTCTATGTTGACCCTCATCTCATATAAAACGAAAAAAAATATTTGGGTGTTCTTATATTTCTTCCAACGAGATTAGAATTTGAAAAAAAAATTAATTCTTTACTTAAAATAATTTTTTTAATTAAAACAATTTTTTATATATTTTTTAAATCAAGAAAATTTTTACAGTGGTGATATATCTATTATTATTTGATACAATCTTTATACATTCCTTTAAAAAAAACGTAACCCCTAATTTAAATACTAAGTAAAGTTAGGGACCGTAGCCGAGGGCGACTAGATGGCTCCCTTTTCAATAGCTACTACACTGAGATGTAGGGGAGGGCGCTACTCCTTTCGCTGGATTGCTTCATTTTACCCTTAACACGTACCTTATATTGCTGAGTGTTAAGCAAGGAGGTATCAAGTACTATTTTTAAAGTCTTTGGTATGACGTGACCTGGGATTGAACCAGGTCCCCTGGGCCATTGGTGGACACTGTATCCACTAGGTCAATGAGCCAGTACAATTTAGATACTACTGAATAATTAAAAAAAATAAATCCGGAAAAATCAAATTGTGGCTTCCGACTCTATTAAAATTATATATATATATATATATATATATATATATGATTTACTTTCTGTGTTTTAAAAAATATTTATATCATTATGCAGCCATGTCCTTGATAAAGAGTTTGCCAGCATCATACTTGAATATTAAATATTATTAATAGTTATAATGAAGATGTTACATGACTATGCTAATATATCTTCAATTGTTAGTGTTTGTTGTGATTCTTGAATAAACGTTGCAATATGGATGTCTGCAAAAGCCACAGTCTATGTGATGGCTGCTTTAATTTATAAATCACAATACTGTGATAAAGAATAAGAAGTTTGTATGCAGCCATGATTATATCTGGTTTAAAGGAAGCACCTCTTTTACACAAAACTGACATTCCTTTCTTTTGATTTACAACAATGGATTTTGATTTATAATCCACATGATTGTTAACGATATTTTTTTTATTAAGATTGAATTCAATAGTATAATAAACTACATTATAATTTTTTGGTCGAAGTCAGACAATAAAAACTTGTGCATATTCTGCACCAAAACATTCAATAATATCGAAGCAGTAACTTTCACAGAGTACTATTTTTGAAGGGTCTTTCTGAACCTTGTCGACGATGGGTATTTCTGTCTATATAATTCCACTCCTATTTCTTAATCGTTCTAACACCTAACATTTTGACCCCCTCTGCCCACGTCTATGAATGAAATAATTTGTAATTTGTTTTCCACTTTTAGTCTTATTTCTATGCTTATTTTTATTTTATTTTTATTTTCTAATTTTTATTTTTTTAATTCCTTTATTTTATTTTATCTTCTGAATACGAACTGTAACTCCACATTTGCTACTCTGCGACTAGAGAGAAGCATGTAAATAGTCATCTGACGAGACGGAGAGTATAGTAATATTCTCCGCCGAAATAAATTTATTATGACGACTTAACTGAGTCTGAGTCGCCTGGCCTAGCGGTTAGAGTGTTCGCCAAAGGCCCGGGAGACCTGGGTTCAATCCCAGGTCGAGTCATACCAAAGACTCAAAAAATGGTACTTGGTGCCTCCTTGCTTAACACTCAGCATTATAAGGTACGGATCAAGGGTAAAGTGGAGCAATCCAGGGGAAGGAGTTGCGCCCTCCCCCTACACCTTGGTGTAGTAGCTATCGAAAAGGGAGCCTTCGGGTTACCCTCGACTATGGTCGCCAACTATATATATATATATATATATACTACCAATCAAAGTATTTGGCTACCACCAATTTTTTTTTCTATTGCTATTCTTAATGAAACAGATTTAAGCACCACAATGGCTTTATTGATTATACTAAATACAAGTCTTCCTGAACTACATTAAATACAAATTAAACAAAAAAAAAATGCCTGTTTCACGACTTCTAAAGACTGAAAGGTTTATGGGTGCCAAGAAATGCGAATTAGTTTTAGTTTCTTCGGGCACATTTAAGAATAGAGCAGTTTCATGACCCAATTTTCAAAATTGGGAAAATTGGATTCATCGTAAACCACTAAAACTGAGACTAAAAATTATAATTTATACTACTTACAGTCAGTAAAATACAATCTATTTTTAACTTAACTCTCTCTCTCTCTATATATATATATATATATATATATATCATCATCATCATCATATCGCGCTGGTAGCACGAATATCCCTGACCCTCTCTCGCCACTCCTCCCTATCGTTCATCGCCCTAGGTAGGTCTTCAGGACAACATCCTGTATCCTCACATAGCTGCTGAATGTACGTTCGAGCTGGTCGTCCTGCTTTTGCGCGGCCATGTGTGGGGATCCATAAGAGTACGTCTCTTATGAGTTCATCTCTGCTTCTCCATATATATATAATGTTACCTATTTTATAATTTTACAGATGATGTCATTTCTTTAGGAACTGAATTAGTAATTAAATTTATATTGGTATTTCTGGGTGTCAAAAACCTTCGAGGGAGTGTGAGAAAATATCAAATCATTTATGAACATGGATATGCAAAACGGATTTAAATACACAGTTTTTTTTTGGTGGTGGTGGAAGGGGCCTTGTTTTTTTTTTTTTTGGTGGTGGAAGGGGCCTTGTTTTATTTTACGTTTTTTGGTGGTGGAAGGGGCCTTGTTTTATTTTACGTTTTTATTTTCTATCATTTGTTTATTTAAGCCAAGTTTTCATGTTCTCTATATTCGTGAATATGTCCTCTTTTTATTTATAGAGCCATCAATGCTTAAGTAAATGATTTGTTTATGTATTTGTATTATTTGCCAAGAAGAAGAAGATTTATTCAGTCAATTTCAATTTATATCCACATATCAAGCAGGGTCAAAACCGTGGCCGTCCCTATAATACCATATTATTATTATTATTATTATTATTATTATTATTATTATTATAGTATAGTATAGTATAGTATTATAGCGACGGTCAAACCCATTCAATGTTGGCGTTTGTTAGCAGGGCCTTTTAATCACCTCACTCTCTTTGTCAATTAATCCCAAAGTAGGCCGCAGTCCGGCAGCTTAGCCATTTCTCCACGGTGACTCTCTCCAGATATACACACACGAAGTCTAGTGCTACTATATGGTGAGTTCGGTTTTCACTTTATGACTCATATATGTAGCCTTATACCAGGCTAATACTCTCTGAAACTAGTAGACAATTTCATGGAAGTCAGATCAGACCGATAAAATAAAACGTAGTTTTTTCCAAGCAGCAGTCGTGTCGATACTGCTATGTGGATGCACTACATGGATGCTAACTAAACAGATGGGGGAAAAGCTTGACGCCATTTACACAAGAATTCTGCGAGCAATATTGAACAAGTTCTGGAGGCAGCAACCCACAAAGCAGCAGCTGTACGGCCATCGACCACCCACCACGAAAACTATCCAAGTTAGACGAACTACACATGCAGAACACTGCTGGAGAAGTAGGGACGAGCTCATAAGTGAAGTACTCCTATGGACCCTTTCACATGGACGAGCAAAGGCAGGACGACCAGCTAGAACCTACATACAGCAGCTCTGTGCCGATACGGGATGTATCCCTGAAGACCTACCAGAAGCAATAGACGATAGGAGGGGTGGCGAGAGAGGGTCAGGGATATCCGTGCTGATGGCCCGACATAATGATGATGATGATAAAGTTGATTGCTTATTCCCTGGGCGTCTCCCTTTCCAGGCAATACCCGCTTGGCAGTCGTGGGTTTCATAGCTTGGCACCTCTAAAGAGGAATACCGACAGTACCATGCATTTTTTGTAATATCTATACACGAGTCTCGATTCGTGAGTGGGTCCCCATTATAAAATGACCTCGTGTCAAGTCTTGATTTGGTGGGGAGTCGGTTTAATCATATTTACCAACCCCTCCGCTCAGGCAGGATATGACACAAGGTTGATTTTTAAGCGGAGTTTAACAGGTTTGAAGTCAGAGTTTTCCTTCTCCTAGACTAGTTGCCTAACCAAGGCTGAAGAACCTAGTCTGTCCTACTATTTACCCATAGCTGGAGGGAGAATGATTGGATTCATACCTTTCCCAAGGGTATTAGTGCTATGTGAAATGCAATCAGTCACGTCCAGGATTTGAACTCGTGTCGCCGTGTCCATTTCCTACGACGATAACCATTTAATACCCATTTTAAAATGCGCTCGTTTGCGTCAAATCTAGCTCAGCTAGATTTTAATCGAGACATTATGAATAAATAAGATGCTAATTAAGATTAAAATAATGATTATTTAATAATCAGAGAGAATATAAGTTAAATAACTAAGGGAATTGTGACGACAGACAGACAAACACATAAATCTCGTTATGATAAAATTTTTGACTAAATGAGAGAATGATAATAACCGCCCTAAATTCGTCACAGTTGAGATTTCATTACGATCACAGTTAACTGTTAACTGACATTCATAATTATTGCAGAAAAAAAGAACAAGAGGGATTCGCTTAGGTTAAACATGTATCACAAGAGCTCTTGATTTATTTTCTTCTTGGGCGAAGTAGCTAATATGCCGGGCCGTGACATCGTAGTAACTGAGCTCACTTTCGGACTAATACCCTTGAGAAAGGTATCAGCCCTCATATCTCCCCCCCCCCAAAAAAAAACAATGGGTTAAATACTACCACTATTGTTCTTCTAAAAGGGTGGCTTTGACATTAAATAACCCGCGAAGGTTGATATGTCATTAAAAATAAAACAAAAAAATTTTCTTCTTGTAATAAAAGTCTAATCTCTCTCTCTCTCTCTCTCTCTCTCTCTCTCTCTCTCTCTCTCTCTCTCTCTCTCGCTCTAACACACACACACACACACACACACACACACTGCACTTTGTATGCATTTACCCAGCCCCTCCACTACCAGTAGTATGTTATACAAGGTGATTTCTAAGCGAATTACAGCTGGAATTCAAAGTTTTTCCTTCTTCTAGACTAGTGGCCTAACCAAGACTCGAAAAAAAAAAACTGTTTGCCCTAATATTTACCCATAGAGGGGGAAGAATAGATGGATTCATGCCTTTCTAAAGAACATTAGCGTGAACTGAAACTCAAAAAAGCTTCCTCTAGAATTTGAACTCCGATCGCTAATACCATTTCCTATGACGACAACTGATACGCGAGGCGGGCCTCCACACAACCCTCTGTGAGAGAGAGAGAGAGAGAGAGAGGGAGAGATGGTGAGAGGGAGAGAGATTGGATCAATCTTTGTTTCACGGACGGTGAGATTTTATATTGACATTTCTATTTCAAAGACGTTCAAACTTCTATTTCAATTCAAAATAATTAAAAATATTCCAATAAATCTCTAAAAATTGGTTTATGTATTTTTCGGCATTGAAAATATAACACTTTTATAAAACTAACCTGACTAGCTTGGGTGTTGTGACTTAAGATAAACACCTTTTTTTTTTCAAAAGAGATATCCGCATCATATCGCCATTATAATCGTATTGCATTAAAGATATATACGAGGATCATTAAATAAGTTTCCAGACTTTTTTCGTATGGGTACTTTATTGATAGTACACACATGAGACTCTAGTCCCCTTCGAAGTAATCTCCTCCGGCTGCAATGCACTTGTGCCGTTCCAACAACTTCTGGAAGGCCCCCATGGAAGTCCTCATGTGTGAGCGTGTCAATGACCTTCGTCACAGCCTCTTTCATCTCCTCAGTTGTCTCATAACGACAGCCTGTGAGCTTAGGGAATAACCAAAAGTCACTGGAAGCAAGATCTGGACTATAGGGAGGCTGAGGAACTGTCTTGATGCCCATCTTGGTCAAACCCTAAGCCTAACCCTTTGGCCTATTAACTCTGGTGTTCTGACTTCCTTACTCCTGCCACATGTCTCATCATCCCTCACAGACCCCCTGCCTTTCTTGAATCTCTTATGCCTCTCAAAAACTGATGCTCGATTCATGCAAGATGCTCGAAAAGCAGTTTGAAGCATTCCATACGTTTCTGTGGCATTTTTTCCAAGTTTAAAACAGAATTTTATTGCATATCGTTCTTCTAAAGTGTCCTCACGTCCAGATTGCATTTTTGAAATTCACCAGCTGTGACAATCAGGCTTTAGTAGGGTGTATTCCAATTGCTGCTTTAGCTGTTCATTGGAACCTGAAATCATAAAAATTGATCAGTCATCTCATAAGATGTATAGCAATAACATAGTGAATTTCAAGAGTCTACGACAATTTTAAAAACCTGTACAAAAAAAGTCTGGAAACTTATTAAATGCACCACGTATATAGCACCTAGTTTAACTGATAGAATGAAGTTTCAAAATCGTACCAAAAATAAAGAGAATTAAGAAAAAACATTTCGAGCGATTTTTAAGACGTTTATAGTTGTCCATTCTGTTTTCTAAAAACAGTACAAGAGTATGAAATTTTAATGACGTAATCCCTTTTCTGGTTATTACTTATCTTCAGGCAATTCATAGTTTCGTTCATAATGTTCTTATTTTTTAAAATCTTTTTTCTTATCATCTCTTTTGGCTGTGCTGAGTTAGACGACAACGTAAAAAGCAGAAAAAGAAGATAAAGGAAAAAGAGAAGTTACGATTAAAAATAGGAGTAGGGGCTTGAAACAGTTATTTATTTACCTTAGCTTTAACGGATTGGTGTTAGAAAAGGCTCTGTTTTCTAATGCTGGTTTTCAAAACAGAGTGGCTTGCCTCAATTTTCTATTTAGCCTTGACTTATATTAAGCCATGCTTACAAAATAAATCTTTTTAAAGCCCACTCACAACTGGGATCGCTGAGATATGTGTTTGCCACTGGTGTCAGACAAAAACCATGATTTCGAAGGTCAATAAGATTGGTGCTCTACAATCTTTCTTTATCGCTGACTTCTATCTGTTTGGTCTTCTGCTGATGCATGAGGAAGAAACACGTGGGATTTGGAAAGAAGGGCAAGTGGAAAAGAAAGTGGTTAAATGGTTAACCCAACTCATGATTTAAGAGGGCTCCCATTCTGGGTCATTCTTAACATCCGTAGAGTAAGGACAAGCTACTTGGCACTGTCTGGGTGCCTCTGGTGGTGTAATGGTTAGCAAGCTAGACTAGCAGACCTACAAGAGTACGTTCGAGTCTCATTGGATGCCCTATTCATATGGCCTTGTGCTACATCTAAGCAAAAAGCTTAGTAAATTACAACGACTTGGTACTGTCTGTTCTTTAAGCAACACTTTAAAGTTATGTCCTATCAAGGAAATATTCTTGATTAAATAGCATTCTTTTTTTATGTTAATCTTTGGGAGATACAAATGACGGAATCTTTGTCAAAATCTCTGCTGATGGAACGGAACTTATTAAGTCGATTCGTGCCAAATAGGGAAAGTAATTTGAGAGAAAATACCCTCGGAATTGGGGCAGCTGCTTGGTAAGATATAGGGGTTGAAAAAATGAAAAGACTGAGAAAAGGGGACAAATGCTCTGTGTGTGTGTGTGTGTGTGTGTGTGTGTGTGTGTGTGTGTGTGTGTGTGTGTGTGTGTGTGTGTGCTAATAACAGGATTGGCTTCCATACTGTGACTCAACATGTTTTACTGTTGACACACTCGATTATTCTTCTCCCATCCTTCATTTTCTATCCACATTTTTAATATTTTTAAAGTACTTCTCTCCCTTTCTAGTTATCTTTTTTCTTCTCTCTCTCTCTCTCTCTCTCTCTCTCTCTCTCTCTCTCTCTCTCTCTCTCTTAAATAAAATTCCTTAAGCTCGTGTCACAAAGAGATCATTTGTGTGTTCGATTCCTCACAGTGCTATTCTTCTACTTATGATCTTGTTTTGATAATGACGTTTATCTTTCCCTTTTTTTCTTTCTTTCATTTTTTTTTATAACGTAAGTTCCACTGATTCCCGTATTTTTCCTCCTAATTTTTCGCCAAGTTTGCATTTTATTTTTTTTAATCTAAAAGATTTCTTTTCTTTTCTTTTCTTTTATGTTTTGTTCATGTACGCCTAATTCAATGTCTCCTGGATTAAATTTTTCTGAAAATGTTTCATTACTTCCTAAGATTCCTTATTTCATTATATAGAAAGCAGATGTAAGCAGATGTAAGGAGATGTAAGCAGAGAGGAACTTGAGTGCTATTCTTGCAAATTATTACAAGCGAGTTCGTTTCTTACTGAGTGTTACTTATTTATGACCGTGTGCTAAAGCTGGATTTTACCAATTTTATAACTCCAGCGTGAGACTTTTGACAAAAACATTTCATCATTTCCTGGGATCTCTTATATAATAGAACGTGGTGATGCATGTGGTGTAATGGTAACCGTCGTAGAAAATTGACACAATGACTCGAGTTTGCATTTTACATCGTGGTAATACCCTTGTGAATGGTATGAATCCAACTATCCTCTCTCCAGCTTTAGATAAATAGTTGGACAGAGTGGGTTCTTTAACCTTGGTTTGGTGACCGGTCAAGGAGAAAGAAATCTCTTAATTCAAACCTGTTAAACTCTGCTTAAAAATTGACCTTGTGTCGCATCCTGCTTGTGTGGACGGTTTGGGTAAATACATATATGATAAAAAATATGTTCAGGCAGAGGGTGAGGGTAGGGTGAAAGTTAGGGGCATGCCTATGCGTCTCCGTGTGCATTCGGATGTCATGCTTGCAAATTATTACTGCTGAGTTGGTTTTCCACTGAGCCAAAATCTGTTTTCACCGACCGACAAAATTATACACCTTCTTCCTTTCTTTCTGGCTACAAAACTTCTTTATTATTTTTTTTTTTATCTCATTGTTTTATTTTGTTTTTTAGAACAGAAAAATTTAATCTATTACTTTCCTCACAGCTACAAAAAATATTGAATCCTGTCAATACCTGATCGTTTCCACACCTATGGCTAAAGTGTTGAACAGTGGTCTCGAAGTAAGCGAGTTCGAACTCCATTCGCGCTATGTAAACTTTTAAATTATGTCAAAATTACCTTGAGTAAAAAAAATAGAAAAAAAAATGTATAAAATTTTGGAAATTATAATTTCGCTGTCTCACTGTCCTGACCCCTCTCTCCCTTGGAATGTTTTGGATAAATTGGATTGGAGATTTCAAAGGGAATATCCAAAGAGTTAGAATGAGCTTTTTCAGTGCTTGAAGATTACTTTAGAAGGTTTGCGATCTAATTTTTTCAAAAAACGTTGGAAAGAATGCTAAGAATTCGGCAAAGTAGTAATTAAGGCAGGTGGCGGTTTTATTGACAAAAAGAAAATATGATAATTCTTATTATTTGTCAAAAAAATGGCAAATACATTGTAGTTACTGAAATTCTATCTTTTATTTGGGGAAAAAAGGAGAAAAAAAAGCTTCTTTTAAGGTATTTTTTTAAATATAAAGGCAAGGTGGCTCCAAACTTCTTACATATGTGTGTGTGTGTGTGTGTGTGTGTGTATGTAATGACTGAAGATTGAAACCTGTTGGCATTAATTTTATATGCATGTATATATATATATTTTCTGTCAATCTTTATATATCTATTATTGCATTTATAATCTATCTATCTATCTATCTATGCTTGTGTGTGTGTGTGTGTGTGATGACTGAAAGTTGAAACCAGTTGGCATTAATTTTTTTTTTTTCTGTCAATGTTTATATATCTATTCATAATCTATCTATCTATCTATCTGTGTGTGTGTGTGTGTGTGATGATTGAAGGGTAAACTGCTTGGTATTAACAAATATATATATATATATATATATATATATATATTGTAGACTCAGATGAGAGCATAGGAAAGAAACTGATTGTTACCAAGTGCTATCCTAACTATGCTATCCTAATTAATGGCTAAAGTGTTGAAAAGTGATCTCAAAGTAAGCAAACTCGAACTCCAGTTGCACTATGTACACTTTTGGACTGATATCCTTAGGAAAGGTATGAAGCCCCTTATCACCCCAGTAATGGGTTAAATAGTACCATTATTTTCTTTCTAACCGACCCATTGGCCTAGTGGGTAGAGTGTTCGCTAATGGTCCGGAAGATCTGGGTTCAATCTCCGGTCGCGTCATACCAGAGACTTTTAAATGGTACTTCATACCTCTTTGCTTAACACTCAGCAATATAAGGTATGAATATCAAGGGTGAAGTGGAGCAATCCAGGGAAAGGAGTAGCGCCCTTCCCTACATCTCGGTATAGTAGCTATTGGCTTTTTTTTTTGGGCGGTTTCTTCCTCAGTACCAATCATGGTCGCAGATTTGCTTCTCCGCTGACGCATACTTGGCTAATAGAGAGTGAGGTTCTCCCATGCCCATATCACCTTGTAATGATAGAGAGGGATGAAGAGAGAGACAAGACCTCTCTTTCCATTATTCTGCTTACTACTATAGTCGGCTGGGTCAGCGAGTTGCACCTCCTTCTCCCATAACCCAGTGAATGTATTAGGATGTCATATTTCCTCGTCACAATGTATAAAAATGGATTTGGCATTAGATAACCTACAAAGGTTGATATGCCATAAAACCAAACCAAATCATCCCCAGTAGCTCCTAAGCAGCCGTAGAACCCTAAACAATCAATCGCTTTTCGTGTCGGCTCTGTGTTCCAACGTAATACTTGATATTGGTGATAAAAAATTTAACGAGGGTATACAAACTCAGTGCTTTGTGGTTGACAACCATATTTATAAACTCGTGAGTGCCTAGACTTCTGCTATTTCCGTTTCTTAATACTTTAGGCCTTTGGGATCACTCCTCCTATTGCTCGGCCGCCTGTAGCATTGTTACCAAATGTTACCGGGGTGCAAATAGATAAGTTATCATAAAAGCTAGCAACCGAAAAAAAGAAGAGTTGAAAGAGTCCACCATCTTGTCCAGTGCGTTGGATATTAAAAGATATGCTTCATCTAGGCATCGCGAACCAAAGTCACGAGCTCAAGGTGATGGCGAAGGCTGGAAGATGTCACTCACCAGAGACAGAAATGGGGGTGAGGTGTTCAACGAAACCCAGTATATATATATATATATATATATATATATCTTGAGCTTTTTAACCCATCTTTCTTTTTGCTGCTGGCTTTTTTGATAACTTATCCTTTCATACCGGTAACATTTGCTAACAAATTAGAAGAGTGACCCCAATATATATAGGGGCGTCCTCGTGGTATAATGGTTAAAGCGTTGGACTGCGGAATCGTAGTACGCGAGTTCGTACTCCAGTCGCGCTATTACGTTCACTTTCGGGCAAATACCCTTGGGAAAGGTATGAACCCCCTTATCCTCCCAGCTATGGGTTAAATAGTACCACGACTGTTCTTCTAGGAGAATGGCTTTGGCATGAAATAACCTAAAAAGAGTTGATATGCCATTAAACATAGAAACCAAACCAAACCAATATATATATATATATATATATATATATAATCACGGATTTCGTGATTCGTTCGCTTTTTCTCTTTCGGTAAATGGGGGACGAGGAGACGAACAGATAAACGTAGAACGAGGAATAAATCAAAGATACGAGATGGGACGCTTCCTTAAAAGAACGAAAAAGTTTACTGCGCTCGTAATGTTTGTTGTCTACGTCTTCCTACTTTCACGTCTTCAGATACTGAACGAAGTGAGAATAAAACATAGAGGGTCCTCAGACGAAAATTAATTTTGCTTTGTGTTTTTCCTTCTCAAGCTGACGGTTAGCATCGTCAATATAGCAGTTGTTAGTGACCACCCTACACGCCCAATTTGCCTCTGGATTGGCGCTTTATTCTGATCGAGTTTTTTGTTCTTTCAAAATGATGATGATAATATTGACTAAGCCAACTTTAAACATAAATTTGTTAACTCATTGAAAAAAAAGTGTCAACTTAAGTATTTGCTTTCTCTAAGAATGTTCTACCAGCTCATTTACAAACCTTTTTTTCATTGAGATTCCTGATTTCTCTCTTTTCAGACATGAAACTAGAAATAAAAACAAATAAAAAAGAAAAAAGAATGGGGAAAATATAAACATGGGTGAGTACAAGGAGAGACCCCGTGGTGTAATCGCTAACCTGCTGGACAGCGGCTTTGAAGTAAGTGAGTTCGAACTCTATTGTCGCTATTGGGTTCACTTTCTGAATAATGCCCTTCCGAAAGCTATGAACCCCCTTATCACCTCAGCAACGAGTTAAATAGTATCACTAATATTCTTCTACAAAGATGGCTTTGGCATTGAATAACCCACGAAGATTTATATGCCATTAAACAAAGAATCCGAAACCTAGAGTGAGTACAGTTACCGATGGAAAGTTGGTTGGTTGGTTGGTTGGTTGTCGTTTTATGGCATATCAAAAATTTGGGGTCATTTAATTCCCAATCATGTTTTTATATATGTATCATTTGTAAGCGAATAGTTTGTAGGTAACTTGTTTAAACGAGTTGTTAGAGCTGATTTGTTTGCACACAGTTAAATGGTATTGACATCTAACACTAATAATTCTATTTATCAAGTATTCCTATGAAATAAAAAATAATTTGTACACCGCTGAATGGTTTAATCTAACTGATTATAATAATCCAAGATAAATGGTTGAACAGTTCTATTTGGCCCATAGATGGAACCCAAATATGTACTATCAATTCGGTTCATAACGAACCTGGGAGTAATGGCAATGAAGGGATACTTCACATTCCCCAAAGCTCCAGAACTGGACCCACGCCATCAGATGAAGTTTAGAACACTCGTTTAAGGAAATGGTCTTACCTCTCTGCAGGTGATAGGGCGACCAATGGAAAGTGTTAGGTACTATTTACCAACCCCTCCGCTCGGGCAGGATATGACACAAGGTCAATTTTTAAGCGGAGTTTAACAGGTTTGAATTCAGGGTTTTCCTTCTCCTAGACTAGTTGCCTAACCATGGCCGAAGAACCTAGTCTGTCCTACTATTTACCCATAGCTGGAGGGAGAATTATTGGATTCATACCTTTCCCAAGGGTATTAGTGCTATGTGAAATGCAATCAGTCTCGTCCAGGATTTGAACTCGTATCGCCGTGTTCATTTCCTACGGCGATAACGACTACACCACGGGCACCTCCTAAAACGACTACACCACGGGCACCTAATGGAAAGTGTTAGGTGGAACTGAATGACTCAATAAGAGGTACTATCACAAGAAGAATCGGACTTGTTCTATTTAACATCCAGTTTTCGGGCTAGGTGTCAACAGGAAATTTCTGCACATGTCTCACTGAAAGAGAGCGCTACAACACTGCAAACTCTAGTTCTGCGTTGAATTCCTCAAAGGAGTCACCTTCTGGAGAGAGAATTGTAGAATAAAGAAACACTAAAGAAAGAAAGAAAATTAGGAAAGAAAGGTTTAGTTTCTTTATTTAATGGCATATCAAACTTCGTTGGTTATTGAATGTCAAAGCTATCCTTGTAGAAGAACGGTAGTGGTACTATTTAACCCATAGCTGGAGTGATAAGGGGTTCTATACCTTTCCTAAGAGTATTAATCTGAAAGTGAACGCAATAGAGCGACTGAAGGTCGAATTCGCTTCCTACGATATCACAGGCCATTTGTTAATCCTTGTATCACGTGAACACTCCCACAAAGAGAGAAAAGAGACAAACGCTAATCCGGAAAAAGATATGAGAGATGATGTCTAAAAGAGAAAGAGAGAGAGAATGAGAAAGAAAAAGGCTACCAAAAATGGAGAGAGACTGGTTTCCTGATCGTCTCAGTTGAAATGGTTTGACCTTTCTGCTCGGAAGAAAATGATGACAGCTTACTCATTAACTAATTACTCAATTACATTTTTTTGTTTTTGATTATCGTTGTATTTTTCCAGTCCTAGCAAATAAGTGCAAACTATGAACAGTTCGTCCCAGAACAAATTTGAGATTATTTGCAATCATTTAAGTTGCTCAGAACAATAACTTTGACAGTTGTAAAAATGGCGGAAAGAAACATGTTCAAAATGCGTGCGTGCGCAGGCAAGCAAGGAGGTAGGTAGTAGTCTGAGTGCTAAATTTTTTTAACACTTTAACCTGATATTATGCGTGTATATATATATATATATATATGTGTGTGTGTGAGAGAGAGAGAGAGAGAGAGAGAGAGAAAGAGTAAGAGATAGAAAGAGAAAGTGAGGAAGCTGTGTGCGTGAGAGGGGGAGAAAAAGAGAGAGAGAGTGTGTGAGTGTGTATGAGAGAGTGTATGTGAATGTATAGGTGTGAATATGCATGTCTTAGTGCGTATGAGTGTGTGAGAAAGAGATAGTTTATAAGTGTGTGTGTATGTGTGTGAGTTTATGTGTATGTGTGTGAATGTGTATGTGTGAGTATGTTTGTGTATGAATATGTATGTGTATGAGTGTATGTGTGTGAGTTTGTGTGTATATGTGTGAGTGTGTACGTGTGCGTGTGTGTGTATGAGTGTGTATGTGTGCGTATGAGTGGGTGTGTGTATGTGTGCGTGTAAGACTTTGTTTGTATGCGCGAGAGTGTGTGTCTGTTCTCAAACAACACCATGACTGATAGTTATTAGAGAAGCAAATAAACGTTTTGTTGGTGAAAATAGATTTTTCGTCAGATGTATATACATATATATCGTCATATATATATATATATATATATATATATATATATCTTTTTAAACACTACTTGCAGAGATGAAAATTAACGCATTAATGCGACCTGGAAATTCTCAGACACAAATCCAGGAACTAAAAAGAACCCCAACCTTATCAAAACAGTCACCACTATATAAATCAAAGACAACGCCACCATCTAACATAATAATATTCTTGAAGAAAGTGAAATACACTAGAAACACGTGCTAAAGACAAATGATCAACTTAGAAAAAAAATCATTTTAAAGTATTTACTTTTTTCTCTCATAGAAACAACAAAATAATTGTATATATATATATATATATATATATATATATATACACTAGCTACTGTCTAACAAAATTATTGTATTATTTATTTATGTATTTATCGATTACAGAGATAAATTACTGCTGTCTATTCTCTAAGAAACTTTGTTTTATAAATTATTTTAGAATTCGAAACAACTTAGAACAATAAACTTTTTGGTAAATCAAAGTTCTATCCAAAATTTCAATCATAGATTTTTTTTTCTAAATCTGTAGCCTCTTCTCCAAGAAACTAGCTAAAAAAAAACTTAAAAGATATTTTGTTTCCTCAACCCAAAATTTGTGTTTTTTCATTTAAGTTTTTCAAGGTGGATTCTTTTTATTTCTTTTAATTTCTTTAAAAATTTATTTGATTTAAATAGGAAATTATTGGAAAGGAAATAACAAGACTGAAAATTTCTATTTTGATTGTTTTTTTTTTAAATCTTGAAAATGACTTATTTTTATCATTTTTCCTTTCATAAACCTTTGACTTAGAAAATAATTTAACTTTAAAAAATAATTACTATAACCTAGTCAAATAATTGCGTACCAAAATTTAATTAAAGTTTTCAAAAGAAACGCATCGTAGAAATTAACATGTATTTTTGCATTGACCTAATGAATGGAGTGTTCGCCAATAGTCAGGGAGACCAGGGTTCGATCCCAGTTCGAGTCATACCAAATACTCAAAAAATGGTACTTGATACTGCCTTGATCAGTGCCTTATGATGATGAGTGTTAAGCAAGACAGCATCAAGTACCATTTTTTTGAGTCTTTGGTATGACTTGACCTAGGATCGAACCCCGATCTCCCGGACGATTGGGGAATACTAAGGCAGGTGATAAATATTGCTATTTATGCATGGAGCTTGATATATGCATGCATGCTATATCTTCCCAATAATTTACTTAACCAAAGATCTAAAATGCTTAATATTTGTAGGGGTATAAAAACGTTTGGTTGCTTTGGTAGAGAAAGAATGGTATCTTTTTGATGCTAATTTTATTCTTTCTGGCGACATTTTAATCAACAAAATGTAGTTTGGTCCACCCCTTCTTTGGTAGGAATTATCCAGATGATCCAGATATGAGAAACTTGGGTGGATTTCTTCTGACTCGGTCGGTATTCGTATATATATATATATATATACGAATACCTACTGAGTCAGAAGAAATCTACTTAGGTTTCTCCTATCAGGGATCATCTTGATAATTCTGACCAAAGAAGGGATGGACCAAACTACATATATATATATATATATATATATATATATATATATATATATATGTAGTTTGGTCCACCCCTTCTTTGGTAAGAATTATCCAGATGATCCAGATATGAGAAACTTGGGTGGATTTCTTCTGACTCGGTCGGTATTCGTATATATATATATATATATATTTACGAATACCTACTGAGTCAGAAGAAATCTACTTAGGTTTCTCTTATCAGGGATCATCTTGATAATTCTGACCAAAGAAGGGATGGACCAAACTACATATATATATATATATATATATATATATATATATATATATATATATATATATATATATATAGTTTGGTCCACCCCTTCTTTGGTAAGAATTATCCAGATGATCCAGATATGAGAAACTTGGGTGGATTTCTTCTGACTCGGTCGGTATTCGTATATATATATATATATATATATTTACGAATACCTACTGAGTCAGAAGAAATCTACTTAGGTTTCTCCTATCAGGGATCATCTTGATAATTCTGACCAAAGAAGGGATGGACCAAACTACATATATATATATATATATATATATGTAAATATATTTGGTGGACCAAACTATATATATATATATATATATAAGAATTATATTTCAATTTTCGATCAAATTCACTTGGGTGAATCAAAACTTTTTCTGTATTTTGAAAAAAATTGAGTCAATTCAGTCGCTCTGGGTGCTTTTGCTGAGATCGTGAAGGTGACGAACCATGTTGGACTATGAGATGCTGAACTCGCCTGTTATGTAACGTTACGGGATCATAAATATAAACAGGTGTTACATTTCCCAAAGTACAAAGCAGACCCAGTTATTTAAAATATGAAAGGTTTATTAGCTGACTGTAACATTTCATAGCAACAGTCATCGAAACGCGAGAGAAGAATAGAGAGAAAAATATTAGTTGTTACATAGAAACGCAACGAGATTTATTGGTGGTAGACGAAACAAAATACCAACTTCGCTTTTCTCCCCCGACCGGGGCCTCGTCTTCAAGATAGTCGCTCGAAAATGACCGGACTAATTCATCGACTGTGTCCGATCACTGTCACAAGTCCCAAATTTCCTTGCTTATATCATATCTTAATCATGCTACCCAACCTATGATGATCAGAACGCGGCATTAACTTTTAGTGTTACGTCATCTTAAGTCAGCCTACATTGCATTCAATTTGTTTACTTTTTAAAATCCCGTGTACAACTCCGAGTTCAAAATAAAACCCTATTTTGCCATGAGCTGACATCTGGTCGAGGTATATGTATGCGTGCGACCTTTTCGATGCGACCTACACTTAAACTCAAAAATCTTAACCAGCCCCCAATTTATCACCACAAATAAAATAATTAACTAATATAATTACTAACCTTAATTATATTACAGATACTCTCTGAGTGCAACTCACCAGATTTATCTGTATTGCTTGGAGCACGTCTAATGACTCCAGTTTTAGACTGATCTGAACTTGCCAGATCATCAACGTTCTGGCAATCCGAGCGAGATTTCTTGAACCATCTGGTTACTGTACTGTTAGGGCTTGAACTCGTAAAGCAGAAGTTTACTAAATAGACCGCGCTCCTCATCATCAAGACTGCCGACATCATAGATTCCCTTGGCTCTCTCACCATCCGTCCCTATCGGTCATTGTTGACACGATTACCGTTCGGAAGAATTCCCATTTCATTTTATCTGAGAGAGCAGAATTCATTATAATCGACAACCTCTTAATAGCAGTATATTCCTTCTCTATGCATACGTTGACATCACTTTCAGTTGATAAGATATTACTACCGAGGTATATGAACTAATTTCAGAGGCTTGACATTTAATGGGGAGATGGCAAAATCTTATTTTATCTGAGTTCACGTAAAGACTAATGCCTTTTGCTGGTTGCTCTAGGCTATGCAGCAAATATTTGATTTGAGCAGGTATATTTACAAAGTGCTAGATCATCAGTGTAGTCTGGATCAGTGATAGTTTCAGCAGGATATTGTCTGCTCCTTACCTTTTTTTACTATGAAACCATTTTCTTTCATTAGATCTATTGACGTTTGTAGTATATAATCTAGGCAGATTACACTGACCTGCTTGAAAAAAATTTTTCCAGTGTACCATCCCACTCGCTAACACAGACATTCCTTGAAGGGGCGGGGCTTATCTCTCAGCTTAAAAGGATTTTAATGTTCTGAGTCAAGAGTCAACGACGAGCTGAGCGCTGATTTATTTTTTCTCCTTTCAGCTTGACATTTGTGTTCCTGTAAGAATGGATTGAAAATGTAAGAATAACCCTGACAGGGACTGTTATATCTGCGGTAATGGGATTCTTCCTAACCGTCAATCAAAAATCACTGACTTTGTAAAGAAGGCATATCGCTATTACTTTGAAGCCAAACTAGGGTATTAGAATAAGTCATTCACTCCCCACGTTTACTGTAAAACGTGTGGGGAACTTGAGAGATTGGAGGAATGGTAAAAGGAAGAATATGCCATTTGCCATTCCAATGGTCTGGCGGGAAGGAAAAGACCACATTACGGACTGCTATTTCTGCATGATAAATCTAAAAGGAATTAATCGCAAGAACAAAAACCACGTCCAATATCTCGATGTTCCCTCTGCCATTAGACCAATCCTTCATGGTCCAGACTTTCCTGTTCCTGAATCAAATGGTAACATAGAATATAGCTCTGATTCCGAACATAGACATGACTGTTGTAGCTGAAGATGACGCATACAAGCTTGACGAGGACAACTAGTCAGTAACCTTGACACAAACATCAGAACTCAATAACCTGATATGAGATCTGAACCTTTCAAAGGAGGCTGCTCAGCTGCTGCTAAGTTCACGTCTCAAAGAGAAACATCTGTTGGTACCAGGAACAATGTTATCGAGACCGTGAGAGAATTAAGTTTATCAATTAAGGTTTTTCACGTTCCAGGATAAGTCAACCTTGGCTTATTGCTGCAATATTGCTGGATTGATCAAATCAATGGGCTTATGATGTTACGGAATAGAGACTTTTTATCGATTCATCCAGCAGAAGTCTCAAAGCAGTTCTTCTACATAATTGGAATAGTTTTTCATCTATTCCTATTGGGCATTCAGTACAAATGAAAGAAACTCACAACAACATGGGTCATTTGCTGTCTGCTGTTAACTACCAGGAGCACAAATGGTTGATCTGTGGAGGTGCCCGTGGTGTAGTCGGTATCGTCGCAGGATATGGACACGGCGACACGAGTTCAAATCCTGGACCTGACTGATTGCATTTCACATAGCAATAATACCCTTGGGAAAGGTATGAATCCAAATATCCTCCCTCCAGCTATGGGTAAATAGTAGGGCAGACTAGGTTCTTCAGCCTCGGTGAGGCAACTAGTCTAGGAGAAGGAAAACTCTGAATTCAAACCTGTTAAACTCCGCTTAAAAATTGACCTTGTGTCATATCCTCCCCGAGCGGAGGGGTTGGTGAATATAATCTGTGGAGATCTTAAGGTGATTGGGCTGATCCTTGGGCTCCAAGGTGGGTACACAAACTATCCTTATTTTCTGTATCTCTAGAACAGCCGAGCTGACAACCAACATTATGTCAGACAAGAGTGGCTGTAAAAATAAGGCTCGCATAATGTTCAGTCTCACCCTTCCGTTGAACCGAACAAAATACTGCTTCTACCCTTACATATCAAGTTTGGAGTTATGAAGAACTTTGTGAAGGCAATGGACAAGGAAGGCAGTGGTTTTTCTTTACTCCAGAATTTCATGCGGATAAGCATGAAGAAACTCAACGCTTATATATTTGACAGCCCTCATTTAAGAGAACTCGTGAAGGACCAATGTTTGATGAAGCACTGAGCAAAGCTGAACTGTCCACCCGGCAGTCACTGAAGTCAGTAGTGTGACGCTGCATAAATAATTATCCCAGGACGAGAGTTTATTGTATGCGCATGTGACGTCAAGGGCAGTCTGGCACTTGACCCTACAAAAAAATAAGTTCGAGTCAAGACTCCTTTTTTCGGGCATATGATAACTGGCTAATAATGTGGGGGTTAATTTGGGGCTAGACTGACCTCCGACGCTGGCGAGGGGGTTTCCAATTCAGTTTCATATACACCACCAAGTCCTTCGTTTTCATACCCCCTCGGATAACGGAAAACATGGACTTCAAGGTTAAAAGAAATATTAACTGTAGTCAATTTTCCAAAAATTTCCTTATAATGTTTTAAGGTGAATAAGACATTTAGCGAGAATTAATAAAAGCGATACGAAGCTGAAACAGATATGTGCAAAAGAAGGCGACTCGATAGATAAATAACACAACCAATAGATTTCAACACTAGGGTGCATTTAAAATATAACAAAGTTTTAATAGACGACGACTAAACAAATTATGATAAGATTTAAGAAACAATTCCTTTTCCTTTTCTCTTTTCTTTTTAATATATCGGCTATATTAAGCCAGCAGGCAGTATCAAACATAAATATCTCTCAACAGTCCTTTTCTTCTTTCTCCTTTTTCTTTCTTTCTTTTTTCTTTTACTTGAGAAAATGCTTAAGTCGCCGTGCTGAAGCATATAACAAAGTCCATTCGCTAATTTACTGTTAATGAAACAGAATCCTTTCCAATATTTAGGAAGGGTAGAAGGAAAAACAGTTTAAGTTGTACTTATCTTTGACAAGGCTTAATTTTCAGGCCCTTTCTTTTACGGGCGAGTTGCATCCCTTGAATCTGGCTGAATGTACCTTTCTGCTGTCTTCTGTCCAAAGATTCTATTCTTTTTACGGGAGACTTTCCCTGAGCGTCTATCTCTTGCCAATGTCTGTCCAGAACTAAAGATTCTTCTTGCGGGCGAGGGGACTTCTGTCCTCAAACTAAAGATTTTTTTCCAAATTTCCTCTGACAAAAAGGTATCATTTTGGCGCTAAAGAGTCTATTGCCAATCATTTGACTTTTTCCTTCTCCCACTATTTCCTCCAGTCATGCTACTGGGGTGACCTGGATTCTTTTCCTAGTTCAACAGATTACAGGTCATGGAATGTGGGTAGCTTTGACCTTCATTCTGACCTGGATTCGTTACTTTGTTCAACAGGTTGCAGATCATAGAGTGCGAGGAATTGCCCTTCCTTCTTTAACGGTCAAGCTTGGTGCCTGTTGATTCAAACACAGAAGGGTAGGAGAATTGCTCTCCCTCTCCCTCTCTCGGTAGCATACCACGTCACAGTAGTTAGAAACTTCCTGGGAAACCACCGAAGTGTGTAATACGAGGAAGAAATTGAAGAGCTACTGAAGAGTTTCTGCTAACTCGGGGCACGAATGTCAATCAAACTGCACTTTCTACTGTCACACTTGGACTATTTTCCAAACAACTGTGGAGATCTGAGTGAAGAGCAAGGTGAGCGCTATAGAAGAGAGCTACCAGGACCGGTGGGGTGTAAACTTCTCGCTGACTACTGCTGGGTTCTTGAAACGGGATACGGTGGCGGCCGAATACAGGAGGAAGTTCCTGAAAAACTTTCTGTTGAGTATTTTTCAGTTTACTATGGCACAATGTGAGCTTTCTGCGAATATATCAGCCCTAAATTTAGCATTATTTGTTAATTCAATAAGAAAAAAAATAGTTATAATACTTTACAATAGACTTCAAGTAAGAGCTTGTATCTTAAAAATTTGATCTGATTAGAAAAAATGAGAATGGTTTTTGGATTCAGCGTAAAAACTGCTTTAAAATCAACTATTATATATTCGACCATGAAAATTTCGCAGGCCAGTGTTATAAATTGAAATTGGGCCAATTGGTCCTTACAAGACTCCAGTGACAATATCAAAGAAATCTATCTGATCATCAAGTGTGTGAATTGTTGCTTTCGTGTTTTAGTACATCATTATAGCGGTAACAGTTGCTTTGGAAAGATCATATGCTAGAAATATTTGCTCCATCTTTCCTTTGCATGTGGAAAAATATGCCTTTGAGAAATATACAAACAAAAGTGTTGCCTAGATATTTTTTGCATACACTCCTTCGAAGATATGACGAATTGTAAGAATCTAAGAAATTATCGATCGATTTCTCCAAAAGCCGTTTTGATTTTTCCTAAGAACTTTCTCGACCTCAGGTTTCATTAGTTTGAGAAGAGCCTTAAAACTCTAAGCACCAAAAACAGTACGAGTTATAACTCAATAGTTCTTCGTGATTCCGAGTTCGCATTTCATCGGGAAAGATAGGATGCAGCCTTTCGTCCATTTCTTTTTACTCTGTATATAACCAAAACAATAGAGATAGAGAAAAACAGGAAAACATAGAGAAACGTCATCTGTCAACCATCCCAATTTCTTAGGCGCCTCTGGTGGTGTAATGGTTAGCAAGCTCGACTAGCAAATCTACACGAGTGAGTTCGAGTCTCATTGGGTGCCCCTTTCATATGGCCTTGTGCCACATCTAAGTAAAATGCTTAGTAAATTACAACCATCCTAATTTCTTAGGCGCCTCTGGTGGTGTAATGGTTAGCAAGCTCGACTAGCAAACCTACACGAGTGAGTTCGAGTCTCATTGGGTGCCCCTTTCATATGGCCTTGTGCCACATCTAAGTAAAATGCTTAGTAAATTACAACCATCCTAATTTCTTAGGCGCCTCTGGTGGTGTAATGGTTAGCAAGCTCGACTAGCAAACCTACACGAGTGAGTTCGAGTCTCATTGGGTGCCCTTTTCATATGGCCTTGTGCCACATCTAAGTAAAATGCTTAGTAAATTACAACCATCCTAATTTCTTAGGCGCCTCTGGTGGTGTAATGGTTAGCAAGCTCGACTAGCAAACCTACACGAGTGAGTTCGAGTCTCATTGGGTGCCCTTTTCATATGGCCTTGTGCCACATCTAAGTAAAATGCTTAGAAAATTACAACCATCCCAATTTCTTAAGGTAGGATTCAAACAAATTCCTGCTGCTCTCATTCATTCACCTTTCTTTCTTCTTACTATGGACACCAAAACTCCAGGTGGACCTTAAAACGCGGAACGTTATACAGTTTCATATAACCATTCTCAACACTATATCTTTTTTTTTTAAACGAACTCCGCGTATGGATCATTGGCCGTCAGTAAAAGTGAGATAGATTGATAGATAGATCAGTGAAGGTTTAAAACGATATCTATCTTTGTGTTTGTTTTAACTGATTTTTCTATTTCTCTCTGTCTGTTTATATCTATGGGGAAATGGTGGATTTTGTGAATCCGACGAGATGAAGAAAAATAAATGGTAAAGTGAATAAACCCAACACTGACAACAGATTCCAATTTGATATTTCGTCTTTACTTCAAGACTTCATCAAAATGATTTTTTTTTTTTTTTTGTGAGGGTTAAAGTTCAGCATAGGAGGAAATAGATTAATTAGAAATTAAAGGAGAGGGAGACTTAAAATAAAAAAAGGGAGAGTAGGAGTTACAGAAAAGACAGAGAAGGAGAAATACAGATATATATCACAGTGGTGGCAACGAAAGCTGGACTGTAATTCGTTCGTGGAATAAACAGGTTTTGGGCTTAAGTGGATAGGAGGAGGTTAAAGCCATTGTCAAGTGTATTAATGAACTTGAAGTAGACAGGGTGAGGCTACAATCACCATCAAGCGTCTCAAATTTCACATCTATGTAACCATCTATCAGTTGTAACTAAATATGGACCCAAATTTCAAAAGTAGCGATGCTGATAATTCTGATTGGCTAAAAAGAATTTTTTTTAAATGAAAGAGTAAATGTTTTCGAATTGATAGGGAAAGAAAAAATGCTATGCTGCGGTTGCTAATAACTACAATAAAAACGTCAATCCGCCTTTTATTAGAGTATGAGACGAGGCGATTAACTTTAAACCACCTTTTATATACCCGGAATGAAGAGGCAATAAGACTTGTTATATACCCGGAAGGAGGGGGAAATAACACTTGTATATAAAAATATAATATTTCTTGTTTATTTACAAAAGGTTGAAATTGGTTGCGAGAGAAAGAGAGTTCGATAGACTTGGAACCGCTAAGATATCTTCAGATTTACACTAGGTCGAGATACATCTCCAGAGAGCCTTGCTTCTTTGTGCTTCTTTCACAGAAGACTGATACAGGGCCTACCTCCCACCTCCATGGGCTAGTACTCAGACGACGTGACTGCTCACTGCTTACAGCTGACTCTGCTGACTGACAGATATCTCTTTAGGATAGAAAACTTCCGTCATTATATATTTTTCGGACGCCTACGCAATTCTTTCCACGCAATTCACGTGGTATTTCCGATGTTCTTTGTTTACCTGAAGACACAGCTACACATCTTGTTTTGAAATCCATCAACTAACCGGTCCGTCAAAGGTCAATATGTAACACACCCAGCTGGCACGAAGGCCAGGTGAACCCTGGAATGTATGGTAAGTGTATTTTATTAGAGTATATTGTTATAATTATCTTCTTATTACTAGTAATCTCTTATTCTTAAATTAAACTTTTTCATAGGTAAAAGATAAAAACACACGGCTTCACGCATCCGATGAAAAAAATGTGGAAATAACGAGAGTATGTTTATATCCAACGAACGGACGTTTTAGAAGACTACCCGCTCCAACAACTGACTAACAACTTTTGCTCAAAAACCCATGTTTGTTTGATTTCTTTTAAATATTTAACTCGTGTACGTACAAAAATCAAATTATTCAAATTTCACTGCGAACTAAACAGTAGTTTTGTATACGAGCCAGATAAGTAAAAAAAAAAAAGGCAAGAATTTAATTGATTGCTACAACTGGTGTAATAGGCAGAACTTTAAGCCCAGATGAAAGAAATCGAATGCTGATTTTCAAAGTAAGCGGGTTCTTTATACTTAGACGATGATGGCGTAGTTTTCTTAACTCTTATTTAGCACGATATACTACATGGAACACAGATTTACTTCAATCCAACAGTCATAAAATCATTGACCCATTCATAGAGTTATGTATTTGGAGGTGCCCGTGGTGTAACGGTTATCGTCGTATGAAATGGACACGTCGACTCGAGTTCAAATCCTAGACGAGACTGATTGTATTTTACATGGCACTAACACCCTTGGGAAAGGTATGAATCCAATTATTCTCCCTCCAGCTATGGGTAAATAGTAGGGCAGACTAAGTTCTTCAGCCTTGGTGAGGTAACTAGTCTAGAAGGAAAACTCCAAATTAAAACCGGTTAAACTCCGCTTAAAAATTGACCTTGTGTCATATCCTGCCCGAGTGGAGAGGGTGGTAAATATGGATAGTTATGTATTAATATTTCCCATTTACTCAGGTTGGTAGCATACGGGGCGTGATGGTTAACATGCTGTACAACGATATCGTAGTAAGTTCGAACTCCAGTCGCACTATAACATTCCCTTTTAAACTAATACCCTTAAAAAAGATATGTACCTCTTTATCTCCCAAGCCATGAGTAAAATAGTATCATTGTTGTCCTACACGAATAGCTTTGTCATAAAATAACCCACGAAGGTTAATATGCCTTTAAACAAACGAAACCACCTACTCAGAGGTCGGTATTTAAGCCCAGCTAAAAGCCAAGATCTCGAATTCTGATATTCAGAGCAGTTAAGCCTTCTCCAGTTGTAATAATGGCGCGGCACAATCTTCTTATCTCTTTATTTTCCCTTATCTAACCTTGCACTGCACTCAGTTGAAAATGTCACCACACAACATGAAAAGCCACATCCCTTTTACTAAATTTCCTCTTTCCTAACACCAGCTGCAAATTTGCCCATAAGCGGTTACTGCATACCGTTAGCACGAGAATATGTTAAGAAGGAAAGAAATCGTAACGCACTTCTTGGGTGTGGCCTTCAAGGCGTAAATGCCTTATCACTCACCAACATAACTTCCTTCCCATACATGCCATTCTTTTTCTTACTGCTATCTGTATTCACTCTTTACCATTCAAAGAAATCTAATAAAGTCCCAACTATTTTCTCTGTTTTCGTTCTATCTCAGAGTTCTGACCTTATGCCACAATTAAGCAGAGTAAATAATTTGTACGCCAGGATTGCGAAGTTTATTTTTTTACTTGAAGTTATATGTTTCGATATCCATGTGCTTATGAAAACAAATCTTACCAACTTAACCTAGTTATTATCCAAACAGATAACAAAACATTGAAACTCAAAGAAAAATAATCAAATTTGGTTCGAGAATGTACTAACTACATAGAATTTTGCATAAGAGTGTACTTATTTTTTACTGTTACAAATTCATATTTATGGGTACAGACTTTTCAGTGTTGAAGAGTTTAGCCATAAATAATACAACATGATTGCATAATTTTCCTCTAGAAAAAAGAAAATTAACTTTTTATTAAAAGGAAATAGTGCAGTGAACTTAAAATGTTACGAGTTCGGATCGATGTTGCCTTATTGCTAAAATTATTAGGAGGTGAGTAAATTTCACGCATCGGTAATAATGTCATTATGTATGAAGTTTAGACATATCTGGGATTGTAACTTGTGATATAAAAAAAAATAAAGATTAAATTTGACGGAACAGTTCAGCGTAGGTGAGGAGGTTATGACGTCACGGTTTGTTTTTGTACCCAGCAGGCATTAATACATCACTGGAGGTTGGTCGAACCAAGTAATGGTACTAGAAAGCATTTCTAATGTCATGGGATACACGTCAATAAAATTATGAAATTTCATGCTTTTTTTTTTTTTTTATGGGTGAGATTAAAGTGTAGGAAAACTGTTGAAAAGGCACCACTCACACAAGAATGTGTTTATGAGTAACAACAGTACTAACAACACCACTGGTATGAGTGAAATGGTTTGACAAACGACATTTAGGATACATTTGATTTAGTTTAATTGGGTTTTATGGTATATCAACCATTGTAGAGTATCTTATGCAAATCCATTTTTATACGTAGAAACAGTTCTATTTCAAACAATTCAATTTATCATAAGCTCACAGTTTAGTTTTATTTGACCCATAGATGTTATCAGGTGCTATCACTCGGGGCCAGAGTGGACCTGGAAGTTATGGCAAATCTCCAAAGCTCCAGCTTTACTCGAGCCTCACCATCAGATTGTTTAGTAAAATATCTTTTTTGTTTTTAGGGGGGTTTTTTTCATTTGTTTTTGTATCACTAATATTCTCATCTATTCCTTTTATTCTTTCCCAATGTTGTTATAATTCACTAAATGTCTTTGTTTTTCTGAGTCTGTCAGGACGTAACTCAAGGACAAATAGGTAGTGTAGCCAAGAAACTTAGCAAAGTGTAACTAAGACAGTTTTGGATGTAGATAGGATTAAACAACGTTTGACCGTCAAATGATTGTTAGGGCTAAAAATATTAGACTATTTCTGATGCAGCAACCTTTCTAGGGTTTTTTTTTTTCTCTCGGGTAACGGTGGTAAGGGTGTAAGAGGAACATATGGATTCCGGACAGTCATCAACGGTACATGACCCCACGGGTGACCCCACGGGTGATGCAAGGGCGGGAGGAGCACTAACAACTAACGAGGATGATAACCACCAAACGAAAAAGGAATACATCAAATCCCATCCAAATTCAACTTTGGTGTGGCTCAACATACCAATTAACGCACTGTACATCGTACGTTGCATCCTGCGGGTTTCTTAATTATCAACCCACAAGAATGAACATTACAAAAATCATAGCATTGAATACTGCGCCTCATATGAGTCTATGAAAGACTGGAACCGTGTTAACTAGTCAGGTGTCACAATCCCAAAACTTGTAGCAGACGGTCGAGTTGGCGTGGGGAGGAGGCCATATGAGCCTATGGATCCAGCCTATCTGCAGGGTGTTGTGCAAGCTGGTGGTGACAGCAATGTTGTCGAGAATGTTCCGTTCGCAAGGATTACAAATGAAATTGGAGTTTATCTTGGCAGGTGTGACATACGTAGATCTTGTTGTAAGCCATTGACACCATTTTACGCTCATCATGTTTCCTGGGTCACCGTTATTGAAGCAAAAGGAGGTAAGATTTATTGGTATCATATGGTATCACAAGAACCGTTTGTGTTTTTCCTAAATTAGTTCGGAAATAGCGGTACGAAGATAATCAGGGTAGCAGAAGTTTCCCAGGATAAGATTAACTGCTAAACAGTCTATTAATCAATCTGCTGATGCGGTTCGGAAGTTAGATTATGAAACCTAATCACGCGGAGAAGTGATTAATGACGTAAGACTTCCATATATTCACAGATATCGGCGGACTCTTCGAACAATTCCATGACAACCTACTAACAGAGCATGCCGAGGTGAATTTCAACAGACGACATAACATTATCATCTCAGTAGAAACGTTTTTGTCTTGATTGATACTATTTACCCAACCCCTCCGCTCGAGCAGGATATGACACAAGGTCAATTTTTAAGCGGAGTTTAACAGGTTTGAATTTAGAGTTTTCCTTCTCCTATACTAGTTGCCTCACCAAGGCTGAAGAACCTAGTCTGTCCTACTATTTACCCATAGCTGGGGGGAGAATAATTGGATTCATACCTTTTCCAAGGGTACTAGTGCTATGTGAAATGCAATCAGTCTCGTCCAGGATTTGAACTCGTGTTGCCGTGTCCATTTCCTACGACGATACCGACTACACCACGGGCACCTCCACCTTTTTTTTGTCTCGATTGATTGCTTGTTGATTTTGCTTGGTTGTATTTGGTTGTGTTTTATAACACAACAACCCTTGTGGATTATTCAATGCCAGATTTGGTTTATATATATTTAGCTTTAAGTAGAGCATACGTCATAAGTTCTTAAAAAAGGACCATTTTTTTCGGTCATGTCTCATCAGAGAACCCTGTGACAAAAGCAAACAATTCGAGAGAAAGGCTTGTATTGCTTGTTTTTGACACAGAATTCTCTGATGAGACAAGACCGAAAAAAGGGTCCGTTTTTTAGAACTTATGATGTATGCTCTACTTAAAGCTATTCTAACATTTTGTACGTACCACAGAATATATATATATATATATATATACATATAAAAGTAAATAATGGAAATTAATACGACAATATAGGTACTATTTACCAACCCCTCCGCTCGGGCAGGATATGACACAAGGTCAATTTTTAAGCGGAGTTTAACAGGTTTTAATTCAGAGTTTTCCTTCTCCTAGACTAGTTGCCTCACCAAGGCTGAAGAACCTAGTCCGTCCTACTATTTACCCATAGCTGGAGGGAGAACAAGGGGGTTCATACCTTTCCCAAGGGTATTTGCCCGAAAGTGAACGTAATAACGCGACTGGAGTACGAACTCGCGTACTACGATTCCGCAGTTCATCGCTTTAACCATTACACCACGACAATATAGGGAAAGATTGAAAAAGTAGGCAATCCAAAGAGAAAAAATTAATGTTAAAGAAACTCAACGTTATAGCGATTTGGTTCTAATGAACCATCATCAATGGTTATTGTCGTGGGAAATGGATACGGCGACACGAGTTCAAACTCTGGAGGGATTGCATTTCACATAGCACTAATACCCTCGAATCCAATTATCCTCCCTCCAGCTATGGGTAACTAGTAGGGCAGGCTAGGTTCTTCAGCCTTGGTGAGGCAACTAGTCTAGTACATCCATGCGCTGTTATACCTTGGAAAGTGAAGAGATCGTTCTTCTCCTTCGCGGAAATGGATACATCACGGATATGTTAATGCCTACATTGGAAATTTAATACAACAAACCTTTAAACCAAACCCAAAATTTTCAGAATCTCAGTCCAAGACAGAATTGGATTTTTTCTCCGAATAAAAGCATTTTTTTTTTGTTTTTTTGTTTGGATGCTTTTGTTTTGTTTTGTTTTGTTTTGTTTTTTTAATCTTAGAGCATCTCTTTCTTTTACTGGTTTCTTACATTGAAATGAAATTATGTTCTGGGTCTTCTAAAAACTGTAAATAAACAAAAAGAAACCTGCTTCTAAAATCTGAAATTTCTACAACGTATTGATTTATCAGACTTCCTAACAAGTTAGATTTGACTCAAGATCATTTAATAGTGGGAGCTACGCACGAACCGAGACTCACACATGACTGTCACGAAAAATTATTGATCCCCTAGACATTCCCCTTTAGGTGTACCTCAGATGCCAAACCATAAACCCAGCCCTTCTAATCAGGTGCTGCTAGAAGGGGAAGACCTTCTTGGGAATAGGCGATTAACTTTAACCCACCCAGTGCGAACGCCAGGTGAGCCCTGGAAAGGGCAGGTAAGTTTCTATAACATAAGGTCGAAACGAAATAGCTTTATTGAAGTGATTATAGGCGGTTATTATAGACCGCTTACTTTTGGATAATTGGAAAGATGTTTAATCGTTTCCCAATCACCAAGTTCCAATGACAGCATTAGTATATCCATTGATAAACAAACACTGAATAAACAGAAAGGGAAGACGAGATAAACTCATATACACAAAACATTTAATTAGGTAAATATTACAATATAATAAATGTTACAGCAATTAAAAACGTGTCCCAAAACAAATAAATATACGCATTGTTCCAAGAACAACCATGCATAAAAGGAAGTTCAAAAAGAGTAAATATGTCTTATTTCGTTTCCTGAACGAAAACTAAAAAAGACTACGCCGTCTTCTGTCCATGACGAGAACCAAAAAGTAATTTAGTTTGGTTTCTTTGATTTAATGGTATATCAACCTTCATTGTTTATTTAATGCCGAAGCCATCCTTGTAGAACAACTCGTGGTGTAATGGTTAAAGCGATGGACTGCGGAATCGTAGTAAGCGAGTTCGTACTCCAGTCGCGCTATTACGTTCACTTTCGGGCAAATACCATTGGGAAAGGTATGAACCCCCTAATCCTCCCAGCTATGGGTTAAATAGTACCACTACTGTTCTTCTAGGAGAACAGACTTGGCATTAAATAACCTACAAAGATTGATATGCCATTAAACAAAGAAACCAAACCTTGTAGAACAACTATGGTAATAGTAAAGTAAAGTTGGCGACCATAGTCGAGGGTAACTCGAAGGCTCCCTTTTCGATAGCTACTACACCAATGTGTAGGGGAGGGCGCTACTCCTTCCCTGGATTGCTCTACTTTACCCTTGATCCATACCTTATAATGCTGAGTGTTAAGCAAGGAGGCATCAAGTACCATTTTTTGAGTCTTTGGTATGACTCGACCTGGGATTGAACCCAGGTCTCCCGGGCCATTGGCGAACACTCTAACCCCTAGGCCAATGTACTTAACCCATAATTGGAGGGATATGGTATTTGTTCACGTAATAGCACGACTGAAGTTTGAATTCGTTTACTTCGAAGCCACAGTACAGCACTTTAGTCATTACACCACAGGGACTCTCCAAAAAGAGCAGTGTAAGAGGTGCCCGTGGTGTAATGGTTATCGTCGCAGGAAATGGACACGACAACACGAGTTCAAATCCTGGACAAGGCTGATTGCATTTCACATAGCACTAATACCCTTGGGAAAGGTATGAATCCAATTATTCTCCCTCCAGCTATGGATAAATAGTAGAACAGACTAGGTTCTTTAGCCTTGGTAAGGCAACTAGTCTAGGAGAAGGAAACCTGTTAAACTCCGCTTAAAAACTGACCTTGTGTCATATCCTGCCCGAGCGGAGGGGTTGGTAAATAGAGTAAATAGAGTAGTGTAAATATTTTACTTTCCTCCTGGCTTTAACGGCGATGTGAAATAGAGTACTTTGCTTGAGTTGGAAACAAAGTCTCCATTTTGTTCCACGAACAAAAAAAAATGATGTCCATTTTCGCTGCACGGGGGCGGACTACAAAAAAGGCACGTCTTCTCTGTTATAGAAGTTAGGATAGTGGTGCTTGATAATAACCAATCTCCCCAGACAAACGACAAATGCATAGCCGAGAAACTGACAGTTAACAAGCACTGCTGACTTTGTTTACGCTTAACTGAAATATATGCACAAGATAAAACGATACTGAGCACTCATTATTCATAAATATACTAAACTGTTTTATTACAGACCAGTATTGCTAACTCTAATAATTCAATTCAATACTAATCATTTGTTTGTACACTGTTAAATGGTTTCAAGTGTAGTAAATGATTAAACAGTTCTATTTGACCCATAGATGGGACCTTAACAGCTGGGTCATAATGAAGGGATACTCCTTATTCCCCAAAGTTCCAGAATTAGAGCTTTACCATGAAAATATAATCTCATATCATCTGCAGAGATGCAGTCGACCTATTCTCCAGCTACAATGGGACACGTGACGGTGGGAAGGGGGACCCACGCCCCCAGTCCAAAGGAAGACATTTTTGTCTTTTAACAGATTTATTACTTTCAGAAGAATCCTGACGCGCTGTCATTCAAGTCAATCAGAAATCGTGTCGATTCCAAGCAATTAGCTTTTGTCGCTTCTATTCTGATCTGGACACTTTTAAAAGAATGCTAAAATTTATAGCAGATCGTTTTTACTGGGATCAACTCAGACACATATCACTACTAAACTCACACACAGATATCCACACTTACTCATCCACGGATCTAATATCGAATGGACTTCCGTTATTAGTCTTCGCTCACCAATTTTCTGACAAACACTCGACTTGTCCTCGCCTCACAACCTTGGAATGAACTTTCATCAGCTCATCGTGATAACTTCAAATTAATTAAATATATATACAGTGATAATAAATATCTTTTATTCCAATTTCTCAACTTGACTGCAAATTAGTGCCTCCAAAAATTAATCTATAGCGGTACTAGATAAACAATACAGATAACTGGATGTTGTAAAATGATACGGGAGGCCCGCGTTGTCTTCCGATAAAATAAATGGATACAAAAGAAGTTTTTGTTTAAACCAATCAAAAGTGTTCGCACCTAACTATTAAAGTCTTTTCGGTTGATCCACTTTGATTCAATGGTAACTATAAAAGAGATACTTTTTTTCAATTCAGCGCAGAGGAATCAAAACCACAGGATCAGCAAGTCTAAATAACAGACCCTACCGACATCTCACACCAACCTCCGGTGCTATCCACATCAACAGATTCATTAATATTACTTCATGCTGTTTTTTCCTTTGAAACACGCACACACACACACGCGCGTGCGCGCACACACACACACACACACACACACACAAATTCTGTTTTCTTCCTCTTAGAACACCCACATTCAAAAAGAATATTTTCTAATGATTTCTGCTGTTTAAGAGACTTTACTAAAAAAAACGTTGCTTATCTTTCTCTTCATAAACTCTATAAATATGGCACACCTATAAGTAAGTAAAGTTACTTATTATTGTAATAATAAAGTAAGGTTTGTGACCCAAGTCGAGGGTAACCCAAATGCTCCCTTTTCAATAGCTACTACACTAAGGTGAAGGGGATGCTACTCCATTCTCTGGATTGCTCCACTTTACCCTTGATCCTTACCTTATAATGCTGAGTGTTAAGCAAGGTGGCATCAAGTACCATTTTTTGAGTCTTTGGTACGACTTGACCTGGGATGAAACCCCAGTCTCCCAGACCATTGGCGAACACTCTACTCATTAGGGCAACGACCTGGTTACTTTTAGCATATTTATAACTATATAAAACTGTTGTTATTGTTAATACCAGCTTTTTCTTATTTATTTCTTCCTTATATATGTATCAACAGAGGTGATTTGTCTCTACAAAGCCTTAATTTCAAACCCATTAATCTAATTTCCAACAAATCCACGACAATTTGATGATCCAACCTTTGTACACATCCTAGTATCAGATTCGTTATACGTATAAAACCCATGGCCATCACATGACCATAGGAAGTTTCTTTGAATCTGAACCTTCTACCATTCAAGAATAAAGTTCCATCAGCTAAAGATTGTCTTCGTCACCCGATGTATACTATCACAGTGTCCTACGTTCGTGTATTTGGTTGAGAACATACAGTAAATAATCCCAGAAAAGATCAACTCCAGTTACGTTATTACGTCCACTTTCGGACTAATATCCTGATATCCCCAGCTATAGGTTAAATAGTATCACAGCAATTCTTCTAAAAGGAAAGCTTTGGCATTAAATAACTCACGAAGGTTGACGTGTCATTAAAAACAAAACAAACCAAAGAAGACATTAACGACTTTTTTAAAAAGACGCCATCTTCACGATTTATTAAATAGGGTTGATCTGAGTGTACTCAATAACCTTTGACAATAAGTAGGTGGCAAATATAGTAATGACAAAATATTCATTAATTGTATTTAGACAAACTGTTGCAAATGGGTGGATTATTATGTTTTATGGCATATCAACTTTTGTGGATTATTCAATGCCAAATCATGTTCATACATTAAATATATATATTTGTAAACAAATAGCTTGTAACATTTTAAACAAGCCAGAGCTAATTTGTTTGCACACAGTTAAATAGTTTCAAGTATTGCTATATAACACTAACAATTCAATTTAACATCAGTCATTTGTTTGCACACAGCTAGATGGTTAAAGAGTTCTACTTGATCCATAAATGGTACCCTAACATGTTCTACCACTCCGAGTCAGAGTGAACCTGAGAGTAATAGCAATAAAGGGGTATGCCACATTCCCCAAAGCTCCAGAAGAGGGGACACACCATCAGATAGTTTAGTGTCATATCCAGGACACTCGTTTGCGGGGAGTTCTCTTACTCCTCTGCAGGTCCAGCCGACTAGGTTGAGTCGCAAATGGAACAAATCTTGATTTTCTTTGGTAAAAAGAAGAAAAATGACTCTTGGTGAAATTAAGGGAAATGGCCAACAGTATACAGGACAACTGTAAAAACTTTTTTTTACCTTGCTGATATCAGCGAAATCCCACCACCCAACTGTCATCACATCCTATTAACAATGAACTGCTACTAAAGCTCTACATTTGCTTATCTATCAAACTGTTCAAGCTGTAGTCGTGTCAGTATGGCTGCATTGTCTGGACAAAGCGCTAGGAGAAAAAAGTTAAAATAGGAACTACACAAAAATGCTGCGTGTGGTTTCAAACAAATCCTAGAAGAAGCATCCTATAAAATAGTTACTGTAGGGCAACTAACCTCCGATCTCACTATCCATCTAAGTAAGAAGAAACAAGACGTGCAATGCTGGAAAAGCAGATATTACATAGCCAGATATGGATATGGGAAATGGACATAAAATGTTCGTAACATATATACATAGAACATAGGAATCTCGAAACACGAAAAACACTTACGACTTCTTAATTCAGGTACGAAACTTTTTATTACCTTTGAGTTTAAAGGTTCTTTGACATAAGGAGAGAGATACACATTCTTTCTATTCTGGCTTTTTCATCTGCCCCCCCCCCATCTCGTGTGCACCCGTCGCAAGGCCTCCGCAAGCAAGCGAAAGCCAACCGTCTTCTCCCGAGGCAGGACTCAACTCAACTCACTTCCTTCAAAATCCCCCAAATCCTCCGCGCGCTTCCGGTGCGTGACGTCACCCGCACTCTGTAGCCCCGTTTCCCACCTGGGCTATTGTGACATCTCTGAGTGACACGTCCGCTCCGCACGCACGTGAACGCCTACGTTAATGTTGCACCTAAGTAACCCATGCACTGAGCCGAAAGATTCTCAGCCTAACTAAACCCAAAGGCATAAAACGAAATCCCTCGGCCATTATATTACACAGAGACGTTCTCTTATGAACTCCCATATTAGTGTTGGCTGACCAGCAAAGACATATCCATCAGCTCTGAGTGGACATTGAATGCTGTCAAGATGACCGACCAGCCTAAAGCGATGGATGACAGAGGTGGATGGTGAGAGAGAGAGTAGGAAGTCAAAGGACCCCGTTCTATCAGCACTTGATGTGTGATTAACATGAAATAACACGTCCTACCCCCGACAATTAAATGGCACCTTTACACTGCCTCCAATGCTCACTTCCTAATTTCATCTCTTACACAGCTATCTGATAGGGATGCAGCAAACTGTTACTTTTCGTTAGGTCAGCCATCTTGTTTCTCTTCGGTTCCAAATCCTTTCTTTCTTCTCGGACTGCAGTTATTTTTACACGGAGACATCTCTTTCGGGAAGATTACTGGGCAGGTCAGTAACAGCGGACCAACAGATTGAAAATTTACGTTTCATCACGTCGACGGGTCTCCGCTAACTGATTAACTTGTTCCATCGTTTTCCCAATGTCGTCTGATCAGGTGACGTCTTAACCAATCATCGACGAGGCTCATCACAGGAAACTGAGTAACTTTCTAACGGTATTTTTCCGGACCTTCTAATGGTTATAATTTAATTGTAATGCAATACTACCCGTCAGTTAACAAAATTAACCATAATTAGAATGCTACCCGACCAGTCGGCAATAGATTCAACCAATAAATTACATAACAAAACATCTAGCGAAATACTAGATAAGCGATTTGTCTTCTCAGCAGCGAACTTAATTCAGAAGAAAAGAAAAAAAGAAATGAATCGTCAAAAATCAGAATTTGGACTCCTTAACGCAACTAAAGATCAATTAAGCCGATGGTCACTATGATAACAGATAGGCTCTAAAAACACCGTGCAAATATTTCAGAGATTTATTAATGAAATATTCCACGACTTATTTTATTTATATTTCTTTCGTGCCAGCCCAGTCGGCTGGAGCTGTTGAATACACTGACTGCATCTCTGCATAGAGTTAAGACACCTCCCCCAACGAATGTCCTGTATATAACATTAAACTATCTGATGGCGAGGCTCTAACCTTGGAAATTTGGGGCAATGTAGAGTACCCCCTTCATTGCCATCATTGCCAGGTCCACTCAGACCTGGAGAGGTAGCATCTGATAGTTTGTTCAATTTGACCCATAGATAGAACCAGGTAAGTGTGCAAAGAAATGACTGATGTTAAAGTGTGACTTATAGTTGAAACCATTCAACTGCATGCAAAAAGAGCTCAGGCTCGTTTAAGAGTTATCTACAAAATGTGTTTACGAATTATATACTTACCTTTGGTGTCTCCCACCTCACACACTATAAAATGACCTTGTATTAAACTAAACTTGGTGCGATGTCGAATAAATCCCCTTACCAAGGCGATCTCACAAAGACCATCGCTAACAGTTTCGACGTCTTAGTTTTTACGATATTGAAATCGAGTACAATTTTAATGTTTCATCTCTACATGTTATTGAATATAGGTTTGGTTTGGTTTCTTTGTTTTAATGGCATATCAACCTTTGTAGGTTATTTAATGCCAGAACCATTCTCTTAGAAGAACAGTAGTGGTACTATTTAACCCATAGTTGGGAAGATAAGGGGGTTCATACCTTTCCCAAGAGTATTTGCCCGAAAGTGAACGTAATAGCGCGACTGAAGTACGAACTCGCGTACTACGATTCCACAGTCCATCGCTTTAACCATTACACCACGAGGACACCCCTATTGAATATAGCGAACACCAAACTAGAAGGATTTCTCTATCAAAAGGTTAAGGCAATTAGCAATTTTCTCCTGGCCGAAATCTTTCTGAACAATTATGTAATATCATGGACTATTATCGACGAATCATTCCAAACTATTCACAGCTTTGCTCTTACCACCATTGACAGAACCACTTAGAATTTACAAACAAAACCAAAATCAACGGATGTTATCAGCTTTCACTACAAGCAGTTGCAGATTTTACCAAGTTGAGTCGCCTTAATTGAATGCTGTCAAGAGGACCGACCTGCCTAAAGCGATGGATGATAGAGGTGGATGGTGAGAGAGAGAGTAGGAAGTCAAAGGACCCCGTTCTGCACCCATCATACAAAGTGTTCCAATACCTCTGTAAATACCACACACACACACACACACTTAGATTCACTCGACACAAAAGGTTTAAAGTATTCACAGTCAAACTTTTAACTGCATTAACCACTTCCGAAATTTATTTAAGCACAATGATATTTTACTATCCGAACTAACCATATAGACGCCATTTTCTTTCCAAACCAAAATGAACAAATATTCTCTTCGGTAAATACCTGTCTTTGACAATTTTCAGCCAATTTCACATCGCAATTGACGCCATATTGAACATGACCTTTTATTATGCATGTTATAAACACTAGTCGAAACAGATCTAGTCCAATCATGGGAACACTGACCCGTGGAGCTTTCAGAATGACCCACCTAAGTTTTCAATTTTTTTTAATGAAAAGATTTTTACCGAAACATAAAAAAATGTACTTTTCCTTATTTCTAAAAAGATAGATGCCCACGTATATAGTCTTCAGACGTGAAAATGGTTGACGTAGAGAAAATTGTAAATTGTGCCAATACCACTCGCCGGTCGACCCCCACTATCTCAGCTTCCTTAAACCACTTATGGCCATTAGATCAGATCGTCTAGTGGTTCCTCTCATCTCCGACCAGGAGTACTACACATTTCTTTACTGACTCACAAAACACAACCGAGAAGGTGGAAGAAAAGAACAAACAAACAAACACAGACTTGGGTTAGCTCCAAGCGCAAGAAAGGAGAAGTCTGTGACACTGTGCATTCTGTGAGCTAACGCGAGCGTGTACTTGAGCGAAAATTCTCACAAGCCACTAGCAATGCTGACATCTTCTCGCGTTGGTTAACCCGGCCTCTGCATGTCAACAGGTCTTAGCAGTCGTCTTTCTGACTTCTGTTGACTCTCTTCTCTGTCCTGCTTCCATCTTCTCACTGCCTCCTTCTGTCGACTGGTCTCTTCTGCTCCCTACTGCTGACTCCTTCTTCTGGCCTCTCTCGGACCTTTCTTCCTTCGTCCACTTCCGGTCTCCTTTGTGTGGGTTTCGCGCCAAAACAAACCAAGGGATTGTCTGACACACACCAACACAACGAATGCCGGACATCGTGTCACAAAACTGAAGTGCCATAACCAGAAAATCCAGCAAACATTGCACGTGATATACAGAACCACCAGACAGCTGTTTACACCTTATTAGGTCTCATCAGATCGTCTGCGTGAGATGTGGAGTGGTAGAGCTTCGGCTCTGTGGTCCCTGGTTCGATCTCCAGTAGGGGATATCACGATATACACTGCCGATGAGGTCGAAACAGCTGTCCAGTAGTTCCGTACGTCACGCACAATGTTTGCTGGATTTTCTGGTCATGATAATTCAATTTATTATAAAATTCCTCTACTTACAGAAAATTACCTTGCATTTTTTAGTAGTGTGTCCCACTTGATGAGCTATATCTTATACAGCCTGCACTAGTCTATAAATCAAATCATTAAAATAAATTTTTAAAACCTGTTTAACTCAAACAAGTTATCAGTTACTAGTTAGATATATTTTTAAAAAGTCGAATATGCAACAAATCCACTCACGTCTATGTCCCTCATCCAATAATCCCAAACCAATTCTCACTAATTCACCTGGGTAAATGTATCAAACTTAAAACACACACACACACACACACACACACATTAAAATGGATAGGTCCACAAATGGTTTCAAATTTGGCATTTAGCTTCGTATACTTGCACGCAACACGTGTTTCAGATTTTTACATCCTCTTCAGACAATTAGACTGGTAAGTTCCGGTTGTTTTCTTTTATGGCACACACAAACATATACACACACTAATCAGCTTAAAAATTCATCTATGTTTAAGCAAATTAGTGTGTGTATGTTTAGTACAAAAGAAAACAGCCGGTGTGCGAATATACGAATGGGGCCATGCATCTCTTAATTTCCCAAAATTGTAAGAAAACAATGTTAGAGGAGCATGAAGCCCAAAAGTTTTAAAGGGGAAGGGGGACGGACGAAGACTATGATATCTAGGGAGCCTTAGCTAGCCACATTCACCGACCCAGACGCACAATACAATAAAAGACAGCCATGCATCAAAAGGCGCGCAATAATCACCAAAATACAACATTCGCTCTATGAGAACCTACTTAAAACCATTTGAAATGAGTGATTTATTTACAATGAAGACATTTATACAATTTGAGCAATGATGTAGGAGGGGAGAAAAACATCAAAAATAATTGTTTTTACACGGATCTGGTCGGGTATGTCCTGGCTTGGCTGGCAGTCGGTCGAGGTGCGCCTTGATCCGCATCCTCGAGCCTCAGGGGGCCGTCCCCCTAGTCTTTAACCCTCCTTGGAGGGGTTATGTTTATCGCCTGGCGCCCCTCTTTTTTGGAATGCCGACGGGGCCTGAGGCATTTTGGAGCCGCCGGGCGCATCTGGGCTATGACTCTGCGCTCGGACCCACCTTAAAAAGGCCTTGTACCACACTCGTCTGGTTGGTGGGACGGTCGATAAATACCAGCTATATTCTGTTTTGTTGAATAAAGCTTAGTACATTTACAGTTGTTCTGAATTCTGTTTTATTTTGCAACAATTTATTCAACAACACAAAAGCATGGAAACCCTATGGAAGCCAAAATGTCTAGAGAACCCCGTTCTCCGACAGCTGCCAGAGATTACCGCCATTGGCAAACTATCCAACTGAATTATATAGATTTCCACGACAAAATACAAAACAAATACCGGACCCTACTTAGTTGTATAAGTTCCAGAGTATTCGAATATATCGAAAGATATTGTGACGGCAAAATCATAAAAATCCCAAGACGGGAATTTATTTTTCGCACGTGTGAAGACGGGGCGGTCTGGCACTTGATCCCTCGTAGAATAAGTCCTGGTTCAGAGTCCTTTCTCGGGTATATAGGAACTGGCATATTATGTGGGGGTTGATTTAGGGCTAGACTGACCGCCGCTGGCAAGGGGTTTCCAAATTTCACATTATACACACATACCCACCAGGCCACTAGCTCTCCCTACCCCTAGAACAATGGAAGATATGGACCTCTAGGTTTAGATATAATAATATTAATTAAAGTAGTCGACAACTCCGGTTTCCCGTATGATATTTTAAATGAAAGAATAGGGCAATTTAGGCGAGAATAACATGAGGCGAAAGAAGCTAAAAAAGAAACATGAAATAAGCAACTTGACAGTAGACGACACAATGAACAAACTTCAACACGTGTGGGACATTAAAATATAACTATCTTTTTAATACACACGCGGACACACATATTCAACGTGTCGGCTATATTATCAGCGGATAATACATAAATGTAAATGTCTTTCTTCCTCTTTTTCTTTTTCTTCTTTAGTCTTTCTTTAAATTGAGAGAGAGAGTATATAATTGGGTGTAGGGAGAAACAGTCTTAATGTTTACTTATCTTTTCGGCAGGTTCCTTCGGAGAATATTTTCTCTTTTACGGGTTGACGGAATTTTATATATTCATAATGCTCTGGGTTGAAGGCATAGGTCCTTCTTGTCCAAGATTCTTTCCGCTTTCTTCACCTGGAGTCTTGGCATCAGATCCCGCGTCCACTCGCGGCGACCTCATCTTCAAAACTGATATTCTTTACCCCTATTTCCGCAGACGGAAGAAGAGGCTATTTCCGCTTTGGGATTCTAGCCAATCATTTAGCTTCTATCTTCTTCTCCCCCTGTCGGGCGATTCGTTAGGACTACTATATGCCCCTATACCCCATTCTTTACCCATCCGGTCACAGAATGCAAACATCTGTTGGTTTCCATTCTGACTGGATTTGTTACTTCGGGATTGACCTACATTACTATCCCTCTCTTAACGGTCATTCTTTGACGGTCTGCTAATTCAAACACAAGGGATAGGAGAAATTCCTTATTTCTCTTCTCTCAGTGGGAGACCACGTGACAATATACAGACTTCGAAGTTGCCATAGAAAAACTGGACACTCTTTTTATAAAAACACCTAACGAGGTTTTTGCAAGAAATCTATTGGCTACGAGACGACAGAAGCCAGGAAAGTCACTGGTCTGGTCAAGTATCACATCAGAACATAAATTCTTCAGGACACTAAGACATGTAGCAACATATGACTGGTAGTTAAGGCAAAGAAGTAAATTTACAACTACTTATCCCCTTGAGATCGTGTTTAAAGTTTTTTGAGCCAAGATAATACTTTTCGTCCTTCATGTCTAAAGAATTGAGAGACTACCTCGTTCAAAAAGGGGTCGTGACAAGTAAAATTACGCCTTATCACCCAACCGCTAACGCACAAGTTGAACGATTTAATGGCACTATATGGAAGATGATTCAGTTATCCGTTAGATCACGAAACTTAACTGAAAAATACTAGGAGTTGGTACTCCCAGAAGTGCTACCCTCAGCTAGATCATTGCTACGTACTTCTACAAATACCACCCACATGAACGTTTCTTTTAATTCTCCCGCCGTTCATCACATGGTATTTCTCTCCCATCTTGGTTGATGCCACCAGGGCCTGTGCTATTAAAAAGATTCGTAAGAAATAACAAAACCGACTCTTATGTGGATCAGGTTGAAATTCTAAATAGTAATCTGACTTATGCCAACATAAAATATCCAAATGGAAGGGAGTCTACAATATCCATTCGTGATTTGGCCCCGTGTCCTGAAACAGAGTTACCACTGGACTCTTCCACGATGGAACTAAATACGAGTCTCCCAGTTATCCCCATACAGGGGGAGGACACAATGTCTAATGAAGATGTCGCGGGAGTTCAACACCTAAGGAGATCTGAACGAACAAGAAAACCCCTAGATCGTTGTGGATGGTAATATCAGTAACCATTTTTTAAGCAGAGTCTTATTTTAAAAAAACTTAACTCATGTATAAAAAGTTATGGACTGTAATTTTTCTGAGAATGAAGAATGTTGTAGTTTCCTACACACTCCCTAGGCAAGAATGGACTATCCCAAAAAATTTTTTAACCAACTTTTTATTCTATTATTTTTGCAGCTATATTCTCTTTATAAGAGGAATGCCGACGGGGCCGTAGGCATTTTTTGGAATGCCGGGTGCGTATGGGCCGAACCCACCTAAAAAAAAAAAAGGCCTCGTGCCACACTTGCTCGTTAGGTGGGGTGTGCAACAAATACCGCAGCTATATTCTGTTTTGTTGAATAAATCTTAGTAGATTTACAGTTGTTCTGAATTCTGTTTTATTTTACAATACAAAGCAAAAAGCAAAGTTGAATAAATATTTAAAGAGGAAAAGAAGTTCGGGTGACACTTCGCAACAAACTAAAGCTCACTGCTAGATTTTCGGGTCTTTGTATCCGTTCTTTCAGCCCATCGCTGTACCTGTGGTCCATCTAGATGTCCTTCCGAGCCTGTCTTCTATCCCTTCTCGCAGCAGACCCTATATTCTGACTGAGCTTATCTGCTTTGTCTCATTTCTTCTAGCAGCAGATTCCTTGTTCCGATAAACACCCTTCCCCACATCCGGACACTTAGCAACCCAAGACTGGACATGAAAAAAATGGCAAACTAGTCTCCAAAAGATCCTTAACACTAGAATAATTTTTTTTCAAGTCACAGCCCACTTATATCTGAACTCAACACTCGCAAGGCTTACGTATATAGTGATTCCCACACAGTCAACACAAAACTATGCACATTTATACACCCACATACATGTACACTCATAGACTCAAGCCCAGATATAGTGTTATGCTGGAACTTACCAGTCAAATCGTTGAACATGGACGTAGAAGTTCAAAACACATGTAGCATACAAGTATACGAAATAATAAAAGCTAAATACCTAATTTTGTACCATTGCTACACCAAACAGACACCTGTAACATAACACAGCACAAATAGAAGTTTGCCGTGTTACGGTGTTCAAATGGAAGTTTGTGCTGGTGCGGACTCAAAAGACATCTGTACAACTACTACATGGACGCTTCCACCACCACACATCTGACGTATCCACAAATGTAGTACTATGTCTTAAGTGTCAGTCGGACCTTGTGATAATCTCACCGTGAGAAAAGTGACGAACACACAAAAGTCCTGTCTTGGTTCACTAATACAAAACTTTATTCTCTATTATTCTTTTTAGTAGTTGTCGGGAAGAGAAAAACAGCATACAAAAACTGAGTCAACTGCATTAGCAAGACAACGAGAAATAAAATGTCATGAGGGGGAAAGCAGACAGAAACGTTGAATTATCTTTCATGTTTCTGTTGTGGTTTTTAACCAGGCTTGTTGATAATCCTTCATCTAATAAAATTCAACAATTATTTCAACCAGGAGGTTAATTCCAATGTATACATAACTAGAACTAAGCTCAAGTCTTGCCCAGTCGGCTGGGGCTATAAAATACACCAACTGCATCTCTGCAGAGGGGGTAAGACCCCGCCTCCCTGACGAGTGACCTAGATATGACACTAAACAATCTGACGGTGAGGCTCCAGTAATGCTGGCACTTTGGGGGAATGCATAGTACACCTTCATTGCCATCACTCACAGGTTCACTCTGGCCTGGAGTAGTAGCACCTGATAGAGTCCTATCAATGGGTCAAATAGAACTGTTTGACACTTCAACTGAGTGCAAACAAATAACTTATGCTAAATTGAATTCTTAGAAATAGAACTCTTTGATCATTTAACTGTGTGTAAACAAAGGACTGTTTAATAGAATTGTTAGTGATACACAGCAGTATTGTCTGTAAACAAATGATTTATATTGAATAATGTTGGATAGCAATAATTGAAACCATCAAAGAGTGTAAAAAAAACAACAGCAATACGAGGGGGTAAACCAATTAGTTCTGACTTTAGAAAAAATAAAAAATAAAAAGCTCAAACTTGTTTACAAAATATTATCAAAAAATGTGTTTACAAATCATATAACAGTATTTGGCATTAAATAATCTACAATGGTTGATATGCCATAAAACCCAACCAGACCAAATCATATATATTCAATATATATATATATTTATAAATAGGATTTGGCATTAAATAACCTACAATGGTTGATATGCCATAAAACCTAACCAAACCAAATCATATATCTAATATATATGTATAACCAGTATTTGGCATTAAATAACCTACAATGGTTAATATGCCATAAAACCAAACCAAAATTCAAGTTACAAACATAATGAACAAGTTTAGAGAATTCAACTAAGAAATGATTCACCTAATATATACTTTCCACCCTTTTTCTTAAAAAAAAAAAAAAGTCCCCTGGGATCTCACAAAAGGTAGCAGCAAAGTACGTACAACATTAGATACTTCTGCAGTTTGTATTCCTTAAACTTTTAGGTAACACCATATTTCCTTTACTTTTTTTAAAACAAATTTCGCAATTAAAATAATTACATTATTTTTTTTTTCTTCTCTTCAAACCAGACAAAAACTGTACCATATTACAACAGATGAATCATGCAATCAATTTTGGTTGACCACTTAAGTGTGGCGGCATGTCCACTTCAAACCTTTTTAACAATAGTTGACACAACTAAACACCTACACCCACTTTTGATGAAAAACTGGCAGCTGCCTAATAAGTGATGTTTGGAGCCAGTTAATATAAACAACTTATGTGGTCTGTATCAATTAAAATTCATCCTCAGTTATAGCACCAAATAAGTCTACAACCATCACAGACAGACAAATGACATCCGCCAAGAATATGCACCCAGATCTTTACATAGAAGCAAGGTGGTATGAAAAGCCGAGCACTTGCTGTTGCAGTAGGTCTTCTCTCTTCATTACACAAAAATCAAAGGGAAAGTTAAGATGCAATACAACTTGGCACAAGTGTTGCCACGATGTTGAATACAACATCCCATTTTCAGTATGCTTGAATTAAACAAATTTGTTATTGTTTGACAAAAGTATTTTAGGAAATCTTCCAACAAATGGAAGGAAAAATTTGAAACGATAGAATGTTTGTGCAAAGGCATAAGTCCTAGGAGACCATCATTTTTCAAAAAAAAAAAAAAAAAAAAAAGGGGGGGGGCATATTTGTGCTAGTTACCTATGTATACATAGAAGATAGGTCAGAAGTTGCAAATTCTACACCAAACTGTGAGGCATCATTTTGCAGGGTTATCCAAAAATAATTCTTTACAAAGTGCAGTTATTATAAAGTCTAAAGGATTAATTCAAAAGTATGTATGGTTTCTGTAAAAAAATGCTAAAGCATTGATAAAAATCAAATTATGAAGAATCTGACATTTTAATAAAGAGCCAATTGGTTGTTTGGGTTTTATGGCATATCAACCTTTGTAGGTTATTTAATGCCAAATCCATTTTTATATAGATAATCAATTCTTTTTTCAAACAATTCAGTTTAGCATGAGTACAGTTTGTCAAAAACATTTCTATTTCAAACTATTCAGTTCAGTCAAACAGTTCTAATTCAAACAATTCAGTTTAGCATAAGTACACATTTTAGTTTTATACAACCCATAGATAGGACCCTATCAAGTGCTACCACTCCAGGCCAGAGTGGACCTGGGAGTAATGGCAACAAAGTGGTACTCCACATTCAAAGCTCCAGCATTACTGGAACCTCACCATCAGATTGTTTAGATTCACATCCAGGACATTCGTTGGTAGGGGAATCTTCCCCTCTGCAGATATGCAGTTGGTGTATTCTACAACCCCAGCCAACTGGGCAATAAGGAGCTGAGTAAATTAAGTTCCTAGAGAAAACCCATGTACCATGAGTGTCAACTTAAATAGGTTCTTTCCTCTTATTTTTAAAATATTCCATACTATATGTAACCATCATCATGTCATGCTGCTTGCAGATCTCCGACCCTCTCTGGCCACCCATCACTCTTGGCAGGTCTTTCAGGTTACATCCTGTATTGGCAGAGCTGTTGTAAATAGGTTCTAACTGGTTGTCCAACCTTTGCTCATCTATATGAAGGGGTCCACAGGAGCACATCGCTGAGTTCATCCTTTTTTCTGCAGCAGTGTCCTACATGGCTGGTTTGTCTAACTTAGATAGTTTTTATGATGGATGGTAGGTTGCCGTACAGCTGCTGTCTTGTGGTGTATTGCCTCCAGGACTTGTTCTATACAGTTCGCAGCATTCTTGTGTAATTACTGTCAAGCTTTTTCTCCATACGTTTAGTTAGCATCCATGTGGTGCATCCAGATAGCAGTATCAACACAATCACTGCTTGGGGGGGAAAAAAAAAAAAAAAAAAGTTTTATTTTATCAGTCAGGCCTGACTTCCATATGACCAATCAATAACTGTGCATGCCTTTGCTAGTCACATGTTTTCATTTTATGATACACTGTTCCCTAGGTAAGTGAACTTGTCCACTAGTCTCAGAACTACCATTTAGTGTGGAGATGTCGCCACTTTGATTCAACCACACATATATTCCGTCTCATTTGTGTTGACATGGAGGCTTATGCCAGCAGCTGCTTGTTCCAGACTATGTAGCAGAAGTGCTATGTCATCAGCATAGTTCGCATCCATAATAGTTTGTGAGGTATCCTCTGCCAGCTTGAAACGGTTTTTATTTATTAAATCTTTAGACGTTCTAAACACAGTCTAAGCAGATGATAAACAGGTATGGGGCTCATGTGTCTCCTTGTAGCACACCTGTTACAATGTCGAAGTAGTCTGGGTTTCCATCCAGTGAGAGGACTCATGTTTTTATGTAGTATCATTATGACTGCGACAGTTTCTTCAAGGAGTCTGAAAGCGAGAAGTAATTGCCCCATCTTCCCTGTGTATAGAGTCAAATACCTTGGAGAGGTTGACAAATATTGTTGCCTCAAGGTTTTTAGCAAGAATTCGATAGATAGCCAAAATTTGTGATGTGAATCGATTTCTCTGAAAGCCATGTTGGTTCTTCCTAAATATTTCAGTTTTCCTAAATATTTCAGTTTTCAGTTCTAATCCATTAAAAATGGTTCAAATTTTTATTAGATTAATATACTTAAAGTGTTCTTTTAAAAATAAAGTAATTTACAATTAATTCATAATTTTGTGGGATCGGAAAAAAAAAAAAAAAAAAAAAAAAAAAAAAAAAAAATTTAAAAATATGAAATGTTAACCGGCATCCTTCAGAGGAGGAGGAAAAAAAAAACACTGATGTAGACTTAACTGTTGAAACTAATAGTTATTTCCCCTTCCAAACTTACTGGACTGTTCCTCTCAGAAACAGGAAAATGGACACTAAACAGCTATTTGTCCCTGAAGGCACTATACCAGCCTTTTAACTATCAATGGTAGCAGAACTTTGTTACGATCTAAGGACTTTTGGGTTATGGGTCCAGAGGTCTGCAGATCATAAGAGTTAATTTAATACCTTTCATTTTTCTGTCATCTCTTTGTCATAAAGTGAGGCAACTCTTAGATAACAATTGAATAATTAAACTTCAGCCATGTTACTGGACATGCTTTCTCCATTATCTAAGATTTCCTTGATACATGCTATTTTCATTCTCAATCTCTTATTTACAAGTTTAGTTGATTTGATCACAGACCAAATCACTTATCTACAAGACATTAATAGGAATGGTCTTTTAGTGATCATTATTCAACAACTCATTTAAGAGCATTGAGATACTGAATACCTCTTCAACTATCATAGACAAAGTCTGAATAGTTTTTATAACATCAATACTCCTCAGTGCCAGTCATTGTTCCATTTTATCAAAGGAAAAAGTCTGATATGCAATTTTATATTGATAACAGTTGAAGTGATCCACATTTAACAGGTTCAAAGTTACTTCAAATGGATTTATCTAAGTTGAGCTGAATTATGATCGATTTTGTTATTTGGATTTACAACTAAAAATTACTAATTTGGAGTAATAAAAATTTAAGAAATATCCAAATTTAAATAAAACATTAACAGATATAAAAAAAAAAAAAAAAAAAAATTAATTAAGTGATACTAACTATCCTTTCTAAGTATACATCAATTCTTCATGTCATTGAACTGTATAAAATCTGAGGAAAGATCTCAAAATTTGCAATTTTTACTTATATGAATGCCATTTAATATATTGCCACCCCCTATTCATATTTTTGAATAAGAGTTGTTTTTTTTAATAGATACATTACTTACCTGTAGAGCTATTTTTGAAGTCATTGTTCCAACTGTCAAAGTTGAAGTTGTCTCCCCTATACAAACCTTTTTAACCATTGTACAATGCTTCAATTTTCTAGAAAAGGAAAACCTATCAATTTTTTTGCTGAATCCACATTGATCTTAATATCAGCAGAAAGAATGACCAATGGTCAAGTTAATATCAAAAGTTAACTCAGTGAATGTCAAAGTTAAAGCAACAAGATTACATTTTTAGTCTAATTTGAATAAATTTTAAAACAATCAGACTTTGTATAAAAAAATTAAAATAGAATTACTAAGTTCTTTCCTGTGTATTAACTTCCTGATGAAATAATTTAAGTGTAATTAAAATAATTCAAACACTACCAATCACAAAATATACAGTTTCGTATAGTCTGCACCACAAATATTTATTAAGTATTACTTAATCATTTTTATGTAGTGACAAATTTTTGTGAAACTCGACCATTTTCAATGAAATTCAGGTAATGTTGAGCGTTACACTAAATAATTTTTTGCATTCACCAAGTGTTAGAGAAGAAAAAAAAAAAAAAAAAAAAAAAAAAATTCATTCTATTATATTATTGAGAGTAAAAATATTAAAGAATGAAAAGAGAAACAAAAGTATCCACTTTCATTACATATTTATTTTTATCTTGAACATATGGAGAAAAATAGCCAGCACAGGATTCACCTGAAAATGATAAAATATGAACTTATTAAAACTGAGTAAATTTAAAATGCATAAGAGGAAAAAAAGAAAAAGAAAAAAAGCACATAAACAAAGAACAAGAGTAATGAATTAAGTTCTATTTACCTTAATCTTCTGGCTTCTCTTTCTGATTCAAGTAATGTCAGGATATCTCCTTCACGAACTGGTCCCTTGACATTACGGATAATTGATCGATTACTGTCATCAATAAACTCAACTCGTACCTAAAAATAAACATCCCAATAAAGTCAAAAAATTATGGCATTAGGAACAGAACATTTTCCCTTTATTCCTTAAAGTTTTAAAAAATCTTTATTTCAAGTCGAAAATTTACTTTTTGCCAATTTACAGCTATAAGAAAAAAAGATTCCACTCAACCAGTAAAGACTTATTAAACATAATATAAAGGATTTACTACACTCCATAGTACTGAATTATGACAATTGATTTAACGAGGGAACTCCCACCCCAACAGACAAGTAAATCAGATATTTACTAAACATATCATCTTAATGAAAATCAGTTTCTTTAAATAACATAACATTTTAAACCACCTTATATCTATTAATATTATGTGACCAACTCAATATTTTTATCAAATCATCAAAAAAAATCCTGAGCAAGTAGTTTATGTCCAACTGTTCTTAGATGAAATTTATCAAGTTTGATTTATGTGCATCAATAAGATTATATTAAAAATATTTGTAAAATAAATGCTTTTTTTCTCTATTAAACTAAACTTGATATGGTTAAACAGATTATCTTTTTAAAATGGAAGCAACAGAACAATTTATAGACAAAAATGAACCTAACAAAACTGCAGTAATAAATTTATCAAATTCATGTTTAACTTAGAATCTTAACTTAGAAACATTAATCATACAAATTTTGTTGTTGCATTTTTAGGTTTAACAAACGACAGAAAAATAATATCAATAGGAACTGTTTTAAGTTTGATTTTGTTGGAATAAAAATTTGAAGTTTTAGCCATCAACAAATTTTTCTTAAAATTGACAAAAATGTACAAGAAAATACTGTACAACACATTGCCACTTCACTTTAAAAATATCTAACAAGGAAAGTTAAAAATTAATACCATTCAGTTCATACTAAAAATTTAGTGTCTTGTTTCATAAACTCTAAACTGCTTTTATTTTTTTAAAGCCCCCCCTCTCCCCACTCAGAAACATTTTCAAGAGCCATATTGCAGACAGAATTAAATTAATCGATGTGCTGCCATTTAGATTTAAAACTACTCGTGTTCCCAGTATTAAAAAAAATTCCTACAATAACAATCAGTTTATATTAAAAAATAAAATATTAAGTTTTAATTTTACATGCTTCTATATCATACCTGTGTACATTGTCCTTGAGAGCCAGTTCGTCCCAAAACTTTTGTAACCTGCAAGAAGGAAAAGATAGGAAAGTAAGTCTATGTAATGAGACATGAAATTTAAGTTTAATAGTTTCATTCATAGCAACCTACTAAGACTTTTAGGAATTTTAAATCAGATTTTAACTATTTAGGATGCAAAAAAACATACAAATTCATAATTTAAAAATTCAAATTCCACTCATTTAACATCTAATCAATTTTCTAACATTTTTCTTAAAGGGGGGGGGGAAAATATCTTCCACGATAATCATTCAGAAGTAGGAAATCTTGGCTTGTCAAACACCGAGTTACCTCCCTTATTCCAAAAGACAAAGAAATGGTTAACTGCGTTAAAAAATTCCATTTTTCACGAATGTTATATTTAGGAAGCTTATCTAACACGTGGATGAAATATTTCCGTACCAAAAATTTAACCTAACAAGTTTTAACCATTTTCTTCATTTCGCTAAATAGTTTTTCCTTAATCACATCCTTAACTCGCTGCCTTCTTTCCAGTAGTCTAGTAGATGTTCAGGGAATTTTTTTAAATTTTTTTTTAAATTGAATTATGTCTATGGTGATTATAATACTTTTTGCATATTACCACAGGAATAGTAAAAATATCCAGTGTTATTTTGAATAGGAAGTCTTCAAATTTGGATATGAAGATATTTCCATGTCTTTTTTGAATTTTACTCCCTATGCAAAACGGTTAATCACTTGGCTGAAATTTAAATCTTTATTTCATTTTGTTTTTTCATAAGGGAGATAAGTCAGTAATTGGTATGCGAAGAACGTTTCCTATTCGATTTTGAACGATTACGAAAAAAAAGATCAAGAACAATCGGTACAAATGAGTTAACAAGAGTCTACAAAAAAAAAAAAAAAAAAAAAAAAACGGGGGGGGGCTCCATCCAGAAGAACCGCTTAGTTATTATGTCAATTTTTTTAAAAATAGAAAAATCAACTTTGTATTTATGTAATTCCATAAAACAAAAAAAATCTACTTCAAATTGGAAAAATTCCCAGATTAAAACTAAGTCGTAAGTTAACGAATGGGATCAGGAGCTTACTTATGCGAATAAACTGAAGTTGAATGAATTCACCCCACACAAAAAATCGGGAGATTATCCTTTGTACTCATTTTTTTTTTAATTTAGTATGGGACATGGACAATTTTTTGGGGGGGGGTTGTAAGATTCAGTTTAATTGCACAAAATAAAATAAAATGTAATTGTCTAGAAATGTTCTGGATGTTGCAAAGAAAAAAAAAATGAGGTAATATAGCAAAAGAAATGCTAACATTTACCAACAAGAGGAAATGACTTATTTTTTAACTTCAAAGTTCAATTTTAGCACCATTATATATTGGCAATCAGCCGAAACTCAATGAACAATGGAAGGGGAAGTATAAAGAAATGTAGCAGGTAGGTAATTTGTAGCAAGTTTTTAAATTTAAAATGCCAGTTTTAAAAGGTTAAATTAAATTTGAAAAATAAAATTTTAAAAAATGACCCAAACTTACTTTTACCTAGATGATGGAAAAAAAAACTTAACGTATGTTTGTACATTATTGCAGACATTTCCTCAGAGGAATATTTCGGTCAAATACGATTTTTCCTTTTAAGCCATATTGCAGGAATTTAAAATGAGAATTTGTGACAACCCATTTTTTCAAAACCCTCCAAAATTGACCCCACTTCAGAAAACGATCAATTCGATTTTTAGTTTTTAGAAATTGAAATGAAATACTTCATCTAAAAATACGGGGACGATAGCATGTGTCATCTAGTTTGTACTAGGAAGTTTTCCCAAGTCTTAGAAACATTGTCTTAACAAGGCAGATAAGAATATTAAAGTTAATTTTTTAATGGCCCACGTGCTACTATAAATGGCTGTGGTCGCCAACATGGCTACTCTTTGGAATGCTTGTGTTAAAAAAAATGATTAATATTAGCATCTAACTACAAAATAACAAATAAAAAGTAACACAGGAACAATTTATGACCACATTGCAATTTAAGATCAATAATACAACAAAAATATATATTCAAAATTACTTACTCTAGCGAGTTTTGGAGGGGCAAGCTTATCCATGTTGTGCTGTCTTAGCTAGCAAGAACGCGAAAGGGATTGTGGGATTGATAAATCCAGTATTTCACATAATACCGCAGAAACAAGTATTAATTTACAAAGAAACTAAACCTTTTTTTTTATTAATAAACCTATTAAAATATTTTATATATTAAAAAAATTGTAAATCTTGTAAATTTTCATTTTATAATGTTTCCTTTATTTAGTGCTGTATTGTTATCCTTGGTAGTATTGTTGGTCTGCAAAAATGGCTCCTCACAGAGCGGTCACTCCTATTGTGGCCATGATTCGGAACTGGTTTATCGGAGTAAGTATTTAAAACTACGAATGAACAGTAGCGGTATGCTAGTCATTTTTATGAACTTTTATTTATGTCCTGGGACTATTATTGACAAAACAGAGGACACGATGTCATTTGACTTTCATTCATTTATAAATACTAGTGTTTTCGTGTTCATGAAGGACAACTTTAAAACTCATATAGAAGATTTTTTTTATTAATATAAAAAAAAAATTAAAGTAACTTTTAGTCTGTTAGTAATTTATTATAATTTTGATAAGTTTACAAAATTACCAAGTACTATTTTAATTTTAAAGACTAAAACTCGTAAATGACATTAATTTTTTACCATGTGTCTTCATCAATAACAGCCTTATCCAAAAAGTTTAGAATACTCTGACTGTATCTTCTGCAGAGGGGTAAAATGGTGTTCTGGATATTACACTAAACTGCATCTGTGGTGAAGCTCGGAGATCTGGGGAGTATATACATTTACCAACCTCTCGCACAAGCAGGATGTGACACAGTCAATATTTTAAGTGGAGTTTTAAAGGTTTGAGTTCTGTGTTTTCTTTCTCCTAGACCGGTTGCTATACCACGGTTAAAGATCCAAGTCTGCCCTACTATTTATTAGCTAGAAGGAGAGTAGTGGGATGCCTACTTTTCTCAAAAGTATTAGCGCTATGTGAAAAACAGACAGCCTTGTTTAGGATTTGAACTTTGGTTGTCATATCCATTTCCTACGTCGATAACCGTTACACCACGAATGCCCGCTAAGGAATGTAGAGTCACCAATTCTTTGCCATTACTCCCAGATCTACTCTGACCCGAATTGGTAGTACCTGTTTGGATCAAATAGACTTGTTTAAAAATTATTCGTACTAGATAGGAATACTTGATGCGATATAACTGCATGAAAATTACTTCTATGAAGAATAGTTACTCGAAGCTATAATTGTTTGCTTTGGGTTTTTATTATTAGTTACTTGAAACCATGTGATGTGAAGTGAAGTTGGCGACCTTAGTCGAGGCTAACGCAAAGGCCCCCTTTTCAATAGCTACTACATCGAGGTGTAGGGGAGGACGCTACTCCATTTCCTGGATTACTCCACTTTACCCTTTGTCTTCACCTTATAATGCTGAATGTTAAGCAAGGCGGCATCAAGTACCATTTTTTTTTTTAGTCGACCAGGGATTGAACCCTAGTCTCCTGGAACATTGGCAAACACTCTACTCATTAGGCCAATGGCCCAGTACTGAAACCTTATAATTGTGTATAAGTTATTATTATTAGATTTGAATACTTGAAACCATACAATTGTGTGCAAAATATTTGTATTAGAAATGAATCGTATAACTGTGTAAACAAATGATTATAGAATATAAACAAATGCTGTGGGACATTGAAAATATAGTTTGTAATTAAACATTTAAAGATGAAACAAATTTTGACATTTAATAACACATAAGGAGTTGATATGCTGTTAAATTAACCAAAGAAAACCTTCATCATTAATGATTAAATACTACAAAATGAAGTAATGTTACTGAGGTTAGGCATATATTATATCAACTAAAACTAAACTTACATTTAATTTTTGTTAATTACTGAATTAAAAAAAAAAGAAATAAGCAATGTAATGACAGTTAAGAATTAAGGTTACACTCAACAAATTTCCCTACCTTTTACAAACTAAATTCAAAATCACACTGCCTTATTTTAGTATATGCTACAAGCTGGATATTTTAAAAATGGAATGATGGGATAGTTTTAATTAAATAGGTTTGTGATCTTGAGTAAAATTTCTATTTTGTGCTCTTTTTTTCTTTCTGGAAAGAGAGGGAGGGGTAAAAACTGTTAGGTACAAGGTGTCTGAGGGGGTCTAAGGATTTAGAGGATTAACTTCTCAAGATTGGGACCAGTTAGTCATCATTACTCATTAAGGTGAATCCCCATAGTATAGTGACTAATATACTGGACTGTGACTTCATTGTAAGCAAGTTTTAACTCCAGTTGTACTATTATGTTCACTTTCAGACTTATCATCTTGGGAAAGGTATGAACCCCCTTATCATCCCAACTATTATTTAAATAGTACTCCTATTGTTCTTCTAAAAGGATGAATTTGGTATTGAGTAACCAATGAAGGTTGATGTGCCATTAAAAACATAGAAATGCAAAACAAAACTCATTAGTAAAAGCCTGTGATAACAATCATCTTTTCCTTGTTTAGTTTTGTTTGTTTTTTTGCTTTTCATAGTTAGGAAAATCCAAAATGTTACCATGTATTTTTTAAAGTTTTTATCTGAATTATATATAATGTGTGTGTATGTTTCCTTCAATTTTCTCTCTTTACAGCAATGTTTCTTTCTATCCCCATCTATTTGAGCCATTGATGAGACCCTAACAGATACTACCACTCTGGGTCTGAGTGAACCTGGGAGTAATAGCAATGAAGGGGTACTTCACTATCTCCAGAACTAGAGTCTAAATATCATATGCATTTAATTTTCATACCCAAGACACTCTTTTTTTTTCTTTAATTTTGAGAGGGGTCTTACTCTTCTGTTGGGACTAAAGTTGGCATATTTTGAGTCCCCTCCAACAGAGCAAATTAGTAACATTAATGTTTATGTTAGTCAATTTATTTTCAGGATTGCCTGAAATTATTTGTGTTCCCAATAGAAATATAACAAGTGCTAAAAGTAATTTTTTCCTGAATGGTATATCAAAGGTTTTGTTGTCTGATAATGCCCTTGAATTTCTAGATAAAAATGTTTCTTCATGATCTTCCTAAATTGAATGGAATTGCTGAACAAATGGTTCAAACTATTAAGATAAGACTAAAACTATTTTCACCTCAAAGAGAAAATTTCAAATCCCAATTTTTATTAAATAATGGAATCATTCTTCATGCAGTTAATCAATAAAGTCCTTCTGAATTGATGAGGACAACAGATTCAAGCATTTTTAACTGTTATGCCATGGATGAACGAATATAGTATTTAAAAACATAGAATAACTGCAGCAGAAATTGCTAACTTTTTAATGCAAGTTGGAAACAATATTATTATAATTACTAGAATCAGATGGGAACTGCTGATGAGATCAAGACTAAAATTGACCAGTCAAACAAGAATGTTCCCTATGATGGGGATAGCTTGTTTAATTTAAGAATTGAAAACTTTAGGAATCTCCATGGTGACAAACTGGAAGAATCAAGTCAAACCTTTAGGGAAACTACTAGATTTACTCAGAATATCAAATCTTTGCATTTCTAGGTGTAAAGATATATGTATATGTATCTAGAAAATTATAAATGTATAAATAAATACCTATTACATGTCATCAGACATTTTTACCAGACATTGGCCTAGCGGTTAGAGTGTTCGCCAATCGCCTGGGAGACCTGGGTTCAATCCCAGGTCGAGTCATACCAAAGACTCAAAAAATGGTACTTGATGCCTCCTTGCTTAACACTCAGCATTATAAGGTACGGATCAAGGGTAAAGTGGAGCAGTCCAGGGAAAGGAGTAGCGCCCTCCCCTACACCTTGGTGTAGTAAGCTATCGAAAAGGGAGCCTTCGGGTCACCCTCGACTATGGTCGCCTACTTTACTTACTTACATGTCATCATCATCATGTCATGCCACTAGCACAGATATCCCTGACCCTCTCTCGCCTCTTCTCCCTATTATTCATTGCCTCTGGCAGGTCTTCAGGGCTACATCTCATATCCTCACATAGCTGCTGTATGTATGTTTGAGCTAGTCGTCCTGCTTTTGCTTGGCCATATGCGGAGGTCCATAGGAGTACATCACTTATGAGCTCATCCTTGCTTTTCCAGTAGTGTCCTGCGTGTCTGGTTCATCTCACTTGGATAGTTTTCATGATGGGAGGCTGGTGGCCATATAGTTGGTGCCTTGTGGGGTGTTGCCACCAGAACTTGTTCAATATTGCTCGCAACATTCTTGTGTAATTGCCGTCTAGCTTCTTCTTCAGCCGAAGCGTCCAAGTAGTGCATCATATAGTAGTATCGATACGACCGCTGCCTGGAAGAAACTGCGTTTCATTTTATCAGTCAGGTCTGATTTCCATATGATCGAGAGCCTATCGATAGCTGTCCATGCCTTCGTTAGCCGTGTGTCAATGTCTTTTTCGGTTGATGAGACACTGCTTCCTAGGTAGGTGAATATGTCTACTAGTTTCAGAGAGGTTCTGTCTTGTGTGGAAATGTCGCCTGTTTGGTTATAGCACATTCAGTTTTGTGTGCATTGACATGGAGCCCAATGCCTGTGGCGGCTCGTTCCAAACTATGCAGTAGTGTTTCAGCTTGGTTGGGTGTATTCACCAGTAATGCTATGTCATCAGCATAGTCGGCATCTGTAATTGTTTTTGCGGCGTACCTTCTGCTTCTTTTCTTTATCAGCTCAAAGCCATTTTCTCTGATTTTGTCGATCGAAGTTCTAAGCACGTAGTCTAGACAGATGATAAAGAGGTATGGGGCTAGCATGTCCCCTTGTAGTACTCCTGCTACAATGTCGAAATATTCTGTGTCTCCATCCGGTGAACGTACTTTCACTTTGGTATTTCTGTAGAGAATTGTTATTGCTGCTACGGTTTCTTTTGATAGGCCATATGCTAGTAGGATTTGTTCCATCTTTCCTCTGTGTATTGAATCAAAGGCCTTGGTAAAGTCGACTACAGGCGACATTACTATCTGTCAACTTAACCAAGGCCTTACTTTTTTTTATTGTATCTGTAATGGAGGGAATCCTTGTAGCATAGTGGTTAATGTGCTGGACTGTAAGCAAGTTTGAACTCCAACCATCCTATTACATTCTCTTTCAGACTAATATCCATGGGAGAGGTGTAAACTCTTTAATTCCACCAGTTACGGATTAAATAGTACCAATATTGTTCTTTACCGGGCCATTGGAATGTTCGCCAATGGTCCAGGAGACCAGTGTTCAATCCCAGGTCGAGTCATACGAAAGACTCAAAAAATGGTACTTGATGCTACCTTGCTTAATACTCAGCATTATAAAGTAAGGATCAAGGATAAAGTGGAGCAATCGAGGCAATGGAATAGCGTCCTCTCCTACACCCTCGACTAAGGTCGCCAACTTAACTTTAAATAACCCACAAACATTGATATGCCATTAATCAAAGAGACTGAAACTATTTATAGTGTGGATTGGTAGGAAGAGATTAGAATACAAGACTGCACCAACCCAAATATTTTGAGATCTCAATTTCAAGGGTAAAGAAAAGTCTAAAAAAAATGCTAAATGCTCAGAATTACACAGCAAAGTTAATCTTTTTTTACAAAGTCACTAGGAACTTTTAAATAGAGAATTACCTCCCTTTACGCTTTATTTAGGTTTTTCTTAAACGTTAGAATTAAGAAAACCAGACTTTAATTTCATTTGGGTTTTATTATCTATAGAATTTGAGGAATGAACCATCTAGATTGAATTAAAGTAAAAGAAAGGTTTGTATTGAAATTCATCAAATGAAAAAGTGATAAACTTTATATTAATAACTATTGACATTTGAATTTGCTAGAACTTTATGGTCCAAAGTAATCTTAGAGCTTTATAAATGTAACTAATTTTTAATAAATTACTTTTCACACCAGCATTAGCTGATAGTCTTTTATTGGAGTCTGAGTGACAGCAAGTCTCCTCGGGTCTCCAGGATTTTTCCCAGTATTCTGAAGGATCTCAACAATATTGTAGTTTGGGTGGTCTTAATTTGTCTTCTGATTTCCAACTCTTCCAGACTCCTTTCCAAGTCTTTTGGAGACTGTACTTAGTGCATCCCTTACAATGTCACCTTCATGCTCCACAGCTTTCTTAGTTCTCTGGCAAGGTCCAAGTTCTTATATCTCTTTTGCTTTCTTTGATTCTCACTCTGTTGTCCTGTTTGTTATGCTTCCTTTGGCATCTCTGCTTTTTACTATCTTTCTACATTAACCTTTGAAGAAATTATTATTATTCATTTGTTATGCCTCATTGGGCATCTCTGCTTTTTAATATTTTCTCACATCAACCTTTAAAAAAACAATCTTTGGACAAAAAATATACATTATTAATACAATATCTAAATAAAGATGAAATTCTATTAAGTATTTCATCTGATAATTCCAAAAAATGTTTTTTTGAATTATTTTTCTGACCATTTTTTTCTGAAACTGTCCAATTTAATCTTAAAATTTTTAATACTATTGCTGTTTTTTATCTAATCAGGCAATTTGTTTCAAAAATATATTACTCTATTATCAAGAAAACCCCATTGGTTAATAGACATAGTTTTTGAAATCTGCCTTGATAGTAAATTTCCACTTCATGGAGAAATATTGAAAAAAATGTCTACCATGATTGGAAATTCAATTTATTATTTTTAAAGTTTCAATTCTTCTTTCTAGTAAAGTTGGCGACCGTAGTCAAGGGTGACCTGAAGGCTCCTTTTTCAATAGCTATTACACCAAGGTGTAGGAGAGAGCGCTACTCCTTTCCCTGGATTGCTCCACTTTACCCTTGATCCTTACCTTATAATGCTGAGTGTTAAGCAAGGTAGCATCAAGTACCATTTTTTGAGTCTTTGGTATGAGTCGACCTGGAATTGAACCCAAGTCTCCTGGGCCATTGGCAAAAACCTAATTTCTCTAATCTCTCCCTTTAACTGTAATCTTTTCTTTTATCATTTTTGTCACTCTTCTTTGTGTGCCCTCCAATCTAAGTACCTTGATATTGGAGCCCAGGTCCAATTACAATATTCTATATGAGGTCTTATTAGGTTTTTATATATTTTTACAGCATTTGCTTCCTTTGAAATACAATTTCTAACTATCCAAACTATCATTCCTTTTGCCCTTGATACAATTGACAAAATATTGCCAGCTGTGTCATCAAACTAAATCCCTGGATCACACTTCTCATTTACTTTTTTGATTTCCAGGTTGCTCAATTTATATTCAACTTTAATGTTTTTCGATCCAATGTGCGGTACTTTACATTGTTTTTATATTAAATTTTAATTTCCAAATATCTTCCCAATATGATAATTTATTTTAATACATCTGTTATTTCTTTTTATAAATGTCTAATAAGTAGTTTAACAACGTCAGAAAATAGTTTTATTTCTGATTTTATATCATTTAAGGATATAAAAAACAACAAAGGTCTCAGTACTGATCCCTGAGGAATACCAAAGGGTACATTCTTTGTTTCAAAATAACTGTTACCAATTTTTACTTTCACAGTTCTGTCAAGAGATATCTTACCATATTTATTTTTTATATAAAATAATGATGATAATAATCTTAAAAACTATTCCTTCAAAGTCCTGGGATAAAATTAGATTAGTTTTTTTATGCTTTCCAGTTTTAGACTAAGTTCTTTGCAGAATACTGCTCTATTGTCTGGGGCTGTAGAATACACTAACTGCACCTCAGCAGAGAATTAAGACTTACCTCACTAAAGATTGTCCTGAGTATAACTCTGCATCTGATAGTGATGCTCCAATTTTGGAGCTTTGGGGAATGTGTAATACCCCTTCATTATCATTACTCTCAAGTCTACTCTGACCTGGAGTGGTAGTTCCTGTTAGGGTCCCATCTATGGATAAAAAAGAACTGTCAAAATCATTTACTATTATTTGTAGTTGTTGTTATTTGAAATCATACAACTTTGTGCAAATTATTTATATTACATAGGAATACTTGATGAATAGAATTAGTGATGATAAATTGTAATATTTGAAACAATTATACTGTGTGCAAACAAATGAGCTCTAACAACTCATTTACAAATAGTTATCTGCAAACTATTCATTTCATTTACAAATTATATATATATATATATATATATATATATATATATATATATATATATATATATATATATATGCAACTAACCTTACAGAATATGAATTTCTTGTTTCCTTTGTTTCAAGAATTTAGTAATTTTTATATAAATCATTGCTCTTTTTGTTTTTATTCACTCTGTACATTTCTTTTAACTATGCAAATTTGTTATATAAATAATTGTCTTAAGTAAAGGATAATGTGGGTGATCTTTTTATCCTTCCAGTTATTCATATATATATATCTTATTTTAACCTTAGATTTTGAGTGATTGATAAAGATAAAACTCTATATTAAAATCATATTTCAGAATATTTTTAAGTCTCTTTTATTCTTTTTACTTGAATTGAAATATATTAGTTTGGTTTTGAGATGGTGGAATCAGTTGAGGTGCCCGTGGTGTAATGGTTATCATCCCAGGAATTGGACACGGCGACACAAGTTCAAATCCTGGACTGATTGCATTTCACATAGCACTAATAACCTTGGGAAAGGTATGAATCCAATTATTATCCCTCCAGCTATGGGTAAATAGTAGGGCAGACTAGGTTCTTCAGCCTTGATGAGGCAACTAGTCTAGGAGAAGGAAAACTCTGAATTCAAACCTGTTAAACTCCGCTTAAAAAAATTGACCTTGTGTCATATCCTGCCTGAGCAGAGGAGTTGGGTAGATATGATCAGTTGAGAACTCAGATGCATTTGTCAACTGAAATCCTTCTAAATCACTTAAACAAGCAGAAAGAAAAATAAACGGGAAGAAAGCAAACAGAGAATAAATTAAAAGGAAAGAAAATTTGTAAAATGAGAAAGCACAAAGTGATGTAGAAAAGATTAATATATATAAAGTTATATTGGAGGAAAGAAAAAAAGAAAACAATAGTGTAGTCTACCTAGTTATCAGTTAGAGGCATAATGATTATCATCTTAGAAAGTGGACTGGACAAGTTCAAATTATTGACAAGGCTGCTTGCATTTCACTTTCCCTTGGGAAAGGCACGAATCTCCATCTTTTCCAAAGTCAGACTCTTTAACTTTGGTAAGGCAACTGGTATAGGAGAAGAAAAAAACAGAGGTCAAGTGGCTAGTAACTCCACCCCATAAAAAAAACCTTCTTGCTACAAAAACTGCAACATTATCACTGGCATTATCAGTGGCATTGTGTGAATTTTGAAAATATATATATATATCATCCATTTGTTTACATCATGTGTCAATTACAGGCCAAAAGTCAAATCAAATAACAGGGGATGATTAATTTTGAAATATTTCCTCAAATTCTTTTTACAAAATAACATTTTCAGAAATAAATCAATACCTAAATGAATTAGTACTAAACACTTTATTCAAATTTGAAAATAACTGATTTTGGTTGATTTTTAAGAAATAATATACAATTTGCTTTAAAATTTCTTTGTCATGTTTACACATAAATTATATGTAAACTACTTTTCAATACAAAAATTTTCTTTTTTTTTTTCTTTTTCTACATTTGATACTGTCATTCTTTCAAATTGTTACAAATTTAGACACACTGTCTGTTTGTTGAAATAGATAATCTTTTTTTTTCTTTTCTTTTTTAGTATTGTGTTAAAATTACTTTCTTTGCCAACATAAAACAATCTATATTCATCTTATATTGTATGAAGATAACTTTGTGGTGGTAGAATTTTACTTTAGAAATATATTTTACTAATTTATAAATATAAAAAGAGCCAACAACTTTTTTTAAAGGTAATTTTTATAAAAGATTAGAGACATGATAGTCGAGAGTTGTAGTATGTCTTGTTGAAAGCAGCAAAAATTATCACACACACATTTTTACATTTGATCCTCAGCATCTAATTCGCCTCTTGAAATTCCCCTCGGCTTTGACAGTTTACAATGAAACAATCAATCAATATTGCTTCCTGCATGATTTCATTGAAAAATCTAGGAAAATAATTTTGAGTATTTTAAAAGTTTAAAAATTAGCGAGGAAGGTGACAGTCTTGTGAAAAGATTAATATAAACCAAAGAAAATTATACAATATTTAAAAGAATATTTAATAACTATAAGTATAGGAAATAATAAAAATCTAAATACCAAATATATATTACATTTTACAATAAATAGATCCGCAAATGATTTCAAATTTGGTATTAAGGTTTTTATTATTTCATATATTTATTATTAAATATTCTTTGTTCTTACTTGTGTGTGTGTGTATGTGTATATATATATATATATATATATATATATATATACTTATACGCCCTACAAATGTTAGTGAAGAAACTGCACTCATCGCCTTCTATAACGAGCTATCCTCCCTTGTTCGTAGCATCCCAAAACACAACATTATTGTCATTAGTGGAGACCTGAATGCCCAAATTGGTAAAAACGTAAACCACAAATTCAGCTTACACAACTAGTCAAACAGAAACGGGGAACACCTAACAAATTTCACAATAGAAAAACATGCCCTAATACTACATTTCAGAAAAGAAAGGGAAAACTATGGACCTACATCTATGCAAATAATACTAAAGCACAGATAGACTATGTCTTTATAAATAAGAAATGGAATAATAGCGCATTGAACTGTGAGGCATATTCTTCTTTCTTTTTTCACCGAATTGTCACGGCAAAGATATGACTGAGCCTATGAAGGGAAGTGGCCCGAACAACAACAACTGTACATTGTGACTGGTCCCTGCTTAACAACAGGGATGTTAGAGATAAATATACATTAACAGTAAGAAACAAATTTGATGCACTTCAGGAAATATCAGAAACACCTACTTTAAATGACGAATATGAGAATTTTGTCAATGCCCTCTTAGAAGTGGCAGCAGAAGTCATACCAATTAAACAAAGAGCTAAACCTAGAGTCCCATGGGAAACATTAGTGGTTAGAAAAAAGCGTGCAGACATTAAAACCACTTCCAAATGCAATAGAAGGAACCCAACAAATATCAATGCTCTGAAACTTAAGAAGGCACAAAATGAATTAGCTAACATATATCTAAAAAAACAGAATACATACAAAATCAGATCAATAAGATTAGAGACTTGGTTGAAGATAGACAATATAGGATAGCATGTCAGACAGTAAACGAAGTAAGCAGAAGGAAGAGTACTGCAAAAGCTAAACTGAAAGCTACCAGCCAAGAAGAACCAATACATCTGTGGAAACAACATTTCAAGAATTTACTTAGAAAATATTCGAAAGTTATGCATGAACCAATCACAAAAATTATTAGTAATCTATTAGACATCAAACTAGGACAGTTTACACAAGAAGAATTCGACTCAGTCCTTAGAAAAAGTAGAAATATGAAAGCAGCAGGACTTGATGAAATACCCCCAGAAGTATGGAAGACCAGGGAATTCTACGATATACTGCTCTGACACTGTAATGCCGTATATAACCAAAACACAATAGACAGATGGACAAACGGAGGCATCCTCCCCTTCCCTAAGAAGGATGACCTCGGAATAGCCCTTACATCCATAGCAGTCAAGATCTATAATGCTCTATTACATAACAACATAGAACCCAAAATTGAGAAGATACTTATGAAGAGAAATCGATCCATCACATCACAAATTTTGAATTCCAGAAGGTGTACATGCAAAAAACCTTGTTGCAACAATATTATTTGTTGACTTCTCCAAGGCCTAGGAAGCAGAATATATATCATATTGTGCTTTATATAGAAGTATGTATTGTCTGCTTTCCAAGCTTCCGCATATTTAAATTAATCAAAGCTGAGTATTCCATTGAAACTTTTCACCAATTCACTATTTTTATTATTGTATCCTTGACAAATTAATTTCTTGTCTTCCTCTATAAAAAGTTGTTAAAAGTCACCTTAGAATGGGGTTAAATTTTAGTAGGAAAAGGAAAAATTACCTGATGAGTAAGTTTTTTTTTTTTTTTTTTTTTTCAACAGATTAAGATAATTTTGAAATCAGTTAAGCTTATCAGATTTTCCATTGTGTAAAAGTAAAGTTAGCGACCATAGTCGAGGGTGACCCAAAGGCTCCCTTTTCGATAGCTACTACACCAATGTGTAGGGAAGGGCGCTACTCCTTTCTCTGGATTGCTCCACTTTACCCTTGAACCATACCTTATAATGCTGAGTGTTAAGCAAGGTGGTATCAAGTTCCATTTTTAAAGTCTTTGGTATGACTCGACCTGGGATTGAATCCGGGCCATTGGCGAACACTCTAACCGCTAGGCCAATGTCCGGTTATTCCATTGTGTACAAAGGTTAAATTTTTTTTTTTAAATTTTTAACCACAATACAATAAAATAAACATATATTGAGATCTCTTAATAAACTAATATATATGATAATAATACATCTATTATCCTATTATATCAGTAATACTTATCTTAATTCTTGATTCCTAACAAACCTTTTCAGAATTTCAATGCATTTACATTATACATAGAACAGACTTATTCTGCCATGATGTTTGCTTAATTTCTTAGCTACTGACTATGCATTTCTTTCTGATTTTTAATGCATAGCATATTCAATGCCAAGACCAATTTTTAAAAAAAGTGTGGTGGCTACATCATCAAATTCTACTTTAAAGCACTAATGTTACGATGGTGATTTTCATCCATTTATGTTTCTATGAATGACCTTCATTTTGTTATTCTAAGACCAACACTCACAAAGAGAAAGAATTACGATCATCTTTCAGAAGTATGCTGCTGAGATTAGTGTAAGTAAATAGTGAAGTATTGTATAATCAGCATTTACAATAATTGACATTATATTCACTATACATATTCACATTGTAAAACAGAGATATGAACTAAATCAATAGAAAAGAAATTGAGTCAAATAGAGATCAAAGGAAAGAGCAATTGTAGGAATAACTCTCAAGTCCTAAAAAGTGATCAACAGAGATCAATGAGCAGACATCAGTAAAAGATATCATAGAAATTATTAGACAATAAAAATAGAAATGAGCAGGACAAATAGCTAAAAGCAGAAATATCACTTAGTGCAAAAAGTTTAATAGAATGGTGTCTAAGAAATAACAAGTGTTGTAGGAAAAGATCTGATGATAGATTGAGAGGGTGGAGTTTGCTGGTAAACCATAACAAAGATATGAATAATCATGAAGGAATTAGGAAGGCTTTTGTCTAGCAGTCAAATCCAAATGATGATGATGATGAGATCTGTTCATCATGAGGAAAAAAGGTCATGTTCTTTGGTTTGTAATCAGTCTGTTTTCTCTTTTATTAGGGATTTGTGTGAAGCTTAAACAATCAAACATTTGGCATGAAACTTTACATTTTTTAATTTTCAATCAATTCCATCAGGGCTAAAGGCCAGCTAGCTTCATACTATCAGTAAAATTGTCATTTCGAGATTTGCAAAACCAGTTTTTAACTAGTGTCATGTTTAAATTACTCAATGGCAGTAATTGTTTTCTGCTCATATCATTCATTTAATTCTATTAGAAACTAGTTTGTCAGGCTTCTCCAGTTTATTTCTTATAAAAGACCTGCCTTTTTCTTTTTTCTTTTTTTTTTTTACATTTTTCTACTTTCATTACAGCTAGTTGTATATTCACCAGTTTTCAGTCTTAGTGATCTTTATTGTTTGTTTTTCTTCTTTTTCTTGCAGCGCAAATTCCAGAACCCTCTCCGTTATGAAGATGCCTATTCAAAAAGGTGAGAACTTAAAAGAGACATAGTGTTGGTATAGAGGGGCACATATTATCATTGTTTTTTAAAAGCCATAGGTTTATTTTTTTATGGGTTTCTTTCTCACATATAAAGAGAAATTACAACTGGAGAAAAAATGCTTTTATAGGGTTTTTTTTAAAATTTCAGAAATAGCTTTTCTTCATTTATAAATCTCTTTTTGTTTTTGAGAAAATATTTCAATACTATAAGACCAATGACAAATGTTGTCATATTATAGAAATTTTTTTTTTTTTTTCTCCAATTTGTATATATAATTCCCACCTAAATATTATTCATTAACTTTTTTTTATGATTTCTTGGAATTGTTTTTAAATTAATTATTTTTGAATGATTATATTTATATCTTTTGCATGTTTGTACAGAATTATTCTATTAAGAACTTTAGTTGACATAGTAATTTATATTGAGTAAAAATAGAAACAACTATTCAAATTCAACTTCTGGCTAAAGTTGTATGCATTCATTGGCAAAGATGGACCAGTCAGCTGGGGTTGGAGGATTCACCAACTGCATTACTGCAAAGGGTTAAGACTCTTACAACAAGTGTCCTGAATATGACACTAAACAATCTGATGGTAAGGTTCTAGTAATACTGGAGCTTTTGGGAATGCAGAGTACCCCTTCATTGCCATTGCTCCCAGGTCTACTCTGGCCTGGATTGGTAGCACCTGATAGGGTCCTATCTATGAGTCAAATAGAATTAAACTGTGTACTTATGCTAAACAGAATTGTTTGAAATAGAACTGTTTATATGTATAAAAATGGATTTGGTATTAAATAACCTACAATGCTTGATATGCCATAAAACCAAACCAAACCAAATCATATATATTTAATGTACATGTATAAAGAGGATCTGGTATTAAATAACCTACAATGCTTGATATGCCATAAAACCCAACCAAACCAAATCATTGGGAAAGACATGAATTCATCTCTTCTTCCCACTTCCTCAGCTATAGGTAAAATAGTAGAGCAGACTGGGCTTTTTAGCTTTGATGAGCAAGCAACTTAGCAGAAAGACAACTCTGAATTTTCTAATCAGGATCTTGAGTTCCTAATAAAATCCAAACTTGTCTTCAACTTCATTCTAACAATTCCTGACTACACCAGTGCTAAGCTGTATCAGCCCTCACACTTATCTTGACATAGAGAGGGGATACTTGCTGCATAGGCAATTGCCAGTCTTCCATTGACCCTTGCTCTAACATGTGCGCAGATTCTGCCACAGATTCCTGCATTTATATGATTGTCCCAACTATGTTCTTCAAATTGCTCTTATCGCAAACAAATACCCAACTCTATTTTATCTTAAAGGAGCTTGAAAATGATGGCTGAGAGTTAATTGCACTGAGATTGCAATTGGAACTATTTAACTACATGGAAACACATAATTAAAATTAAATTGAATTATTAGTGTTGAACAGCAATACTTGAAACCATTTAACTGCATGCAAACATATGATTGATATTTAATAGAATTATCAGTGTTGAAATGCAGTACTTGAAACCATTTAACTGTGTGCAAACAAATGAGCTATAACTCATTTGGAAATAAAGTTACCTACAAACTGCTTACTTACAAATCGTGTGTGTAAACAGGATTTGGCATTGAATAACTCACAAAGGTTGATATGCCATTTAACCAAACCCTATCCAACCCAATGACTGACAAAAAAAAGTGAGTTAAGACTTAAGCAAACCACTCTTCTATAATGATCTGTCTAGGCAGAGGTAGCAACATTGACAAAGAACTAGATGTATTTACTAAGCTCAGCTTAGTCAGGCCTAAAGTCACAAGTACTTCGCACCAAATAAGGATTAAATTAGCAATACAGTCATTATTACACACATTACATACACACAGAGTAGTGCAAAAATCTAGTTCCATAGGCAGTTCATAATGGTTTAGTATAAATTTAATTATATACCAATGACTAAATTATTTAAAAACACTGTTCCACTTCCCTATATACAATAAATTTTCAAACTTATGTGTCCATTTCCTAAACAATTTTGTAATTATTTTCACATAACCTTCCTAGATTTGTCTGTATTTATTCTTATGGTGTTCATTTCTGCTGTCATGTTATCCTTTAAAGCCTGTATTGTTCTCTCTTCTTTGGTTTAACAACCTGAAAAAAAACAGCATTAGATTATTTCCCATATTAAATGTGCGCACACACACACACACACACATGTATGTATGATTACCCAATCTCTTTGCCACAAGCAAGATGCAACATATGGTCAATTTTTAAGTAGAGTATAACTGGTTTGAAGTCAGTTTTACTTCAACTAGACTAGTAGCCATACTACAGCTAAAGACCCTTGTCTGCCCTACTATTAACTGATAACTTTCCCAAGGGCATTACTATGAAGTGAAATCCAAACAGCCTTGTCTAGTTCATTTCCTACACCAGTAACTATTATGCCCCACCATATATATATATATATATATATATATATATATATATAAAGCATATCTATTGCCAATTTTGTATGTTGATGCCACTTTCTTTCCAGAACTCAACCTCCTGCCAAACTACCCGTAGGGCCAAGTCACAAATTGTCAGCCAACTATTATTATACTCGGGATCCCAGGAGAGAAGTTATGCCTCCAGAATTATCCTACCATCCACTTAAAGCCATTGCATCTGGTGAAGGCACCGAGTAAGAAAATATAATATATATAACAACATTTTTTTTGTTTCTTTTCTTAATAAAAAATTCTCCAATGTTGCAAAGTCTTTTTAAAACAAGATGGAAGAAAATTAAATCAGTTTATAATGATTGAATAGATTATATATGCAAAGTAAGAAGTCAAGACTTGGATCAAAAGTGTTTATTTTCCAATATTTATAGTAAATATAAAAATTTATCCCAAACCAAAACTCCAGTCTTAATTCCTTTTATTTTATTTTTTTACAACTCTCCTAAATAAAAATAAAAAAAGTTTAAACTGTCCTGAAGGAATTGTAAGTCTTTTCCAAATCAAAATGTTTCTTTCCTTTATTGATTATAGTTGTTAGTAGCATTAAGAAAGTACCATGAAAATGTTAAAATAAACCAATTTATTTACATATGATTATTTAAATTAATTGCAAACCTAGTTTTCATGTGTAATTGTCAGTTTTTGAATTGAGATCTGCAGGTCTTGCAGCCAATATTCAACCAATTGGTCTCTAGAGAAGGAAAAGGAGGGAAGGATCATGAATGAAGATTTAGCATGACCACCTGTCTTATTTGAATAATATTTAAAACAATAAAAAAAAACTCGATCAAGTTTGCAAAACCGTTTTTGTTTTTTTAACTGCCAGATAAGAAAGTTGCTTGTAAAAATAACATTGTTATCTGCCTATTAAAACCAAAAAGAACATATTGAGATTTTACAATTTGTTTTCACTTGTTTTCTAAAATTCATGCAGGTACTTAAAACTTTTAATTATGACTTTTTTTTGTTAATAATACTTTTCACTTTATTTTCTATATGTAAAATCATTTGAGCATTACAATAAGAAACAATTATACAATGAAAATGTAAACTAGTCATAAAATAATAATGAAAAATTTCAAAGAAATTTAGACAAATTACAGGTGGTTTTTCAGTGCCAGATCAGGTCATTCCATAGACTCAAAAAATGGTACTTGATGCTGCCTTGCTTAACACTCAGCATTATAAGGTAAAGATCAAGTGCAGAGTGGAGCAATCCAGGGAATGAAGTAGTGCCCTCCCCTACATCATGGTGTAGTAGCTATTGAAAAGGGAGCCTTCGGGTCACCCTCAACTAAGGTCACCAACTTTAATTACTTATAATTTACTTAACAATTTCAGATATTTTATAAAAATATGCAAAATTTGTACTTGAAAACTAATCACGGGAATTCATTTTCTTGATGAAAAATTAGGACCATGAATAGAGAACTTATTGATTCTTTTAAGTCAAGAAAAGTTAATTTTTTTTAGAAATAAGAAAAATGTTTTCTACTAATTATCCTACACTACTTTTTCTTTCATTTTGTTTTTTCAGAGCAAAGGAAATAGCAAAAAAGGCCCCACCAATTCCTGGTTTTGGTTACAATTGGAACACAGGCAATAAACTCTATGAACCTAAATAAGAATACATTGACTTAGATTGGGGATGCCAATAAAATGTAAGATATTTATAGATAAAAATGTTCTGAAAAATTATTGCATTCATTTTTGTTCATATTTGAAATGTGTGTTTAAAAAAATTGATAAAATTTTCACGTTTGTGTGTTTAGTATTTATAAGAATAACATGAATAATGGAATTGTGTGCATCTAATTTATCATTTTTGTCAAGAGTTGTCAATCCTATAAAAGAAGACTTAAACCAGACAAAAATAATGAAACTGGTATTAAAATGAAGTAAATTTATTTCTCTTTAAAATGATAAGTTTATTTTTCAATATAATCACCATTATTGGCACATTTTTCCAACTATTCTACCTATTTTTCTCATTTTGTTCATGAAGAAAGTTTCTGGTTTGACCAAATTACTACTTCATAGTGAAAAATGATATATATGTGTGTGTGTGTGTGTGTGTGTGTGTGTGTGTGTGTGTGTGTGTGTGTGTGTGTGTGTTTCGGGGCGGGGGGGTATGCCGCTCTCAATTTGTCCTTTTTTTTGTTTGTTTTTTTTTTCACTCTCTTCTCACATCCACCTGTGATTGTCACTTTGAAAACAAAATACTTGGAATTGTTATTGGTCAAGTTTTTATGGAATATACCTGCCCATTGGCATAATGGTTAGAGTGTTCACCAATGGTCCGGGAGACCAGGGTTCTATCCCAGGTTGAGTCATACCAAAGACTAAAAAATTGGTAATTGATGCCTCCTTGCTTAACATTCAGCATTATAAGGTATAGATCAAGCGTAAGTGGAGTAATCCAAAGAAAGGAGTTGCCCTCTCCCCTATACCTCAGTGTAGTATCTATTGAAAAGAGAGGTCATCTTTGACTACGGTTGCCAACTTAACAACTTTGATGGAATAGTGAAAATGCAGTTTTCTATTTACTATATTTTATAGATAAAATCAAGACTATTTAAATTTTGTATTATTTGAAAGAGCTGTAATTGAATAATTTCTTCAAAACTTAGTGATTTAAAACCAGATTTATTTGTTTAGAAAATATTTAATTTCAAAAGTTGAAGTTACATTTCTGGTATTTTTAGTGAAGTTTTTTGGATTTTTTTAAACTTCTCTTTTTACAAAACTAATGACTGAACATACCATTTACCCCACTGGGATTGCATCATTAACTTTAAGACTATATATTCAACCGAAGTAATTTTCTTCCTTTTTCTTTTTTTTTTTTTTTCTATTTCTTTTTCCCTTTCTTTTCTCTCCCCTTATCTAATTCATTTCTTTACTTTTTTCTTCCCCTTTTTTCTCTATCTCATTTTCTCTTTCTTTCTTTCTCACTCCCTCCTTCCTTCTCTTTCTCTCTGTCTCTCTCTCTCTCTCATTTGTGCCCCGCCTCCTATTACCAAAAAATTCTAACTGAAAACACCTCCATATTACTCAATGAAAAAAAACAAACAAAAACTCCAAATTCATGAAACTCTATATAGAAAGATCAACAAACCTTCCTTAAATAAGATTAATTTCAAATGTTGCAGCTGCATTCTGAAATGGCTTTTAACATTTTTCCTACCAATTCTTCTTACCTCTAGTAATGTTCTTCATTTTCATAATTCCTCTCCTACTTGTTTTTCCCCCTATTCTTTAAATAAATGTATATGACTCCTCATATCTTTATCATTTCACTGTTTGTTCTTCTAAAGATTGCTCCAGCTGGGGCTGAAAGTATGACACCTTTTTGAATTCATTCCATCCAGATGTCAAATGACTCTTACAAAGAATTGAACAGATCACTTATAAAATAGACAGAAGCAAAGTGTCTTTCTCTTTTAATCAAATATGTTTAAAAAAAGAAAATGCTGCATATATATATATATATATATATATATATATATATATATATATATATATATATATATATATTTTAATTTTCCAGTCTTTCATCTCTCTCTCTCTCTCTCTATATATATATATATATATATATATATATATATATATATATATAGAGAGAGAGAGAGAGAGATGAAAGACTGGAAAAATAAATTGTCACATTCTGCGATAATGATAACTTCATCAGAAATGAAATTTTATTTCACAAAAACAAAGTCAGTACATGACATGTATGTATGTATGTATATGACTGTCCTAATTACTGATTATTTATTTGTACATCTAAAAGTTCCTTCTGAGGTTTATACAAAACTCCAACTTTCTTAATTACAAAAAATAGAACATTTTTAATGTTATGATGAATATGAATCTAATAGAATTGCCAGTCAATCATTTGTGATTGCCTCTAAATTTACTTTAACCTAAGTATCTAATGTAAAATTCACCTGATAACAAAATCATTTGAAGAGACATCAAGTCTTGAAGTTTTAATAGATAAGCTTATCTATTCTCAACAATTTATCTGATTATGCATTGAGAAGTTAAAAAGAAAAATTCAGATAAGATTTTCCAAGAAACCAACTGAAAGATTGAAATATGCTTATCTTAAAATAAATTTTCAAAAAAATCCTTATTCGTATAAGAAATATTTTAGAATATTTTGAAAAGTCATTTAACTAATACTCTGATAACAATAAAAGAGAAAAATTTTCACTTGGCTTTTTATAAAAGCCAAATTTCTGTTAATTTTATGATCTGTTATTAAATGTGGTTTGGAGCAGTATCTACTGCATGTGAACTAGACATCAACATAGATATGTATTTACTGTAAAGTTGAAATAAAATGACTTGGAAATCTTTTTTTATATTTAATAGTTAACCTTTACAATTTGAATCAAATAGACATTCCCTCCCTTAGCTCTTCAGAACATCAACCATCTTACTCACAAAACTCACACACACACACACTATATCGGTAAGTACATCAATGAGGCTGTAGTCCATAAAAAAAACATTTATGTGAACCCTGAAAATGTATTTTTTTTGCAGCAAATGCTTATATTTCAGTGGAGGTGTACACTTGACATTCTAACTAACATGCTAGACTGCCATAAGTGAATACGTCCATTTTTGAACCCTGGGGAAAGGTATGAATATCCCTATCAACCCAGCTATGGGTTGTACAACTACTGTCCTTTTACATGGATGGTTTTGACATTAAATAACCCACAAAGGTTGATATGCCATTAAACAAAGAAATCAAACCAAACCTTATATTTCACCATAATCTCCCACTTTACCAATGCATTTCATTAAGTACTTTTTTATTAATCACAGATTGAACATTATACAATGAAAACTTCAGATCAAAACAATTGTCATGCTCCTGATGTAATACTTCAATCTCATAGAATTTTGAAATGTTTTTACTATAACTTGAATCAACATATTTTGTAGCAAACTTAAAAAGAAAAAAATAGTCTCACCCTTAAGATTAGTTACATTTTCCCCTACTAGACTTCTCTTGGTCTTCTAAAAGTTTTTTTTTTTGCCATGTCTCAAAGCTTAAAATGTGTCACAGAATCTTCAAAGGTCATTTGAGTTGTTGGAATTGTTATGTTGGGTGTACTCCAAAATGAAATATTCTATTTGCTAAAGATTTATCTTTACAAAACAAATCAGAACAATGCCTTTTTCCTCTTTGATACCTCAATATCATGGTTTTGTTTCTGTGTTTAATGGTTTATCAACCTTCATGGATTATTTAGTGCCTAAGTCATCCTTGTAGAATAGTAGTAGCACAATTTAACCTATAGCTCAGGATATAGGGAGGTTCATACTTTTCCCAAGGGCATTATTTCAAAAGTGAATGTAATAGCTCAACTGGAATTTGAACTCACTACAATATTGTTGTTCAATACTGATTAGCCACTGATCAATGGGGTCTCTCCTCATAAGATATTGCTTAGACAACTAGTTTGGCAAGCCATTAATACTGTTTATACTCATATACCTGACAACATTCTGCAACCTAAATTTTTACCAAATATTGCAGGGAGGGGTGAGTAACACCATACACAATTCACTTTTCCTTCTCCTAAATTAGTTGCTATACAGTTGTTAAAGAGCTCAGTCTGTCCTTCTATTTACTCATTGCTGGAAGAATAGTTGGATTCATACCTTTCCTAAGGGTATTAGCATTTCATATAATAACATGACTGTGCTCTGAAACAAATGTAACTTGATGTTTTTTTTATCTTTTTTGTGTAAATTTTAAGTGTTCAAACAGTAATTTAAGACTTTTTGCACCCTTAGTATAAAAAGTTTTTGCTAAACAACCTAATATTTTCTTTTAGTGTATACTAATTCTGATAAAGTACTTGGAGCATGTGGTGTTGTTTCTTCTGTTGTCAAAAATTTTAAGATCTTGTGTTTAGTCAAAGGACAGGCTGGCTTTTTTGTTGTGGCTGTTGCATATTTTTAAATGGCACCAATCAGAAAGTCAGAATCTGGAATTCTGATTTTCAAAGCAGGCAGGTCCTTTATTTTTTGCAAAAAAAAGCACAGCACAATCCTCCTTTTATTAATTTGATGTTGTCCTATACAAAGCTGGAATTGTTGTATATTTTCCACTTGGCCTTGTACTAAACTTAGAAAATATCATGGTTTATGAGAAATAGCTTGGTTTCTTTGTTTAAATGCATATCAACCTTCATGGGTGATTTAATACCAAAGCCATACTTGTAGAAGGTGAGTAGTGTTAGTATTTAACCCATAGCTGGGGGATAAGGGGGTTCATGCCTATTCCAAGGGTATTAGTCTGAAAGTGAACATAATAGTGTGACTGGAGTTTGAACTCACTTATTACAATGTCACACAATAGTATATTAGCCACAACACCACCTTTTCTCTCTGCAATAAAAAGAGAAAAGTAGAAAAGTGTAGAATGCATATCAAAAGGTGAAGGGAAGTAAACAGTCTGAGTAGATTAGAGATAAGAGAGAGTGGGAGATAAATAAAGAAAGAAGAGAGAGAAAAATCTTAAAAAGGGAAGAAGAATAGACTAGAAAACAAATAGTGAAAATTGGTTTAATTTGGTGGGGTTTTTTTTTATAGCATATCAATCCTGGTAGGTTATTTTATGCCAAATCTTATGATTTGTAAGTGAATAGTTTATAAATTTTAAAATAAGAACATATTTGTTTGAACAAAATAAAATGGTTTCAAGTATTGATACTCAATATTAATAATTCTATGTATCAAGTATTCTTATCTAATATGAACAGCTGTCTGGTTTCTAATAACTTTCCACAAAGCTCCAGGAGCCAAGCCTTACCATCAGATAGTTTAGTGTCATACCTAGAAGACTCCTTACTGCTTTGTAGAGGTGCAGTCAGCATATTTTACAGCCCTAGCCAAGAGTGAAATAGTGAAAGAAGAAGTGTGTAGATTTCACACATTTTAAATGATATGAAATTAAGAGAGAGAAGCTTAATTTAATACTGTACAATATCAAATGAGGGTAAGAAATGGAGAGGGTTTCCATCTCTTGAAAACAAGCATTTTAATATTTTACCTGGGCTTAGACATCAAGCTCTAATGCTAAAGAAGATAGAAGAAAAATGCAAGTACGGAGATGCTGTTGCACCAATCTTATAAGTAAAAAAAGCTTTCAAGTCTGCTTTGAAAATCAGCATTAGAAGTATTGATTTTTTTTCCTTAGCATTGAAGATGGACATCAATTGGAAAAATTATTGGTAATTACTATGGTAAGCTTAGGTTTGATGAGGAGGTAGAAAGGATTGGTTTAGTTTGATTTAATTTTATGGCAGATCAACCATTGTAGGTCATTTAATGCCAAATCCTTTTTATACAGATACTAAATATATGATTTCTAAACACATTTTGTTGATAACATTTTTAAATGAGCCTGAGCCCCATTTTTTTTTACACACAGCTAAATGGTTTCACTTAATTTCAAATAATTCAGTTTAGCATAAATACAGTATTTTGTTGACACACAGTTAAATGTAAAACCAGTTCTATTTCAAACAACTCCTTTTAGTGTAAATATATAGTTTAGTTCTAGTTAACTCATAGATAGGACCCTATCAGATGCTACCACTCTAGGCAAGAGTGGACCTGGGAGTGATGGCAATAAAGAGGTACTCCACATTCCCCAAAGCTCAAAGATCACTGGAGTCTCACCATCAGATTGTTTAAAGTCACATCTAGGAGACTTGTTGAATGAGTTTTATTCCTCTGCAAAGATGCAGTCAGTGTATTCTACAGGCCCAGCCGACTGGGCCAAGGTAAAATGGTGAAGGAACATTGTGTTACATGGTGCATTCAATAAGTTTCAAGACTTTTTTTGTATGGGTATTTAGAATTGTTGTAGACTCTTGAAAATTCAGTATGTTATTGCTATACATCTTATGAGATGACTGACCAATTTTTATGATTTCAGCTTCAAATGAACAACTACAGCAGCAACTGGAATACACCCTACTAAAGCCTGTCACAGATGGTGAATTTCAAAAATGCAATCTGGACGTGCGGAAGAATGGTGTGCCATAAAATTCTGTTTTAAACTTGGAAAAAATGCCACAGAAACGTATGGAATACTTCAGACTGCATTTGGAGCATCTTGTATGAATCGAGCATCAGTTTTTGAGTGGCATAAGAGATTCAAGGAAGGCAGGGAGTCTGTGAGGGATGATGAGAGGTGTGGGAGAAGTAGGGAAGTCAATACACCAGAGTTTATTGGCCAAAGGGTTAGTGTTAGGGTTACTATGTTGAGGTTTTAAGGGAGTTCAGGAAGAGATTCCGTCGGAAGAGGCCAGCACCCTTCAAATCGTGTCGGTGGCATTTCCAGCAGGACAATGCACCAGTCCACAACTCCATCCTTGTCACACACACTATTTGGCCAAGATGGGCATCAAGACAGTTCCTCACTGTCCCTATAGTCCAGACCTTACTCCCTGTGACTTTTGGTTATTCCCTAAGCTCAGAGGCTATTGTTATGAGACAATTGAGGAGATGAAAGAGGCTGTGACGAAGGTCATTGACACGCTTACACAAGCAGACTTCCATGGGGCCTTGCAGAAGTTGTTGGAATGGTACAACAAGCGCATTGCAGCCGGAGGAGATTACTTCGAAGGGGACTAGAGTTTCATGTGTGTACTATCAATAAAAGTGCCCATACGAAAAAAGTCTAGAAACTCATTTAATGATCCTCGTATATTAAACTTTTGGTTATTAGTATCTAATGTAAGTAAACTTGGCGACCTTAATCAAGGGCGACCTGAAGGCACCCTTTTTAATAGCTACAACACTGAGGTGTTGGGGAGGGCGCTACTCTTTTCCCAGGATCACTCCACTTTACCCTTGATCCATACCTTATAATGCTGAGTGTTTATTTGATTATGTCATTATGAAACTAAAAAAAAAATTAAGATATAGTTGTGAAATTACTAAATTTCGGCTATAATACTAGGGTCATTAAGGTGAATTTTGCGTAAGGAGTTGGCAATAAGAAACATTGTTTACAATTGCACCTTTTTCAAGGAAGTCATTATTCATGGGTTCTTTATGTCCCAAAAGACTGTTGGCATGATCTTATTTACTGACTGCTGTGCCTGGAACTTTTTCATCACTGGAGAGTCAAGGTGTTTCTATTCCATGGATTATGTTTTCAACCCAGGCTGGTAGAGGCAAACCCACTTTATTACATTTATAAACATTTTTTTTAACTAACCCATGATTCTCCAGGCATGTCATACATTCTTCTGTAAATTTCAGACACCATAAATTTGATGATAGACCTCTATTCAAACCTGGAGCACTGTGTTTAATTTGCTGCCATTTTCTATAGCTTCCGTACAAATACTTTTGCCAAGGGGTAAGACCTCACCTCTCACTAAGTGTCCTGGATATGACACTAAACAATCTGATGGTGAGACTCCAGTCTTGGAGCTCTGGGGAATGTGGAGTAATCATTGTCATCTCTCGCAGTGGTAGCACTCAATAGGGTCCTCTGTATGAGTTAAATAGAACTGTTTGACATTTAAACTATGTGCAAACAAATATCTTATGTTAAATTGAATTGTTAGAAATAGAACTGTTTTGACCATTTAACTGTGTGCAAACAAATGAGTAATATTGAATAGAATTATTAGTGTTGAATAGCAATACTTGAAACACTTTATCTGTGTGCTTTAATTGAATTATTAGTATTACATAACAATACTTAGAACCATTTGACTGTGTAAATGAATGAATAGTGTTGAATAGAAACACTTGTAACCACTTCGCTGTCAACAAACAAATGATTGCCAAGTCGGCTGGGGCTATAGAATACACCAACTACACCTCTGCAGAGGGGTAAGAACCCCCCACCAATGAGTGTCCTGATATGACACTGATCTGATGGTAAGACTCCAGTGATGCTGGAGCTTTAGGGAATGCAGAGCAACCTTCATTACCATTGCTCCCAGGTCTACTCTGACCAGGAATGGTTGTACCTGATAGGGCCCTATCTATGGGTTAAATAGAACTAACTGCATACTTGTGCTAAACTGAATTATTTGAATTAGAACTGTTTGACTAAACTGAATAGCTTGAAATAGAAATGTTTTTGACAATTAAACTGTGTACTTACATTTAAACTGTGTGCTTATGCTAAACTGAATTGTTTGAAATGGAACTGCTTTTGACAGTGAAACTATGCTTACACTAAACTGAATTGTTTAATATGGAACTTCTGTACTTATACTAAACTGATTTAAAACTGTTTGACTAAATCGAATAGCTTGAAATAGAAATGTTTTTGACAATTAGACTGTGTACTTATGCTAAACTGAATTGTTTGAAATAGAACTATTTGCATAAAAATAGATTTGGCATTAAATAGTCTACAAAGGTTGATATGCCATAAAACCCAACCAAACGAACAAATGATCAATATTGAATAGGATTATTAGTGTTAGATACCAACAATTAAAACCATTTAACTGTGTACAAATAGTAGCAATACTTGTGTTCAAACAAATTAGTTGTAACTCATTTAAAAATGAAATTACCCACAATCTATTCACTTACAAATTATTTATGTATATCCATTTAAATATGTGCCAACAAATGACAAAAATTGATATGCCATAAAACCCAACAAACCAACCAAACCAAACAAATGACTGATGTTAAATTATTACTGTTACATTGCAACACTTGAAACCATTAAACTATGTATAAATAAAATGAGCTCAAATTCATTTGGATATTTTTTCTACAAACTATGCATTTACACATCATGTTTTCTTTATATATGTATACATAGGATTTGGAGGTGCCCGTGGTGTAACGGTTATCGTCATAGGAAATGGACACGGCGACTCGAGTTCAAATCCTGGACGAAACTGATTGCATTTCACATAGCACTAATATCCTTGGGAAAGGTATGAATCCAATTATTCTCCCTCCAGCTATGGGTAAATAGTAGGACAGACTAGGTTCTTCAGCCTTGGTGAGGCAACTAATCTAGGAGAAGGGAAACTCTGAATTCAAACCTGTTAAACTCCGCTTAAAAATTGACCTTGTGTCATATCCTACCCGAGCGGAGGGGTTGGGTAAATAGGATAAACAGGATTTGGTATTAAATAAAATACAAGGATTGATATACTATAAAACCCATCCTAATATTTATTGCTTTAATTTGCCAACCTAATGATAATTTTAAAAAATAGTTCCTAATACACACTAATACCCATGAGATTACTTTTCTCTTCTGCCAAATAATTTCAGTTAATGACCACTGAAGACCGTTTCCATCGCAACATAATCTAGCATAAAAGAAAAGGCCTGCAGAAAAGCCTAGTGATAGGACCTGTCTCTAAAGGACATTTCCTTCAGCGAACCCAGAGTTGCATTGAAGGCAACATTGCAAGAAAGTACACAACATACAATGCTCCAAACTTACTTGCTTACATATAGGCATGTCAAATAATTTCACACCACCAACAACTTAGGAATACTTCTCAAATATGTAAATCTCTCACAATCTTTCTATTAGAAACAGAAAACATGTACGATTTCAACTTCTTTGTTTAATGGTATATCAACCTTCCTGGGTTATTTAATGCCAAAGCCATCTTTATAGAAGAACAGTAGTGCTACTATTTTACCCATAGCTGGGGGTATAAAGGGGTTTCATGCCTTTTCCAAAGATATTTGTCCGAAAATGAATATAACTGAAGTTCGACAGAAGTTCGAACATGCTTAATAAGATGTCACAGTCCAGCACGTTAGCCACTGCATCATGAGGAGTCTCCTTCCCGCACACGTACATATGATAAGGAAATTTCTACATCCGTTCATTTACTTTGTCCATGTAAACAAATATGTTGTTAATTGTTTGTAATTGTTCTTATAGCTATCCTGTATAAGGAAACAACATTTTTCAAGCAAACAAACATTCCTCCACGATATGGTGTCTCTAATGTTATCTCATAGCACAGATAATTTCATTCTTCAATCTATAATCTTTAGGCCTCAGCAATGGGGACCACAACATGTTTCTTTCTTTTATGTAGGATTATTATTTATTTATTAATTGGCTGTATATTTATAGTTTTATTTTAACGCTTAGCTTAAAGGTACATTTGAGGCGAGAGAAGGGACAAGGAATATTATGTTACGCCAATTTTTCAACTGGGGAGAGAGCCAACTTAAAAACAATATTTGAAATCTGAGCTTTTACTTTGGCTGAAACACTGACTTCTGACACCGGTGCTGCTACAGGTTTGTCTCTTTGAGCTTTATTACCACTTCTCCTCCTACTCTTTCTCCTACTCTCGTAACGTTAAGTTACAATGTGAACAGATTAGGGAATGGAAACAACAGCCTTCGTACTGTCATAATAAGAAAGAAAGAAAGAAAGAAAGAAAGAAAGAAAGAAAGAAAGAAAGAAAGAAAGAAAGAACCAAACAGGTGAACATGTTAGGAATACCACTAGAGATGCATATGTGGCGCCGTTTGTCTCCCGAAATTTTCCTTCAAACCTTAGATCAAGCTGCATATGAGTTATTTATAAAGCTCACAACAATAATGGAATGATAACCATTTTTACATTCTGCCAAATTAGATTGGGGGAAAAGTAACCTCTTACACAAAATTTGAATTCGAGTTCCACATACTTAGGAACCCGTTTTGAAGGAGCTATACCCTTCCAATTAGGCCATGAAAATTCATTACAGACAAAGTTCAAATTTAATCCCTTTGCTTCATAGTCATATAAATACATAATTCCATTCGTATAAGAACAAAGTCGCTCTATGATTGGATTTGACCTTTTTCCCGCTGGCGAGTCTCTGGATAAATTGATAAGTTTCTGGAAATAGATTCGAGTGGGCTTTGGTATTGACAAATTCAAGTTTTTTCTTGTATATGTGTCGTATCTATGTACCAAAACTCGTTGTCACGATTATTTGAGTGTATGGAACACAATTAGGGCACTTGTTGCGGAGGAAATGTATTATCGTTTAATATTTCCTCGTTTTAAAACAATATAAAACAACACTCGACAAATTAGCAACATATTTATTGCCGAGCAAAATGAATGGAATGAATACATAAAAACGTTATAGAGAAAAGTTCTATCATGAAGTTGAAGAGTCTTTTGTTATAAGTTAAAGGTCCTTACTAGAATAGTAGTTGTTGAGTAAAGACTTACGTCAAACTATATTATCATGCATCATAGGACAATGTTTGCTGAGCCTAAGAAACCCTTCGTGGAAAAACGAGCGTGCTTCTGGTTGTCGAGGCAGGACCGTAGAGAGGGGCAGGCAGGAGTCCTTGTAACGTAGTGGCTAACATGTAGGACAGTGACATCGTAGTAAGCTAGTTCGAATTCCAGTCACGCTAACACGTTCGCTTTCGGACTACCACACTTGGGAAAGTATGAACCCCCTTATCCCCCAAGCTATAGGTTAAATAGTACCTTCTACAAGGATGGCTTTGGCATTAGAGAACCCACAAAGCTTGATATGCCATTAAACAAAGAAACCAAACCAAATAAAAATAGATTAATCTAAAAAAATATCAAATTTTAAAAAATTGTACATGGGAAAAATCAAGGTAAGTTTTTAGTTTGGTTTAATAATGAAAACAGGCCAGTCAGAGTGAAGGTGTAAGGGGGTAGGGTCCTACTCTTGGAAATCAGCCCCACCCACCCAGGATGTAATGAAACAATTAGAATTTCTCATAACAAATAGAAAAATGTGGAAATGAATAAAAACCAACAAAATTACCAGATGTGAAGTTAGAGTGCATGCAACCATTCAAACCATACAGTATAAAAGGCAGGTAAGTTCGGAGAAAGTGGCGTTTTTTGGTGGGGACCGGGGGGTCAATAATTATCGTTTAAAATTGGAATCATCGCAGATTTTAAAGATTTAATGATCAAAATAAATGAAAAATTAAAATTAGAAGAATGAGTCAAAAGTTTTGCAATATTTTGGTAACAAGTGCAATTCGGATGCTCTTTCCGAGATTGTGAAGGTGACAAACCACACTGAACTAAGATATACCGAACTCACCTGATTCTCTATGAGTGCTATTCGCCGGACTTGTCTCTAGGAGACGGTCTCGGAATCCTCGATTGTATGCCTACTTATCTTACCTTTATCCTAAAGTAAAAAGGACGCAGATGCCCTGGCGGAATTTTTGTGTGAATAGCATAACAGAACATGTACCTGTTTTCTAAAGTAAATAGAACTTAGGTATTTACTCAGCGTAGGTGCCACGTAAGAAGAGTGGATGGCATGCTAGATAGGAGGCATGTCTACGTGCAAAGCATTGGTAGAAGGTGAGACTACGAGATTTCGTGGGCGTCCGGAAAATTATATAAACCAAGGAAGATTCTGAACCAGGAAGAACGAAGCAGAAAGGCAGAGAAGTTTCACAGAAAAACCGCACTGTCACCCCTGTGTGTGTGTGTGTGTGTGTGTGTGTGTGCATTTCATCCATCTCCGACTCTCTCTCTCTCTCTCTCTCTCTCTCTCTCTCTCTCTATCCATACGTAAATTTCGGGTGATAAAATAAAAAAAGAGATGCCGATTATATCTTTAAACATCAGCGTTGTTGTCTTTCTCTGTAGACAACAGGAAAGCCTAGTTCGAACTCATAAAACATAAGTTCCCGAATTAGACTATGCTGGACGTCCGGCTCATTAGCCTAGTGGTTAGAGTGTTCGCCAATGACCCAGTAGACCGGGGTTCAATCCTAGGTCGAGTCATACCAAAGACTCAAAATGTGGTACTTGATGCCACCTTGCTTTACACTCAGCATTATAAAGTACGTATCAAGGGTAAAGTGGAGCAACCCAGAGAAAGGAGTAATGCCATCCCCTACACCTCAGTGTAGTAGCTATTGAAAAGGGAACCTTCGAGTCGCCCTCGACGACTATGGACGTTGATCTGTGCTGCTTTCAAATCATGCAAGATTTTAATCAAGGTACGTGTCAGCGCACCAAATACCACGATACTACTTACCAGAGTAGGTACCTGCCATGGCTTGAACTGCTTCGATCACATCATGTAAGCACTGCAAACTAGCACATACTACCAAAATATTGCAAAACTTTTGACTCACCTAAGTAAAAGTTAAAAACGAGTGAATGAAATACGTATCTTTGTGTTGTATTGACTTCACTCTACTGATCTACGTATGTGGTATATGCCTTACGCTACAATCGGTCAGCTCCCATCCCCTATCCTCACTTCAGTTCGTTTTTTACTTCACTTCACTTCACCTCTCCTCCAGCCGATCGTCTTGTCACCCGGGTTGCCATCTTTAATTTTATCCATCGATGAGGAATAACAATGCGACCAACATTTCATTGGCCCAGTTGGCTGGGGCTGTAGAATACACCGACTTCTTCTCTTTAGAGGGGTTGTAGCAGAAAGAACCTTGTATTTTTTTGTTTGGCGCGTAATTTAATTTGACCGTTAGGATTGCCGAAAATTTTCACCCAATCAGGATGACTTGTCCTATTCAACCCGAACCATTTTTTCTAGCAGCACCAAAAAATTGAAGAAAGCCCGCGAATCTCTCTCTCCCTCAGAAATCGTCAATAGAAACAGACGTTTTATTGTCTGCTCTTGAATAGCGACAGCAGCGTCAACCACTATGAGGAGAGCCATCTAGTTTACGGACCCCCTTGCGTCTATTCTTCTAGACCAAGGGATCCTAGTTAAAAACAAATTAGATGATACACTCCAACAACTTCCTACCTTCTTTCCTTCCTACGAGACTAGCTGCATACCAACGTAAACCCCTTACTTCATGCTGCCATTAAAACTTTCATTTAAAACCAAACGACGTCTTCGTTCTGCTTCACCACCTTTATTTTCCATCAACATTTAGTGAGGGGATAACAACCAACGTAATAACAACGCTACCAACGAAATACCAACGCAACCAACGTAATACCAACACAACCAATGTAATACCAACGTAACCAATGTAATACCAACATAACCAACGCAAAACCAACTTAAACCAAAAACATAATGATAATATCCCCATTGCTATAGGGTAAGACCCCTGCATCGAGTGTCCTGGATATTACACTAAATAATCTGATGGCGAGGTTTCAGGAATGCTGGAGCTTGGAGGAATGCAGAGTACTCCTTCACTGCTATCGCTCCGAGGTCCACTCTGGCCCAGAGTGGTAGCACCTGATAGGGTCCTATCTATGGGTCAAATAGAACTAAATTGCATACATACGCTAAACTAAACTACTTGAAATAGAACTGTTTTTGATATTGAAACAGTAATTACGCTAAATTGAATTGTTTGAAATATAACGGTTTTTGACAAAAACTATACTTATACTAAACTGAATTTTTTAATTAGAACTGTTTGAGTAAACTGAATAGCTTAAAATAGAAATGTTTTTGACAATTAAACTTTGTACTTATGTTAAAATGAATTGTTTGAAATAGAACTGTTGTATTTTATGGCATATCAATATTTGTGGGTTATTTAATGCCAAATCCATTTTATACCAATCAACAGTTCTATTTCAAACTATTCATTTTAGCATAAGTACACAGTTTAATTAATTCCCTCGCTAATTGTTGTTGGAAAATAAAGGGGGATAATGAAGAAGTAAGAAGACGAAAATACCGTAAGGTTTTATATGAAGGTTTTTTTTTAATGGCAGCATGGAATAAAGGGTTTACGTTTATGCTGCAAGTCTCGTAGGAAGGAAAGAAGTGAGAAAACGAAATGAAGTTATGAGAGAGTGGAGAAAGCATTTTAGCAGCTAAATGCCTGAGCGAAAAGTGCATTGTTAGGTTAAGGCATTGTTGGATGTGCGAGGGAGATATGTTCGCAATAGTGCAGCAAAAGTCGTGTTTGCTGTTTGAGGAGAGAAACGTTGAAGTCGCCGTGAGTTTGTGGTTCTGGTTGTTTCGGGGAGAAGCGTGAATGTCTCCAGAAAATGTTGCCCAGTGAAGAAGGAGCTAGGCGGAATTTTGCATCGCAGTCGACATAGCCAATTTTGGGGGTGACGTAATTGGGAACCCTTGGTCTAAGAGAAATAGACGCAAGGTGTCCATAAATTAGACAGCTTCCCTCATGCTGCTGCTGCTGCTATCGAAGAGCAGACAGTAAGACGTCTGTCCCGAACAAAGTTGTTCTGCCAAAGAGAAAGTGTTTAACGGCTTCCCTAATTTGTGCTGCCCGGAAAGATAGTCCGGAATGAATAGAATGAGTAATCGTGATTGGGTGAAATTATGCGTCGACCCTAACGGTCGAATTAAATTACGCGCCAAACAAAAATGCGAAATTCTTTCTGCTACAAATGGATACTGCCCCCTACTTGCAAGACTACTGGAGGCGAGAGACAGAATGAATTAACATTATGTAAAAATTAGAATATAGTTCCCACGTAAAATACACAAAATATAGCTGATTCAAATAAAATAAAAACCAAACATTTTTAATCAAAACTATTCTTCTAATAATTATGATAAAGCTTTAATCTTATTTTCTTTGATTTGAAAAACACACTTTTTAATAAATAAAATATCACAAGAAACTGAACAATCCAATGACAAAATTTCTTGTAATCTGGCAGGGTTAGGGTTAGGATTACACACAAATGTGAAATTTAAGGTCTTCACAATTCAACAATGGATAAAATTTATTCGGGAAGCGTTTACTGCTTGTGAATTTGACAGGAAAATTGTTTTTTGAAAAGATATCGGGTAAATCGAGTTAGAAAAATCGGGCCCCACCCACGAAGAGTTAAAATATGTAATTATAGCGCGAAAAAAAATACCAATAATATTAAAAAAACGTTAATGGTAGGTAAAAAGGGTGGACAGCTCCGTGGCAGCTGCAGACATAAAATTAGAAATCTTTGCTAAAGGACAATTATCCGATCTTACATACTGGCAAGGTTTGGTTTTGTGTTTTGGGAGTAAAAAAAAAGAAAGATGACATAATAATAATAATAATAATAATAATGGAAAAAGAGAATTTGCAAAATTGTCGACTTTGCTGTCCCAGCTGACCACGGAATAAATCTGAAGGAAAGTGAAAAGAAAGATAAGTACCTCGACCTTGCTAGAGAATTGAAAAAGCCGAGGAACATGAAAGTAACGATTGTGCCAATTGTAATTGGTGCGTTAGGCACAATAACTAAAGGATTATTAAAAGGCCTGGAAGACTTGGAAGTTGGCGGACGGGTAGAGACTATCCAAACGACAACATTACTGAGAACGGCCAGAATACTGAGAAGAGTCCTGGAGACTTGAGGAGACTTTCTGTCACTGAAACTCCAGTGAAAAACCATCAGCTAATACTGATGTGAAAAACTCTAAAGGAGTAAATGATAATAATAATACCACCAACATCTGAGACTTGCGATCACTCAGACTCCAATGAAAGACCACCAGCTAACCATGAGCTGAAAAACTCACTAAGTGTAAAAAAATAAACAAATAATAATAATAATAATAATAATAATAAAGCGGATCATAGAATGAAAACCAAAGAAAAGGAAAAGAGAGACAAGTACTTAAACCTTACCAAAAACTGAAAAACTACAAAATATGAAGATGACGGCGATAGCAATTGTAATTGGTGCTCTTAGAACGATCTCAAAGGGTTTGATAAGAGGACTGGTAGAGTTGAAAATCGGAGGATAAGCCGAGACCATCAACAGTGTTGAAATCGGCCCAAATACTGAGAAGAGTCCTGTGACCTGAGGAGACTTCCAGTCACTCAGATTCCAGTGAGAGACCATCAGCTAACTTGTGTGTGAAAAAGTCGCAAGGAATAATAATAATAATAATAATAATAATAATAATAATAATAATAATGGTATATGCACAACCCAGCACCTGTCCTAAAAAATGCCACGCATAAACTCCTATGGGATTTTAACATACAAACGGATCACCTAATCCCGGCCAGAAGACCAGACTTAATAATAATCAACAAAAAAAAAAGAGAACTTGCAAAATAGTCGACTTTGCTGTCCCGGCTAACCACAGAATAAAACTGAAAGAATGTGAAAAGAAGGATAAGTACCTCGACCTTGCTAGGGGATTGAAAAAACTGTGGAACATGCAGGTGACAATTATACCAATTGTAATTGGTGCGTTTGGAACAGTAACTAAAGGATTTCTAAAGGGACTGGAGGACTTGGAAGTTGGTGGACGAGTGGAGACCATCAAAACGACAGCATTATTGAGAACGGCCAGAATACTAAGAAGAGTCCTGGAGACTTGAGGAGACTTGCTGTCACTCAGACTCCAGTGAAAAACCATCGGCTAACGCTGATGTGAAAAGCTCTAATGAGTGAATAATAATAATAATAATAATAATAATAATAATAATAATAATAATAATAATATCAGATATAATGGTACTTACTTTAATATGAATATATAATGGTATATGATTTAATATAAAAAGATATTATAGTATAAAATTTGATATATAACTATTTTATATATCAATCGTATCATCCCAGCTATAAGTTAAATAGTACCACTGATGTTCTTCTACAAGGATGGCTTTGGTATTAGATAACCCGCGAAGGTTGATATGCTATTAAAATAAATAAACAAACAAACCAATTATATAAATTATTATAAATATTTAAACTGATATTCCATATTTAAAGGAACTTTTTTTCAAATCTAGGAAATAAACCCAAAATGCCACGCTATTTAGGTATTAATAGATTTATGTCGTTTCTCAATGGTAAACTAATGCTCAAGCATGACTAAGAATGTCATCTAGCAGTATATAATTTAAGCGTCATTAAAGATGGGGAAAATGAGTTGTGTACCGACAATATATGTTAGGGTGTCAGGACTAGTAGGCGTACCATACTTTGAGTGGCACTGCTATTGAATTTACTTCTTGTTACTTTTTCATATATACCGAAGAATGTGCTGTGTGTCATGGTTTTAAAACGAATTCTTGCAGCTCCAAGGTTATAGCAGCAGCTATGATCCCAGTACATATATACTAGGTTATTTTCAAGCATATATATTTCACGGTCTACATCAAGTTTGGCCAAGGTTATATTTATGGAGTACGTAGAGAGGTGTACACATATTATATGAGGAAAATTTTCTAGTGACGAGCAGATTTATTGTACTATGCACTATAGACATTTACTAAGGGTAGCCTAGTTCATCTGGAGGTGTTAAGAGTAAAGCTTACGTCACACAAAACTTCCGAGTGGGAAGAGCGTGATTGCTGTGAAAATAAAGACTCGCAAATATTGGCTGTAACATCTGCTTGAACACTAACTGCTAGCATCAGAGAAGGTGAAAGATAGAACAGGGACATTTTGTTGCGCCAGTCTTCAGGGTAGCCGAGTTTGTTTGTTTTAGATAAGCAGACACGCTTTTCCGATTTAAAAAATATGTAATATAGTCTTACCAACTCCATTTGGTCTTGTTTCAAGATAAGTAAATATCTGGCTGAGAGTACCCGAATTAAAAATAAGTATTAATGAAAAATATGCAATTACATTAATTATATATATATATATATATATATATATATATATATATATATATATATATATATATATATATATATATATTACTACAGTATGTGGTTGTCACTATCTCACTTGGTGGGTTAGTGGCAGACCAAATGCGGTATAATTTGGAGTGTGCTCAGTATCTATGATAAAGCTATTATGTAATATAACAATAGATACATATCTATTAGGTTTTATATATATTTGATAGCATGCTTATCTGCGACCACTGGTTTCATGTCGTCTTTACACGGCAATCAGTGTAAAGACGGCAGATAAGCAACCATGACATTAAATATATATAAAAACTTTTATATATTTGTTATATATATAGATGTGTGTGTGTGTTACCCAACCCTTCCACACGAGTAGGATGCGACACAAGGTCAATTTTTTTAAGCGAGGTTTTTTTGTAGGGAATTAATAAAAAATTAAATTGAATCAAACAAAGAAAATTATTAAGATATGCAGAAACTTCCAGAGGTCTTTGACAGGAAAAGGGACGACGTATGCGTAAAGAAAAGGGGATCTCCCGACAAAAGGAGGAGACTCATTTGCTTTCAGGCAGTGATCGGCGAAGTGACAACACCTTGCTAACCGGTGGAAGACGCCACGCATTTGTCTTTGGACGAAGCGTTGGCTGGTCCTTTCACTAGTATCAACCCTCTCGGTTAACAGTATGCCGAAATATAAAAGGCTACAAAATGGAACTACGAACTAAAACACTGGACTTCGACAAACTCCCAAAAGCGACTAACCATTGTTGAAGCTTTAAAATACCAAATGAGGACACACATATACCAAGAAACGATTAGCGTATTTTTAAACACCTTGACTGGGGGATTCAACCATTTCAATTGTATTCAGAGAAAATTCCCTCACCCATTGAATGGTTGTTGAATCCAGGAAATAAAGGAAAAATAAAACAAAACGTCTTCGTCTCCTATCTGTTGCTGTCTTCTTTCGTATAATTCTTTTTGGGCTCTCTTGTTCTGGGAGTTACATCAACGAAACAACATGGGGTAAAATAAAATAACCTCAGAATCGAGTCAGATATCAAACGGCAACACAGCTTGCCCCTTGACCATCGCCTGACCCCATAGTTTAACAGGTTTTCATTCAGAGTTTTCCTTCTTGCAGACCGGTTGCCATACCAAAGCTAAAGAGTTCAGTCTGCCCTACTATTTTGCCTATATGTGGAGGGAGAAAAGTTGGAGGCATACTTTTACCAAGGGTATAGGAAATGATGCTATTTCCTTGTCAAGAGAACTTTCTGGAAAAAACGGATCAAAATTGGCGCTAAGATCTCCAACTAACGCCCACGCAGATGTTTAAAAAATAAACAATTGAAAATGTTTTTTTAGGACCAATAGGAGGTCTCTAAAATACGCGACCAAAGGATTTTCGAAAGCCAATGCGTGTGAGCGGGATCCACCTTGATGCTATAAAAACACAATTTTCCAGACAACACAGATCAGTTACTCACGCCAACCCGGAGTGATACGTACTGTTTTCTCAGTGGCGCCGTGTTTGTTTGATCTTCAAACAACGGTGTCATGTTATAATTTCAAGTTGGATAAAGATCTTCATCCACGCTGGACTCAGAACTGGTCTTTACGGTCGTGACTTGATACACAAATCGCTGTATAACCTTCTACATTTCAGCTCCCAATAAAGAAATAAATTTCTTTATTTTTGTAGCACTATTGTTAATATTGTCTTTTCATTCACTCATCAGAGTCTCTCTACACCATCTGGAGATAAACTTTGTATTCCATCATAAAAAGAACAATTTTAGTTTTGATTCGATTAATACTTCAAGGAATTTTCCGATATTCTTGAAACTGAGTAAAACAAAAGATAGTCTGTAGATGACAGATTTGATAAACGCAAACACACACACACACACACGCACACATATATATCTGTATATGTGTGTGTATGTTCTACATTATATATAATATATATGATATATTATTTATTATAATATATATATATATATATATAGCGAGGAAATATATGTTACGTGTGGTTACGTTATTTCCTCGCTAAGTTTTAAGGTAAATAAATGAGAGAAGAACCAAGAAGTCTAAAAGTTTTTATGATAGTTTTAATGGCAGCGTGGGATAAAGAGTTTACGTTTATGCTGCAAGTCTCGTATGAAGGAAGGAAGGAAGGAAATAGTTATGGAGTTGAGAAGGAATTTTAGCAGCTATTTGCCTGAGTGAAATGTGCGTCGCTAGGTTAAGGCATTGTTGAATGTGTGAGTGAGATATGGTCGCCATAGGTGTAGCAAAGGTCGTGTTTGCTGGTTAAGGACAGGAATGATATAGTCACCCATGGATGCGTGGTCTTGGTTGTTTGGGGAGAGAAGCGTGAATGTCTCCAGAAAATGTTGCCTAGGGATGAAGTAGCTGGATGTCTGAGCGAATTTTTGTGTCGCAGTCGACATAGCCAATTTTGGAGGTGACGTAAAGTTGTTCCTGTGTGAGGCAGATTGAATTCATCTAATTCATTATCAACTGGGAACCCTTGGTCTAAAAGAATAGACTCAAGAGGTCCATAAATTAGATGGCTTTCCTCATGGTGTCGTGATGCTGCTGCTAAAAGGAGAGCGGACAGTAATTACGTCTGTCCTGTCTGAGAAAGAGAGTGTTTAGCGGGCTTTTCCCAATTTGGTGCTGCCCGGAAAAAGGATCCGGGATGAATAGGATAAGTCATCCTGATTGGGTGAAAAAAATGCGTCGACCTTAAAGGTCAAATTGATTAACGCGCCAAACAAAAATACGAAGTTCTTTCTGCTACATATATATATACAGAATTTTTCATTCCAGATCTATGATCATTTGATGCATTGTATTTGCAAGGACGAGACAGGATTTGTCTGACATCCTACTGTGTCAGAGTGTGGCACAAGGCCTTTTTATGACGGGGGCCGCGCACGAATCGAGACTCATACGCAGTAGGTGAAAAAATTATTAACCCCGTTGGCATTCCCCAAATGGTGCGCCTCAGGCACCAAGCAATATACCCAGTCCTATTTAAGCGGGCAAAGATCTGGGGGACGGCCCCCAGAGGTCAAGGTATTGTAGTAAGTACAAGGATGAGAGATCAATTTCTATGATATGAAAAAAAGCAACGAGATTAATATGGAGCCCTCATCGAAAAACTAGTGGAACCAGAACGAATCGACTGGGCAAAGTTTTAAGAACACTTTTAAAAAATACACTTAGATGAGATCAAACAAAAAAAAAAAGAACCCACAACAAATACCTATAACACTGCCAAAAAACTTCGACATAAAATTCCAAATTTCCAATTAAAACAAATACCGGGAGGAAAAAATCAAAGATCCGCCGACCAATTCCCCAAATAAATCCAAATGTAACGTTATTGTATCATCTTGAATATTAAAATTCAAAAATTTTAAGTGATTCATGTTGTTCAGATACAAAGCTGTTTTATTCAGACCCAACATTTCATAGCAGTAAACGCAAACACGAGGGAGAGAGGAAGACCTTGAAAGGGTTCATCAATGTATATCCTTTGTAGCCACCCCACAACCCCATCTCTCACCGATCCGTACCAACGTCCTACTCCAACTTCTCTCTTTAAGTTTCAAAACTCAACTGCATCAATTTTCAAATTTTCTCATTTTTACATATTCTCTACTTTAATTACTTATTGCATCATACTTCCTAGAATCATTACATGTGTCACAAACCCTATTTCCCTACGCCGGTCGACAAGACTTTATTTGTTTATTATCAATTTACTACCTTCCCCAATGTTATATTGACGTGAGGAGTTAAACCTAGTTGCCACCTGCGCACGCGTTTGATCTTTGCGAGGAACATTTACATTCAAAGTCCTCAGCTAAATTACAATTTTACCATATAAATAAAATAATTAATATAATCAATTAATCATCCTAATTATTTTACACTAATCTCAAAAGTAAAACACATTCTAATTACTCCAAGCAAAATCGAACCTTCCTTCTGCCAATCCAAAATAAGTTGAGTCCAAACCAACAACTGAACAAAAACAATTGAAAATGTTAAACCCTTCATCATCTTGATCCAGAGATTCCTCAGCATTTAAAACAAAATCAGAAAAGAAGACTTGCGTGAAACCAAATATTAAACAAGACCATCTGGGCAAACAGTAGCAATGTAGCTCCCAAGGATCAAAACTCAAGAAAACCAAAAACCTAATTGGATCTGAAAATACAGAAACTATAAAAAACTGACAACATAATTGTAAATTTCAAATTAGTCGATATATATAAAATAGATAAATGAATGAAATAGAATAATTTTTAAAAAAATGTTTGTTTAATGGTATATCAACTTCCATGTGTCATCCCTGTAGAAAGATAGTTGTAGTATTATTCAACCCGTATCAGGGGAAATAAGAAGGTTCATACTTTTTCTGAGGGTATTAGTCCGGAAGTGAATATAATAGCCTGACTGGAGTTTTTAATTCGTAGTACAGCCACTTCGCTTCAGGGACTCCCTCCCGCCCGATTTTTTCACAGAATTCAAACGACATAAGACTTTTATTAGATATCAGAATCAAGGAATATGTTATGTAGAAGATTTAGAATAAAGAGGTGGTAATGTGATTGTTGGTTTGTATTCCATCTAGCCATAGAGCACTGTGATTGAATTAATTGGTTACGTCAACTAAAAGGTGGGATTTGGAGAATGCGGGGCACCTCTTCATTGCCATCATTCCGAGGTCCACTCCGGCTCGGAGTGGTAGCACCTGATAGGTCAAATATGAGTTAAATAGAACTCAACTGCATACTTATGCTAAAATTGTTTGAAATAGAACTGTTTTGAGATTTAACTGCGTGTGGACAAAAACTATACTTACGTTAAATTGAATCCTTTAAATTAGAACGAACTAAACTGAATAGCTTGAAATAGAAATGTTTTTGAAAATTAAACTGTGTACTTACAGTTAAACTGTGTATAGTGCTAAACTGAATTGTTTGAAATGGGACTGCTTTTGACATTTAACTGTGTGTAAAACAAAAGCTATACTTACACTAAACTGAATTGGTTGAATTAGAACTGTTTGACTAAACAGAATAGCTTGAAATAAATGTTTTTGACACTTAAACTTTGTACTCATGCTAGACTGAATTGTTTGAAATAGAACTGATTATTTGTATAAAAATAGATTTGGCATTAAATAACCTACAAAGGTTGATATGCCATAAAACCCAAACAACATAAAACCAACCTAATTGTATCAGAGAATAGAGGGAGTATAAACTGACACCATCGTTGCAAACTTCAAATTAATATCTATCTATCTATCTATCTCATCAAGTAATCATTTTTTTATATAACCAATTCTATAATTCTGTTGGTGTGAAAAACCCAGATAGTACAATTTGCAAATAAAAAATATTACACAAGTTGGTATCCGGGAAAAAAATTCCATAAAAAAAAGAAAAGACTAAAAGCATACGTACCACTTGAAAATAATCCACCAATAACATATACGAAGCAAAAACAAAAAATACCAACAGAATTCTTTAGGCTAAAATTAAAAAGTGCTCAATACATAAAGTAGAACGAAATATAACTGCCTAGAGAGTCAGAAAAAAATCCACCAAGGTTTCACCTGAACGGATCATCAGGACATTTTAGGTAAAACGCTTAGATGAAATGTCTTGAGGATCCGTTTAGGGGAAACCTAGGTAGATTTTTTCTGACACAAGAATTCAGATCTATCTATCAATCTATCTATCAGATACGTCTACAAAATAAGACCACCTACAAAGCATTCACCAATGAAACAGAATTGTCTATTAACTTTTGTCACGTGTTCATACAATTCATTTCATCACAAAAATATTTACCTACAAACTATTCGCTTACAAATCATATATATATATATATATATATGTGTGTGTGTGTGTGTGTGTGTGTGTGTGTGTGTGAATGTTATAGAGAAAGCTGTTTTACTGCTTCATTGTAACAAAATCTACTGCTTAATATCACATTGAGAATTAATATTTTTGCCAAGATTTCAACTATTTATGACAAAGTATCTTCTTTTTATCTCATCAAACTCAAAGAACTTTCTTCCCCAGTAGATTTTTGAGTTAGAATGTTGAGGTTTGTTCAAGATAAAGCCACAATTTTCGGTTTTAAATTCTCACTAGATAACCCAAGAAACCGTTTGATTCCTGTCGTCACTGCAGTCCATAATAATATTGATGTTGCTAGTTTCTAAGAGATGAAGAATTCTAATTGGCATTTCATAGGTTTCTCCATTATATCGAGCATACGAATAATTAAAAAAATAATATTCAGCCCAATCCAAACCCCACAAAAGTGTCATTCTGTGGTAAATTGGACTGGAATTTGTTTTTATTCTCTAGGAGAATTTTCAGTTTATTGCTCAAATAAAAATCACGCTATAATATGCCTTTTTAGTTGGGTTATGATAACGTGCGTGAATGTTAAATATTTCATATATATATATAGATATACCTTCCACCTGGAACATTTTATTTACTGGACGAAACGCGTCGGTAGACATTGACTAATATTATCAAAACATTTTCTCATCCATTTATATGTATTTTTCTTTCTGCTTTCTTCTTTTTACAACATAGATAAGTTCAAATGGGATCCCTTTTCTTTGTTTTCTAAATACCTCTTAAAACGTAAGAGTGGTAAGCGACAATTCATTGATTTATCTCTAATTTTTTTTTTTCTAGTACACGTCTTGTTTGTTCAAAAGTTCCTTCAATTCATCAATTTTTAAGTTCAACGTCTTCTACAGCATTTTTTGTCCTTAAGCGTAAAATATTCTATTTAAACCATCACAGTCCATTCTCAATATGTATTTGCACCTAATGCACTCTTACCATAAACTTTATTGATTCATTGTCGAACATCCGCTTCGCTTTAATAATATACGATTAGTAAACGATGTCAGTTGTGCATTTTATATTCAGTCATGATTTTCACTTCAAATAAAGTAAAATAATCGGCTATTCACAAATAGTACTTAAAGAGTATGCCAGTACAAGCTATAGAAATCTGTTTAAACTTCAAAAACACTTTTAACATTTCCTTATATTGTGTAAAATGTAGCGCTAGCTACTATTATATGATCAATATTATACATAAGTACGTCGTTATAACTTTATATAAACTGATCAGTAAAATGTCGGGATTACACCTCTTGTTTGCTGGATAGTACTTCTGGTGGCCACAAGGCGGCGTGAACAAACTTGCATACAAAAGAAGATCGCGCAAAATCAACTTGCGACAATGCCGTGAAACAGACCTGACTCTAGTCCATCCAGGACCCAGGACCCTAAAGAGCACAATCAGTAAAAAGACTGTCTAAACTTTTAAAACACTTCAAAGATTTCATAATATTGTGTAAAATATGACGCTAGCTACTTTCGCTTCAGCAATATTATACATGGTAAGTACGTTGTTATAAAGTTTATTGTTTTATCAACCTTCTTGAGTAATTTAATGCCATTTCCATCCGTTTAGAAGGACAGTAGTCGTTTTATTTAACCCATTAGTTAGATGGATAAAGGGATTCATACCCATCGAAAGTGAACGTAATAGCGCGACTGGAGTTTGAACTCGCTTACAACGATTCCGCAGTGTAGCGATTAAAACCATTACACCATATGACTAGTTCTAAGGGCTAATAATTTTGCAAACACTTTATTTCTAATAGAAATGTACTATCATTATTTTTAATAATTTTGATTCGTATTATCCTTCATCTTTTTAATTCGAATTGCTTTTTATCACAACTCACTCGAGTCGTCACTTCTACGACAGCAGAGAATCGGAAAGAAGACTAAAGAATAAGTTTCCGGCAAGGATCATGTTCCCTTTTGCTTCGAAGAGGACTGGTTCTACGAATTTGCAGGTTTACCATTTAAACCACTATGATATCACAGAAGTCGAAATAATACCAACAAAACAACCCAATGCTCAAACTGTGTCCCTGATAAAAAAAAAACCCGAGTGGGTGTTTCGTCGTACCAACGAGAAATGTGGACATCGTGAGAGAAGCAACAAGGGCAACAGCAAGAGAAAGGCAACGATTGAATAATCCATCTCCCGAACCCCTACCCCCACTCATTGCCACCGTAAAAACAACTGCTGCACCCTATACATTTCCGTCTTCCTTGTTAGCGATGAAAGAGCACCCAAAGTAAAAGGAGGACGGCAAGCCTACGTTCCGACCCCGTGCCTCTGAAACGACGTCTACACCGGCCTAAGGAAATCTGCACAGAGGAAGATTATCAAAGTGCTGGTTGGGACTGTGCATATGGCTAGAATGTACTATCTTAGCTTACATAGCAGAAATCCGGTGGCATATATAGGAAGCCTGAAATGATCAGCAGCTATGTCAGTTGCGAGTGAGGCTTTATGCAAAAAGAAATAATCAATTGGTTTGGTTATGTTTCATGGCATATTAACCCTTGTGGGTTATTTAATGCCAAATCATGTATATATGTACAGTCTATCTATGGATGACAATATATGCTCCCCTACCCCCGTGAAGTTGAGCTTCCTAGCGAAGAAAGTAATGGTTGCCACTCGCGTAAGGCAAGGCTGTTCGAATGAATTGAGCTCTCGGTAGCCGTTAAGCGGATATATGCAAACAAAACTGTTGTGATACATAAGCGTTTAAAATTCCTTCACTTACGCTAGTTTCTTCGAGGCTTTACGGTATAATCTTGGGTTGGCGTATGAGTCAGCCGGATTTCCATTCCAGCTTAGAGAATCTCGCGTATCTACCCTCACTGAAGAGTTGTGATACAACGAAACAGTCTATTTGCGGATAACTATATATATATATATGTATATATATATAATCAGTTGGGAATGATTCTATTTGAGAATATATAAGAAGATTCTTATAATTCTCTTGGGGTGCTCAATGTATGATGATTAATATATAAATTTATATATTCCATACAGAACAAATTCATATAATTGAAAATCTCAGCAAAACATCATTTGGCTATTAGAAATTTATTTCACCTGGCCACTCCGTGCGAGAAACCAACCTCTTCATATAGCCATCACAAAGTGAAGAGAAAACATTCTTTTATTAAAAGTTATAAAAATATTCTTTCAATGGATTCTTACTCATCTGAAAAAATAAATAAATAAGGAGGAGAGTGGAGACAAAAAGATATGAACAAAAAGTTGTCAAAACCAGATGTAATATCATCGTCTGGTTTTATGTATCCTTAATTATCTAAATATTTCTTAACACGACTCACAAAACCTTCAGCAACTAAAATCTTGTTAATAAATTAACCTTTTTTTTTTAACTATCTATAATAATAATGAATGTGACGGTGATATCAATTATAATTGGTGTACTTGGTCCATTCACCAAAGGATTGATAAAAGGACTAGAGGATTTAGAAATAAGAGGACGAGTGGAGACCATTCAAACTACAGCATTGTTGAGATTGGCCAGAATACTGAGAAGAGTCCTGGAGACTTGAAGAGATTTGTTGTCACTCAGACTCCATCGGAAAGCCATCAGCTAACGCCGAAATGAAAAACTATCAAATGACATCTTTTGTCAAAAAAATCATAGGTTTTATTTGATTTCCATTTAAGATTAAAATTTTGTCTTTATTTAATTTCTTGGTATTTTTATACATTTTTATTCTGAATATTGCCATTCTAATTACCGTTGAAATTATTAATATCATCATAATTATTAATCATTAATAATTATATTACTAATAGTAAAAGGTAACTATTAATACAATTATTGCTAAATTATTATTATTATTATTATTATTATTTTACTCGTTTGATAGTTTTTAGTGAATGGACCAAGAGCACCAATTACAATTGGTATCACCGTCACATTCATTATTATTATAAATAGATTTTTTTAATAAAATAGGTTAATTTATAGATAAGATTTTAGTTACCGAATGTTTTCTGAGTTGTATTTAAAATATTTAAATACATAAGGATACATGACACCAGATGATGATATTACATCTGGTTTTGACAGCAACTTCTAGTCCATATCTTTTTGTCCCCCACTCTTATTTATTTATTTATTTATTTTGTTTATTTTTTTCTCCAATTAGTAAGAATCCATTGAAAAAATATTTTTTATGATTTTTAATAATTTTCTTCTCTTCCTTGTGTGATGACCATCTGAAAAGGTTGGTTTCTCTTATGGAGTGACCGGCTTAAATAAATCTATAATAACCAAATGACGGTTTGTTGAGTTTTTCCACTTATATATATATATATATATATATGTGTGTGTGTGTGTGTGTGTGTGTGTGTGTGTGTGTGTGTGTGTGTGTGAGGTGTTTGTGACGTAATGATTACCGTTGTAGTGAAATAGATATGGTGATTTGACTTCAAATCCTAGACGAGGCATTTCTCATAACGTTAATTCCCTTGGGAAATAGTAGACTAGACTAAACTCTTTAATCTTAGTATAACAGCCAGTCTAGGAGAAGGAAAATTCAAAATTTAAACTTATTAAACTTCGTAAAAAAATTGACCTCGTGTCGCACTCTACTTGTGCGGAAGGTATTACAGGGTGACGTATGTAAGTACGTCGATGCTGCAAATATTCATAATTATGTGTGATTGACAACGGACTAGAAAAATGACAATGACAAGAGGGTAATAGTAAGATATCAAAGCTTTTATTGAGCGAATCGTATACAAAAGGTTCGTCTGGATATAGAATCCCTGCTGTTGTATCTCAGCGGTGTTGGTCGTCAGCGTGGTCGGAAGAATAGACTCGGCTGTCTAAAAGTTCTTAACGACAGCGAGTCTAAAAGATCAGGATAGACTTGGCATTCGGTACAGGTCATAGGTGTAGCTGGAGACGGTCGAAGAGGTAGACGCGTATGTCGCAAAGGCTGAATTGATCGATGTCCCAGTTTATTCAGTCCTTAGTTAACCGGGGATATGTCGACGTTACCTCGGAGTGCTAATAATAGTCCGAGCGGGATCGTCGCTCAAGGACTGGGGTGCTTGTGCATAACGTCCGTTTAGTCTCAACGGTGTTGAACACACCCCTTTCTCTTTTTGCCAAGGGGCAGGTGCTGCCAGGGGGGAAGGCCCCTTAGAACCAAGCCTATAATCTTACTTCACCCACACGGCATACGTGATGTATCTTCACTTCATCGTCAATATATTGAACTCAGTGACTGTATCCAGATCATTTATCTAATCAAACAGTAACCAGGCATGGATTCAATAAATCATGTCAATTTTTCTTTGCTTTCCATCAGCGCCGTCAGTTGGACCAATTGCTGCCAAGAAATTATGGAGGCTATGGGCCTTAGCGGGGCCCATACTCTCATCTTGTCAAATATATACAACCCATTGCAATATATATGTTCCCAATTGGGCCTCACACCTAAGTATAATCTACTCTCGGCTTGTCAAGTACACACAACAAGACATTGCAATATATATGTTTCCAAGTAGGCCCCACACTTCTTAAGGCCGGCTCTGCTTACCATACAAATTATCTACTGACTTTTCTTTAGTCTGACACAAGTAATGTGGCACCCAGTGATGATCTGATTCACTACAACAGAAAATTAGTCTACGTGGTGAGTTTGTTAACAATCACTCTCCAGTAGGCGTCCAGGTATTTACCCAACTTAACTTTGGCACATGGCCAAAAATATGCTAAGACCCATTGAGAGTTGTAATGCTATGCTAGATTAGTTTGCCGACTACTACTCTAAAACGAGACGCCCACTTATATAAGCTCAGTTTTGCAAAGTCTCGTATAAAGCGTCAAGTGAGAGGCACTCAATTAAGATTGAACTTATAGTACTAACAGATTGGTGCACGAAACAAGTTTACCAAGCATTGCACTCCGGTAGGTGCCCTGGATATTTTTTAAGCTTAGCTCACTCCAGTACAAGGCAGATGAGTAATAAAGATTTATTTAACGTTAATTTCGCAGTAGAGAGGCCAGCATGCTTATTTGTCCAGAAAATTAAATCCTGCCTTTATATCTGGATTCGAACACTGACCTCTCGTAACGATACGAGATAACGTAACTATTTCATCCACGAGGTACACCACTACAACAGGGACTATCTCACAGAAACATATTTGTTTACTAGTTTTTAACGGCAACGCCTCTGTTATTTTCATATCTGTGTTGACCCTTAAGAACCAAATGAATTCATATTTTAATTCCCAAATGGAGTGCAGCTATTTGTTGTTAAAATAACGAAATTGGGAAACAGATTCTAAAGTGTCGATTTCTTCAAGCAAACTGTACGCGAAACAATAACGATTCCTAACGGAACTCTTTGATCGTCTTATGAGTAAATATGACATAATTCTGCAATAATGCACAACACTACAAAATATAGGGATATAATTGTAGTGATCAACAAAATTCTTGCAATCTTCTTTCACTAATCTAGTTCGTGTAAAAAACTCAACTGATTTGTACACAGTGAAATATACACAACTGAAAGAATAAAGAATTGTCCGACCAATTTGCTGACATTTGACAATTCACACGAGTTCAAATGGAGAACTAAAGAAACGTGAATTTCACAGACAAGTAACCTAAATGTGTTAGTGGCTGCAAGAACCGGAAACCGAGTTTATACATCCGTACGTTGGCGATTTAAGTACAGAGATCGACGCCCACTTTTACTCACTGGTTTAGTAGTTCATCTTCGTTCTCTGGAAACACACAACTGCACACATTCCTGTTTCGATGCACGAACTGCACAACGCAGTAGATATTTCCAATTCTTTTTTTTTTTTTTTTTCATTAAGATATTGATTGAACCATGCAATCCTTTCTAATTAGTTCACCTTTTCCATGACGATTTTCCATGTACAAATATTATCTACCAATATGATATACAAATATCATGTATGAAAATCATGAAGAAATATTATGTATAAAGATCATGTACAAATATGTACTGATATCACGTACAAATATTATGTACAAATATCATGGACCAATACGTACAAATATCATGTACAAATATTATATACAAAAAATGTGTACAATCCCATTGGCAAAATTGGTAGAGTGTTCGCCAATGGCCCCGGAGACCGGGGTTCAATCCCAAGTTGAGTCATACCAAAGACTCAATGTCTCCTTGATGTCTCCTTGCTTAATACCTAGCATTATAAGGTACGGTTCAATGATAAAGTGGATCAATCCAGGGAAAGGAGTAGTGCCCTCCTGTACACCTCGGTTAAGTAGCTATTAAAAAGGGAGCCTTCGGGATGCCCTCGTCTACGGTATTTGATGCACGCCCCACCTTACGGGCATGTATGGCACTAGGCCTTTTTTTGGGTGGGACCGGGCGCAGGGCCGTAGCCCACACGCGCCCGGAGTTTGTCAAAAATACCCTCGGCCCCTTCGGCATTCCCCTTGTTAGGGGCGCCTCAGGCGCCGGGCAATGAACCCAACCTCCCTCGAAAGGGGGTAAAAGCCTGGGGGGAAGGCCCCCTGAGGCCGAAGGAAATCTCCAGGCACCGAGACACACTTGGCCAGATCCGTGCCGCAGATAACACGGCCGGCCGAAGTGCTACCCGACACCTGGAGAGGTGTCAGATCGAGATTGATCTGCCCCCTCGTCTACGATCGCCAACTTTACTATGTACAAATATTATGGACCAATACATATACAAATATCAGGTCCAAATGCTGTGTGCCAACAAAACTACAACTTTGCTGCCTTTGTCAGATGTTTTACGTTCATATTTTTAGTATTTCATTTATGAATTTATCTATTTTTTTCATTCTTATTATATTTATATATATATATATATATTGTAATGTACGTCTCTTACCTTTTTTCCTTTCCCTTCATTAAATCTTATACTTAAATATATTGCTGTGGACACTTTAATGTTCATTTTGTCAAACTATTTATTCTACCAAAATCAGAAAAATCTGGTTTTCCACGTATTCGAACAACAAAGTTTACAGTCATTCTGTAACAGTCTGTTACTGTTATTCTTCCTTTCTTTTTTTCGATTCATAAAACCTCACCAAAGAGAATTTCTACTACTACTACTACTACTACAAACTGCTTAGCCCAGTCGACTGGAACTGTGCCGACTGAACTTCTACAGAGGAATAAGACTTCCCTCCCCAAGGAGAGTCCTGGGTAGGATTCAAAACTACATCTGATGGTGAGGCTCCTGTTCCGGAGCTTTGAAGGAATTTACTTCATATACTAAGTAATGTAGCTAAATAATCAAATGGGTTAATTATAATACTTGACTTATTTATCTAATAACAATTAATTTTAAATTCCATAACTAGAATCCTATAAGCGAGAATATGATGAATTCTTTTTTAAATAACAGGAAAAAAGAAATATGCTAAATTTATCCTAATTTCATCGGAATGGAAATGGGCCTATTTTATAAATATTTGTGCTCATTTAACTGATTACTCCATATATCTACTGCATCACATAAACACAAAGCCTCGTTTTCAAATACGTGGGGTTAGGAATATATTAAATTGTACATTGGAATGGTTGCAACACAGATGTTATCTTTGTCGTTATAATAATTTATGTTAATTGGGAGTAAGAAAATATCTCTTCAAATTAATCGTATCTGTTTTACGATAACATTTTTGAATTAATCGTATTTATTTTGCGGTAACATCTTTGAACAAATCCTGGAAGCAGGATTCCATCAAAACAACATCTGCTCGGCCACTTTCTTCCCATCTCACAAATCATCCCAGTAAGGCAAACAAGACATGCTTGAACACTGCTGCCAGAGAAGTAAGCACGAGCTGATAAGCGACGTTCTCCTGTGGAATCCTACACATTGACACAATTATCAGCACGACTTGATGATGACGATGATGATAATGAGATATCTATACTAGGGTCATTCGAAAAATTCAAAGTCTCACCTCGATTTTAGATTTGTCGCACACCTCTCACCTTTGTATGGGCCTCACCTAAGTCAGACTAACCAACGCCTGACCCTGATTCAAAAAATTTTACAGTTAAAGGACACCCACCCACTGACTCCTAAAGGATAGGAATTAAGCAGTTGAGCTAAAGAAAATGAAATTTAACTTCAGCAACAACATAGATTTCTAGGGATATACATAAAAGAATCGATAGCTAGAAGCTAAAAGAGAGATAAAAGAAAAGTATAGTTAGTGAAAGGAGCTTATCCGACTAATAAACCCCAAAATATTCAGAAGCATAAGAAATCAGCCCTACCAAAAAAGACAAAATATTCGAATTAGTAGTATCTTCCCTTATAAGCACCTCTACACTCAAAGAATTGTTTTGGAAAGTTTGCATCAAAATAATAGCAAACTAAGGACTTCCTTCAGCATAGCACACATAATTGAAAAAAAAACAACTCCGTTATTATCTCTTTCCAGTATTTCTAAATTCCTGTTATCTTTGTCAAATTACTTTGTCGTTTTAATAAGTAAGTAAAGTTGGCGACCGTAGTCGAGAGTGACCTGAAGGCTTCCTTTTCGATAGCTACTACACCAAGATGTAGGGGAAGGCCCTACTCCGTTCCCTGGATTGATCCGCTGTACCCTTGATCTGTACCTTATAATGCTGAGTGTTAAGCAAGGAAGCATCAAGTACCATTTTTTAATCTTTGGTATGACTCGACCAGGGACCCGGACCTTTGGCAAACACTCTAACCATCATGCCAATATCCGGTACCGCTTTAAATTAATCGTATTTATTTTGCGATAACATTTTTTTCTTTATTCAATGACAAGAACACCGAAACATGGTCGCTCAGTCAGCTGGGGCTGTAGAATATGCCGAATGCTTCTTTGCAAGAGGGTAAAAACCACCCTGCCCAACGAGTGTCCTGTGTATGTAATTTAATTGAGTCTGATGGTAAGGCTACAGTCCTGGTGGTTTGGGAAGTAAGGAGAACCCCTTCATTGCTATTACTACCAAGTCCACACTAAGCCAGATTAGTTGTACCTGCTCGGTCAAATAAAACAATTTAATCATTTACTATACTTGAAACTATCAAACTGTGCGCAAACGAATGATCTCGTTTAAAAATGATGTTAACGACAAACTTTTTGCTTACAAATCATATATATATATATATGATTTGTAAGCGAATATATATATATATATATATATGATTTGGCATTAAATAACCCACAAGAGTTGATATGCCATAAAACACAAGCAAGCTTAAACATAGGTTTTTTTTAAAAAAACACCCAGGTCCAAATATTTCAAAATACAATTCTATGTGCATAGTGCCTATGTATAAAAGTGAGCGGGTATTTTGAATCAAATTGTTTTGATTTCGTTTCTTTGTTTAATGGCATATCAACTTTCGTTGATATGCTATTAAATGCCAAATCCATCCTTCCAGAAAAAACATTCCTGTTACAATTTAACCTTTAGCTGGGAGAACCAAATTGATCATATTTATTTTCCAACAAGAAAAATAAGACGAAATAGAATCCATCCAAATGTTAGAAACATTAGATTTTTTTTGTTTAGAAAATAATCTTCGTTAAGTTAATAAGCAATAACAAAAGACTATTGAAGGTGTCCCTGTGACGTAGCCGTGAACGTACTGGACTGCGACATTGTTGTAAGCTAGTTCAAACTCCAGTAACACTACAACACTGGAGAACAGGCCCACTCTGACCCGGAGTGGTAGTACATATTAGGGCCCCAGCTACGAGTGAAATAGATCTATTTCAAAAAATATTTGTATTCGATTGGACCCTGTGCCCCCCACAAAAAAAAACTTTAAAGAAAAAACTACAAAAAGGAAATACGAACTTATAGTGAACACTATTCCCTAACCTCAGGACATGAAATAACCCTGAACTAGTTGACATGTCGTGCAAAACTACGGGTCTGAGCTCAGATCTCTATAAAAGCCTCGGGTAAGACTGCATAGAGGTCTTTGCGATAGATATCCCCTCTTTACGATACCAATGTAGTCTAAGGAAATGGCATTCGTAGTTTAAAAGTAAATAATCGAAATGAATCCAACAATATGAAGATAATAGAAAAACAAAATAATCCAAAAGAGATGAATTTGTTATAAAGGAAATTCAACGCTAGGCATTTTTTTTTACTTTTATCATCTTTCAATCTGTTGTATCTCGTAGAAGTTCTGTAGTAGAAAGAATTTCGTATTTTTGTTTGGCGCGTAATTTAATTCGACCATTAGGGTCGACGCATAATTTCACCCAATCAGGATGACTTATCCTATTCCAACCGAAACACCTTTCTGGGCAGCACAAATTGGGGAAACCGTCAAACACCCTCTTTGGCTGAACAACTTTGTTCAATGCAGACGTCTCACTGTCTGCTCTTCAATAGCAGCAGCAGCATCGACACCATGAGGGAAGCCGTCTAATTTATGGACCCCTTGCGTCTATTTTTTTTAGTCCAAGGGTTCCCAGTTGAATATGAATTAGATGATTTCAATACGCCACACAGAGGAACAACTTTACGTCACCCCCAAAATTGTCTATGTCGACTGCGATGCAAAATTCCACTCCGACACCTAGCGACTTCACCTCTGGGCAACATTTTCTGGAAACATTCACGCTTCTCCCCGAAACAATCAGAACCACAAACTCACGGTGACTTCAACGTTTCTCTCTTCAAACAGCAAACACGACTTTTGCTACACTATGGCGAACATATATCCCTCGCACATCCAACAACACGCACAGCTTTATCCACTCCATAACAACTTCATTTCGTTTCCTTCCTACGAGACTTGCAGCATAAACGTAAATCCTTTTATTCCATGCTGGCATTAAAAACCTTCTTATAAAACCTAACGGCATCTTTGTCTTCTTACTTCTTCATCCTCCTCCTTTATTAACAACAACAATTAGCGAGGGAATAACACACGCGTAAGAATACATTTCTTCGCTAAAAACAATAACTAACATATCTTATCGCTAAAGATCCATACGATTAAAAATCATTACCTGTGCCAATCACGTGATAGTCTTTCAAAAATGAACGCTGATTGAATGATTATACGATCTTTCTTTATATATATACATATATATATTCTTTTCTTTTCTTTTCTTCTGTTATTGTATTTTATCATAACATCTATCGTTGTTCTAGCAACACTTATTTCACTATCTTAAAGTCCTGATGAAGGTTTACTAAGACCGAAACGTTTTAACGTTGACTCTCCTTCGTAATAAATTCATCAATTTAGGATTATTTTGTTTTTCTGTTTTTATCATTAGTAGTTTACCGAGATTTTTGCTAAAACGCAGCACAAGGTCATATGAATGGAGTACCCGATGAGACTCGAACTCACTCGTAAAGGTTTACTAGTCTAGCTTGCTAACCATTACACCACCCGAGGGGCCCTAGTAATTTACTTAGCTTTTTGCTTAGACATGGCAGAAGGCTGTATGAATAGGGCACCCAATGAAACTCGAATGCAGTCGTAAAGGTTTGCTAATCTAGCTTGCTAACCATTACACTACCCGAGGTGCCAAAGTACTTAGTTTTTTGTTTAGATGTGGTACGAAGCCTTATGAAATAGACTCGAACTTGTGAGGGTTTGCTAGTATAGCTAGCTAATCATTATCCCAACCGAAGCGCCGAAAGTAATGACATTTTTGTCACTTTCAGAGTTGCCAGAACGAGGTTGAATTGAATACCTTAGGAATTCCAGCTCCTACTTTTGATACTTCGCCGTGACAAGTACTCTACATAGTTAAGATATTTACAAAAAGCCATTCTAAGAAGGATCTGTTGGTAGTTTGACGATATTAATCAAATACCTCCGCCATTTATATGATTTGGTATTATAAAGTTTAAAGAGTCTTTGTGGTTTGAAAATAAATCTCTTCGTCTGTAATACCAAGTAACACACCATCAAAACTCATCCGTTGTTAACCACATTTAATCAGATTGAAGTAAGAGAAAGCGAATTATTTTAGCTGTCTCTCCAAATCTGTTGACATTGATGCATCGCCATCTTGTCATTCATTCCTCTCGAAGAACAATGAAAAGATAACTGAAATCACATTGGTTTGAGTTTATGGTTGTAGCAGAAAGAATTTCAAATTATTGTCTGGCGCAGGAATATTTCGACTGTTTTGGTCCCGAACTCATATTTTCGACCAATGAGAATATTTCATCCCCGGGCAACTATAAAAAGGCGAGGTAACATTCTTTTACTCTCTCTTCCACGCAGGCTTTTCGAGCTGGACAGACCTGTCCAGTCTTTCTCTCTCTTCGCTTCCTAGCAGCAGAAAGGACCAGCCAACATGAGAGACCACATTCACTCTTCTTCACTGACTCTTCTTCACTGACTCTCTCTTACATATTTCGAGCAGTCCACGAAGCACCATGAGGAGACCTCATCCTATTTATGAACCGTTGGTGTCTGGGAAATCATTCTTTCATCATTTATCTTTCCTTCTAAACCAACGGATCCTCGGAGAAACAATTTGGATATTTTCAACTCTGTTTTAACTTCTGCATGTTAATTCCTATCCCAACGACAGCATTTCAACTCCTGCTTTTAACTTAAGCATTTTAATTCCTGTCCTGACGACAGCGTCTTAATACCGACTCTATCATTTACAACCGTTTTCTTCTTCCTGCGACATACAGCACAAGTTTTCCTTTTGTCTCAAGCTGTTAATAAAACTTCCAAATTGAAAACTATTAATATCTTCATCGACTCATTTGTTCTTCCTCTTAATGTAACTGGAGAGCAGACAACAATTTTCCCTTCCGTTAAATGGTTAATGAGTTATTTGTGAGTTATTTGATTCCAAGACCATCCTTGAAAAAGAAGAGTTGTAGTACTAATTGACCCTTAGCTGGGAGATAAAAGGGTTCATACCTTTCTGAGAGGGTATCACACCAAAAGTGAACATAATAGAACGACTGGAGATCGAACTCACGTACGTAGAGGCCACAGTATGGAACTTTGACCATTGTGCCACGGGGACTTATCCCGTTTTCATTTTGTTCCTTTGTTTAATTTCATATCGACCTTCGTTGAGTATTTAATGTCAAAGTCATCCTTGTTGAAGAGAAATAGTGGTGTTCTATTTAATCCATAGCTGGGAGGGGGAAATAAGGAGATTCATACCTTTCCCAGGTGTATCTGTCCGAAAGTAGACATAATAGAGTGACTGAAGTTCGAACTCGCTTACTAAGAGGTCACGGTATAGCACATTAGCTAATACGCTACAGAGACTCTCGCTAAGAATTAACATGAAGTCATTTTATAGTGGAAGTGAGTGTTGCAGGGTAGCATTAATACAAAATATGACATTATGAATATTATGATCAAATCCTCAACGGAGGATTGGCGACGGTTGATATTAACTGAGTAATTGATTTAAACATTATTTTATTACTTAAATTCATAAAAAAAGCAATGATACTCCCGATGAAAATAGCTGGGGGTTGATTGAATCAGATTGTTATTTTGAGAGTTGGTAAATCAACGAGGAATTAATTTAGTTTCTCAAAAGAAGAAATGGGTTGATAAAAAAAAACAAAAAAAAAACAAAACACTAATCAGATCAGAGTCAAACTGAACTAAGAAACGAAACATATGGGAGCTTAATAAATTAAAAAATTTAAACGAGAAATAAAACAAATAATACAACGCGAATTATATATATATATATATATATATATATATATATATATATATATATATATATATATAACAAATAGTAAAATATGCAAATAGATAAGACGCAACAGAATAGCAAGTTTAGGTTATGTAGTGATAGAAATGAAATGATTTATCACATAATAAGTGAATGTAGCAAACTAGTGCAAAAAGAGTACAAGACTGGACACGACTGAGTGGGGAAGGTGATCCATTGGGAATTGTGCAAATTTTTTTAATTTGACCATACTATCAAATGGTCCATCTCTCTATTGCGTTCTGGTTATATACGGCATTGCTGTATCGGAGCAGTATGTCGTCGATTTTTTTTTTGTTCTCCATACTTCTGGTGGTATTTCATCAAGACTGGCAGATTTCCTGATTTTAATTTTTGTTGGTACTTCGTAAAGTCCCTTATGCATAAACAGTCCTAGTTTGATGTATAGTTGATTATTAATAGTTTTCGTGATTGGTTTATTTATTTATTTATTTACTGTCTGCCACGCTATTCGATATTGTCATCTACTAAGGTTCTAATCTTATTGATCTGGTCTTGAATGTATTCTGTTAGTTCCTTTGGGTATGCTTCAATTAGTTCAGTTTGTGCCTTCTTAAGTGTCTTAGCGTTGGCATTAGTTGAGTTCCTTTTATTACATAGGGATGCTGTAGTTTCGTTTTTTCTTAACAGCTAATGTCTCCCAAGGAACTCAGTTTTACTCTTAGTTTGGTTGGCATGCATTCTGCTGCTACATGTGAACATTGAAGACGTTCACATATTCGTCATTCGGAGTAAGTGTTTCTGATATCTCCTGAAGTGCATCGAATTTTTTTCTTAGTATTATCGTATATTTATCACTAATATCTCTATTGTTAAACTGGTACCAGTCATAGTGTGCGATTTTGGTTGTTTGCGTCGCATTCCTGCGAAAGCTCAAACGTATCTTTGCCATGACACTTTGGTGGGAGTATACCTGACAATTCAAAGCGCAATTAATCCATTGCTTATTCATGAGGATATAGTCTGTCTGTGCTTTAGCATTATTTGCATAAACGTTGGTCCATAGTTTTCCCTTCCTTTTCTGAAATTTAGTATTAAGGCATGTTAGTCCATTTTCAAGTGAGAAATCCGTTAGGTGTTCCCCATTCCTGTTTGGCGAACTGTGTAAGATAAATTTGTTGTTTTCGTTTTTACCTATTTGAGCATTGATGTCCCCTCCGATGATTAAAACGTTGTTTTTAGGGATGCTGCGAACAAAGGAGAGTAGCTAGTTATAGAATGTATTGAGGTCCTTTTCATCGCTAGCATTGGTAGGACTGTTGTGCTGGGGTTGCTGTTAAACGTAGCTACCATCATTCTCGGTTGTATTTTCTCGATGCTGTTAAGGCTGCATCCTCCCTTTTCTCGTGAAAGACGAGCTCGGGATGGCCAAGAACTACCGAGGTATAATCCTTACTTTCATATTGGCTAAGATTTACAATGCTCTGCTACTCAACCGCATCGAACCAGAAAGGAAAAATCAAAATGGTTTTCGGAGAAATCGATCCAAATCATCATGAATTCTGACAATTTGTCAAATTTTAGGAGTTCGTGCAAAAAAAAACCTTGAGGCCATACTCTTATTTGTAGATTTCTCTAACGCATTTGACTCCATAAACAGAGGGAATATGGGGCAAATTTTTTTAGACTATGGTCTCCTAAAAGAAATTGTCGTAGCCATAATGATGCTCTACAAAAACACGAAAGTAAAAGTTCGGTCATCGCACGGAGACACAGACTTCTTTTACATTGTTGCAAGTGTTCTGCAAGGAGATACACTAGTCTCATACCTGCTCATAATCTGCCTAGACTACGTACTAAATGTCGATAGATTTAATGAAAGAAATGGCTTCACATTGGAAAAGATAAGAAGCAGATGATACCCTACACAAACTATCACGGATACGAACTACGCTGATGACATAGCACTTCTGGCAAATACACACGCTCTGGCCGAATCCCTGCTACATATTCTGGATAAAGCAGCAGGTAGCATAGGCCTCCACGTCAATGCAGACAAAACAGGAGACATCTCTACACTAAAAGGTGGTTCCCTCTAACTAGTGGACATATTCACTTATCTCGAAAGCAGCGTCTCATCTACGGAAAATGACATCAATACGCGACAAGCGAAAGCATGGTCAGCTATCGAATGGCAATCGATCATATGGAAGTAGAACTTATCTGATAAAATAAAACGTAATTTTTTCCAAGCAGCGGTTGCATCCATACTACTATATAGATGCACCACATGCACCCTGACTAAGCAAAAAGAGAAAAAGGTTGAGGGCAATTGCACAATAATACTATGAGCTATATGGAACAATCCTGGAAGCCACATACCACAAAACAACAGCTGTTCGGCCACCAACCTCCCATCTCTAAACCCATCCAAATAAGACGAACAAGACATGCAGGACACTGCTAGAGGAGTAAGGACGAATTTATAAGTGATTTTCTCCAGTGGACCCCATCACACGGACGAACAGGTGTTGGACGATCAGCTAGAACTTATCTACAATAACTCTGTATTGACACAGGATGTAGTCTTGAGGACCTACCGAATGCGATGGACGATAGAGACGACTTGCAAGAGAGTTAAGGAAATCTGTGCTTGTGGCACGACATGATGATGATGATGATGATAACCTAACGGTACATACACAAACCAGAATCCGTCCTGAAGTATGAGACTCTCAAAATTCTCAGGGATTTTGCGATACAAACAGATCACCTAATCCCAACCAGAAGACTAGACAGTGGTAATAATCAAAAAAAAAAAAAAAAAAAAAAGAAAAGAAAGAGAGAGAGAGAGGGGGAGAGAGGGGGACCGAGAGATGGGGAACATGTCGAATAATGGACTTTGCTGCCTCAACGGGCCATAGAGTGAAAACCAAAGAAAACGAAAAGTACTAAGACATTACCTGAGAAGTAAAAAAAAGTTATGGAACAAGTTATGGAAAGTGAAGGTGATACCAATTATCATTGGTACACTCGGAACAGTCCTTCAAATGCTTGGTAAGGGGGCTGGAAGAGTTGAAAATCGGAGGCCGAGCTAAAACCATCCAAACTACAGCATTACTAAAGTCGGCCAGAATAATGAGAAAAGTTCTGCACGCTTTCTTTGTTTAATGGCATATCAACCTTTGTAGGTTATTTAATGCGAAAGCCATTCTCCTTGAAGAACAGTAGTGGTACTATTTAACCCATAGCTGGGAGGATAAGGGGGTTCATACCTTTCCCAAGGGTATTTACCCGAAAGTGAACGTAATAGCGCGACTGGAATACGAACTCGCTTACTACGATTCTGCAGTCTATCGCTTTAACCACTTCACCACGAGCACACCCTCTGGACACTTTCTGTCACTTAGTGTCACGTGGTGTCCCATTGAGAAGATATAAATAAGATTACTACTATTCCCCGTGCGTGAATTAACAGTAGCAAGCCGTCAAAGAATGACCGTTAAGAGAGAAAATGCGGGTCAAAGTACAGAATGTGGGTCAGAGTGGAGACCAACAGATGTTTGTACTCTGTGCCCTCACTCGTGTCGCCTGACACGGGAAGGAAGAAGGTAGAAGCCAAATGATTGGATGGGACCCTAAAACGGAAGTGGCACCTTCTTCCCGTCAGCGGAAAAAAGAAAAGAGAAAATCAGTTGTTGGACAGGGTTCGTGGTGGACGGAATTAAAGCCAAGTACTCTGGGTAAAAGAAGACGAAAAAATATCTCGGACACGAAGGAGCCACGCCTTCAGGCCAGAACTAAAAATAAGATAAAGTCTGTTAGTCCGTTAAAAGAAGAATTATTCTCCACAGGAATCCATCGAAATAAGATAAGTAAACTTTGAGACTGTTTCTCCTTAAACCCAATTATATATACCCTCTCTCTCTCTCTCTCTCTCTCTCTCTCTCTCTGTCTCTCTCTCGTTGAAGAAAGACTGAAAACGAAAGAAAAGAAAAGAAGAAAGACATTTGTGTTCACGCACTATTCATTTATAATATATTTGATACGTTGAAGGCGTATATCTGTGTGTAGTAAAAAGGATTGATATATTTTAATGTTCCCACGTGCTCGAAGTTGTTATTTGTGGCGTCTCCAAAGAATTTGTTATTTAATGTTTCTTTTCCAGCTTCATGTCACCTTATGTTATGCTTGCTTAAGATTTTCCTATTAATTCCTTTTAAATTCGTATAGGGGAAACCAGAGTTGCCGACTACTATAATTAATATTATTACGTATAAACCTAGAGGTCCATATCTTCCATTGTTCTAGGGGAGGAAGTCTAGTGGCCTTGGTGGGTGTGTGTATAGTGTGAAATTTGGAAACCCCTTGCCAGCGGCGGTCAGTCTAGCATTAAATTAATCCCCCACATAATATGCAGGTTCCTATATGCCTGAGGAAAAACTCTGAACGAGGACTTATTCTACAAGGGATCAAGTGCCAGTCTGCCCCGTCTTCACACGTGCGAAAATAAAGTCCCGTAATGGGATTTTAGTTAATTTGCCGTCACACTTAAATGATCATCAACTAACGCTTGTGTGAAAAACTCGCATACTACTACTTCTATTACTACTACTAATAATAATAATAAAAGATATAATGATACATACTTTAATATGAAAATGTAATGGTATATAATTTAATATAAAAATATAATAGTATATAATTAAATATACAGTTTTTGAGCTACCGAAACTGTGTTATCACCCTGGTTGGCGGCTGATGAGGATAGGGTATCGCACGTGCTTTCACATGTTGTATGATGAAAAAAAATAATGAAATATACAAGTATAACTATTGTATATATCGATTACAACATACTGATATCAGTTAAATAGTAACATTGCTTTTTTTCTACAAGTATGGCTTTGGTATTAGATAACCCGCGAAGGTTGATATTCTATTTTTAAAAAGCAACCAATTTCTCTCTCTCTCTCTCTCTCTCTCTCTCTCTCTCTCTCTCTCTCTCTCTCTCTCTCTCTCTCTCTCTCACACACACACACACACACACACTTAGATTATACATTTGATGAGAACTAAAAAATGTATCGACCTAAACGTTGTGTCTGAACAGATTCTGGTATGCCAATGACTCTTCTTAAAGTTATCGATGAAAGTGAAAGTAAAGTTGGCAACCGTAGTCGAAGGTAACCCGAAGGCTGCTTTTCAATAGCTATTACACCGAGGTGCTGAGGAAGACGCGACTCCTTTCCCTAAATTGCTTCACTTTACCCTTGATACATATCTTATAATGTTGAGTGTTAAGCAAGGTAGTATCAAGTACCATTTTTTTTAGTCTTTGGTATGATTTGACCTGGGATTGAACCCCAGTCTCCCGAGCCATTGGTGAATGTATGTTTGTTTATCTATTTGTAATTCGGATAAGATCCTGCGGCTGCAGAATACACTGACTGCATCTTAATCCCACCCCAACGGCGGTCAGTCTAGCCCTAAATTAATCCCTCACGTAATATGCCAGTTCTAATATGCCTGAGAAAAAAACTCTGAACGAGGACTTATTCTATAAGGGATCAAGTGCCAACCTGCCCCGTCTTCACACATGCAAAAATAAAGTCCTGTTTTGGGATTTTAAAGAATTTACTGTCTCACATTAAACAAGGCAACCTTTAATAGTACCACTACTGTTCTTCTACAAGGATGGCTCTGGCATTAAATAACCCACGAAGATTGATATGCCATTAAACAAAGCAACCTTTAATAGTGCCACTACTGTTCTTTTACAAGGATGGCTTTGACATTAGATAACCCACGAAGATTAATATGCCATTAAACAAGGCAACCTTTAATAGTACCACTACTGTTCTTTTACAAGAATAGCTTTGACATTAGATAACCCACGAAGATTGATATGCCATTAAACAAAGCAACCTTGAATAGTACCACTACTATTCTTCTACAAAGATGACATTTGGCATTAAATAACCCACGCAGATTGATATGCCATTAAATAAAGCAACCCTAAATAGTATCACTACTGTTCTTCTGTAAGGATAGCTTTGGCATAAAATAACCCACAAAGGTTGATATATCATTAAAACTAAAGAAACCAAACCGTATAAAAGTTATCATTTCCTCAATAAGATATTTAGTAATATAAGATGATGATTACTTATGATGTCCGCTGAATTTTCCATGACGATTGATGAGGTTCCAGAGAAGACTGCCCTTTAGATTTGAAACTGCATCCATTGGATTCCTATGCCAACATCTTTTCTATTGAACTCTGTATATAAATGAATCAATAAGTTTCTAATTAAGCGAACAGCTACTGAGATTTTCCTTTTCAATATATAAAAACTTACCTGTGCGTAGGAGTTTTCAAACAGGTGAGAACCAAGCCTTCTGCTAAATGAACAAAATATCTTGAGTATTAGTCATTAGTGATACAATGGAGTGCATTTAAGAAGAAAAAAGAACTAATCCTAATTGATACTTACTAAACACGGCTTAGATTAGCAGAAGGTCAAATGAAGGATAGGAAGACTGTGTTGCGCCAATTTTTCAAGTTAGTATTATCAGTTTGAGTTCTCATGAAAAGTTTTCGACGAAATTCAAATTTAAGTTTTAAAGGGAAATAACAATGAAAATTCTGCAGTTTTCCAGTTTGGATACTGACTCAAAAAATGATACAGGTGACAAAGTTTTTGAAAACAAATTTTACATAAGAGAAACAAAGAAAAGAAAAGATAGAAAGAATAAAGTGTTACAAATTAGCTGTAATTTGCGAGGCTTATCTGAGAGAGAGAGAGAGAGAGAGAGAGGGAGAGAGAGAGAGAGAGAGAGAGAGAGTGTGTATGATAAATAAAGTTCTTTGACTTTTTGTAGTCTTTGTGGTTTCGTTGAATTTTTGGTTGATTTTTCAGCTTTCGATTAATTTTAGTTGAGTTTTTCCTTGAGTTGACTTTTCGTCGAATTCTTGGGTTTTGTTGTTCAGTTGAATTTAAGTGAAGTTTTTGTTTAGTTGACTTTAAGTTAAATTTCTCGGATAGCCCCTTTCCAATCAAATTATTTTTCAACGGTTAAAGGAGCGAGTGACAAATACCTTTCTGTTGGCTATCTTTTTTACTGTTTCACAGGTCGGCCACCGAGGGTATACTGAAGTTTAGGAGTTCTTGTATCGAAGAAATAGCCAGAGCAGTTCTTGGTGACTTATTGTCTAGGCCCACTTCTTCCTTCTACTCTCTGAAAACGCTAAAGTTGCAGTTAATTTGCCACACGTGGTCAGTCTTATTCTATTTGTTAGAAATAAATTTTTATATCTTTGATTTGAACAATTCAGAATTTTAACAATACCCAAAATAAATTTGGGTACATGATTTGGACTATTTTTTTTCTGGAATGTAAAATTACAACACAACTGCAGATTCTTGGCTGATTTCCAGGGATTCGCCTAAATAATTTGGCGGTACCTAACCCATTTTCCATTGTTGTCTTTATGCCGACAAGCATCTTCTAAGCGAGGGAGAAACGCTCGCAAAGCATTACAGTTTCACCTCATGCTTGACAGTTAGGATGATGTCTGCTGGGTCGTGAGAGAGGCAAGGGATATGCTACTTTTTAACTATACGTACTATTTTGGAACTTGACCAAATAGTTCTATTTCGTTTCATCTTAATAATGAGCAATAACGTTCACAAAATGCTTTCTTCGTTAATGGATTCACTTTTGTAAAGGTCAATCTCGCACCGACTGTGCTTATTTATTTATTTTTCTTTTATCAACAGTTTCTTTGGAATCACCTTACATTTCAAGCTAATTTTGTGTATTGCTCAGTAAGTTATACACGTGTAATCTTAATGTCTGAACTGAAGTCTACAACTCTTATTCAATGGTTGGTTGGTTGGTTGGTTGGTTGGGTTTCATGGCATATCAACCTTTGGAGGTCATTTAACGCCAAATCCATTTTTATACAAATAATCAGTTCTATTTCAAACATTTTAATCTAGCAAGAGTACACAGTTTAATTGTCAACCAAACATTCCTATTTCAAGCTATTCAGTTTAGTCAAACAGCTCTATTTCAAACAATTCAGTTTAGCAAAAGTGCGCAGTTTAGTTCTATTTGATCTATAGTTAGGACCCTATCAGGTGCTACAACTACGGGCCAGAGTGGACTTGGGAGTGAGGGGAATGAAGGAGTACTCCGCATTCCCCATAGCTCCAGCATTACTGGAGTCTCATCATCTGGTTGTTTAGTGTCATATCCAGGACACTCGTTGGGGTGGGATTAAGATGCAGTCAGTATATTCTGCAGCCGCAGGATCTTATCCGAATTACAAATAGATAAACAAACATACATTCACCAATGGCTCGGGAGACTGGGGTTCAATCCCAGGTCAAATCATACCAAAGACTAAAAAAAAAAGGTACTTGATACTACCTTGCTTAACACTCAGCATTATAAGATATGTATCAAGGGTAAAGTGAAGCAATTTAGGGAAAGGAGTCGCGTCCTCCTCAGGTGTAATAGCTATTGAAAAGCAGCCTTCGGGTTACCTTCGACTACGGTTGCCAACTATATTTTCACTTTCATCGATAACTTTAAGAAGAGTCATTGGCATACCAGAATCTGTTCAGACACAACGTTTAGGTCGATACATTTTTTAGTTCTCACCAAATGTATAATCTAAGTGTGTGTGTGTGTGTGAGAGAGAGAGAGAGAGAGAGAGAGAGAGAAATTGGTTGCTTTTTTAAAATAGAATATCAACCTTCGCGGGTTATCTAATACCAAAGCCATACTTGTAGAAAAAAAGCAATGTTACTATTTAACTGATATCAGTATGTTGTAATCGATATATACAATAGTTATACTTGTATATTTCATTTTTTTTTTCATCATACAACATGTGAAAGCACGTGCGATACCCTATCCTCATCAGCCGCCAAACAGGGTGATAACACAGTTTCGGTAGCTCAAAAACTGAATATTTAATTATATACTATTATATTTTTATATTAAATTATATACCATTACATTTTCATATTAAAGTATGTATCATTATATCTTTTATTATTATTATTAGTAGTAGTAATAGAAGTAGTAGTATGCGAGTTTTTCACACAAGCGTTAGTTGATGATCATTTAAGTGTGACGGCAAATTAACTAAAATCCCATTACGGGACTTTATTTTCGCACGTGTGAAGACGGGGCAGACTGGCACTTGATCCCTTGTAGAATAAGTCCTCGTTCAGAGTTTTTCCTCAGGCATATAGGAACTGGCATATTATGTGGGGGGATTAATTTAATGCTAGACTGACCGCCGCTGGCAATGGGTTTCCAAATTTCACACTATACACACACCCACCAAGGCCACTAGACTTCCTTCCCTAGAACAATGGAAGATATGGACCTATAGGTTTAGTCGTAATAATATTATATTGTAGTAGTCGGCAACTCCGGTTTCCCGTGTGATATTTTAAAGGAATTAATAGGACAATTCTAAGCAAGATAACATAAGGCGAATAGAAGCTGAAAAGGAAGCATGAAGTAACAAACTCGTAGAAGACAATGCAAATAACAACTTAGACCACGTGGCAACATTAAAATACATGAATTTTTTACTACAATCATATACACCTTCAAAGTGTCAAATATATAATAATTGAACAGTCCATGAACATAAGTGTCTTTCTTCTTTTCTGTTCTTTCGCTTTTCTTCGAATTGAGAGAGAGGGAGAGAGTGGTATATAAAATTTGGTATAAGGAGAAATAGCCCCAAAGTTACTTATCTTATTTTTCGACGGGGTTCCACTGGAGAATCTTTCTTCTTTCACGGGCTAATAGACTTTAAGCTATTTTTAACACTGGCTTGAAGAACTTGGGTCCTTCGTGTCCGAGATATGTTTTTGTCTTCTTCACCCGGAGTAATGGCTATGGGTCTATCTGCCACGAGCCCCTTCCAATAACTAACTTTTCTTTTCGTTTTTTTCGCCGACGGGGAGAAGGTGCCACTTCCGTTTTAGGGTCCCAGCCAATCACTTGGCTTCTCTCTCCTCCCCCCTGGTGTCCGGCGACCTGAGGTTACTAAATACCAACATCTGTTGGTATCCCCTCTGTGACCTACATTCTTTCTTAACGGTCACTCTTTGACGGCTTGCCACTGTTCATTCCAACGGGAGGATAGTATTAATCTTATTTCTATCGTCTCCGTGGGATATCACGTGACAAATGGCATATCAATCTTCGTAGGTTATTTAATGCCAGAGCCATCCTTGTAGAAGAACAGTATTGGTACTATTAAACCCATTGCTGGAGGGATGGGAAGGTTTATGCTTTTCCAATGGTATTCGTCCAAAGCTGAACGTAAAGGCTTGATTGGAGTTCGAACTCGCCTACTACGATGTTGTAGTCTAAAACGTTAGCTACTCCTCCATGGGAACTTCCCTTTCAATACTGTGATCGTGCATATATAACAGGTAATTGCAATTCACTGGCATCGTTTTGCGAGGTGATTTCTTCTGGCTTGTTAAAAAATTTGTTTCGTATGATTTTTCTCCATTAATTTAATTGAACAACATACATACCATTTTGTTCCCTTACATTCTGTCATCATTCAAGCAACTTCATACTTCCATCTTCGAGTTTTTTTTATCTTTCCCACAAACAAACAAACTACTTTATATGAATTTGGGAGAAACGAACTGTGACTCAGAGTTTGAACTCATTATTACTAGATATACTTTAACCAAGGGTTTTATCAACAAGGACCATTCCCGTACAATCTTTTGGTTAATAATGAATTCAAAATAATTAAAATCAATACTTTTTGTATACACAAAGAAAAATGGTGACAAATCGGGCTTTTATGAAAAAAAAAGAATGAAAACAACAGATTTGATTCTCTCACACGGTAGTCTTCTTGACCTAATCTGTATGTAACTGAGCTGAACACTGAAAATTTATCAGTAAAAAAACTTAATAACTTTTCATTCTTTTATGTGTGTGGGAGTGGAGGGTTTATACATACAGACAATAATTCCATCATTTTTGTTGGTAAATATTATTATATATTTTGAGATGAGTCCTTGTCCTCATTTCTTATGTCTCTCTTCAATAAACGAAGTCAGTTATTTTTTCAGTTTAACAATAGAAAAAAATAACTTGCATCTATTTACAATGATGTTTGACACTCAAATTGATAACTGTCTATAAAAGGAATTCCCTTCAGTTGAATTAACTATACACCCGAGGAAGACCGAAGAACACATAGACCGAAAAGTGGTTGGGGATAAAACCGATAAAAGGCAGTTGGTGGGGGGGATATCAGTCCGAACTTATTGAATAATGACAATGATTCATCTCAGAATTTCGGACAACGTTGGCTTTTATTTTTCAGATTTCAGGGAAAAAAATTATATTTCAATACGTATTTTTGATTATTAAAAATATAAAATCAAGAATTGTATAGGGCTGTAGAGGTGCCCGTGGTATAATGGTTATTGTCGTAGGAAATGGACACGGTGACACGAGTTCAAATCCTGGACGAGGCTGACTGCATTTCACATAGCACTAATACCCTTGGGAAAGGTATGAATCCAATTATTCTCCCTCCAGCTATGGGTAAATAGTAGGAAAGACTGGGTTCTCCAGCCTTGGTGAGGCAACTAGTCTAGGAGAAGGAAAACTCTGAATTCAAACCTGTTAAACTCCGCTTAAAAGTTGTGTCACATCCTGCCCGAGCGGAGGGGTTGGTAAATATGGTATAGGACTGTAGAATACACCGACTGCTTCTCTGCAGAGTGGTAAGACAAACGAGTGTCCATTGGATGGCGAGGCTCCAGCCTTGGAGCTTTGGGGAATGTGGATTATACCTTCATTGCCATTGCTCCCATGTCCACTCTGACCCGGAGTTTGTAGCACCTGATAGGGTCCTATCTATAGGTCAAATAGAAAAAACTAAGAGTGCAAACAAATGACTGATGTTAAATTGTGACTAATATATAACAATACTTAAAACCATTTAACTCTGTGAAAAAAGAGCTTGGCCTCATTTTTGCACACAGAATGTTATCTATAAAATGTGTTTACAAATCAAATATTTGATATATATGTATAAACAAGATTTGGCATTAAATAGCCAACAATGGTTGATATGCCATAAAACCAAACAAAACCAAACCAGATTCATGCAAATAGAGCTTCTGTCTGCTTTTTGAGCTTTTTAATATATTTACTGTTTAAAAAAATCAGAATTACAGTCAATCTCCTCACTGAGTACCCAAGATAAAAACTCTAATTTAAAGTTATGTTTAAAAACTACTCAAATTCAAAATCAGGAGTATCCATAAGCTTTGAACTATAATTAAAGGTTATATTAATGATATGTTCTATTAATTATGGGTTATGTTAATTATAGGTTTTGTTAACTTTTGTTGGTGGCTGTCCGGGAACATGTTAAGCCGATATTAGTGTAGTTTGCTGCTTGAGCGGATAGTTAGTCAAGTCCCCATTGAACAAGGTCTAATATTAGGGTCGTTTGCTGCTTGAGAAGATATTTAGTCAAGTTCCCATTGAACAAGGTCTAATATTTGGGTCGTTTGCTGCTTGAGAAGATATTTAGTCAAGTTCCCATTGAACAAGGTCTAATATTTGGGTCGTTTGCTGCTTGAGAAGATATTTAGTCAAGTTCCCATTGAACAAGGTCTAATATTTGGGTCGTTTGCTGCTTGAGAGGATATTTAGTCAAGTTCCCATTGAACAAGGTCTAATATTTGGGTCGTTTGCTGCTTGAGAAGATATTTAGTCAAGTTCCCATTGAACAAGGTCTAATATTTGGGTCGTTTGCTGCTTGAGAAGATATTTAGTCAAGTTCCCATTGAACAAGGTCTAATATTTGGGTCGTTTGCTGCTTGAGAAGATATTTAGTCAAGTTCCCATTGAACAAGGTCTAATATTTGGGTCGTTTGCTGCTTGAGAGGATATTTAGTCAAGTTCCCATTGAACAAGGTCTAATATTTGGGTCGTTTGCTGCTTGAGAAGATATTTAGTCAAGTTCCCATTGAACAAGGTTTAATATTAGGGTAGTTTGTTGTTGGAGAGGATATTTATTCAAGTCGCCATTCAACAAAGTCTAATATTAGGGTAGTTTGTTGCTTGAGAGGATATTTAGTCAAGTCCCCATTGAACAAGGTCTAATATTTGGGTCGTTTGCTGCTTGAGAGGATATTTAGTCAAGTTCCCATTGAACAAGGTCTAATATTAGGGTAGTTTGTTGCTTGAGGGGATATTTATTCAAGTCGCCATTGAACAAGGTCTAATATTATGGTCGTTTGCTGCTTGAGAAGATATTTAGTCAAGTTCCCATTGAACAAGGTCTAATATTAGGGTAGTTTGTTGCTTGAGGGGATATTTATTCAAGTCGCCATTGAACAAGGTCTAATATTATGGTCGTTTGCTGCTTGAGAAGATATTTAGTCAAGTCCCCATTGAACAAGGTGTAATATTAGGGTCGTTTGCTGCTTGTGAGGATATTTAGTCAAGTTCCCATTGAACAAGGTCTAATATTAGGGTAGTTTGTTGCTTGAGGGGATATTTATTCAAGTCGCCATTGAACAAGGTCTAGCATTAAGGTCGTTTGCTGCTTGAGAAGATATTTAGTTAAGTCCACATTGAACAAGGTGTAATATTAGGGTCGTTTGCTGCTTGAGAGGATATTTAGTCAAGTCGCCATTGGACAAGGTTTACTTTTAGCATTAGTATATCAAATCATGTATTACCTCTGAATAAACAGTAAAAAAAATGAGCTCATTGACGCAAATAGGAATAATTAATACATAATATACATACAAGAAGTATTGACAAGTAAACACAGATGTGTCCCAAGAGATAAAAGGTACACATACTGTCCCATGAACAAGCAGTATGTAAAAGGGGTCCACAAACCAAAATAGACTTACTTGAGTTCTTTGTCCGTCATAGCCATGTGAGCTTTACAGTTCAATTCCGAAGCATCATTCATCGGGTGGTAAGACAAAGTTAAAGAACAGAGACAAAAAAGTCACGTCTTAACTATTCAAAGAACAGAGACAAGAAGAGAGCGAGATGGATTCTGGGAATCATATGTGACTACTGGATATCCAAAGGACACGTCCTTAATATCGAAAGGAGAGACAATTGTTTATTGTCTCCCGACACATGTCTTCAAACGAGTTATCACTATATTTGTGAATATGTTGGGAATATATGAACAGTCTGTTTTTGATTGGATTATGGTTTGGCTTCGAGTTTTATACAATTTGGTTTCCTGGGTTTTAATGGCATATTAACCTTTGTGGATTATTTGATACCAAACCCATCATTGAAGAATAACAGTAGTGGTACTATCTAACCCATAGCTGTGAGGATAAGAAGGTTCATACTTTTCCCATGGTATTTGTCCGAAAGTGAACATAATAGCGTGACCGAAGTTCGAACTCGCTTACTATGATATCACAGTTCAGTACGTTAACCCAAACAAAGTCGGGGTTCCTTAGGATTACAATTTGAATGTTCGTGAGTTTAGGTCAAAATGACCCAGGTGAGTTGCGATTTGTCGAAATGCGAATTCTGTCGCTTAAGGAACGAATCCCTTGAGGTGTTTTTTGAAGGATGACGATGGATGGGGAAACGCTTTTGGACGAAATCTGGCAGAGATGAAAGTGTCCGTTCATCTGAACAGAGTTAGCGTTGGTTCTGGATTGTTCTATGTTTGAATCGTTCGTAGAGAACCTAAAGGCAATTTGAGTTCGAAAACCTTTTTTAGGATCCTAGTGTCAGCTTGGCATAAAAAAAAAAACTGATTTGTTAGATTTTGGCCTACCAAGTTCTGATTAGACAAAAATGATTGATAGAATTCATGTTTTTATCAAATGTAGATAAACTTTTTTTCTTTCATTTTTTTCTTTTTTCTTTTTTTTTTTTTTTTTTTTTGATCAGGTTGGGAAATATGTCAGCAGTTCGTCTCAGCCTTAAGTAAATAAAAGGTTTCAAATAAATATTGACCTTACCTAGAGAAAAAAAGAGAACTGTACAAGGAATCGTTATAGTAGCAACTACAACATCGAAAAGATTAAAATCAGTGGTTCGAACAACACTTGGAACGGTAATGATACATCTCAAAGTTATAGAAGGTCGTGGAATGGATCGGCTGAAATATTGTAACAAAACAAAACCTGACCAGTAGTTTAAACAACCGTTGAAATGATAATGATTTATATCAAAATTACAGAGCGTTGTAGAATTGACCAGCTGAAAAATTGTACAAGGCAACCATAAAAAAGAATAAGATTAATTATTCGAACACTTCTCAGAATGTTAAAAAAAACTCATTTTAGAATTCTTGAAGATCGTAGAATGGATCAATAGAACATTGTAGTTACAAGAACACACACAAGAACATGAATGAGATTAATAGACCGAACAATTCTTCGTATGGTAATGATTCAATCATTCCAAAATTATTGGAGGCCGAAGAATGGATTGTAGAATTTGGTTATTGTTATTGTTGTTGTTGTTGTTGTTTAGTATTAATTAAGTTGAAAACGATGTTTTATCTATTACAGTTACTAATATCAGTTTACAGTAGGTGAGTTATCTGATGCGGTGTATATCGCGCCAGAACTTGAAGGTAAGTGTTTTGTGGTATCACTACGCTAATAGGCTTTTACACGTCAGAGTGCGTATGAAAGTAGTTCCCGTGATACTGTTACATGGATCGGATAATATGTTGAAATAGTAAAAAATAACAGGATCAAAAGTTCAAACAATTTTTGGAATGGCAATGGTTTATGTCAAAATTACAGAATGTACATTTATATCTACAATCGGAGATTTTAAAAATGCAAGTCTGTGATAAAAAAAATTATGAAACATGAAAGTTTTGCCTAAGGTTTTACTAACTGTTTTCCGGTTAAGACGACACGGAATCACCACCCCCGTCTCACCAAAATAACCTGCAGAAAAGAAAAAAAAACAGAAAAAAATGATACATCACCCACACGTGAGAAAAATCTGAAACAAGTTCCACAGACATTTTCTATCGTTTTAATAGTTGTTGTCTTTTGTCACCTTGCATGGACGTTAAGAATAAATCGTCTGAGAATATGAAATCAGGTCATTTTCTAATAGTAGATAAATGACATTTCTTTCCAAATTTGTGTCATCCGCCGCATTTTCTTTATTATCGCTCAATATTTTGATCCTCTTTTACAACTGGTTAAAACAAATGGCACTTGACGAAAAGGGTCAATATAATTGATGGCGAATCAGAAAGACTTCATTAATGTCTCACCAGTTGGTTGAAATTATCACTTTTTTTTTCTCAATATTAGTCGTATGAATTTATTATATGAATACTTGGAACAACGAATAGATGGAACGTTCACTTTCCTCAGCTATTTTACATTTACTTGGTTTTCCTTTCCCCACCCCTTTCTGTCTCCTATGAACAAGAAAATCTCAAAGACAAGTTGCCTAATTTGCCAAAACAAGATAAATCACGTTGAAAAACAATTTAATAATCATAAAAAAACAGGATAAAAATAATTAGAAATACAATATTTATGTTATGTACGAACGGCCTTTCCAGAAAATACAGTGATGGCCAGTTGAATTGAAATAGGATTGAAAGGAGGTGCCCGTGGTGTAATGGTTATCGTCACAGGAATTGGACACGGCAACATGAGATCAAATCCTGGACTGATTGCATTTCACATAGCACTTGGGAAAGGTATGAATCTAATTATTCTCCCTCCAGCTATGGGTAAATAGTAGGGCCGACTAGGTTCTTCAGCCTTGGTGAGGCAACTAGTCTAGGAGAAGGAAAACTCTTAATTCAAACCTGTTAAAGTCCGCTTAAAAAAACTGACCTTGTGTCATATCCTGCCCGAGCGGAGGGGTTGGGTAAATAAGATAAATCACGTTGAAAAGACATTGGTTCTTGTCTTGAATACCAAAATAAAGCAGCATCAAACTTAGTACTCAGGAAGCATTCTCTTTGATGGAACTGTAGTGGGAGAGAGCATCTTCCGTAATTTACAGGAGTTACTTTCAGGTTTAGTTCCACCACAAATGCAACACAAATTTTACAAGCGCGTAAACAAATGGAATATGACAACAACGAACATTAAGAAACAAACAATTTAATAATTATAAAAAAACAGGATAAAAATAATTAGAAATTCTTTGTTCATGATATGTGCGAGCGGCCTTTCCAGAAAATACAGCTATGGCCAGTTGAATGAAAATAGGATTGTTCGCCCGTGTGCGTGTGTTTACATGTTAGTAAAGTCTATTGAAACAGTGCATCCATAATTGGCCGAAATTAAGAGGATAAAAAGTTTACTTTACTTACATACATGTGTATGTGTGTGTGTGTGTGTGTGTGTAGTAATTTACTAAGCTTTTTGCTTAGATGTGGCACAAGGCTATATGAACGGGGCACCCAATGAGGTTTGCTATTACTAGCTTGCTAACCATTACGCTACCCGAGGCGTGTGTATATAAGTGATGGGCCGTAAGTATGTGCCTTTTGTTTTCATAAGTCCGCACGTACTTTTTTTACGATCTTTGGCAACAACGTGTCGCATCTAGTAGTTGGTAAAAGAAGGTTGCGTGCCTTTTCCCTTTGAGTCTTATGGCATGGCTGTCTGTTGTCCGTCGTGGCCTCCGGTAGCGGAAAGTCTTTTTAGTAGTGGAAGGAATAGCCTAATTAATTAAATTCTTCGTTATTTATACTTTTTGGGGTCACTTAAGTGGATCAAAAAATAGGATATTGTTAGGTTTTATTGCAGGTCCTAAAATCAAGCGCGCAGATATTTCTTGACCAATCAAATTCGTATATTTACTTATTTATTTTAGAGCCTAAAATTTTTCTGTTAATTAGTTTCTGAGCCGGATTTTCTAGAATGTTCTTATTTTGTGTTTTTAGCTGATTGGTTGAAAAATATAAATATGTAACTTTAATGTTAATGCGATTTTGATCCGAAATTTCTAGAATGTTCTTATCTATGTTTTTGGGTTTGATTATTTTAAGGCTAAAAAATGTATATTCTATAGAACCTTCACAGATCGATACTGGGTAACCGGCAACCAGTAAATGTAATCGATTGATGATGATACTATTTACCCAACCCCTCCGCTCGGGCAGGATATGACACAGGGTCAATTTTTAAGCGGAGTTTAACAGGTTTGAATTCAGAGTTTTCCTTCTCCCAGACTAGTTGCCCTACTAAGGCTGAAGAACCTTGTCTGTCCTACTATTTACCCATAGCTGGAGGGAGAATAATTGGATTCATACCTTCCCCAAGGGTATTAGTGCTATGTGAAATGCAATCAGTCTCGTCCAGGATTTGAACTCGTGTCGCCGTGTCCATTTCCTACGACGATAACGACTACACCACGGGCACCTCCTAATCGATTGATGATGATTCCCGCTACTCTCTGCCAGTATCATGATATCAAGCACGGTTCCGCTTGGGTTGACAGCGTTGGTGTTCTTTACGACCAGTCCCTCATCTTTCCACGTTGGGTTTTTTGATCACAGATGGTGAAAATATCGCTTGATGAAATGGTGAACAGGTCGACGGCCAATGGTAACACTAAAATAATTCACCAACATGGGTTAAAAATGTAACAACTTTTTTGTTTATATCGTTTGCCGTATTCATTAGTTTCAACCATTCCTATTACTGTCTTAGTCAAGTGATACTGAAATCTGCAACACAGTTGTAAACAGTCGAGTAGAAAGTCAAGTTTTTTAGCATTCGGAGGCTGACTCAATGTTTCGGGTTCAGGAGGTCTCGCAAAGCAATGTGGACTCCAAAAGTGATGTAGTTTTGACTCTCTTGGTCGACTGTCTGACTCTCTGGTGAGATGTCAAAATCTTCTACTTATATTGAATCCAGTCTCCAATCGGCGTGTACGATGGGTATGGGCCTGGGGGCTCTGTTATCTCTTTATCGTTAATGTTAATTTTTCATTGTTCCAGTTTTCTTTAAAACAGCTTTTTCAAATTTAGGGAATTGTCCAACCTCTTTCTAGGGGTCAGTCGGCTGAATCCAGTCTCTCAACTCTAACTTGCTTTAATTTGTATCTCTCACCCATACCTGATACCATAGGTCTTAGACCTCTCTTATTCCTCCTGTTCACTCTATATTCAACCTAGCCTTCATCATCAATTTAATTTTCAAAATGCGTAGACGAAGAGGAGGTCTCAAAAACCAACAAATATTATCCGTATTTACCTAACCCCTCCGCTCGGGCAGGATATGACACAAGGTCAATTTTTAAGCGGAGTTTAACAGGTTTGAATTAAACTAGACTAGTTGCCTCACCAAGGCTGAAGAACCCAGTCTACTATACTATTTACCCATAGCTGGAGGGAGAATAATTGGATTCATACCTTTCCCAAGGGTATTAGTCTATGTGAAATGTAATCAGCCTGGTCCAGGATTTGAACTCGCGTCGCCGTGTCCATTTCCTACGACGATAACCATTACACCATTCCAACAAATATTATCCTATCGTATCGTCATCACAGACATTTTTCTAATGTAAACAAATCAATTCTTCTCTGACAATCTCAAAAAACAACCTGGATGGCCTCTCCTGTCTTCTAAGTCATTTTTACCTTTTTTTAGTCTCCACATATTTTCTATGTTAAGAAAATTTTAAGTAAATAAGATTTTCTTATCAGATGGTTGATCATGGACATTCTTCCTATAAAACAAACTTGTTCCTTGCTGATAATTTCCTAAATAACCCAGATAGCCTTTTTTCGTCTGAGTCCGGCTCTTTTTCCAAGTCATTCTTTCTTTTGTGTTTCCAGATGTTTCTTTGTCAAAATGATATCAATTAAGATTTCCTTAAAAGTACAACCCTACTCTTTTCACTTACTCTGCTTGCTTTTATTTGCATACCCACGAGGTTCCAGGGTCACATTATGAATATTTGGTACTGTAAGCAGTTAGTGGCCTTGCGCCTGACTGAGCAAAAATTTAGTCAAAGAAAGAAAGAAAGAAATGTCTGTTTTGAGATTTTTTTAAAATTCAGTCTTAAATAGTTTCCCATGATTAGCATTTACACCCACACCACTAACATTTTATGTCACACTCAACCAAGATTTATCAGTCGAAACAAAATTATGTCTAGTTCCAGGAGACCCGTTCTACCATGCTGCACCTCCCCCACTGCACTGAAGGGAATCAGGTCACGGCTGTTCCCTGATGCCAAAAGCATGCTAAAATCAAGAGCAGGAGTTCAAGAACTGAATAATTTTTGCTTTTACCTGTACGTACGTATGTAAGCCCCGTCCTCGACCAATAAAAGAACTTGTGCTGCATAACCTCTCAAAAAAGTCACCGAAGTTAAGCAGCGACAGCCTGTTCAGTTCTGAGAGGGGTAACCACTTACGAACAACAGGTGCTGAATGTAACCCAAAGTCCGTGGAACAGACAAAGCAAAGCTTAGTAAATACAGGCAAGTGGAGTTATTATTGACAATTGTGTTGTGTCCTATTCATCGAACGGTCAGTCTCGTGCTTGAAATTTACAGTAACTTCTTTTTTTTTTTTTTTAAACAAACAAATTCTGATGTTTTCAACTAAAGGAACGGGTTTAAAAAGTATTGCGAGAACTTAAGTTTTATTTGCAGCACTGAATACAAATTTAAATAATTCTCCATACAGAAATTTCATTATGTTGTTTAGATTATTGTTTTTGTTAAACTAATAAATTCTTTTGAGATAGCAATAGCTAAAAAGGAAAGTATTCATTATTTTAAATGAAACAATAATATCTTTTAATTTTTTACTTGTCTATGCATGTAGCATAATTAAAAATCGTCAAAAGTCTTAAGAGTCTATATATGAGGCATCTAAAAAGAATTTACCATGACTACTTTGATCTATCACTGACATACAAATCTAGCTTTCCTTTGGTTGTAATTATACCGCTATGTGGTACTTTTCATCAATCTACTTTACCACTTATATCGTTTGACAATTTATAGTAGCTAAGCTTTTCTTATTATCATCTTTTTTTTTTTCTTATTCTATTTTATGTCAATATCAACGGGTCAAATTATATCTATTTTTAATTGTACTTATCTTGTATCTTCAAAGATAATAAAATCGAAACGACTTTTTTAAAAGTTATACCTTCCCCTTTTACTGTCCTATCGTGGTTTCGTTTCATTCACTTATGGGCACACAAAAAAAAGATAATTTTAAAGAGGTTTTTGTATCTGAATAATGAGAATAGTGACCCCGGTGTATGTGATGAGACGAATAAAACAAACAGTAAGAAAAACGACTGGTTTTGTCTGGTTTAGTTAAGATAAACTTAAAGAGGAAACGATTTGTGAGGAGTGTTTGAAAGAATGCCGCACTGCTCCTGATGCTGCTGCTGCTGATTTCATAGTGATAAAATTCTCTATAGCAACAGGACAGCGGGTATTGCTTACTTCGACGTAATCTGTTGCAAACAGCAATCAGAAGTCCGAGTTGGGTTCGGTGCTTGTTGACTATCTGGAAGTGTTGCATTTATTTTACTGAAACACATTTTGGGGTTTTGAAAAGGACAAAAAATCTCATTATACCAAATATGGTGAGCACAATTATTCCTCTCTTTTTTTTTTTTTTTTTTTTTAAATCTATTTTTCTCTGTTATGATTATCGTGTAATGGGTGTTATTTCTGTAAGTCGTGTAACGGGTGTTATTTTGTTGGGTTAGAATAAGTTATCTTTCTATCTATGCATTTGAAGTTGTAAGGTTTTTAGGTGGATGCGAAGACGCTAACCTAATAAAAAGTCTAACTTTTCTCCCAAATAATGAGTGAAGAATTGAATGCTGTAATAAATATACGTATCTTGTTCGTTTACCAAAATATCTGAAGCCTTATGAAGTACACTCAAAATTGACGAACGGTAAAAAAAAAAAGATGGTGATATAAATAAAGAACCTTAGGTCTGAAGGACGAAAGAGAGAGACGCTTCGAGTGGTGTAATGGTAAGCAAGCTCGATTAGCAAACCTTCACGAGTGAGTTCGAGTCTCATTGGGTGCCCCATTCATATGGCCGTATACTACGTCTAAGCAAAAAAAAAAAAAAAAAATTAGTAAAGTACTTGAGGAAAAAAGGGGAAATTGAGATTTTCTAAAACTGTCTCTTAAATAAATAATAATATCAAATGGTTCAAGTATGGACCATTTGATATTATCATTTATTATAATGTCCTTAGACATAATAAATTTGACTGTTTCGCGAGGTGTTTTTACTTTATTTATGGGAAGAGGTCGGTCTATCCAGCGAATATGGGCCTCAAGCAAGTACACGCGCGTACACACACAATCTGATGGGTACATACGTATTTTTGTGCGTTTTTTTTTTTTTTTTTTTTTTTTTTTTAATTAATTAATCATTAAGCCTTGCTGGGTATGGTATAGAGTATTGTGGCACCTAGTGAGGGTCAAACTCACTATGCTTTAAAACCATCTGTAAGATTAGTCTGTTAAACATTACGCTATATCAGATGTTTATAAAGCGTAAATAATTTACCAAACTTCGTTTAGTCTGGCACAACGCTAAAAGTATGAGCACTTCAGTGCTGAGCAAATTACTGAACTGCTCTAAGATTGCTACTTATTTTTCTACGGCAAGCGCCATGTCTATGTGTGTAATGTGTATCGATTAGATGTGTACTGTATTGTGTTTAACCTCTTTAGATTTTTTTACACAATTCCCAATGTGTTATTTATTTGTGTTTGGTCTTGTTCTATTAAGTTACATACATGTGTTAAAACTGTGTATATTATGTATGTGAACACGTATATTCGTGAGAATACATTTTTTTTTTTTTTTTTTTTGTTTTACTGACGGCTTTATTATGTTTAAAGTCCAACTTCAATAAATAATCGACAATACAAGACACGTTTTATTTATCAATTTTTTTTCTCTAGAGCAGACAAATGCCTATAGAACTTTTTTCATGAATTTCTTTATCCATTTAAAAAAAATAATAGAAACTTTCAATTAAAAAAAAAAAAAAAAAAAAAAAACTAACAAAAAAACAATTTTTTTTTTTTTTTTTTTTTTTACCATACTCTTTGGAATTATTTCTTTCTGGACTTTGATTTATCGCTTTCAATCTTTTCTTGTTAACCAGTATAATAGTTGATAATTTGTGGCTGTTTTATCGTTGGGCGAAAAAAAAAGTTTGTTTTTCTGCATTAGAAGTTATAGTTTAAGTACAAGCACCAAAATTCCAATAGAATATTTCTTATAGAAGACAAAGCATAACCAGTGCAAAAAAAGTAGTTAAACTGAAATATTAGCTTTCTTCTCTGCCGCCTACCAAACCTGTAATTAAATTGGGGTTATCCGACATAGATTTCTATGAACCAACGCAAAACCTGTGAAAATAGGTACCGTATTTGACGCCATATAAGGTACACTTAGTTTTTGTTAAAAAAAAATCTTAAAATTCCCCTGCGTCTTATATGTCACATGCTTGTTTAAAATTCAGGATAGTCGGCCGAAATTAGCCACCTGGTAACTCCTACTCGCTTAGACTTTAGAGTAACTTTCATATACCTATTATCATCATTTAAAAGGCTGTTATGCAGATTAAAAGTGTTACCATTGATAATACTCATTAAATTAGTTTCATTACGTTTAATATTAGTACTTTTTTTCCCCTGCTGAAATTGAGGTGCGTCTTATATGCCGTCAAATACTGTAAATTGCTAAATCGATGAAAATGAACAAAATGAAATCGAAAGAAATATTCAAGAACACAAAGAAAAAAAAAAGCATAGGTTGTTGTTGTGTTTATCTATTCTAAAAATTTTTAGATGGTATATCAACCTTTGTGGGATATTTAATACCAAAGTTATCCTTCCAGAACGGTAGTGGTACTATTAAACTTTAGCTTGTAGGGATAAGGGGGTTCATACCTCTCCTAGGGGTATTAGTCCGAAAGTGAACGTTGTAGCGCGACTGGAGTTCGAACTCTTACAAGGATGTCGCAGTCCAGTGCGTTAGCCACTACACCACGAGGTGTCCCCCTTTAAATAGGTGTGAATAAAGTATAATGCCATAATTACACATGGATTTAAGTGTTCATATTGTCTGTTTTGTCGATAACTTTATGAAAAGGCATTAACATGCCAATAATCATTTGAACAATTGAAGAACCTCTTCTTCGTATACTTAGTTGGTAACTCAACATTTTAATCGATTCATTATTCACGGATTATACACCTGACGACGGCTGGAGAATGGATCGACAGAAAAATGTTAACACACACACACACAATTCTGATGTAGATTTCAGGAACGATTCAGACAATTGGTTGTCTGAACAATTTCTGGCAACTATCTCTTTGTCGAGGGAAAGAGTCCCTGTGACGTAGTGGCTAATGTGTTGGACTGCGAAATCGTGGTAAGCGAGTTCGAACTCAACTCTCGCTATTATGTTTACTTTCAGACTAATACCCTTGGGAAAAGTATGAACCGTCTTATTCTATCAGCAATGGGTTAAACAGTATCACCACTGTTCTTCTACAAGTATGGCTTTTGGCATTAAATAAAACACGAAGGCTGATGTGCCATTAAATAAAGAAACCAAATGAAACCTCTCTGATCACATTTACAACTGTCTTATTTATATAGTGGTTCCAGATAGCTATACTTGCAGCATTATGTATAGCATCTCTAAAACCGGGTCTCTGCAAACAGAAGGAATTTAGATACAACTTCCAACTAAAGACTGGTTCCTTTTTGCCCCCATCTGAACCTGTGTAATTTATACGTTTTTTTTTCTTCTTTTTCCTCCTCAAGGGTTTTTCCCTCTCCCCTACTTAACGGTTGACTCTACATTCTTTTATTTTTGGTTTCTCTTACGGTAATTTCTCTGACGAGACGTAAGCGATAAAAGTTCTTTTTCAGAATGAATCCGCTGCTATACGCCATTTTGAAATGTTGTACCTACAGCAAAAAGTTCACACACACACACACACACACACACACATACATATATATATATATATATATATATATATATATATATATATATATATATATATATATATATATATAATCTTATTCTTTTTATAATCGAATCTTTGCAAACATAGGTAAATTAACAAGGGTGGTATGATTTATTAATCATGGTTAAAATTAGATTAGAATTGGGAAGAAGAGACTGTCATACACTTTCCGAAGTTTTAGATTTACTATTGATATCCATATAAATGTTCAGTCATCTATTGCCTCGTTATCAGGCACTAATCACCTAAAGAGATCTCTGAGAATATGGTATCGATGCTAAAGAGCTACTCTTCTTACAGCAAGGTTAAAATAGGACGGCTGAAATAATGGGTGATATAGATAATTTTTTTTCTTTAACAAATATTGACTCAAAAGTTTTAATTTTCTGGAGCAATAAAAATAAAGCAGTAATGAACTTAGATTTTTTTTTTTTTTTTTTTTTTTTTTTTTTACAGAGTTCAACTGTATATGAATATAGTAGGAACGAGGTAACTCCTGTCAGTGTATCTTACACCATGAACTTGTCATTTTGACCCTCGTACAGACAGTTTCAGTTTGTGCATTTCTTCTTTTGGTATAAAGTATGCGAGGTGTTAAAAAAAAATGTTAAAACTGAATCTTTGATTACTTTTTTTTTTCATTAATTTCAAAACTTAAATGGAGGTATGTACACAGCTAAGTAATTTGTATAATTAAGTGAAGATGTTTAGACGAGTCAGTGCGAATTCTCGATACATTTTGATCAGCAATTTTAGTGAAACACAGGATTGTGCAAGTGCGACACCCTCTACATACCCTAGATCTCGCTCCGTGCAACTTTTTCTTCTTTCCTAAACTGAAAATCCATCTTAAGAGTAACGTTTGTATACGTGGAAAACATTAAAATAAAAACGACAGTTGGAAAAAGTTTTAAAAAAGTACTAAATAGCAGAGGGACTAATTTGAAGAAAATTAACGTTTCAATCATTATTCCTTTCTGTCTTGGTAAATGCAATTTCTTGATACACATTTTGTATGTTGCAACGAAAGATTTTTCTTTATTTCATCTGTAAAAACCACCAATAAAGGCGAAGTCAAATTAAGGACCCAGATGATACAATTTGTAAAAAAAAAAACAAAAAAAAAACGTATTGCACATTTCTCCTGGGTGATCGGAAGCCGGGATGGTTAGGAACCTGTTGTCCTACGATCTTCACAAGTGTCATGTGCTTCAAAGTTTTTGACCAACTTGAAAATCTGACTCTTGAAATTGAACTTCCATATTTTGTTTAAACAATTTTGAAAGACCTTGTTTCATAGTATGACTTCACACAAGATTTTCTGCTCCGTCGTCCAAGTATATCATCGCCTGAGGAAATGTAAACAGTTTCGTCGAGAATTTGAACTTGCGTTCAGAGAGGGTGTCCATCTTCATCAACAACAGAAAACGGCTACATTGCACCAAATTTTAAAGCTTCGATCAGACGTCGAGAATTTCGTGATATGATTGTAAAATTTCAGCTTAAGAAGTCGGTGGTCCATGCAAATTGTCAACGAGAAGTTTGTATTTTACATTTTCGACATCTCTCGTGTGACAATCAGGACTGGACAAGATAGCGTCTTTTTAATTCTTGTATAAGTAAACTAGAGTAACTTCTAACCCTAGACTCCACTCGCGTTCTTCCCGAAGAACACCCCGGAGCCTGTTCTGGACTTCGGTCCGGAACGTGGCTCTGCAAAAGGAACAATGGCAGACTTGGGGCCTTTTAGGCACCTAGTTTCGACTAGGCTACCCTCGGGTGGGCGAGCTGCACTTTTGTCTCCTTTGTAACCCATGTATGGCACTAGACCTCGCGTCTAGTTTAAGCCGTAAATTGGTATACGTGCCCGGACCCACATTTGGGTTCGTGAAACTGCTTGCCTCATCAGGCTCACATTGCACCAAGTGAGCCGATGAGCAGCATAGACCAGCAGGGTTCGAGTCTCGGCTCGTTCCCGACCTCCCCTCCCCTTTATCCCCACTTTAATCGGCCTTCGGGCTTTTGACCTTGTGTCAAGTCGTGTCTGGTGGGAGGCAGCGACAAATAACACCCTAGACTCCACTCGCACTATTACGTTCACGTTCGGACTTTTACACTTGAGAAAGATATCCCCTCCCTCTCCAGCTATGGGTTAAATAGTATCATTAGTGTTCTTCTACAAGGATGGATTTAGCATTAAATAACCCACGATGGTCGATATGTTATTAAAAAAAAAAAAAAAGAAACCAAACGAAACCCTATGTTTCTTGTCTAAAAATTACATGGGGATGTTGTTTGGTAAGCAACATCATATTTAGTGGTGGTCGGAGGGAGCATAAAAGCGATCAAATTTAATAAATACAAAATTCACACTAAAGCTAATTCTTTTATTTCTTGTTGAAAGAATCTGATTTTGGATTAAAAGGATTCTGATGATACAAAGCTGATAAGGTTTGGGCAATAAGAAAATTTTCCACTGATTTCCCCCCCCTCCCTTGGTTTCTTTGTTTAATGACATATCAACCTTCGTGGTTAATTTAATGCCAAATGCCATCCTTGCAGAAGGTCAGTTGTGGTACTATTTAACTTATAGATGAAGTGGGGTACGGGAGTTCATACCTTTCTCAAGGGTATTTGTCCGTAAGTGAACGTAATTGAATGACTGGAGTTCGAACTCGCTTACAACGTTGTCACAGTCTAATTCGTTAGCCACTACACCATGGAGACTCACCCCGCTGATTTGATTAAATTCAATTTTGAAGTTACTAAATCTAGCGAATAGGTTGTTATGAGAACGTCTCCTCTACTTATTTTTACCGATTATGGCTTTACTATTTTCATTCTTCAGAATAATATCCTTTCTGTTGATCAGATTTTTTTTTTTTTTTTTTTTCGTAAATCTTCAGTCTTTGCACGTTTTAACTCTTGCAATAAAATGGTGTGCTTGTATGCTTCTATTCCACCAACACCTTATTGCAATTCACTTAACGTTCTGCTCAGATGTGACACAAGGCCGTATGAATTGGGCACCCAATGAGACCAACACCTTATCGGGGTAAAGCTTTAGTTTAGATGAAATTATTGGGGGTGGGGTTGTTTTCTCTTAGAATATCTGATGCTTTCAGCAAAAAAAATAAGATTCAGTCGACCCTCAATTTTTTTTTCTTCTACCTAAAATTTCGATTTATACATGAGTAAATATGGCCGTCTCAGATTAAAAATTTTCCTCCTTTCAAAATTTGTGTTCCTGTTCTCAGAGGTGAGTATTTACTAAGCTTAAATTAATTTGATACTAAGTCGTCATAATAGAGTACCTAAAAAAGATGCTAATTCGGCGACCTGTGTGATTAAGTTGCAAACTACTGCTTCCGATCGACTGCTGTTCTACAGGATATTGAGAATGAACGTCCACTAATCAACCTGTGATAGTAGCTCGTTTATACTCGCCACTTTCACACAACTTTCCCTCTTTTTTTATCCTCCGATAAATCAATAAAGTCGAGTGCATCATTATGAATGGGAGAAAAAAAAAGGGGGGAAAATACTAATCGCAACATGTTGGACTAAAAAGAAACAGTATTTATTATTGTCTTTCTGTTACGACAAAAATCGAATTCAATATCAGTTAATATCAAGATTGAAAAAAATGATTAGACTAAAAAGAAGAAAAAAACACGAAAACTAATCTAGAACGTTGTAAATAGAAAAGGCGGGGTCTTATGAAAATTAGTTGTCTTGCTAAATTAAAGTACTGAATTTATCCATTTCATTGAATTAATACTGGTTGTGCCAAATATCTGGAATAGAAACACTGGGTTTGGTCTAACTGATAAATAGTTGGGATTACTTTGAAGATTCATTCACATTACATATGGTACATGTTGCTATTATAGTGATAAATGAATTTATACACATTTTGGGATCACAAATATGTTCGGTGGAAGAATGTTTACGGAAAGGCCGGGGGGGTCACTGTCCCTACAAAAAATGTATAAATGATTCATCGATGAATATAAATGCTCTTTTATATTCACACACATTATCAATTGTAAAAAGACAAAGCAAAAACTCGCGACTAAGAGTTTCACGGGTGTGTAGATTACCAGCTCGCCTGACAATCGTAACGTGAAACTCTAAGTCGTGAGGTTTTATCCTGCCTTACTTTTACATTTTCTACATGTGTATATATATATATATATATATATATATATTATGATTAATAATCTATTGTGATATTCATCTACATATTAGTATAATGATCACTGAAAATATTTTACGAATTAGTGGCTTTTTTGCATTGAATTTTAACCATCATATATATATATATATATATATATATATATATATATATATATACGCACGCACATACACACTAGTAAGAGAACCCGGTTCATGACCTGATTAAAAGGACTTTATGAACACAGTGAGATAAAAAGGTGAAAAGAGGAGTAAGCTAAAATTGAAGCGTGAGTCCTAATTTGTTGTTAAAAGATTTCGCCTATTTATTCAAATGAAAGGTTGATTTTTTTTTTTTTTTGTTTGCTTTTTTTTTTATTTATTTATTTTTGGTTTGAATTTAAAATAATATATAAAAATATGTAACTCTACATTGCTGAAAGGTTTAAAACATTCTTTGTTTCCAATAAATTTTTATTTTATTTTATTTTATAATTAGCCTTCGGTTACAGAACAATGTTTTAATGATTTTTGATAAAGCAGCATAGTTTTAATTCAAATTTGTTTTCCCTCTAAAAATTTAACGATAAAAGAATCTAAGTATTTACGTATTACAATATTCTCTTATTTCAGGATTTTTTGTTTCATTTGAAATATTCTAAATTCATGAGTGTATTAAAACATCATAATTCTATTTTTCTAAAGATTTTTTTTTTTTTTTTTTTTTTTTAAGGACAAAAATCTGAATTCAGTTCTTAATTGCCTGTTTGGTTTGGTTTCTTTGTTTAATGGCATATCAACCTTTGTAGGTTATTTAATGTCAGAGCCATTCTCCAAGAAGAACAGTAGTGGTACTATTTAACCCATAGCTGGGAGGATAAGGGGGTTCATACCTTTCCCAAGGGTATTTGCCCGAAAGTGAACGTAATAGCGCGACTGGAGTACGAACTCGCTTACTACGATTCCGCAGTCCCTCGCTTTAACCATTATACCACGAGGACAGCTCCTTGGTCGTTTGGGTTTTATAGCATAATCAATCTTTGTTGGTTATTTAATGCCAAATCCATTTTCATACAAATCAGTTCTATTTCAAACAATTCCGTTTAGGATACAAAAACGGTTTCATTTCAAACAATTCAGTTTAGCATAAGTACGCAGTTTAGTTCTATTTGAAGCATAGATAGGACCCTATCAGGTGCTACCACTCTGGGTCAAAGTGGACCTGGCAATGAAGGGGTGCTCCGCATTCACCTAAGCTCCAGCATTACTGAGCCTCACCATGAGATTGTTTAGTGTCATATCCAGGTTACTAGTTGGGGGAGTCAGTGTATTCTACAGCCCTTTTTTACCCTCTAAAAAGGTATCATTAGAGGCAGGTATAATAAAAAGAAGCTAAGAAATAAAAATGTCTTTAAAATAAAAAGAAGTGAAGAATTGAAAATGTAAAATCTTTCGTATTGCAATTTTTTTTTTCTTACTTTTAAAATAGTATTTTTTAAAAAAAAAGGTATCCTTTGATTTGAAACATTTTCCTGATTATCTTTTTTTTTTTTTTTTTTTTTTTTTTTTTTTTTTTTTTAGCTCTCCAAAAAATCAATTTTTCTTTTACAATTAGTACTAAATTACAAAATAATACTTTTCGAAAAAGCATTAAATTCAAATTTCGCCTATGAAACTTATGTGATATTTAAACATGGCTAGCTTTAAGAAGAACAGAAAAGTTGCACGTGCTTTTGGTACTTATGAAAAACCTGAGAGTTCCACAAATCGATTGATTCTAAATTAATGAATTATATCATTTAATCAGTAAAAATCAAAAATTAAATATTCTATTTTTCTTTATAATAAATATATTAAAGTGTATGTTCGATTTTAATGCTCAATGACATCTCTTTTCTTAGTCGACACTTACATACCAGAATACGCGGCTTTTTTATAGATAGATAAATGGATAATGAGTGAGCTCTGTTTCGACAACAGTTTTCGCTTGAACATACGAGGTGCATACGATAAGTTTCCAGACTTTTTTCGTATGGGCACTTTTATTGATAGTACACACATGAAACTCTAGTTCCCTTCGAAGTAATCTCCTCCGGTTGCAATGCACTTGTTGTACCGTTACAGCAACTTCTGGAAGGCCCCATGGAAGTCCTCTTGTGTGAGCATGTCAATGACCTTTGTCACAGCCTTTTTCATCTCCTCAATTGTCTCATAACGACAGCCTCTAAGTTTTTCCTTGGGCTTAAGGAATAATCAAAAGTGACAGGGAGCAAGGTCTGGACTATCGGGAGGGTGACGAACTGTCTTGATGCCCATCTTGGTCAAATAGTCCGTGACAAGGATGGAGTTGTGGACTGGTATATTGTCCGGGTGGAAATGCCACTGACCCAATTTGAAGAGTGCTGGCCTCTTCAGACGGAATCTCTTCCTGAACTCCCTTAAAACCTCAACATAGTAACCCTAACCCTTTGGCCAATCATCTCTGGTGTATTGAGCTCCTTGCTCCTCCCACACCTCTCATCATCCCTCACAGACTCCCTGCCTTCCTTGAATCTCTTATGCCACTCAAAAACTGACGCTCGATTCATGCAAGATGCTCCAAAAGCAGTCTGAAGCATTCCATACGTTTCTGTGGCATTTTTTCCAAGTTTAAAAGAGAATTTTATTGCATATCGTTCTTCTAAAGTGTCAGATTGCATTTTTGAAATTCACCAGCTGTGATAATAAGGCTTTAGTAGGGTGTATTCTAATTCTTGCTGTAGGTGTTCATTTGAATCTGAAATCATAAAAATTGATCAGTCATCTCATAAGATGTATAGCAATAACATACTGAATTTTCAAGAGTCTACGACAATTTTAAATGCCCATACGAAAAAAGTCTGGAAACTTATTGTATACACCTCGTACTTTGCTAAAAATACCATGTCCTCCTTTTTTTTTTTTCTTATCGTCTTACAGGATTTCTCAAATCGGGTTTAATTTTATATATATATATATATATATATATATATATATATATATATATATTAGTCTAAAATGTTCTTCTCAGTTGCTCCTCACCATCCTTGGTCATTTTTAAGAAAAATAAAAAAAAATATCAACTACAGTTGATATTTTTTCTTTATTCTCGTTGATTATAACATATATTAAAGAAAAAATTCATAAATACTAGAAGCCATGATTATAAAAATAAATAAAAAACATTCAGTTGGGGGACCGACGTACTTAATGGATTTCATGGCTAAAAATGTTAGTCAATGTTAACTGTTTTACAGTAGGCCAACGTTTGCTACGTCATCACTACTCACGATCTAAATTTAGAACTCTAACGTAACAAACGCTCAGGTAAAAAAATATATATAAAATATTCATAATCTCTTTCTACTCTCGTACCTTTTCGTTTCTTTGTTTAATGACATATCAACCGTCATGGGTTATTTAATGCCAAACCTGTCCTTGCAGAAGGCCAGTGGTACAGCTATTTGCTCATAACTTGGGGGGAATAAGGTAGTTCATACCTTTCCTAAGGGTATTAATTCAAAAGTGAACTTAATAGCCCGACTGGAGTTCGAACTAGCTTACTGTTATGTTGCAGTCCAGCAGGTTAGCCACGACGCTACGGGGAATCCCTCCCTCTTCACAGAAAGTATTTCAGATATTAAAAACAACTATTTGATTGGATTTTAAAGAAAAAATAACATCTTTAAAAACTTTATAATGAAAAAAGTGATCGGAAATGAAATTTTAAATAATTCTAAAATAGAAATATAAAAAAAATGAACCAGATAGAAATCTAAAATAAGAAAAAAATTTGTTTTTAATAAAATGTTATACACGCATACATATATATATATAAAATCCGAGTAATATTGTTTAGTATTGAGTATAATATTAGCATTGCCTTTTTTTAGACTACATGGATTATATTATTTAATCTTTATAATACACAATAATTTTAACGAAATTAGGGATTCATGTTTCATTTATAATCTTAATTGAGTCTCAAGCTTCTATTAATTTTTTCAGTATTTTTTTTATTAATATTCAAATTAGGGGTAACCAGATATTTTTGTTTAAAAAATGTATAAACATTATATTTGAGTATATATATATATATATATATATATATATATCCACCATTTTTTTTTTTTTTTTTTTTTTTTTTTTAAATTCTTTTCTCGTCGGAAGCAATGTAAATTATATTCAAATACACCACGGTATTCCTGTCTCCATCTGAAGAGGGTCACCATCGACCTGAAATAAATTTATAATAAAACCACTAAATTGTATTTTTTTTTTTTTCTGTCAAAAAAAAAAAAAAAAATATATGGAAAATAAATCAAATGGTGTGTAAGTGTACAAATATGAAGAATGCAAGATATTCAGAGGATGATTTTATTATATATATATATATATATATATATATATATATATATATATATATATATATATACTAACCTTAGTTTAGTGCAAGCAAGATCATAAGTGTAGGATACTAGAAGATTAATTTCACTATATTAACGCTATATATGAAGTTTGTATACAGAAGCTTCACGCTTGACTGTATGAATCGGGATGGGGGTGAGGAAAATGAGAGCAACATCCACCTAAAATTTGAGCAATGCTGCAGTCAATTTTCGTGTAAGGGAAGAAGACATCTTATTTGTTTTGATCTGGAAAATTTCGTGCAAATCAACCCTTCTGTATTCTATTCATCATTGCATTAAAAGAAGGAGACAATGTCGAAAAATAAACCTTTCTATGTAGGATTAATTTTAAAAAATTTTTTTTTTTATCATTCGGCTACGCACTTGTGTGTGTGTGTGTGTGTGTGTCTGTCTTTTAAAGAGATAAGATTGTTATATAGTGTTAACACGATGCAAAAATCAATTCCACTATACCTTCGATATCACTTGTCTAATCAGGCTTAGGAGTTTCGAGCCTACAAACAAACAAAACAGGATTCAGAATGCTCATTTTCAAAGTAAGTTCTTTCTGTCTGAAAGAAAGGTGCAACTCTATGATTGACCCATTAAGCTTTATACCGAAGCTCTTCGTAAATTATTGCTATTCGTAAAAAGCAATAAAGTTATCGATTTTTTCCGGCTAAAAATTCGTTGCATTTCAATCAGTTATTCGTGTGAGCAGCTAAAAATGAGAAAAAAAATGCCTTGTTTGAGCGGGAGAAAAATATTTTTGAGTTAAGAATTCTACAATGAGTAAAAAGGAAAAAAAGATTATTTCGGGTAGTATTTATTTTTCATTAAGTAAAAATGGAATACCTGAAAAGTATCCTCTTACAAAAAAAAAAAAAAAGAAGACTGGTATGGAGAAATACACGGACAAAAGATAAAATGGCTGTACCTAAATGTGTTTTAGTTTATTCAATAATAAAAAAATAAACAATGTTGCTGAAATACTGTTGTAGCCTAACAAAATTTACTGAATGAAGAAATAACCAAAACGGAGGTTGTGAATGGAATGGAGACTTTTATTATATTAAACAAATACAGTACTCGCCAACAGCGTGAAAAGGTAATCACTGCTAGTGGTAACTACTTCGTATAAATCACAGGTATTCGTCGAGCATCCCACCAAACAGACGAGTGTGGCACAAGGAATTTTTAGGGTGGGTCTGGTTGTCTCCAAAAATGCCTCAGACCCCGTCGGCATTCCCTAAAAAGGGGCGCTAGGCGATAAAATTAGTCTCTCCAATGAGGGTTAGAGCCTATGGAGACGGCCCCCTGAGGCTCGGGGAGGATGGACCGCGTGACGTGGATGCTGGGCTTCCAAAGCGGCCTCGATTTAGTCAGCATAAATCACCCACCCTCACAATAGTGTCCAATATATTTATGAGGCATGGGATATACCCATTCTTGTTCACCGGTAGGGTATATAACGAATATAGTGAATGATCATGCACACAGATCAATACATGTTTACGTCACAAAATAGGTGATATATAACAGTACTCGTACTCCATATTAATTCACTGTATTTGACCATTAACACAGGTCTATGTTATCTCATGCAGACGATCGTACAGCGGCCGATACACTCCTTATTCTGGAACCCGTGCAGTGCACGTATTGATCTGAATGTATGATCACATACTGTAATTGAGTTATTTTACTTAGATGTTTAATCTTGAGTAAATAGAAACACATTTCCAGGCTGTTGCAGTTTTTGTTATTGATATTAATGCTTTCAATTTAAATGTTGACATACAAAAGAGAATGAAAGATGAAGTATGAGCCTGGACGAGTTATTACATAAGTAGGATATGTGAGTATCTTTTATTCCAGTTAAATAGAAAGAAACTAAATAGCTTCAGCTTCACAACTGCATATCACTTATACTTTTATGTACGACTCATTTTTTTTTTTTTTTTCTGGTTTATTCTACAAGTAACCAGTTATTACTGTTGAGATAACGCCTTGTAATTGACCCATTATTCTTATATATATATATATCCCTATTTAACTCTCAATACTAAGACAAGGTCAACATGAGTAACGTCTCTACAAGGTGCAGTTCATGTACATATGTGAGCGACAAAGAGCAATCCAATCTCACTGAGTCACATTGTATTGCGTGACATTTTTCCCGAATGCTCTATTAGCAGTTTCGTTCAGACTCACGCTAGTATTTTAAGTTTGATCCTCACTAGATACCACATTAGCAGTATTTTTAGGCCACACATTAGTGTATTGAGGTCGATTCTTATTGAATGCTTCACAAATATAGTTTTGTTTTGTTTTCGTTTCTTTGTTAATGGCATGTCAACCTTCATGTGTTACTTAATGTCAAAGTCATCCTCTTAGAAGAACAGCAGTGGTACTATTTAACCTAAAGCTTGGGTGTACTTTTCCTAAGGGTTTTAGTTCGAAAATGAACTGGACTGGAGTTCGATCTTGCTTACTAGGATGTCGCAGTCCAGCAAGTTAGCCACTACGCCACAGGGACTGCTTCCATGGTTTTGTGTTAAACTAAAATGAATAAATTGGGCGCAGAATGAGCTTGTATTGCAGTCAAATTTACAAGCATGATTAGTTCAATCGTCACTGAGTATTCTCCAGACAATCCTAATAAATCAGCAACTGTACTTAATATGATCCTCAGGGGGTGCCCTATTATTAACATTTTCTTGTTTATTTTCTATAAGTGTTAAGTATAATAAGTTGTATGTTTCTTCTAAAATTTATGATCTTTACAAATTTTTGAATGAGAATGAAGTGTGTGTGCGTAATATATATATTAATGATAACAAAAGCTAATGGCAAGCAAAAACTTTTCAGACTGTAACTTTGATTAAAGATTAGAAACTTGTTTAGTATTACTATAAAGGTATCACTTCACTTCTTATTGTAATAATAATTATAGGAATCAATTTACTGAACGAAAGATTTTTCACTGCGCTAAATTTAACCCAAATAAACACAAAACTATTTTAAAACTATTCTTCTAAAAAGATGTATTAGTAGGAAAATTATCTAAACATTTTTTTTTTTTTCTTAATTGTTATTAACACTTTATAAGGTGTAAAAATTTGTGTCAGTAAAATAGGAACAGATTGATATTGCGTTTTTGGTTGGTTGGTTAAGGGTTGGGGGGGCGTACGTTTTTTATCCCTGTGTAAACCAAAACTAATCCAGAGATAATACTTTTAATATTCTGTCGCATGTTACACCATCAAGGCGTATCGACAGCACGGATTCCTTTGACTTTCTTTCTCTCTCATCCATCGCTCATTGCAGGTCCTCCAGACAGCATCCAGCGTCTGTATAGAGCTTTTGAATATAGGTCGGCCAACACTGGTGTGTCCATGTAAGGGAGCCTACAGGAGAATGTCGTATATGAGTTGGTCCCTGCTTCTCCAGCAGTGTTCAGCATATCTTTGTCTTACTTGGCTGGTTTGTGAGATAGGAGGCAAGTGGGCATACAGCTGTTGTTCTGTGGATTGTTGCTTCTAGTATTTGTTCAAAATGACTCGCATCATCCTTTGTAGTTCTCATCAAGCTTTTTCTCTTAACGCTTTGTTAAAGTCCAGGTGGTGCAGCCTTACAATAGTTCTGACACGGCTACATCTTGAAAGAATTCCTGTTCTATTGTATCTGAGGGATTAGATTTCCATGTGTTTGTTAATCTGTTGATAGCAGTATACGCTTTTCCTATGCGTAAATTGACATTACTTTCAGTAGATGAGATATTGCCGCCAAGAGATGTGAATTGGTTTATTGATTTTAGAGGCTTGTCGTTTAATGTGCAGATGGCTCCATCTTGTTTAAAATACATAAATTATCCTGGTTAACGAGTGACAATTCCAAATAATGATAGAAATGTGGTTAGTTAAATACTAATTGAATAAACGGCTCAATTATTTTTTAAATTCTTTCAATGAACTTACAAATTCATAGCGTTACTTGGAGACAAAATCATTCAAAACTGTGCAAGCAAAATTTCGCAGGAAGTTTAACTTAAGAATTATCCCCAGGAAAGCCAAATTTATCGTTGGGTACAAAAATTTCAAGCCACAGAGTCGGTAAACAACCTCAGCAAGAAGGCAGAAAATTCCATATCTGGCAGGAAGTTGACAGCAAGACATCCCGACAATGTGGATGCAGTGAGAGATTCTGTCGGAAGGAGTCTGAAAAAGTCCATCCGAAGACGTTCCCAAAAACTAGGTCTTTCACGTGCACTGTTGGATAAAGTCAATCAATTTCTGCCTTTGTCATCTGGTTTGACCTCTCTGAAGTGAAATATGATTGTTTTTTAAGACTCAGATAAAAGATGACTTGATGCAATGTGAATTATCATATTTATGGGTTGCATCGATTTTGAGACATCCTGTATAACCTGAACGCCATTAGCGTCAAATGATAACGCCCGGACGTAAACTGGAGTGATTTTGACGTCACAATTTTACATACCGTAATTATTCGCGTATGTGTTATAATTTGGCCAACGAAATCCTGAAAAAAATGTATCTTGTATATAATAAGCACTGACATTTCAGAATTTGTAGCAGTTGAATTTAACATTCAACTTTTTACCCGATTTTATAAGCAATCTGTATTAAAAGAATAATGTTTAGTCTAAAATACGACTAAAAATCTAAAAAGAATTATCCAGATTTCTTACGTTTTGAAACAAAACTTTTACACTGTCTTTAGAGCAAATGCAAGGACATGTTCATATAAAAATGTAACAAGCTCGTCGCGAAATTGGGCCACTAGGAGAAACAAAATTATAAATAAACACAGATTACGGTAACTATTTCTCTTTAAATAAGTATTCGTTACACATTAGTTAGTTTGGATCATACATCCTTTCATACCACATTGAAAATGGTGATGCACGTGACCTAATAAAAAGTATGTTTAGTTCTTATACATAATACGCTCACCTAACTTTTAGGGTTAAAATGTGAGGAAAGTGTGTGTTATACACGAATAATTATGGTAATAGGTAAACGTGCATCCAGGCATACAACCGACTTTATGGATCTAGAATAATAATACGCATACCTTGAATAAAGGCAGCTATAAATAAAACAATATAAGTACTTGAATAAAGATATAAACATTTTAAATTAAGGTTCTTATATATTTTTAGAAAATACTAAAAGTTTGAGTAAATCTGTAATGTTTTTTTTTTTTTCCTCCACATTTAGGGCTAGGCACGCGCATGCTCACACAACCATGTACTAACGGACTGTTCGAGCCTACTGTAAGAAGACGGTTGATTAACAGCTTCTCCATATACAAAAACTCGACGCCCATTTTATGGTCTAAGCTTAGTAAATGACGATATGTGGTTAAATGAAAAGAAAAAGCAAGATTTCGAATTCTGATTTAATAAACAGGTAGATTCTAATTGTAAGCTTGGTGCAATACAATCTACCTGGCATATATTCCTACTGTGAACTAAGCTAGGCTTATTAGTATAATATAGTAGATTACCTTGTTGTCTTTGAGCCATACTAACAAAATCTTCAGAATATATCAATTGCTTTGAAAGGGATTTTCAAAAAGTTTTATTTACCTTCTTCGTAGATAGAATATTGTTTGCTAATTTTTGGTTAGTCAGGCACAAAAAATGTTTGATCATTTACAGTACGTGTTGTTATGAAGTGGTCTTTATCGATAGAATGTGGATGTAAAGATTCCTAGTTTCATCTTTTTGCACAATGATTGATATTGAAAAGATAGATTCGTAGTGAATCTGACTGTATGAAAGAAATATGTGGTTAAACACTTAACTCAGATTTAGATGTTTGAAGAAGTTCGTGAAGATTAAATAAAGCCCGAACGAAATATCACACAATAGGAGTTAAATGTTTGATTTATCCAACTTTCCACATATTTCGATGATAGATATGTACAGACTACATCAGCAGGGATTGTGTCCCTTACATCCCAAATAGTACTTCTAATAGTCGATAGTTAACATGACCAAAGTAATATATAAAACTGTACGGCAGAGTCAAGACTTTCTTTTTGCTCCAGTCTGGTGGCTGTAGTGTGAAAGAATTTCAGAATGATTTTGTCGTTGTGATAAATGGAATATTATTGTATGTTCTGGGTCAGTAAGTGGAACTAGTTAAATTAATGACCAGCCTTTCCCTTATTCCATTTTTATTTATATATATATATATATATATATATATATATATATATATATATATATAACTCTTTGCCCCAGCCTCGATAGCAGAGGGGGGTGTTCTCATGGTATAATGGTTAAAGCACTAGACTGCGGAATCGTAGTAAGCGAGTTCGAATTCCAGTCACGCAATTACGTTCACTTTTGGACAAATACCCTTGGGAAAAGTATGAACTCCCGTATCCTCCTAACTATGAGTTAAATAGTACCACTACTGTTCTTTTATAAGAATGGTTCTGGCGCTAAATAACTTACAAAGGTTGATATGCTATTAAACAAAGAACCAAAACCCATTAAGAACTCATAACAAAAGACTCTTCAACTACACGATTGGACTTTTCTCTATAATGTACTCTTTTAGTGTTTCATGTTATTTCTGTATTTATTCCATTAAGTTTACTCAGGCAATATATATTGTTGTTAATTCATTGTAAATTGTTTTATGTTGTTTAACACTTGGAAATATTAAACCATTATAGATTTTCTCTGCCACAAGTGTCTGAATTGTGTTCCTTACACTCAAATAATTAAAGCAGTGAGTTTTGGTACTCATATACGACAAATATATGAAGGCAAACCTTCAAGTCATCGACACGAAAATCCATACAATCCTATTTCCACAAATACATTTTAGAGGTGTCTTTGAAGTTTACATAGCCTTTAAAATATGATAACTTTATTTTTGGTGAAAACCTTAATACAGAATATACTTCCACTGCTGTTTAGTGTTCATTTTCTATTTGAGAAAACGTGCCTTAAAAACTGACGGCTTACAGAAAACCTCTAATAATGATGCAGTCCATTGGCCTAATGAGTAGAGTGTTCGCCAATGATCTGAGAGACTGGGGTTCAATCCCAGGTCGAGTCATACCAAAGACTCAAAAAATGGTACTTGATGTCGCCTTGCTTAGCACTCAGCTCTATAAGGTAAGGATCTAGGGTAAAGTAGAGCAATCCAGGGAATGGATTACTACACCTCGGTGGAGTAGCCATTGAAAAGAGATCCTTTGGGTCACACTCGACTAAGATCGCCAACTGCTTATCTGCAAGCATGTGACAAAAAGTTTTTAAAACATTTTGATCTCTAGGACATAATTTTGTGTTGTGCAAGTCTCTCAAATAGTTGGACACTCCGCATGTCCTCCTTTCTATCTTTGTGCCGACAGTTTCTGGAAAACTGACGCAACACAATCTTCCTATACTACAAGTCGTTCTACTGCACTAAGCTAGACTTAGTAAATATTGATAACTGAATTCGACATTGTCTTGTGGCTAAAGTAGTTGCATGTTTGTGCCCAGGTAAAAGTCAGGATTTCAAATGCTGATTTTTCAAAGCAAACAATTCTGCCCCGACTTGGATGATTGGTGCAAAACAATGTTCCTAATCCTGGGGGGGAGGAACTCCCATGCTGTTGTGGCTAACATGCTGGACTGCGACCACATAGTAAGCGAATTCAAACTCCAGTCGAGCTATTACATTCACGTTCTGATTAAAACCTTTGTAAAAGGTATGAACCCTCTCATCCTCCCAGCTATGGGTTAAATACTACCACTGCTGTTCTTTTGTGAGGATGATTTTGCCATTAAATAACCCTCGAAGGTTGAAATGCTGTTGAACAATGAAACTAAACCAAGCCTCTCGTTTGGTTTATATTAAACCAAGTTGAGCTGGATAGATATAAAGAAAACTACGGATTTTATGCTTTCTCTGTTCTGTATATAAAAAAGGAATTTATTCATTTAATTGTGTGCTACTACTTCATATGTTCTAGGACTGCCTTTCCCACTGTTTGTTCATGTAAATTAACGATTGTGCGCAGGTCACATTGCACTTTGTATGTTTTATAATATGCTAACAACGATAAAGGCAACAATTTATCAGTGTAAAATGAATAGCTAGTTCATATATATATATGTACGAGTGTGTATGTATATATATATATATATATGGTGTAATGGTTATCGTCGTAGGAAATGGACACGGCGACACGAGTTCAAATCCTTGATGAGACTGATTGCATTTCACATAGCACTAATACCCTTGGGAAAGGTATGAATCCAATAATTCCCCCTCCAGCTATGGGTAAATAGTAGGACAGACTGGGTTCTTCAGCCCTGGTTAGGCAACTAGTCTAGGAGAAGGAAAACTCTGAATTTAAACTTGTTAAACTCTGCTTAAAAATTGACCTTGTGTCATATCCTGCCCGAGCGGAGGGGTTGGGGAATATTGCGTGTGTGTGTGTGTGAGAGAGAAACATTAGGGCTTCAAATGATATTTTTTTTATTTATATTTGGAATTATTGGACCTACGTTAACCATTTCGGTTTTTAATTGTGAAAACATTAAACCTTCTTCAGGGCCTTTGAATTTTTAAATGAAGCCAAAAAAATTAGAAAGTTTTAGACATTCTATTTCAGTTAGTGGCGTTCTGTTTCAGATTTATGTGATGTAATTAGTGTTCGAAAATTTATTTTGAAAACGTAATGTATTTTCGTGTGTGTGTGTGTGTGTGTTTATATTTATCGTATTTTATTCATACTATTAGATTTCTTTCCAGTTTTCTCAGATATATATGAAAGGGAAAGAGTCGCTTTGAATCAACTTCTTGGGCAGATTTTAAATATCTAACTTCAGAATTTTATACCAAGGAAAGTAAAAGATGACAACTACTTGTAAAATCCAAAACTAGCATTTGTGCGTATAATTGTCATATTTTATCAGTTGAGATTCTATTAATTGCTAATCATTTACAATGCATTTCTGTATTAAAATCATTTACAATGCATTTCTATGCGAAAACCATTTATAAATCATTTTTATAATACAATTATCTACAATACTTTTCTATATTAA
>OY757929.1:31310101-31400101 GCA_963585895.1 Sepioteuthis lessoniana
TTCGGCGAATCTTTATTGAGCACCCTACAAACAACCCAAGACGATCAAGACATGCTGAGCACTGCTGAAGAAGTGAAGTTGTTCTCACAAGTGACGTTCTCCTATGGGCCTCTGTTCTTCGACACACCAGTGTTGGCCGATCAGCAAAGACTTATATACATCAGCTCAACACGGACACCATGTGCAGTCAAGAGGACCTGTTGGGTGCAATGAACGATAAGGATGGTTGGTAAGGGGGAAATCAAGAGACTATCAGCATGACTTGATGTTGATGAGATATCTATTCTAGGGGTCACCTTACCTTTGCATGAGCCCCACCTGCACAGAAATTTGAATTGTTTTTTCTAGTTTTTATAAGAAATGGTTGTATACTACCACAAGAAAATGTTTACTGATGGTTTTCTGCCTATGTAAAGCTTAGAACTTTTTGAGTGACCCTCGTGGGTGTGCGTCTATAGTTTGGTTTGGTTTTATAGCATATCAATCATAGTTGGTTATTTAATGCCAAATCCTGTTTAAACATATATATCTAATATACGATTTGCAAACACATTTTTTGACAACATTTTTAAATGAGCCTGAGCTCTTTTTTTTTTCTTCTTTTGCTCACAGTTAAATAGAAATACTTGAAACCATTTAAAACAGATAATTCTATTTACTATTGATCATTTGTTTGCACACATTTAAATGGATATACCTATATGATTTGTAAGTGAATAGTTTATTGGTAATTTCATTTTTAAATGAATTAGAACTAATTTGTTTGCACACTAGTATTACTATTGTTTCTACATAGTTAAATGATTGCAATTATTGCTATCTAACACTAATGATTCTATTTACTATTAATCATTTGTTTGTAGATGGTGAAGTGGCTACAAGTATTCCTATTTAACACTAATTATTCTATTTAGCAATACTCATTTGTTTGCACACAGTTAAACGGTTCCAAGTATAGCTATGTATCACCAACAATTCAATTAAACATCAGTCATTTGTTTACACAGTTTAAATGTCAAACTGTTCTATTTGACTCATAGTGTAGGATGTGAGAATGTGTTTTCATTTATGGTACCCGACAATTTTATGTTGAGTTTTGATATTTAAAATAAGGGTTTAAGAAAAATGCTTTCCCCACAGGTTTAATGTTGAGGTTTGAATAAAAGTGGAATAGGCATATAATATAGGCACATGGATAAAGTGGTAAATGAAGGAAGATATGCAACAAATGAGTAAAAGATATGAAACAAATAATGGTTGTAAAACGGCGCAGACAAAATGAACATTTAAACAAGGCGAACGAACAAAAACAAATTTATATTCTACAACAATAAATCTTACATTGATACATAAAAAATATTACTAACTCTACTAACAAAATAATAGTGTGTGAGCTTGTGTGTGTGTAAGACAACTAAGCTACAAAAAGAATTATAAGTTTAAAATGTCCTTTTTTATGGTTAGAAACGAGCAGTTTCTCAGAGACTGGAAAGCGTCTCATAGTCATTGTATATGAATGTCTGCGAGGCCCATGCATGTTGTTGCTTCGCCCTCCAGTTGATTCACGCTGGAGGGAGTGTGTTGCCGCTGCGAAGAAATTTCGTAAAAGAGGACAATGGTGTTTGAAGACGACGTATTCATAGAAAATAAGCGTCTTGTAAGTGGCTCAAAGACGCAGGACTTGAATTTCCGCGCGGACGTATTTTTAAGCATATCACGTGGTCCTCCTGGCCAATGGTTTCCCGAGACTGAATATTGAGCGTCCACCATCTTTGTGGGAACAAGTGGCATACCGCCCAAAATAATTTATAGGAGTGTAAAGTCCTATAATAGATAGGACCCTATTAGATGCTACTACTCCGAACTTGAGAGCAATGGCTATGAAATGGTACTCCACATTCTCCAAAGACCGAAGCCTGAGATTGTTTCGTGTTATAATCAGGACACTCGTTGGGTGGGGGTTACTTATCCGTCTACAGAGATGCAGTCAGTATATTCTACAGCCACAGCCGACTGGGCAGAGAGACAAATAAAGAATCAGTAAGTCTATGTGGTGATTAGGGAAATTTTCTAATCTGAAATTCTTACTACATAATGTTTAGTCGATTAATATTCATCACAGAATTAAGTTTAGCATTATACCTATATTGTAAATATAGGCATCTACAAAAAAAAAAACTCACACTTTTTATCGGCTATGTTACAATTTATTACTGACAAGTCATGCACCTTTTCTTTTAAAGTATGAATGATCAAAGACGACGTCATAATCCATGGTTCTTTTGTTAATAAATTCTCGGAAAAGGTCTATCTCCCTTAAACGACGTTTTAGATTGGTTTTCTTGTAGGCGTCCGTAGAAAATATATCGTCTAATAAAAAACCACACTGAAAAAAAAAGAAACAAAGACTAGAAAATATTATTTAGATAAAAATTATTTTATTTATTCTGTCAAATTTATTTGAGTATTTTTACATAATTAATAAAATGCCAGTTACATACAGTAAATGGAAGAATTTATGGATGTCACTTTTAAACTTCTAAAATAGATTTTTTTAAAAGTTTGACCCGAATTATTTTTTTTCTTAACTCCATTCTTAGAAGATTAAGCTACGAAAATGAATGAAGTAAAAAAAATGCCAAGAAGAGGAATTTTGTAGCTTTTATTTTACCGATTTTTGATCTTCAAATATAAGACGTCGTAAGAACAAGAGACAAAGCGTTAAAAAAATTGTCAACAAACTAATTCTACAAGGAATTATCTTTTTAAAAAATTTAAAAATCATTTACCTATACCTTTCTTAAAGGATTCAAATTAACAAAATAATTAAAGGAGTGGCGCATAAGAAAACAATTTTAAAAAAGCATATTGTCGTCAGAATTTTAAGGAAAAATGTCTTTCAAAAGAAAGCTCATCTTTTATTGCTTTAAATACAGAAAATTTCATTAAAATCTGATAATCATCCAATTTCGGATGGTTAAAAACGGTACTTGTTTTTGTATAGTCCTATGTAAAAAGAACTCTACGCTAAGAACGTATAAAGATTTTAATTTTCACAAACTAATGCGCTGAAACATTCTCCAAGTTGCCGCTTGTCATAACAAAAAAAAATGGCGTTTCTTCGGTTATGGGATGACAGACAAACCAAAACGATATTTGATGTATTCTAATAGAATGGTGGGACTTCTTTAATAAAAAAAAAAAAAAGGAATATTACTTACATGGTACAATCAAGGCTCACCTAGCGTCCGCACACTAGGGTGATTTAGTTGATCGTTTGGTCCCAGGGAGCCTTTTCACCCAGGCAGTATCAGCTTAGCAGGGCCGAATTTGTCATTTGGCTCTTAAGGCGTCCCAAAATGGGAATGTCGAGGAGACCAATTGTGTGTGTGTGTGTGTGTGTGTGACATGTCTCGATTCGTGTTTGTCCCCCCCCCAACCTGGCTCTAAAATGACTGTGTCAAATCCAACTAGGTAGGAAGTAGGATAAATCTCCTCTCCCTTCTTGGATCTGATTTTTATTTTTCCCTCAAATAAAAAACTATGTATTTTATTGACATTAACCACCGATATAAAAAAAATCTTAAACGATAAACTTTTGTTGATTTCTGAGGCGTAACTTTATGAAATTATTTTCTTTTAATTAAAAAAAAATCATAGTACTCAAGCTTCTGTGCTCACAGAATGTTGACATATTCAGCAGCCAAATTATTTGACGTCTGGTGACCTATATTACTTTGGAATTCTGTCTGAGAAAACCCAGACGCTATGAAGGGTCGTTTTTTTTTTCCAAATTAAAATATTTACTTCACTCCTAAAATGCCTGGGGGTTGGCTTTGTGGTAACAATCCATGTACAGTTGTGGTATTCACTAAACGGTTTCGAAAATTACAGAAATTGCAGAACCAGTTCTTGGATTGTTGTAAAATTAAAACTTTCCCTTATCTAACATTTTATTTCCATGGAATTGTAATTGAATTAAATTAGTAAAATTCCCCATCAATTTGGAATCAATTATATTTTTTGATAAAATAAAACATGAGAAAAAAGGTTAAACATGCAAGCAATAAAAATATAACAATCAATTAGAATTATTTGAAGCATGACCGATGATATTAAAATTATAACTCCAATCAATTCTAAATTTAGACAACTTTCAATCGTTTAGACTTAGACTTAAGAGACAAGTCTCTGAGGCGTAATGGTTAAAGTGCTGAACTGTAGCCACAAAGTAAGCGAGTTCAAACTCCAGTCGCACAATTACGTTCACTTTCGGACTAATACCCTTGAGAAAGGTATGAAGCTCATTTTCCCTCCAGCTATGGGTTAAATAGTATGAATGCACTGCTGCTCGTCTACATGGATGGCTTTGGCATTAAATAATCCACGAATATTGATATACATTTAAAGAAACCAAAGCTAAGCTTTATAAGGTTCATAAGGGAAATTTGAAGATGACATTAATTAAAAAGGTTCTCTCTCTTGGAGTAAGGGGTCTGATCGTGTAGATTTGTACAACCATGGCTGTAGTTGCTCTATCTTTCCAACCAACACCAGTAATCGGGGTTCGAACCGTGTTAAAAGACAAACTTTCAAAAGTTCGTTTTTAAGGCAAACAAAAACTTAACACTTGAACAACAATACAATCAGCCTAAAATTTTGACACAAAGTTAGCGTTTGCACTAAATACAACAATTTATCTTTTCTCAATCAAAATTGAAATAACTAAAAAAAACGTACCTCATTTAATGATATTTACAATTTTGTCGTCTTGTTTTGCAGGCAACTGTTTTCCCCAGTGAAGATTTTAGTGCCGAAAAGGCAGCTGAAAAACTCCGAAAAGCTATGAAAGGAATCGGTAAGTGCTTGGATAAACTGTATAATCATCTGTTGAATAATAATAAATTTCTGTTGGTACCGGTACAGATTGGTGGGGGTCAAGACTTAGATCATAAACATTACAAAGCGAAGACAAATATTTTTAATCTCCCTTCTACTTATTCAACTTAAACAATATCTATTTTACAATCTTTGTTACCAATTAACAATTTTTAATTAATTATTTATCATATTTACCAACCCCTCCGCTCGGGCAGGATATGACACAAGGTCAATTTTTTAAGCGGAGTTTAACAGGTTTTGAATTCAGAGTTTTCCTTCTCCTAGACTAGTTGCTTCTCCAAGGCTGAAGAACCTAGTCTGCCCTACTATTTACTAATAGCTAGAGGGAGAATAATTGGATTCATACATTTCCCAAGGGTATTAGTGCTATGTGAAATGCGATTAATCTCGGCCAGGATTTGAACTCGTATCACCGTGTTTATTTCCTGCGACGATAACCATTACACCACGCGCACCACCTTAATTAATTATTTATATAAACATAAAACGTATGTCCTTTCAGATTCTTTGTTTAATGACCTATCAAGCTTCTTGGGTTATTTAATGCCAAAGTCATACTTTTAGGAAGACAGTAATTGGGTTATTTCCTTCATAGCTGAATGAATAAGTAGGTTCATGCCTTTCCCAAGGGTATTAGTCCGAAATTGAACATAATAGCGCTACTGGAGATCGAACTCGTTTACTTTGATGTTGCAGTTCAGCACATTAGCCACTTAAGCCATGGGGACTCCTTCCCCTTGGCACCAGTGAGTATTAAACTCACTGGATGAATTGCACAAACGAACTGACCTATTTTAGACTGGCGCCTTTAGGTGGGCGCCTTTGTTTAGAATATTGGCTTGATCTGAAAGAAGGTCTCAAGAATTGAAATTCCAGTAAGAAATGGAACTCACTTCAGTAACAATGATCAGTGAATCTAACTAGCTGACTACTTCTCCAAAGCTAAGCTCTGGTATAGCCCAGTCCGCTAGGGCTGTAGATTACATCGACTGCATCTCGGCAGAGAGGTAAGACTGATCCCCCTCCCTCACTCAACGAGTGTCCTGGATTTGGTGCTAAACCATCTGACGGAGAGGCTCCAGTCCTGAAATTTTGGGGATTGTTGAGTACGTCTTTATTGCCATTACTCCCAGGTCCACTCTTACCCAAAATGGTAATACCTGTTAGGATCACATCCGTAGAACTTTAATCATTTACTTGAAAACATTTAACTGTGTGAAAACAAACGATTAATATTAAATTTAATTATTGGTGTCGGCCGTACCCGAAACTATTTAACTGTGTGCAAACAAATGATCTTTGTCCCTACAAACTATTCGTTTACAAATCATATATTTGATATGTATAAACAAGATTTGGCATTCAGTAACTTACAAGAGTTGATATGCCGTAAAACACAAACAAGTAAACTCTAGTAAAAGGAGCTAAACATAGCAGTCTGATGCCGTTTATTTGTCGCTGCCTCCCACCAGACACGACTTGACACAAGGTCAAAAGCCCGAAGGCCGATTAAAGTGGGGATAAAGGGGAGGGGAGGTCGGGAACGAATCGAGACTCGAACCCTGCTGGTCTGTACTGCTCATCGGCTCACTTAGTGCAATGTGAGCCTGATGAGGCAAGCAGTTTCACGAACACAAATGTGGGTCCGGGCACGTATGCCAGTTTACGGCTTAAACTAGACGCATGGTCTAGTGCCGTACATGGGTGACAAAGGAGACAAAAATGCAGCTCGCCCACCCGAAGGTAGCCTAGTCGAAACTAGGTGCCTAATTAAAGGCCCCAAGTCTGCCATTGTTCCTTTTGCAGAGCCACGCTCCGGACCGAAGTCCAGAACAGGCTCCGGGGCTTCGCAAAAAGCTAAAAGCCGGACAAAATCAATAAGTGTATAGCCTGATATTAGTTATTAGCTGAATTTTGATCTGATTTTTTTACCGTATAATGTTCAATCTATACGATTAATATTTACCACCGAATTTAATGCTTTGGCAAAAAAAGTGACGATATTCAAATATTATTTGTATAAAATCAGTTTATTTTTTTATCTTTAGGTTATGGACTTATTCATGTTGTAGCGTACATAAGTTTTTTTGCTTTTTTAATGTCAAATGATTAAGGTTAAGTAGCCTTCTTGAAAATAAACATGAACATTGCTATGTCATGTAATTTATGTTAAGAGATAGTAAGTGTTTAAAACAGATCCTCCAGTTGTGTGGAGTTGAGATTACCAGTTGAAGGAAGGAACGTTCAGCAGACGTAGTTTTCCCGTGTCGTAAAAAAATGACAATATCTAATTCAATTTGCAAATGCATAGTATAAAATAAGATTGTTATTGTCTCTTGTAATTTATGTTCAATATTTCCTAAATATGAAATTAAACTAAAGGCAAAAATAGCCCAGTCGGCCGAAGCAGTAGAATACACCAAATGAATCTCAGCAGAGAGATAAGACTTCCCCACTCACCCAACGAGTATCCTAGATAAGACACAAAACAATCTGATAGTCAGGGAATGCAAAGTACCCCTTCATTGCCATTGCTCCCAGGTCCACACTGGCTCGGAATATTAGCACCTGCTTGGGTCCTATTTATAGGTCAAATAGAACTGTTTGACATTTAAACTGAGTGCAAACAAATGACTTATGCTAAATTGAATTGTTTGAAATAGAACTGTGTGCCATTTAAAGGTGTGTAAACAAATGACTGCTGTTTAATTGAATCGTTAGAGATATATTGCAACACTTGGAATCATTTAACTATGTGCAAATGAATGCATAATGTTGAATGGAATAATTAAAGTTAAATACTAATACCTATAACCACTTCACTGTGCACAAACAAATGATCGATATTAAATAGAATAATAAGTGTTAGATAGCAATAATTGAGAACATTTAATGATCAATATTAAATGGAATTATTAGTGTTAGATAGTAATAATTGAGAATATTAAATGGAATTATTAGTGTTAGATAGTAATAATTGAGAATATTAAATGGAATTATTAGTGTTAGATAGCAATAATTGCAACCATTTAAATGTGTAGAAACAATAACAATACTACTGTACAAACAAATTAATTTTAACTCATTTAAAAATGAAATTACTGACAAACTCTTGCATATCATGTATATCTATTCAAATGCGTGCAAACAACTGAGAGATGTTAAATTGTAACTGTTACATCGCAATACTTGAAACTGTGTGCAAACAAATGATTTATAGTAAGTAGAATTATTTGTGTTAGATAGCAATACTCGAAACCATTTAACTATGTGCAAAGAGAAATGGGCTCAGGCTCGTTTAAAAATGTACCTACTAAATGTGTTTACAAATCGTATATTTAATATATATTTAAAAACGGGCATATGATAATCAACAATGGTTGATATGCCATTAAACCAAACCTATAGGTAAAAATGATCCACTGCCAAAGCTGGAAAATGCAAATTCAATCATGGATATGGTTGGATACCTGAGATGATTTAGATATTTGATTAAGCTTTTTGCTTAGATGTGGTACAAATCCAATCCGAAATAGTTTATTTTAGGGAAATAAAGCATATTGATATGAATTTACATATTGATAACCATAAATGTTCTCATTATTTAATTCGCGTCTTTTTTTATAATGGAATATTCTGGTGATGTAGAAAATTATACTCAAAAATTAGACTGAGATTGACATTGCGTCTTTAAATATGTGGACGATTATAATGATTATTATCATCATCATTATTATTTTCATTTTACTCTGTGCGGGTTTTTCCCTAGAGTCTGAGTGATAAGTTTCTTGATGTATCCAGGACTTTTCTAAGTATCCAGGATGATTTTTGTAGTGCTGTGGTCTAAATGGTTTCAATTCTTCCTCTAATATCCAATTTATCGAGACTGTACTAAGGGCTCCGACTATGACTGGTATCACCTTCATGTTCCACAACCTTTTTTATTATTACAATGACAATGTTGCTCTGTCAACTGTGGATGTAGAATACTCTGAATGCATCTCTGCTGAGGGCTAAGACACCCTCCCATAACGAATATCATAGTTATGACACTAAACAATCTGATGGTAAGGCTCCAGTCCTGGAGCTTTGGGGAATAAAGAGTACCTTTTTTGCCATTACTCCCTCGTCCATTCTGACCAGAAGTGGTAGTACCTGTTAGGATCATATCTATGAATCAAATATATCTATTTAATTATTTATTATACTTTAAACCATTTAACCATGTGCAAACAAATGCTTAATATTAATTAGAATTATAAGTGTTAGATAGCAATACTTGAAACCATTTAGTGTCCTAGGTATGACATTAAACTGCATCTGATGGTGGGATTCCAGTCTTAGTGTTTGGGTAATGTGGAGTACTTTGTCATTACCATTATTCCCAGTTCCATTCTGGCCAAGAGTGGTAGACAGCAGTGTGCAAGTTATTTATATTAAATAGGAATTCTTGATAAACAGAATTATTGATATTTGATAGCAATGCTTGAAACCATTTAACTATGTTAACAAATGATTAATATTGAATGTTATTATTCGTGTTTGATAGCAATACTTGGAACCATATCACTGTACAAACAAATAATCAATATTAGATAAAATTATTAGGGTTTAATATGAATACTTGAAACTGTGCAAACAAATGATTAATATTAAATTAGATAAGAATACTTGATAAACAGAATAACTAATGTTAAACGGCTAATACTTGAAACTATTTAACTGTGTGCAAACAAATGAGCTCAAAGAACTCGTTACCTACAAACTATTTGTTTACAAATCATGTATTTGTATAAACAGGATTTGGCATTAAATAACCATCAAAGGTTGATATTCCCTTAAACCAATTTACCTAACCTAACAATGTCGATGATTCACTGTCATTATTTAAATGAACTATATTGTCTATATCGTTGACTCAACTTTGACTCTATTTCCTCACGTGACGACCAGGTCAGAATTATGCATGTGATAATTGTGGATTGTCAGAAACCTTGAGCTAAAGAATTGCAAGAGACGAGTAATGAAGATGTCTTTGAATCTTTTAAGAAAAAAGGAGTGATGTTAATTAGATGGTCCCCATGTAAGTTATTGTAGGGAGGGAGATATATGTTTGTGAGCCATTCCCACTGAGTGGAAACCATCAATTTGAGAATCTTTTTTTTTTATAATGGTGAATTAGACTCCAAAATAACTAATGCAATGTAAACCAATTAGTGAGAAAAAATTACCTTAAGTCTTGCTACAATTGGCCAGACTATTGGTGCATTTGGACCAATTTGTAATTATAAAAACACTTCTGGAATGGACACCTCCTCTGGATCCTTCATTGTGGAGAGTTTCTAACATACTCACTCTTATACTGACCATCTTATCTACTTAACAAATTTCTACTGTTTTTTCTCTAGCAAGCCTCTGAAATTAGTAGACCAATTCATATGCCTCGTTAATAATATCTCATCTACTGAAACCGATGTCACACACGAACTGGTAAAGTATAGACTGCTATTGATTAGTTATCGACATATAGAAATCTGATGTCTTATAAAATAAAGTGGGAATTCTTCCTAACTGTAACGATGTCAGTACTACTGTATAGTTGCACCTCTTCGACTCTTACGAAACGCTTGGAGAAAAAGTTAGATGGGAACTACGCAAGGATACAGCATGCTGTTTTGAACAAATCCTGGAAGCAGCACCCTACAAAACAGCAGCTGTATGACCGCTTACTTCCCATCTCAAAAACCATTCAGATAAGACAAAACAAGACATGGTGAACACAGTTGGAGAAATAAGGACGAACTCATAAGCAATGTTCTCTTATGGACTTCCACTCATAGACCTATCAGTTTTAGCTTTCATTAACCAATTCCGCGAGGACACTGGGTGCCGTCTAGAGGACTTACCAAGTATAATCGCCGAAAGGGACGGATGGTGAGAGATAGTCAAAGGAATTTGAGCTATCAGCATGCTTTGATGATGTTTTTTTTTTTTTTATAACTATGGGGTTTCAAGGTATTTTATGTTATTACCTGACTCCATTCTGGGTTATTATATTCTCACTCCACGTTATCTTGCTGTTTTAAATTTTGAATATGAAGGCTGAAAAGGAATTATCTGAAAGAAGTCAGGAAGAGAAAATAGGAAGCCAAAATATCTTTTATATTTTGCCTTTATTTCTGGGTTCAACAACCATTCAGTGGGTGATGAAATTCTTCCTGAATACAAATGAAATGGTTGCGTCTCTCAGTCAAGATGTTAAAATGTACTTGTCTTTAATTGGAATCATTTTGAGATGAGGCTTCTTAATCTGAGAATTAATTTTTATTGTGTGGCGCAGCGGATAGAGGCGTTGAGTCTCTACGGTTCCAGGTGAGCATTGTCAGAAGATAGCGGTTTCAAATCCTTCCCAAGCCGGGCAGAGGTTTACTTGGTCAAAAACGTGGTGCGATAGACAACTATGGAAGGCAGTAATTACTGGGGATACGGTTACAAGGCTCAGCATTCCTATCCGAGGTCGCGGTAAATCAAGAAGGCCAGATGTGAAATTTGACCGAAACGTAGTGAAAGAAGAAATAAAAAAAAAAAAAAAAAAAAAAACTACCAAGATGAGGACAAAAAGTCCGCAATAAATAAAAATTAATTCTCATGTTAAAATGTGTTAGTCATTCTTGGGTATATGTGTCCAAATTTGGTATTTAAGACGTTAAAATGAGTTAGTCGCTTTTGGGAGATATGTCTAAATCTGGTGTTTTCAATTGTAGTTGTAAAGTCCGTTATAAGGTGTCTTAGTTATGATTTTGACGAGTCCATTATTTGATGTTTTTAGTCGTGGGTCGTTGGTAAAAGAGATGGCTGCTACAGGTGGAAAGGTTAACCAACGTGTCGTCTAAAGACGGACGCATGGCACCTTCCACCAGTAGCAAGAAAGATTTAGGTGTTGTCACCCCGCTGGTCACAGATAAAAGAGAACGGATCTCTTTCTTTTGCTGAGAGGGTTCTTTCTTTGCACATGCGTCACCCCTTTTCCTGTCAGGGGCTTCTGGGAGTTTCTGCATGTTTTGTATTTATTTTTTTATTCAATTTTGTTTTTATTTTCGTTTTACTTCTCTTTATTAATTCCCTCCTAACCATACACTTCAAGGAATTTTCACCACCGACTTAATCATATTTTTAGTTAATTTCTTTCTTTCAAATCCCTGTAGTGTTTGAATTTGATCACTTGTTTGTGCAGTAAATACAAACTAGTTTTTTGTCAAGCGGTGGTTTTTGTTACGTTCAATGAAAAAAGCTATTTAAATTTGTTTTAAAACAGATTTATTATTGAAACGCTAGAATATAAAAGTGACAGCGAGTAGGAAACGCTTAAAAATTCAAGAAATTACTTGTGTGGGAAAAAAATAGTACTTCTCTTTGTAGAAAAAGTAAAATTATATTAGTGTTAATAAGCTGCAAAAGTTCTATGTATACACATACCTTTCAGTTATGACCAAGTGAGAACAAAAAAAAAAAAAAGAAAAGAAAGAAATGGAATGTAGGTATACAAAGGGATTTTTTAAAAGTTTCTTGCTTGATCATGACTCGGTGAAATGTGTGTGCTGACGTAGAACTTCTTCATCTTGTTAATTAAAGAAAATGCCTTTTTTAACACGGTCAAAAAAAAATGACTACGACCTTTTGGTTTGGTTTCTTTGTTTTAACCTTTCTAGGTTACTTAATGCCAAAGCCATTCTCGCAGAAGAGCAGTAGTGGTACTATTTAACCCATAGCTGGGAGGATAAGGGGATTCATACCTTTCCCAAGGGTATTTGCCCGAAAGTGAACGTAATAGCGCGACTGGAATACGAACTCACTTACTACGATTCCGCAGTCGATCACTTTAAGCATTTCACCACGAGGACACCCCCTTTTGGTAAAGAGGTAGACATACTATTGTCACTGTATGTTACTTGTCAAGAAACTTGATAATTAGTGGACTTTGTATCCCACTAACCCATTTCGGTTTCATAGTAACAAGATTTGGTTGGCATACAGGTGATGAAAATCTCTGAGCAATCGTAAATAATCGATTCGAGCCCAGTCAGTTGGGGATGGAGAATACACCGACTGCATCTCTGCAGAGCGGTAAAACTCCACCATCCAACGGGTGTCCTGGATATGACACAAAACTATCTGATGGTGAGGCTCCAGTCCTGTAGCTTTGAGGAATGTGGATTGCCCCTTAATTACCATTACTCCTTGGTCCACTCTGAACCGGACTGCTAGTACCTGATAGGGTCCCATCTATGGGTTAAATAGAAATGTTTGATATTTAAACTGTGTGAACGAATGACTGGTGTTTAATTGAATTAGTTTGTCATACATACCAATACTTGGAACCATTTAACTATTTGCAAATGAATGCATAATGTCTCATTGAATAATTAAATAGCAATGCTGTGTGCAAACAAATGATCACTATTAAATGGAATTATAAGTGTTAGACAGCAATGATTGAAACCATTTAATTGTGTAGAAACAATAGTCGTACTTGTGTGCTAAAAATGTTGGTTCTAACTCATTTAAAAATAAAATTACTTAAAAATCATATTTAAATGTATGTAAACAAATGACTGTTAAATTAAATTGTTACTTTTACATAGCAATACTTGAAACCATTCAACAGTGTAAAAAAAAAAATGAGCCTAGACTCGTTTAAAATGTTATCTTCAAAATATCTTTAAAAATCATGTTTATTTCATTTATATGTATAAACATGATTTTGCATTAAAACCCAACTACCCAACCATAATCGACTCTTTTCAACGCAACATTTGTATCTGATGTATTATTGAACATTTCGGTTTAAAATAAAGAGTGATTTAAACATCAGTCTTCCATTACCGTCATGTTCACTTCTGGCTCGATGGGAATATTTTTTAGTGAGAATGGAGACAATTTTAAAGAGGTATATATCATTGTTTGGCTTTTTGGAAAAATTTTTTTTTTGTTTTTGTTTAGTGTTTATTTATTGTCTTTTATAGCATTTATATAACTCAAACATTTTAAAGTGGTTTATTACTACGTAGATTTATGCATAAAATAAAACATAGTAATATATATATACCTGCTTGTCGTTCAAAAAGTTTTAAGCCTCGCCCAGATTTGAGATTTCTCACATCTCTCAACTTTGTATGGGCCTCACCTGTACGAGGACCTGTCGGCTGAGATTGTAGAATGCACCGACTATATGTCTACATGGAGTGAAGGATAAGACCATCTTCCCAACGAGTATCGTGAATATGACTCTAAACCATCTGGTGGTGATGTTCCAGTCCAGGAGCTTTCGGGAGAGTGAAGTGCCTCTAAATTGCTATTACTCCCAGGTCCACTCTGGGCTAAAGTGGCAGTACCTGTTAGGGTCCTACCGATGGATTAAGTAGAACTTAATCATTTAACTGTGTGCAAACTACAAATAGCCATACTTGAAACCATTTAACTGTGTGCAGACAAATGAGTCCTGTATCGTTTAAAAATAACGTTACCAACAAACTATTCGCTTACAGATTTTATATATATATATATATATATATATATATATATATATATATATATATATATATATAAACAGGATTTGGCATTAAATATCCCACAAGCGTTGATATGCCATAAAACACAACCACCCACCATCATCCCTGTACTGAAATTAAGACAGAAATCTTATTTATTTATCTGTTTATTTTAGTTTTATAAAAAGTGGTTGTGTGTTGCCACAATAAATACTCTTCTTTCTGGGTGAGGTTGACAACTTTTTGAATGATCATATATATATATATATACGCACAAATCGTGTGTAGTGTAAAAGTTAGGTTTTAAACTATATTCTTATGTATTAAACGTAGGGCGTAAACGATAAAAATTACTTTTGAGTGTCCGAAATACGAGAATCAACATGATGGTGGTGGTCGTCGTCGTCTATGATTATCCTGAATCTTCTATTTAGGACAGAGTAAAGAATTCTGATATTCATACTAGGATTTTTTTTTTTTTTTTTAATAGAATAAAACAATTTCCAGTTCAATCGCAGCTGAATGATACTTTTGTGCTGAATGTTATATTTTAATCGTCTAAAAGATATAAAAAAATATTTTATTACAATCCTTCATTTCTTTTTTTTTAAATAAAAGTATCAATATCATCATGGACCACTGATACAATGCCAACTCAGTAGGTTCACTGGTCGTCTAATTACTATATTACTCCTTGTCAGTTTTTCACACCAGTGTTAGCTGATGGTCTTTCACTAGAGTCTCCTCAGGTCTCCAGGACTCTTCTCAGTATTCTGGCCGACCTCAATAATGCTGTAGTTTGAATGGTCTCCGCTCGTCCTCCGATTTCCAACTCCTTTAGTCTTTTTACTAAGCCTTTGGGGATCGATCCAAGTGCACCAATTAAAATTGGTATCACCGTCACCTTCATGTTCCTTATTATTAAAACCGTTCCATTGGCATAATGGTTAGTGTTCGCCAATGGTCTGGGAGACTTCCATCCCAGATGGAGTCATACCAAAAACTCAAAAACTGGTACTTGATGCCTCTTTGCTTAACACCCAGCATTATACGGTACGGATCAAGGGAACGTGGAACAACACCTCGGTTTAGTAGCTATTGAAAAGGGAGCCTTCGGGTCACCCTCGACTACGGTCGGCAAACTTACTTTCTTATTGTTATTATTTCTTCACTTCTTCAGTGTCAGCTGGTGCTCTTTCACTGGATTCTGAGTAATAGCTTCGGGTATCCAGGACTCTTCTCAGTATTCTAGCTGATCTTAACAACATTGTGGTCTGTATGGCCCTTGATTCTTCCTCTGATTTCTAATATCGCCAATCTTCTTTTCTAAGCTTTTGATGACTGTTTCTAGCGCGCTATTGTTGGTATCATAATCACCTTTCTTGGCTCTCTAGCAACATCCTAGTATTTATCTATCTTTACGGTTTCTTTCATTTCCATTCCGTGGTCCGCTGGAACAGTAAAATCCAACTGATGACAAGATATTTTTTTCTTGTTAATTAACACTAGGCATGGCCTTAAGTGTATTATTATTACTCCTTGAGAGTTTTTCACATTTGTGTTAGCTGATGGTCTTTCACAAGAGTTTGAGTGATAGCAAATCTCTTCAAGTCTCCAGGACTCTTCTCGGTATTCTGACCGATCTCAGTAATGCAGTATTTTGGATGTCCTCCACTCTTCCTCTTATTTCCAAGTCTTCCAGTCCCTTTATTAATCCTTTAGTGGCTGTATCAAGAGCACCAATTACAATTGGTATAAAGATCTCTTTCTTGTTCCTCAGTTTTTTCAATTCTCTAGCAAGGTCGAGGTATTCATCCTTTTTTGCACTTTCTTTCAATTTTACTCAATGGTCAGCCAGTATAGTAAAGTCCACCATTTTGCAAGTTCTTTTTATTATTATTATTATCATAAAGTCTGGTCGTCTGGCCGAGATTAGGTGATCCGTTTGTATGTCAAAATCCCAGAGAGGTTTGTGTGTGCCATTCTCCAGAACCGATGTTGGGTTGTGCATATACCATTTGTTCGTATGGTCAAATTAAAATTTCTTGCACAATTCTCAGTGGATCATTTTGCCCACCCATTCTTTTCTAGTCTCATACTCTTTCTGTGCTAATTTGCGGCATTAGCTTACTATTTGATTGATGGTTTCGTCTCTATCACACATAATCTATATTTGCTGTTTTGTTGCGTTTTAATCTTTCACCGGATCTTCACCCAAGACCTAAGGTGAGGGAAGGTAGTGATTATATATGTTCTATGTATCTATATTTTTTGCTGCCCTTTTGGGGGGGGTAATATTTTTCAGTCTCATTGACAGTACTCTCTGAAGGATATGAGATACATAAAGTATAATTTTTTGCATTTTATACAGGCTGAGACAGCCAAGTATCTTGTTAATGTGTTTATCTGTTCCTTTCTTTATCCTACCCAAAGTTCCTACTATTTCTGGCACGGTGGTTGTTTTAAGTCGCCTCCTTTCGTTTTCAATTTCTATTTACAGGCTTTTGTATTTACTTATATTCTTTGATTGATATGTTGTTCATTGGTGCTGACATATAAATTAGAAGGCATTTTTTTCTTTTATAGTTTTTAACTATTATATCTGATCTATTGCGTTTTATTTTTCTATCAGTTTGGATAGCAAAGTCCCAGAGAATAGTAGCTCTATTTCTTTCTGTTATTGGTTCTGCTTGGTGTTTATACCATTTTTCACAATCCAATATTCTACAGTATTTGCAAACTTTCCAATGAATTTAATGTTTTTCATGCTTTTCCTTGTGTTCTATTGGTGTTAGGATTGGGCAACCGGATACTAAGTGGTCAAATGATTCAGTTTTTTGTTCGCTCATCCAACATATTAGATCTGATCCGATTATTATTATTATTATTATTATTATTATTATTATTATTATATTGCTGCTACTTTACATTTTATTCATAAGTTAATTATTAGTATTTTTTATTCCTTGGGTACTAATTTTATCATAATCCTATTTACCACCACCACCCCGCTCGGGCAGGATATGACACAAGGTCAATTTTTAAGCAGAGTTTAACGGGTTTTAATTCAGAGTTTCCTTCTCCTAGACTAGTTGCCTCACCAAGGCTGAAGAATCCAGTCTACCCTACTATTTACCCATAGCTGGAGGGAGAATAATTGGATTCATACCTTTCCCAAGGGTATTAGTGCTATGTGAAATGCAATCAGTCTCGTCCAGGATTTAAACTCGTGTTGCCGTGTCCATTTCCTACGACGATAACCATTACACCACGGGCAATTTTATCATAATAATTATTATAGTAGTAGGGTCAGATATTTATTTACCTTAGTCTAGTTTGGCATAAGAGTCCAATGGGTCTTTGAAACTTAACTCTACATCAAGTGCTGTTACTATTAGTTGTAGTAGTAATAATTTTAATGTAATATTTATACTAATACAGAAGTAGTAAATTTTGATACTTCAACTACGGTTCATATTATTCAGATTACTATTGAGGATGCTAATGTATTTTAATATATGAAAAGTAATGAAGCAAAGCTTTGATATTATAGGCTTTACAAGTCTGTTGTCAGTTGGCACCAAATTATAATATTATAAAACGCTTTGCTCTTGCTTATATTCATAGGTTCCAATTCATAATTGTGTCTTCTGAGATTTAGAATCAAGGTAGGAAATGACAAGAATTTGAATTTTAAAATCTTAACATATTTCTGCTGGTAAATTAGTATAAAAAGTCGTCTGTCACCAGATCACGCCACGGACATCAAAATTGAATTACTTAAGAGACTTTCGTAGAATTAATGCCGGGGTTATTCAAGCCAAAATTGGCGGTGGTTATTTCAGCCAAGAGTTGTGGAAGTTATTCAAGCCAAGATTTGTGGAGGTTTATTTAACCAAGATTTTCAAAGATTATTCTATGAAACCAAGGAATCAAAATAACTTGTGCTTGAGGGGTGTGAGCAGATATGCCTGTAAAAAAAAAACAGACATCCATTAAATTAGGTTGTTCGCAAGAAATTATTCAAATATTTCGATAACGTTCCCTGTTGATAAATGCTGAGCTCAGATTTCATGTCTACATTTTTCTTATTTGCTTTTTCTTTCCTGCCGAATTTATTAGCAAGCCAGCTCAAATCACGTTTGTTTCTTTCTTCTTTTTTTATAGCACTCTTAATTTTTTTTTCTATTTTAATCTATAAAAACGGTCTATGGAAGGGTTGTCATGTCACAAATAGGGAAAAGATGTTATTTCCATATTAGAATTATAAACGTGATTATCCAGACAGTTTTTTTTTTTTTTTTTTTTTTTTTTTTGGCTTTGGACTTTATAAGGCTCCTACAGTAGTACGACAGGAGGCAAGCACTTTTCGCAGAACGTTATTTGGTGTAGTGAGTTTTATAATTACAGATGTCTCACAGTTGTGATTATGTGCAAGACTAACTTAAACTTATTAAATACATGCCCTGCTTGGTGGTTCAGAAAGTTGTTTATGTTCCACTAATGCCAACGGTCTGTATTCGAGCAATAATTTCGAAAGCCAGTTTTGAAGGCATGTATATCCCGTTGGAAAATTGGTATGACGCTATCTGCTAAGCTTTATTTTCCTCTTTTTATCATTATATACTTTGTGCCATACAAAGCTTGTTAAATATCAACGGGACTTGAAAACACGGCACTTTTCCCAGTTGGCAGACATCACAGTTAATGACACTGGATAAAAAAAAATTGGGCAAAATAAATTCTGACTTTTATTTTATTTTCTTTTTCCCCCACTCCTCGAATGCTGTTTTAAAATGCAGATATCAAAGGTTTATTTGTCGCGATTTCCAGCAATCTACATTTGTAAACGTGGGTAGAAATAGCGACTTGTAGTTTGTAAAGAAAATGAAAAACGTAATAATAAAAATGTCTGTCCTTTACGGACTTATTTTTAAGGATGAAAGATCATTATGAGAAAATGATGACCAAATTAGGATTTCCTTAACGTTTTAAATGATATTCAGAAGGGGTTCCCGTGGCATAATAATTAACGTGCTCGACTGCGGCAATTGTGTTCACTTTCGGACTAATACCCTTTGAACAAGTATGAAACCCGTTATACATCTAGCTGTGGTTTTAAATAGTACCATTGATATTCTACAAGGATGGCTTGACAGTGAATAACTCACAAAGTTTTATTAAATAAAGAATCCAAGGGAGGTGCCCGTGGTGTAATGGTTATCGTCGTAGGAAATGGACACGGCGACACGAGTTCAAATCCTGGACGAGACTGATTGCATTTCACATAGCACTAATACCCTTGGGAAAGGTATTATTCTCCCTCCAGCTATGGGTAAATAGTAGGACAGACTTGGTTCTTCAGCCTTGTCTAGGAGAAGGAAAACTCTGATTTAAAACCTGTTAAACTCTGCTTAAAAGTTGACCTTATGTCATATCCTGCCCGAGCGGAGGGGTTGGTAAATATGATTAAATAAAGAAACCAAACCAAAGATAATATTTACAATCGCAGGATGCTGTTCGTATTACCAGTTTCTTTTTAATGAAGAACTGACATTTATCCGGTCAAAAAGGAACGAAACTTTTATGAGCTATGACAAAAACCAGCCACTATGAAGCTAGTTCTCTGATTCCTTGTTGGAAGAGAGAGCATTACACAGCCTTTTATATTGATTGGGAAAGTCATCCGAGCAGAATGGCTTACACCATCCTCATTGGCCGAAAATATAAAATCGAAACTTCAATAGCCAAAAATAATTCCCGCGCAAAACAATAATTTGAAATTCTTTCTTTTTGCTACAATTGTATGAAATTAATCTTTTCATTACTTTTAAAGATGTTCCCTTGAATAATTGAAAACTTGAAGTTTTTATTTGTGACACTGTGGACTCTTAGGGTTCTTTATTTGATGGCATATCAATCTTCGTGGGTTATTCAATACCAAATCTATCCTTATAAAAGAACAATAAGGGTATCATTTAATCCATAGTTTGCGCAACTGGAGTACGAACTCACTCACTTCCAGGCTACAATGTACGGTTTTTTAAGACCATTGCCTTCATCTTTGTTATTTTCACAACGTTTCGGCCGATATGTCCTCCAGCCTTCACGGAACTTTATTGAAACCAATAACTGGACTGATTACATTTCACATAGCACGAATACCCCTGGGAAAGGTATGAATCCAATTATTCTCCCTCCAGCTATGGGTAAATAGTAGGGCAGACTAGGTTCTTCAGCCTTGATGAGGCAACTAGTCTAGGAGAAGGAAAACTCTGAATTCAAACCTGTTAAACTCCGCTTTAAAAAATTGACCTTGTGTCATATCCTGCCCGAGCGGAGGGGTTGGGTAAATATGCAATAACTGGGTACAAGTGTTATTTCGGTAGTTAGGATTGAACCTGCAACCTTCAGATGATTGTCTCCTAAGAAGCTCAGGGATCCAACGCCTATAACCGTTACGCCATGTGTCCTGCTGGACAATTTAGAGTGAATTTTTGGATATTATAAACTTAATGTTCTTACTTTGGCTAGAATTACTACTATTATGTATGATTTTTTTACCTGTGCTCATATTCAGATTTTTTATATATATATATATATATATATATATATATATATATATATATATATATATATATATATATATATATATATATATATATAAAAGAAAAAAATATATACATAGTTCACTCTTTAAAATGTTCAATCTGCTTAGGTTTCTTTGTTTTAATGGTATATCAATCCTCGTCGGTTATTTAATGCCAAAGCTGTCCTTGTAGAAAAACAGCCGTGGTACTATTTAACACATGGCTGGAGAAATAAGAGGGTGCATACCTTTTTCCAAGGGTAGTAATGTTCAATGACGGTTATAGACTGAAGATTGTTTATATGAAAGAAAACTAGTCAAGAATTTATGGTTCTTCTGCGTTAGTGGGTTTGCGTATTTTCTGTTTGGAGGGAGTTCCCATCGCATAAAGGGCGCCTCTGGTGGTGTAATGGTTAGCAAGCTCGGCTAGCAAACCTACACGAGTGAGTTCGAGTCTCATTGGGTGCCCCTTTCATATGGCCTTGTGCCACATCTAAGCAAAAAGCTTAGTAAATTTCCATGGCATAAAGGCTAAATTGCTGGACTGCGACATCATAGTAAGCGAGTTCGAACTCCGGTCTCGCTATTACGTTCACTTTCAAACTAATACAATTAAGAAAGGTGTAAATATACTTATCCCCCAGCTATGGGTTAAATAGTACCATTACTGTGGTCCTGATGGCTTAGGCTTTAAATAACCCACGAAGGTTCATAAGTCATTAAACAAAGAAATCAAACCAACATTTGCTGTTTGTTTTGTTCGTTTTTATTTTGCTTTGGGGTTTTATTTGTTTTGGTAGGTTTTTTTGTCTCATATTTTTTGTTTGTTTCGTTTTTTTTTGGGGGGGGGTATCTTCATTTTTCAACTGTTCTCAATACAAGTCTTGCAATTTCCATTCTTCTTTCTAAATTCTCTTAATAGAAGGAACTCTAGGATATAAAATCTTATATTTTACAATCAATAGGTGAAGCACAAATAAATGCTAAGGTACGATAGTCTTAGTCATACCACTCATTTGTTCATTCTTCGGCACCGCAACGCTAAGACACGATAGTCTTAGTTACTCGTTCGTTCGTCGCCTACATAGAGCTAAGACACGGCAGTCTAAGCCCACTCGTTCGTTCGTTCGTCGCCTACATAGACCTAAGACACGGCAGTCTAAGCCCACTCGTTCGTTCGTTCGTCGCCTACATAGAGCTAAGACACGGCAGTCTAAGCCCACTCGTTCGTTCGTTCGTCGCCTACATAGAGCTAAGACACGGCAGTCTAAGCCCACTCGTTTGATCCTACACGACCAAGCTACCAGCACCAACTGCAGACCAGCTCCAGCATTACTGCCTCTAATCCACGAATAACTCACTGCTCGAACTAGCATCAACACTTGAGACCACATCAACACCCCCCCGGTTAAATCAAAGTACTGCACAACCGGGACATCGATAATCCAACTGTCTCTACCAACAATGACGACCACCAGCTGTCTCTACCAACAATGACGACCACCAGCTGTCTCTACCAACAATGACGACCACCAGCTGTCTCTACCAACAATGACGATCACCAGCTGTCTCTACCAATAACGACGATCTCCAGCTGACACTACACATTTTTATAGTTCGTTAGACAAGCCTGCTAGCTGTTGTCCCTAGACAATTCGCTTTAGATATTTATAGAAATTAAGTGGCACATATGTTAGATTCGCTTGCTAACCATTGTCCCTTGGCAAGACACTTTAGCTAAACTAATTCACTAAAATTTACCTGAAATCAAGATGCCTTGCTAATTTTTTCTTTATCTTGTTACCATTTAAATTTTTTATTTAATAATTTAGCTTTTCTCATTTCCAACCAGTTTGAAAATTTGCATTTTTGAGTATATTTTTAAATTGAGATATTTTTTTATAGGTACTGATGAAGCTGCTATCATTAAAGTTCTTTGCGGACACACCAATGAACAACGTCAAGAGATTGAAAAAATGTTCAAGACAATGTATGGCAAGGTGATTGTCTAATCATATTTCTTTCTCTTTTGTTTCTGTTATTTTTTTTCTTTTTCTTTTGGGCTATATTTCCTCAATGTGTGAGTGCTGAGATATTGTTAGATAGTCCAAGTTAAAGCACCTTTAAGGTTAACCTGAAGTCGATATTATTTTTTCAATGCAGGAACAAGAAAGGTTTTGTCAAACAAACCAAAGCTTCAGGTTACTTTTACCATGCTTTCAACTTGGACTAAGGACACATTATAATTTCTTACACATTTTGCAATCATAGAAAATAAATATCAAATTAAAATGTCTGAAGTATATATCATTTATTTTTAGCTAACCATTTTTTCATCTTATTGTTGCTTTTATTACAATTTTGTTGGCTAAATACTCTTAAATTGGAAGTAAGAATAAATAAGTAGCTTCCAATAAGACTTGAACTCACATCCCATATCCTGGGTGGGGGAATATCCATGGTGTAGAGATTAATATACTCGACTGCAACATCCTAGTAATCATTTTACATTGTTACTCTTGAAAAACAGAGGAGCCCTCTTATTCCCCCTGTTATAGGTTAGATATTACCATTACTGGCTTATTGGCCTAGTGGGTAGAGTGTTCGCCAATGGTCTTGGAGACCGGGGTTCAATCCCAAGTCGAGTCATACCAAAGACTTAAAAAAAAAAAAAAAAAAAATGGAACTTGATACCTCCTTGCTTAACACTCAGCATTATAAGGTACATATCAAGGATAAAGCGGAGCAATCTCAGGAAAGGTGTAGCACCCTCCCTTACACCTTGGTGCAGTAGCTATTAAAAAGAGAGCCTTCTGGTTGCCCTCGACTACAGTCGCCAACTTTACTTACTTATTAGCATTGCTATTCTTCTACAAGGATGGCATTAAATAACTCATTTTACAAATCTCATTTTATATTCATTTGTGTTTTTAGCAGATAGAGATCAATGAAGAAAAATGATTTTTTTTATGATTGTATTCAGCAGATGAGTAACAAAGAATTTGCTAAGGTCATTTTTCTCCAATGCATACAGAAGAATTATTGCCAACAAGAAAGATTCTCATAAAACTTAATTTAAAACAAAATATTCACAAGATGAAAAAATTTTAACTAATTAAAAATCATATAAGTAAAGTAAAGTTGGCGACCTTTGTTGGGGGTGATCAGAAGGCTCTTTTTTCAATAGCTAGGGGAGGATGCTTCTCCATTCCCTGGATTGCTCCACTTTACCCTTGATCCTTACCTTATAATGCTGAGTGTTAAGCAGGACAGTGTCAAGAACTATTTTTTGAGTCTTTGGGCATTGAATAACTCACGAAGGTTATCTTTCATGGACATGGCATTAAACCAATTCAATCACTGAAGCTCATAACAAATCTACAGACACTAGTTTTTTTGTTTTGTACCTTTTATGACCTTGTAATATTGTTAAATTTTATTTGTTTAATGACATATCAACCTTTGTTGGTTAGAAGAACAGTAAATGTATTTTTTAACTCATAGCTAAGGAGGATAAGATAGTTTGTACATTTCTCAAAGATATAAGTCCAAAATCCATTAGACCTGTGGACTCCCCCCTCCCCAATTTTAATCTGTTATCTAGATAAAGTAATTTCAGCATTTTACCTCATTACCAGAGAAATTTATGATAGAAACAATATGATACATCATAAGTCCATAAACAAATGTTGAAAAAAGTTACACAATAAATATTTTTCAACATAATCTCCTTCCTTGTCAATGCACTTAACTTAACCTTTTTCCATAGATCAAGGGTAATAGACCTCACGGAGAAGCAACTAATGTGCTGGACATAATAGTAAGCAAGTTTAAACTCCTGTCATGCTATTACATTCACTTTCTGACAAATACCCTTGGGAAAGGCATGAACTCTCTTATTTCTACAACTCTGATTTAAATAGTATCATTGCTGTTCTTCTACAAGAATGGCTTTGGCATTAAATAACACTCAAAGGTTGATGTGCCATTAAACAAAGAAACTAAACTAAACCCTGTCCTTAGAAAATTGTCAATTCTTGCTTCTGGTGGTAGGGGAGTTCCTGTAGTATACTGAGTAATGCGCTGGACTGTCACACAATTGCATTCACTTTCAGGCAAATGCCCTTGACAAAAATATAAACTCTTTTATCCCTTCAGCTGTGGATTAAATTGTACCTCTGATGTTCTATAAGGATGGCTTCAGCATTGAATATTTCACAAAGATTTATGTTATTAAAACAAAAAAATCTTACTAAACAATAGATCAGGCAGTATACATTGAAAATTTCAGATTAAATTTTGTCTAATGATTATATTAGATTATGCTAGTAAACATTATTAAGAAATTAATGTTTATACAAAGTAAATGTGTAGTTTTATATTATGAAGTTTTGGAATTTTCAAAAAACTAAAATGCTAATAACTTGTTGGGCTCTCAATCCCCCACAAATTTAATGATCTTGAGTTATACAATGATAGATAGACAAAAAATGTTTGGTGAATTATGATAAGATAAATATAATAGGAACAAATTGGAATGACTTGCTTTGTATAGATATTTACTAAGCTTATCTTAGTCTGACATAAGGTTTTGTTTGTGAAGCACTGTAACAGACTTTGAGCCATGTCTGCTTATCCTTGCACTACAATAAAGCATCCCTCATGAAGTGGTTAGAAAGATTATGTTATAACATTCTTATAAGACAAGGTTTGCCTGCCTTGAAAATCAGCATTATAATTCTGCTATAAAGCTGCATTGATTGATAGGAAGGCCATTCAATTTGTTTGTTCATTCAATCTATGCCAACAGCTAATATTGCAACTGGCATTCTGAAATAAAGTAGTGCCCCCCGCTTTATGTCATGATTCAGGGGTTTTGATTATTTCTGTTTTAACTGTGAGTGTCTATTATGTTTATTATTTATAGCTGAATTTTTAGTCAACATTAAAGTTTTATTTGTTGTTTTCTTTTTAAAACATTAAACCTTCGTCAGGGTGTTTGAATATGTGATGTTGTACTTTCTTAATCTTATTTAACTTAAATTTTTATATTTTTTAAATGAAACGAAAGAAGGAGAAAGTTTTAAACATTCTATTTCTGTTAGTGGCATTCTCTTTCAAAACTGTTAGTATTCAGAATTGTTTTTAAAAACTTAACAGCTTTCTTTAAAGATAATTCATATCACATCTGTCTGTCTGTCTATCTATCTGTCTGTCTATCTATCTATCTAGCTGTCTGTCTGTCTGTCTCATCCTGTTCCTATCTACCTCCATGAAAATAAGTAAATAAACTTTATTTAAAAGTTATTCAAACTTTGCATTCTTTTTAAAATCTTCTTTCAAAATATTTGAAAATACTTTTTAAAAATCAAAAAAGAAGAAATTGTCAATAGTCAAGAATTAAGAAGCATTACTGACAGAATAGGGCTGTTAGTAGGTAGAGTGTTCACCAATAGCTCGGGAGACTAAGGCTCAATCCCAATTCAAGTCATACCAAAGACTCAAAAAAATGATACATGATACCTCCTTGCTAAACACTCGGCATTATAAGGTACAGATCAAGGGTAAAGTGGAACAATCCAGAGAAAGGAGTAGTGCTCTTTCCTACACCTCAGTATTGTAGCTATCGAAAAGAGAGCCTTTTGGTCGCCCTCGTCTATGGTCACCAACTTACTTTATATATTATGCAAATGCATTGTTTATGATATATTCAATACCAGGAAGAAAAGGATTGTCAGTGGTCAGGAATTAATGTAAGTGTTAATGACAGAACAGGGTTAATAAACCAGGAGTATAAAAAAAAGAATGAGACCATCTTTTTAATAAATTGTATTCAAACAATTTCAATTTTTTGTAGCCCTGAAAACATCAGTTGTAGACAGCCAAATCTGTAAAGATTCCTTTCTAAGAGATTTTCAGGGTGAGTGGGTTATATCATCAAAAACTATGGTGGTTAACAAAGTTATCAACCAAATGCTTCTATATTGTTGACTTGGTAGGAAATGAACAAAGTTATCAACCAAATGCTTCTATATTGTTGACTTGATAGGAAATGAACAAAGTTATCAACCAAATGCTTCTATATTGTTGACTTGGTAGGAAATGAAGACTGTAAAAATATTACATTAAATTTTTTTTTCTTACATATTTGTAGAATTTATATATGAAATACATTCATCCTTGAAAAACACTGTGGCTGACACAATATGATTTGGTTTGGTTTCTTTGTTAAATGGCATATCAACTTCTGTGGGTTATTTAATGCCAAAGTCACCATTGTAAAAGAACAACAGTGGTACTATTTAACCCCATCGCTGGGGAGATAAGATAGTTCCTGCCTTTCCTAATGGTATTAGCCTGAAAATAAATGTAATACCACAACTGGAGTTCAAACTCACTATGATGTTACAGTCCACTTTGGCTACTATACTATGGGGAGTTTCCACTTGACACAATGTAAGAGAATGGATGCTTGAATGGGTTTAGCTTTATGATGTTTAGTTTTAACAGTTTTTTAGTTTTTTTTATGAGGTTTAGTTTTAACAGCTTTTTAGTTTAATTAGGTTTAGTTTTAACAGCTTTTTAGTTTAATGAGGTTTAGTTTTAACAGCTTTTTAGTTTTATGAGGTTTAGTTTTAACAGCTGAATATTGTGATATCTGAGTACAGAGATGTTATTTGACGTGTGTGTGTGTGTGTGTGTGTCTACACATTCTACTCTCTTATCCTTGTTGCGGAACAATCACTCCGCCAGTTGTAAATAATTGAAAATCTTAATAGAATTTATCTATTGAAATCTAGACAACTAAAGAGAGAGAACAAATATCTGTAAATGTAATGAAAGGGAAAAAGTCCTTTAATAAAGTTCTCTAAGACATGTATGGAAAACTAGAAGATGTGAATAAAAAGTCCTTTAATAAAAGTCATCAAGTGTATGTGTGTTTTATATAAATTCCTTCCTTCCTTCCTTGTGTCCATTGAGGCCTGGAACCTGACAAGTCATCAAGGCATGAGTCTCTTGGTGAAAAGAGAGGATTTGATTTCTCCGATTTTCTCTTTATATATTACCTTGACCACATCCTCTAGTGGTCATCATCAAAACTATTTTGATACAGGAGGTAATGGCCTTTTGTATCACCTAGCACCAAATAGCAGAAATCAATAACAGGCAAGCAATGTAATCCCAATAACTTAAAGTTTGATCCTTTATGAAACAAACTTGAATGTTTAATTAAAAAGAGAATGTTTGAAACTTTCATTTCATTTAACAAATATAAAAATATGGAATATATGCAGGCACATATCTGCATGATTGTATACGCTATATAGTAAATTTCATTAGACCATTTTTAAAAAAAACTCTATACTTAATTGTTTTATTTAGAAGAAAATGATGAGACAGTTCCAGATATACATTCATTGGAAGTTCATTTTTATTTTTATATCCACTTTGCAATCCACAACACCTTAGTTTTTTTACATAAGACTTTGGCATTATTGAGAAAGTAATATAACTTTGACAAGTAGAATAAACTGTAGTTTTATTTTTATGTGCAAAAGAAAGATTTCAGTGAGTTCTATTCAACGATGTAATGGGTTTAAACTAGTTGTAAAAACCTACTGAGTAAAATACGAAATAGACTTCAATGGTGTTGTGAACTGTAAATATAATTGTATAGAAAAAATAAAACAATTCTTAAGAAATGATAACAAGTTCAAGTGGGTTATGTGACTGAATTATGAAGAGTGATAAAAGGAATCTTCCATTTGCCACAGAACACTTTTTTTTAATAGAGTCCTGCTTTCTGCAAGGACAAAAGTTTACTTTTTGTTTTGTTTGATTTTTATTTTGTTTTGTGTTATCCAGAGCAGGAATCATTAAGAAAAAGAACAAAAACTCTTTCCTGGAATTTGGGAGAAATGAGTAAAGGGATTTCTGGTTTTCATTTCTTTATTTCATTTCCTCACTGTAAATAAGATAAAAACTATACTTTTAAAGAACACTAAAGTTCAGTTTACCTAAGACATTAGGCCAGCCCTTAGGCAAACTTTTAAATCCTGCCAGAAACAGAAAAGTTTCATTTTGGTCTTCATTATTACTAAGTTACACTTGCTCAAAAAATAAGAAGAAATAAACCATCTAAACTTATTGGCATTTATTATCACATCATTGACCATAATGTAGTACAAGACCTACCACCCATTTATAAATGGATGAACTATCCTAATTTTGTTTGCCCCCTTTTTTTTTGTTTTGTTTTCTAAAAGGTAACAAATTTGTTGCTTTTATTCTTTTTTTTTTTTTTTTTTTTAAATGATGGGAAAAGAATTTTTTTAAATTCATTAATGAATGAATAAAATGGATGCATTCATTTTATTTCTCCAAATATCAGTTGAAAGTTTCTTTCAGATTATTTTAATTCTACTTAATGTAATTTTAAAATAATACTAATCTTTAAAATACATCCCAGTTGAGAAGTAGAACTTTACAAATATATTTATTCATGTTAAAAAAAAAAATGGTAATTTTTTTTAAAAAAAACCACAAACATTTACCAGGTGTCTCCATGACGTAATGACTAATGTGCTGGACAGTGACATTGTAATAAGTGAGTTCAAACTCCATTCATACTATTATGTTCACTTTTGGGAAAGGTATGGAACCCCCTTATCTCTCCCAGCTATGTGTTAAATAGTATCACTACTGCTCTTCTACAAGGATGACTTTGGCATTAAATTACTGTTTGGGAGCAGACCTAATGAAAAAAAATATCAAAGTTATTCTCACAGAGGAGTAGAAAGGGAGTTGCCTTTTGTGGATAGTGGATTGCAGGATTTGGAGAGACTAGAAGAACAGACACGTGCTTGAGACAGAAGAGACTTGAAAATCAACCATGACACATGGACGTACATTTGACTGGTGCACACAAAATTAAAACAGCTTCTTTTCCTGCTCTATAGAACCATGTTTCTACCTGTGATTGATAAAGCTAATTGTTTTGTTGTACACCCATGAATCTGTCTCTTTTCAGTTTTGTTTACATATTTTCTTTGTTTGTAAAAGCATAACAATAAACAAATGAAGGTTGATATGCGATTAAACAAAGAAACAAAACTCAACTAAACAAACGTCAACTAGTAGATTGGCAAAGACAGACAAATAAACATGGTCTCAAGAATTTAGATTTAGCTTTTGTTGTATTAAAAATTCTTTTTAATATTTCTTTCTATAAAATAAAATAAAACAAACTGTCTACGAAATGTTTACAATGTTCAAATATACTGTTATTTACCAAAGAGATAGATTTTCTTTTCAATTGTATAAATACATCAGAGTTTTATCATTCTAGGATCTCCGTGATGATTTGAAAAGTGAATTAAAAGGAAACTTTGAAGATGTTGTCATTGCACTTCTGGATCCTCCCCGTGTTTACGATGCCCGGGAATTGAAAAATGCTATGAAGGTAAAAAAAAAAAAAATTTTAAAAATGTGGTTGATGTTTTAGCATTCATTGATTTTTAACTAATATTTCTTTTATCTTATTTCTGCTGTTTTATATAAACTAGTAGCATTAGATATAATAATATTCAAATTTGTCAGTTGATTCACTGTAAGTTATTATCAATCATTTGACTAGTATTTTTTTTCATCTTAATTTCTCTTTACAATTTCCAGATTGTCATTCCATAATCATTTATAAACAATGCAGATCATAAAGGTTAAAATTTTCATTAAGGCTCAAACTACATGGCTCAATTTGTGTGACACTTGTTGGCCTTTGTAGCCAAATTTGTAAGATAAATGTTGCAAAATGACAAACTTCCAAGTATAGAGATACAAGTTGATGCCTTTCCAATGGCAAGTTTTAATTGCTATGAAGCTATACAGGCATTAATCAGGAGATAAATGCTTCACTGATCCAAAGATCTAACTAAGGATAAAAGTTATCAAAGACAATATCTTTTTTAATTCTATCATCTTTCCGTTATTGAAGTTATTTCAATTATCTGCCTTTTAGGAAATCTGGTGACTTCTAGATATTTAATTTTTCTGTAGAAACCAAATCAGTATCAATTTTGGTATAAATTAAAAAGATTGCCCGATTTTTCAGAAGACAACTAAGTATATAATTGCTAAATGGCATTTGGCACATGCAACAAAACAGAAATAATTGTTCTAATTGAGTAAATGAAAATCATTTCTCTTTCTTGTATATCATATGTAGAGACCTGTCATATTTAGTTGACAACATTAAACAAAAAGCTGACTACACTTGTTAAATATTACAAGCAATTTCAAGAGTTCCATATCAAAGTCAATGAACATTTGAAAAATATTCTATGAGTAAATAACTATTTAGATGACTCAAAAGTTTTGAAATATTTTGGTAGTACAATTCAGCAGCTTCAGATGATTTTATTAAGGTTATGAAGGTGATAAACCATACTGGACTGTGAGATGCTAAACTCGCTTGATACTCTCCAAGTGCTACTCACAGAATTTGCCTCTCTAACTTGGATCATGGCCTCAGAATTCACACTTTCTGGCCGATCTAGTCTTGCCTGATTATTGTAACCCAATTGAAATTTCTTGAACGTTACTCTACTGGGATCAACTGCACCTTCACCTTTTTCATGACAAATGTTTTTGATTGCTTCTGTGGTGTCATGACTCATTTTGAACACGTAAAGCGTAAATTCCTGAATTAGACTACACTACACGTTTATCTGTGCAGCTTTCAAGTTGTCATGGAGTTAAGCCATGTACGTGTCAGCATACCTCCTACTTTGATACTACCAACCCCACTTCCATGGTTTGAACTGTTTTGGCCACATGCCACAAACTAGCACATATCAAAAATATTGCAAAACTTTTGATTCACCCTAGAATTTATGTCTGCATAATGAATTTGAAATCATGTCTCAAAAAAGCAAAATTCAAAAACAGCAAATACCAAGATTCTGAGACATATTTCTGGTCTCTTTAGTCAAGAGTTTCTGGTAAAAAGAAAATTAAAGATTTTACTTTTTAATTTTTTTCTTCTGAACTAATAAAATCCTTTTGAGACACGTTCATTGATATATACTACATACTTTTTGCTTGTTTCATGTTTAATATTCACCTTTTTGTTTATCCTTTTAATGGTGAATTGGGAAACATATCTTTTTCTCTTGTAGTAAACTTCCCTTCTCAAACAAACCGCAAATATCTGATAAAACAAACAAGAATAACTCAGTTTTTAATCTTCTACACAATTAAAGAGTAGGAATTCTGAACCTAGCATCTTTCTGTCTTGTGATTTGCATTTTCACAATTGCTTTCTTTCATAGAGTGACAAACTTGAATGAAGTCTTTCCAAATACATATGGGAAAATGAATTAATTAAACAGAATAAAAATAGTCAAAATAAGAAAATTACCTGGTGTGAAGTCAGAGTGCTCACAATAGCCGATAAAGTGTAAGTAAATTATGCTGTGTTGGAACTACTTTTTATATGATTATTATAACAAACTTTTTATTCTTACATGTTTATTTTTCTCACTGTAAACAAGATAAAAACTATACTTTTAAAGAGCACTAAAGTTCAGTTTACCTAAGACATTAGGCCAGCCCTTAGGCAAACTTTTAAATCCTGCCAGAAACAGAAAAGTTTTATTTTGGTCCTCATTATTACTAAGTTACACTTGCTCAAAAAATAAGAAGAAATAAGCCATCTGAACTTATTGGCATTTATTATCCCATCATTGACCATAATGTAGTACAAGACCTACCACCCATTTATAAATGGATGAAGGAGATGCCCGTGGTGTAATGGTTATCATTGTAGGAAATGGACACAGTGACACGAGTTCAAATCCTGGACCAGACTGACTGCATTTCACATAGCACTAATACCCTTGGGAAAGGTATGAATCCAATTATTCTCCCTCCAGCTATGGGTAAATAGTAGAGCAGAATAGGTTCTTCAGCCTTGGTGAGGCAACTAGTCTAGGAGAAGGAAAACTCTGAATTCAAACCTGTTAAACTCCGCTTAAAAATTGACCTTGTGTCATATCCTGCCTGAGCGGAGGGGTTGGTAAATATGTATAAACGGATGAACTATCCTAATCTTGTTTGTCCCTTTTTTTTTTGTTTTCTAAAAGGTAACTAATTTGTTGCTTTTTTTTTTTTTTTTTTTTTTTTTTTTAAAAACAGGGAGCTGGCACTGATGAAGAAGCATTGATTGAAATTCTCTGCACTAGATCCAACAGTCAAATTGCTGAGATTAAATATCACTATAAAAGATGTAAGTTTATTTACTATAAATATTGGTTAATTATTTTAGAAAAAGAGTGAGGTGATTACAAATGAGAAATTGGCCATTTTAGTTGAAAGGAAAAGTTGTATTTTTATCCATTTCAATGCTGGAGTAAGGAATTAGCAAGAGAATGTTATTTTGAAGAAGTGACTTTGATCTTCACTCAAAGTTTAACACTTTTAAATAAATAAGATAATGTTATCATCATCATGTCGTGCCACAAGCACGGATATCCCTGACCCTCTCTCGCCACTTCTCCCTGTCGTTCATCGCCTCTGGCAGGTCTTCTGGGCTACATCCCGTATCCTCACATAGCTGCTGTATGTATGTTTGAGCTGGTCGTCCTGCTTTTGCTCCATAGGAGTACATCACTTATGAACTCATCCCTGCTTCTCCAGCAGTGTCCTGCATGTCTGGTTTATCTAACTTGGATAGTTTTCATGATGGGAGGCAGATGGTCATATAGTTGGTGCCTTGTGGGGTGTTGCCACCAGGACTTGTTCAATATTGCTCGCAACATTATACTTTGGCCATATTTAGCTAATCGTAGTCAATATCTATCCCTATTCTCTTATGTTGTTCTATAAGTATTACTCCAATTTGTATTAGGTTTGTAAAGTTAATTTCTCTGATAATTAATTAAAGGTTTCTCTGAAATGTTTTCATTAAAACTTAGAAATAGAGCATCAGTCAGCTATCGAGGGAACCAAAAAGAAAAAAGAAAATTTCATGCTAGATATAAAATTCTCTCTCTCTCTCATCATTGACAAATTCAGATATAATCCTGATGAAGTTTATTTTGTTTGTTTGTTGGGTTTTATGGCATATCAACCTTTGTTGGTTATTTATTGCCAAATCTATTTTTATACAAATAAACAGTTCTATTTCAAACAATTCAGTTTAGCAAAATTACACAGTTTAATTGTCAAAAACATTTCTATTTCAAGCTATTCAGTTTAGTCAAATAATTCTAATTCAAACAATTCAGTTTAGTTTAAGTATAGTTTTTGTTTACACACAGTTAAGTGTCAAAACAATTCAGTTTAGCATAAGTACAGCTTCAATATCAAAAACTGTTCTATTTCAAACAATTCAGTTTAGCATACAAAAACAGTTCCATTTTAAACAATTCAGTTTGGCATAAGTATACGATTTAAATATCAAAACAGTTCTATTTCAAGCAATTCAGTTTTGCACAAGTACACAGTTTAGTTCTATTTGACCAATAGATAGGACTCTATCAGGTGCTACAACTCCAGGCCAGAGTGAACCTGGAAGAGATGGCAACAAAGAGGAACTCCACATTCCCAGAACCTCACCATCAGATTGTTTAGTGTTATATCCAGGATGCTCATTGGTGGAGGGGGGGTCTTACCCCTCTGCAGAAATGCAATTTGTGTATTCTACAGCTTCAGCTGACTGGGCAAGATGAAGATTAGTATTTCAAATCTTAACTTTACTCATGTTTATTAAAATACTATTGGTGAATGCATATTTTTTACATTTCTTAAACTATTTTTTATATCTGAAATTCTGAAAGGAGTCATTTACACAACTTGACTTTTGATTTTTTTTTTTTTTTTTTTTTTTTTTTATTCAGAATAGTTGCATTGTTTTTATCTATTTAGTAGTTAGTTATCACAGATTTTTTTTTTTTTTTTCATTTTGGTTTGGTTTCTTTGTTTAATGGCATATCAACCTTTATAGGTTATTTAATGCCAAAGCCATTCTCCTAGGAGAACTGTAGTGGTACTATTTAACCCATAGCTGGGAGGATAAGGGGGTTCACACCTTTCGCAAGGGTATTTACCCGAAAGTGAACGTAATAGTTTGACTAGAGTACAAACTCATTTATTACGATTCCGCAGTCCATCGCTTTAACCATTACACCATGAGGACATCCCCTTTTTTTATATTTTAAATACCTTCCAAAATCTTAACTATCAAGAAGTCAACTCATTTAAATAATGTATTAAACAAAAAAGAAAAAATCTTTCGCGGCAAAAAAAAAAACAATTGACTATTGATAATATGACACGAAAAATTTACTTTTATCCCAGAACGGGGTTTTATTTTCGCACGGGTGAAGACGGGGCAGGTTGGCACTTGATCCCTTGTAGAATAAGTCCTCGTTCAGAGTTTTTTCCTCGGGCACATAAGAACTGGCATATTATGTGGGGGATTAATTTAGGGCTAGACTGACCGCCGCTGGCAAGGGGTTCCAAATTTCACACTATACACCCACCCACCAAGGCCACTAGTCTTCCTCCCTTAGACAATGGAAGATATGGACCTCTAGGTTGAGACGTAATAATATTAATTATAGTAGTCTGCAATTCCGGTTTTCTGTGTGATATTTTAAGGGAATTAATAGGACAATTTTAAGCAAGATATCATGAGGCGAATAGAAGCTGAAAAAGAAATATGACACAACAAATTCATAGCAGAACTGCAAAGAACAACTTCAACCACGTGGGAACATTAAAATATATCAATCTTTTACTACACATAGATATACACCTTCAACGTGTCAAATATATAATAAATGAACAGTCCATGAACATAAATGTCTTTCTTCTTTTCTTGTCTTTCGTTTTTCTTCAAATTGAGAGAGAGAGGGTATATAAAATTGGGTATAAGGAGAAATGGTCGCAAAGTTTACTTATCTTTTTTCTTTGATGGAGTTCCTGTGAAGAATATTTCCTCTTTTATGGGCTAATAGACTTTATGCTATTTTTAATACTGGCTTGAAGAACTTGGCTCCTTCGTGTCCGAGATATTTTTTTGTCTTCTTCTACCCAGAGTACTGGCTTTGGTTCCGTCAGCCACGAACCCTGTCCAACAACTCACTTTCTTATCTATTTCCACTGACGGGAAGGAGTCCTCACTTCCGTTTTGGGGTCCCAGCCAATCGTTTGGCTTCTACCTTCTTCCTTCCCGTGTCAGGCGATCCGTTAGGGCTACTATATGTCACCCAAGTCAGGTTACTGAGTATAGATAGCTTGCCCTAATTTACTATCATGCCTTAACGGTCATTCTCTGATGGCTTGCCACTGTTAATTCTAACAGGAGGATAGTAGTAATCATATTTCAATCATCTCAGTGGGACATCACATGACAATAAGATCAGAAAAACGATCTGCTGAAATCTTAGTAAGTGTTGAAGTTCAAGGGAGGTTACTCTATCACCACATAACTCACTGAATCATTTTCTTCAAATATCAGTTAAGTTTCTTTTTCCACTTATTTTATACAAACTTTTTCCTACTATCTAAAAATTTTATAATGTTCATTAAATGAAGATGTAATCTATGTTGAAATATGTACATGGTTGTTGAAGTTCAGGTAAAGTAATTTATCAGTAAGGAATAAAACAGCACAGTTGGCTGGGGCTGTAGAATAAACCAACTGCATTTCTACACAAGGTTAAACCCCCTCCCCAAGCCCAATGAGTGTCCTGGATATGACATGAAACAATCTGATGGTGAGGCACTAGTAATGCAGCAGCTTTGGGGAATGCGGAGTACCTCTTCATTGGCATCACTCCCAGGTCCACTGTGGCCCAGAGTGGGAGCAAGTGAAATGGTCCTATCTATGGGTCAAATAGAACTGTTTGTCATTTTGCAACATTTACCTTACAATTTAGACTACAAAGGCCAAGTGTCATACAAATCAAACCATGTAGTTTGAGCCTTAATGGAAATGTTATCTTCAAAATATGTTAACAAATCATATATATTTGAGATATATATATATATACACACACACACACACACACAGAGGATTTGGCCTCAAATAACCAACAATGGTTGATATTCGATAAAACCCAACCAAATCATTCATATTCAATATATATGTATAAAGAGGATTTGGCATTAAATAACCTACAATGGTTGATATTCCATAAAACCCAACCAAACCAAATTATATATATTTAATATATCCAGAAGTCAACTCATTCAAATGACATATAAACAGGATTTGGCATTAAATAACCTAGAACAAAAAAATATTTTCAGGAAAAAAATACTGAATAAGAAAGAAAAATCATCTTTTCTTAATGAATTATTTGAAAGAAGGGATTAGGGAAATCTTCAAAAGAACAAAAAAAAAATCAATTCAAATGAAATTGACAACAATAAACCTCACATAAGACTTTGTTCCAGTTTAATATTGAATATCAATAAATACTTGACATTGCATTACAAATAATTTTTTATTTTTTTCACACAATCAAATATTCAAAACACTTTCTGTATCACTTGTTTGTAAATTAACCGACAGATGAGTATGTTTTTGTGTGTGCACATCTCTGGATATTCCAGACACTGGTTGCCTCACCATGAAATATCATTTATCATACATGATTTTCAAACCATTACTACTGTAGAGATTAAATCCTTTGCCTTCTAAATAATACTTCTAATGGTCACTAGGTAGCATAACCAAAGTAGCATATAAAACAGTGTGGCAAAATCTAGCTTTCTCTCTCTCTCTCTCTCTTTGTTCCAACCTCAACAACAAGAAACCCGCACAACTGTGTGCATTTGCTGACAGAAGGGCTCTCACCCCATCAAACTTCGGGAGTCTTCTCACAACTTCCATTCTATTAAGAACTCTCAACTTATACCAAAAGACTCTCCAACTGCATGATAGGACTATTGTTTATAATGTACTCTTTTAGTATTTCATGTTATTTCTGTATTCATTCCATTCAGTTTGCTCAGGCAATATTGAGCTCTCTACCAGGAAAATTTAAATGTTCAGCTCTTGAATGATTTTCTTGTCCCGAAGGAATTACTCCCAACTCTGGTTTAACTGGACCGAATAATACCTATATATATATATATATATATATATATATATATATATATATATATTTCATTGTGAATTGTTTTATGTTGTTTAGTACAAGGAAATATTAAACCATTATACATTTTCTCTGTTACACGTGTCGAGATTGTGTTCCTCACAGTCAAATAATTGTGATGGTGAGCTATGATACTCTGACATGACAAATATATATAGACAAATCTTCAAATCATTAATATCAAAACCCACTTAATTCTATTCCCACACTACTATTTTGTGCAAAACTAAGCTTTGTAAACGTTTTTCACAGTCGGCTGGGGCTGTAGAATACACCATTTGCTTCTCTGCAGAGGGGTAAGACCCCCCCCAACGAGTGTCCTGGATATGACACTAAACAATCTGATGGTAAGGTTCCAGCAATGCTGGAGCTTTGGTGAATGTGGAGTACCCCTTCATTGCCATCACTCCCAGGTCCACTCTGGCCCGGACTGGTAGCACCTGATAAGGGTCCTATCTATGTGTTAAATAGAACTAAACCGTGCTTCTTTCACTATACTGATTTTTGCATTTAAACTGCGTATTTGTTAAACTGAATTGTTTAAAATAGAACTGTTTTGACACTGGAACTGCGTACTAGTGCTAAACTAAATTGCTCGAAATAGAACTGTTTTTGACGTCTAAACTGTGTACTTATGCTGAACTGAATTATCTGAAATAAAACTGTTTAACATTTAACTCTGTGTATTGCCCAGTCAGCTGGGGCTGTAGAATACACTGACTGCACCTCTGCAGAGGGGTAAGACCCCCCCCCCAACGAGTGTCCTAGATATGACACTAAATAATCTGATGGTGAGGTTCCAGCAGTGCTGGAGCTTTGGGGAATGCGCAGTACCCCTTCATTGCCATCACTGCTAGGTCCATTCTGGCCCAGAGTGGTAGCACCTGATAGGGCCCTATCAATGGGTTAAATAGAACTAACAGCATATTTATGCTAAACTGAATTGTTTGAGTAAACTGAATAGCTTGAAATAGAAATTTTTTGACAATTAAACCGTACTTACATTTAAACTGCGTGCTAATGCTTAACTGAATTATTTCAAATAGAACTGTTTTTCGACATTAAAACTGTATTTACACTTAACTGAATTGTTACATACAACTGCTTGAATTGTTTGAAATGGAAATGTTTTTGACAATTAAACTGTGTACTTATGTTAAACTGAATTGTTTTCAATAGAATAGATTATTTACATAAAAATGGATTTGGCGTTAAATAACCTATAAAGGTTGATATGACATAAAACCCAACAAACCAAACCAAACCATTTGTAAATGTTGAAATTTTTTTTAAAAAATCAATCTTATTTTCAAAATCTTAAACTCTCTTCCCCAACACACACACACACACACACACACACACACACATCCATTAGATTTTCTAAATTTGACATATCAGTTTTTATAGGTAAGATGTATGTTATAGCAGCCAGCAAATTACTTCATCATTTTGTTTCTGTTGTTAATAAAAGGCATTTCAAGTCCTTATGGACAGATTACACTGTTATGGTCATTTAATAATGTGGGACGTAGAAGATTTAAGCAACATAGAAAAGCAGATCTTTTAAAGGCTTGTAATATGACATTTTTTTTTTATTTTATCCATAATAAATTTCCTCTGATTTTTATTTTCTAGTGTTTGACAAAGAACTGGAAGATGCTATCTCTTCAGAGACTAGTGGACATCTGAAACGTTTTCTGGTTTCACAGACACTTTGCAACCGAAGTGAGGAATCGGATATTGATTATGACCTTGCTGAAAAAGATGCCCAGGATCTTTATGATGTAAATCTATTTTTGTGATTCTAGATTTAAAAGACAATTGGAAACACATGGATGAAATTTAAGATCTTTTTATGCTTCATGTAACTTTTACTTTTCTTTCCCACAACTTTTCATACCTATCTATTTCACACAACTTTTCATCTATCTATTTATCTATCATCGAGGAGGAGGAGGAGGAGGAGGAGGAGGAGTTAAAAACAGACCCCAAAAGCCTTTGATAATTCCTTCTCTCCTTCTACCATATAATTATATCAGAATTTGGTTTAACCTAATAAAAAATATCTTTTACATGTATATTTATTAGGTTTGGCCAAAATTTATTAGGGTAAACTAAAATTTTATTAGGCATAGCCAAATTTTTACAGGTGTATATCATACTCAAATATTTTTAATTTTTAAAAAAAAGGGTGAATCATTTTGATACTTTTTTTAGATACCCCATCTTTAACTCAAGAATAAAAGATATTTGCTTAAACTCTTATGAAAAAAGATTATATACCTTCCATTTTTTTTTTTTTTCCAAGATGATTTCTTTGTACAAGGCAATTTTAAAATAATTCTTGTTTTATTTCAGGCTGGTGAAGGCCAATTTGGGACAGATGAATCCGAGTTTAACAAAGTTCTATCATTGAGAAGTTTCCCTCAACTGAGGGCGACTTTCCAAGCTTATCTTCGCATTGCTGACAGAGACATCTTAGAATCCGTTTCTCGTGAATGTTCCGGGGATATTGAAAAGGCTTACCTGGCTATCAGTAAGATTGATTTGAATTTAACACAGCTTTTCTTTTTGTAAGATTTCATGTGTAGGATTTAGTTTATTGTTTTATAATGACAAAAGATATCAATTTAATTTTTTTTTCTAAATTTCCTAAAAACAGGAATATCAGTAGGAGAATTCAACAATCAAATGACATCTAAAGGTAACAAAAAGGGTCATAATCAAAGACACATTTCTCATAAATTGGGAAACTGAGATAATTAAAGTAATCCAATGATATGACTTAGGATACATGAAATCAAGCACAGGGCACCTCTGGTGGTGTAATGGTTAACAAGCTAGACTAGTAAACCTACACAAGTGAGTTTGAGTTTTATTGGGTGCCCCATTCATATGGCCTTGTGCCATATCTAAGCAAAAAGCTTAGTAAATTACAACATGAAATCAAGTACATATCCTAAAGTGTCTTTGATTATGAAATATAAATGTGACAGTCCTGTTGGCTGGGGCTGTAGAATATTGTGATTGCTCTTTTGGCTAGTGGCTCAGCAGTCAGCAACCCAGCAACCAAAGAGGTTGAGTGACTTATAACACTCTGACTTTGGTCTTTATTGGGCTAGACATGTAGTTGAGAGGCCCAATCTGATCAATCAGCTGGTCAAGTCAAGCTCTAGCACCTATATATTTATCCTGATTGTATTCTTCAAATTGCTCTTGTGGCAAACAAGTACCCAACCTTATTTTATCTGAAAGGTGCCAAAAGGCAAAAGCTGGTGGTCAGTTGCACTAAGATAGCAATATTTGAAACCATTTAACTGTGTGCAAACAAATGATTAATATTAAATAGAATTATTAGTGTTAGCAATACTTGAAACCATTTAACTGTGTGCAAACAAATGATTAATATCAAATAGAATTATTAGTGTTAGCAATACTTGAAACCATTTAATTACAGTAGTGGCCATAAGTTAAGGAACGGAACAACAACCAATATTTAAATGATTTTTATTTGAAAAAATTTGCATGTACAATTATGAAATTTTCACAAAATATACTAGGAACATTTTTTTTTTTTTTTTTTTTTTACAGCAAATTAATAGTAAATTAAAAAAAACAAAAATATACATTTTGCCATGGTCAAGAGTTGAGAAACACTGTTGAATTATAGTAATTTAAGTAATTTTTAAACAACTTGATTGCTAATTTTGATTTATAGTCAACTGTCATACATCATTGGAACTATTTTTAAGCAAGATGGAAGCAAAAGCATGTAATTGTTTAACTTGAAGAAAAAAAAAAGGTCATATTAGCAAAACATGAAAAAGGCAAATCGTATTCTGAAATCGCTGGCATCGAACATAGGTCAAAAAGTATTGTTTCTTGTGTAATCAGTAGATTTAAGGCTGACAAGACACTTGAACCAAAACCGAGAACTGACAGGATTCCTATAACTATCAAACAGGAAGATCGGATGATTGTTGAAATGTCTTTAAAAGACCATTTCGATACCCCAATGTCTATTTCTCATGCATTTTGTGAGCAAAGAGGAAAGCCAATCTCTAGAAAAACTGTTTATTGTAGGTTAAATAAGGAAAAATTAGTCACTTGGATTCCATGTTGCAAACCTTAGATTTAAAAAAAAAATCAAAAGGTTTGTCTTAACTTCACTACAGAGCATATCTTGTGGACAGAGAAACAATGGAATCTGGTTCACTTTAGTGATGAATCTAAATTCAACTTGTTTGGATCTGATGGTAAGAGGTTTGTAAGACGTAAAAATGGGGAACACTTATCTCCTCAATGTCTTAAGAAAACTGAAATTTGGAAAAGGGAGCATAAGTGTGAGGATGATTTCTTCAATGAGAATAGGACCCAGTGTTTGTTTTCACAGTAATATTAATGCCAGTGTTTATAAAGAACTTCTTCCTCATTTACACAAAGGGACAGTTGAAACTCCAATATTTATGCAAGACAACATACCTCGCCACAAAACTAAAACTGTTAAGTTTTCTTGAAGAGGAAGGAATAGCTGTTATAAAGTGGCCACCACAAAGCCCAAATATGAATTCTATAGATAATGTATGGAAAATCATTGGAGACAAAGCTCAGAACAGAAATCCTCAAAATATTGATGATTTATGGGGTTTTCTGAAAGAAGAATGGGAAAGTTTCACTACCACCTTTTTGTAAGAAGTTAATTGGCTCATGTGGTTGAAGATGCCATGAGATAATCCAATGCAAAGGAAAATTCACTAAGTATTGAATTTTTCTTTAGTTTATTGTAGTTTGAAAGACTTGAATAACATCACAGACACACGCAACACGCTTTCTGTTCAAAACTGTCTCCGTTTCTTCGAGTGCTCTTTTTATAATACCTGACTATCTCATTTGCATGAGATACCTGAGAGTCTGTGTTACTTTGCGCAAGACTAAGCAAGTACAAGAGCGACTGTGCGTCGCCATTTTGGCTTTTTGTTTTCCTTTTGAGCGACTGAAACGTACGGAACGCAGCTATACGCAAGTCCGGTAAGCCATGATTTTTTACTACATTTATATATTGATCTAACAAGGATTTATGATGCATTCTTTAACTTTTGACGTGGTCAAAATGTATATTTTTGTTTTTTCAGTTGACTATTTACTGTAAAAGAAAATTTAGAAAACTTTATATGTATTAAATGCATATATGTTCCAAGTATATTTTGTAAACATTTCATAAACGTACATGCAAATTTTTTTCAAGTAAAAATCATTTAAATATTTGTTGTTGTTCCATTCCTTAACTTATGGTTGTTATACAAACAAATGATTAATATTTAATAGAATTATTAATATTAGATAACAATATTTGAATGATTAATACAAAATAGAATAATTTGTGTTAATAATACTTAAAACCTTTTAACTGTGTGTTTCTATTGTGATACACAAGAATCCATGAATTTTTTCTTCTATTTTAAAAATTAATTCCTCACTTGAATCTCTATATCCCTATAGAGATTGACTCTTTGCCAAGTTAACTATGGAGATAACAATATTTTGCTGTTACAGCTGATAAGGTATTTATGGGAGAATGGTTTATTCAAGTCCTCACTCACCCACTCTTTTGTCCATGAAGCATATCTTCTCAAAATTTGATGACTGAAAAGAGTACTGGGAGAAGTGAATTCATGCCTTTCCCAAGTTTATTTGTATAAAGTGAATACAAGCAGTTTTAATAATGTCTACCATGCTGATAAATGTTTAACCACCTTTGCATTTCGTTCTTCTTCTATAAACTCAACGTTCATTATGTTTCTAGTCAACATCTGATTTCTGCTTTTATGTTTTACTATTTTGCAGTTAAAACCGTGAAAGATATTCATACATTCTTTGCTGAAAGCCTGTACAAATCCATGAAAGGTATTGGCACAAATGATTCCACCCTCATCCGAGTGGTTGTTAGTAGGTGTGAGGTAAGTGAAACCAATGAGTATAATCATTGATCAGTCAAGAGGCTGGGGTATCACCTTTCTTCAGGCCAGATTTGACATGAAATCATTCTATAGTGTTGGGCGGTGGAGGGGGTATGCATGAATCAGTATTCATGAGTAGCCATTGCAAAAAATGCTTGATCAATCACTTTAGGCACCAAGCGATAAACTTAGCCCTGCCAAGCAGGTAATGCCTAGGAAAAAAGCCCCCCCCCATAAATTTTAAATCACCCACCCAGTGTGAGCCTCTCTGCAACTGTTCAGTCGTAATCAATTGCAAGGACTTTTATTATTTTATCATATTTACCCAACCCCTCCACACGTCAATTTTTTTTAAGCATAGTTTTAACAGGTTTGAATTCAGAGTTTTTCCTACTACTAGACTAGTTGCCTCACCAAGGCTGAAGAAACCAGTCTGCCCTACTATAAACCCATTGCTGGAGGGAGAATAATTGGATTCATACCTTTCCCAAGGGTATTAGTGCTATGTGAAATGCAATTAGCCTGGTCCAGGATTTGAACTTGTGTCGCCGTGTCCATTTCCTACAACGATAACCATTACACCACGGGCACCTCCAAATTTATTATTTTATAGTTCAGATAATGCAAAAGTTTCAAGCGTGTTTGATGATTATCTTTATCTTCGAAAAATTCATAGCATTTTATTATTCAATTATCAAAGTATTTTCCTTGGCTTTCTCTGATCCGACACTGATTTTTTTTTTTCCCGCTATATTGTACTAACATTTCCCGCATTTTTTGATAATGCACATCATAATTTAATCTATCATCTTACACCTCTAAAATGAAAGACTGAAAGTACATGTTCAGCATTTAATGTTCTGGGAGTTTAAGGATAACAAAAATGCTACAAAAATAGCTAAGAAAATTAGTAGTTTTTATGAATAATGTGTATCTACTGAGCACCAAATCTGAAACTGGTTTTCAAAGTTTCATTCTGGTAATACATCATTGAGAGACGAATCCAGTATAGAACGAGGGGTTGTCCTCATGGTGTAATGGTTAAAGTGATGGACTGCGGAATCGTAGTAAGCGAGTTCGTACTCCAGTCGCGCTATTACATTCACTTTCAGGCAAATACCCTTGGGAAAGGTATGAACCCCCTTATCCTCCCAGCTATGGGTTAAATAGTACCACTATTTTTCTTCTACTAGGAGAATGGCTTTGGCATTAAATAACCTAAAAAGAGTCGATATACCATTAAACAAAGAAACCAAACCAAACCAGTATAGGACACTCATCAGATCTCACTCAAGATGCTTTGAGAAAATTGGTGGAATTCGATCTTTGCAAAAGTACTCGAGAATTAGTGCTTGACCTCAACACATTCTAATCTGCAATCTGCTGCCACTGGAAGAAAATAGAAAAGGTGAACCAGTTGAGCATTTGGGTTCCTCACACTCTTAGTAAGAAGAATAAGGAAAATCATGTATCCGTAGCAACAAGTTTTCTTTCAAGGTAGAGAAATGATCTGTTTCTAAAAAATATCATCATAGGTGACAAAAATAAGCCTTTTATGACAATGTTCAACACAAAAGGCAGTGGATTAACAAGGATGGATCTCTATAGCCGACTCTAAACGTGGAACTTTACAAAAGCATGACTGAAGTTTGAACTCGCTTACTATGATGTCGCAGTTCAGCACATTAAACCTTACATTATAAGGGCTTCCTCCATTATTTAAAAAAAAGTTGACCTCAGCCTTTTCTACACATTCATGTATTATTTGTTCAGCATTTCTTTTTAAAAGTTTCTCCAGTTCATCACTTTTAAAGTTCTGACATTTACTACTTTATTATTATCCTCAAGCTCAAAATCTTTTTTTTTTCTATTCAAACTCTGCAAGCCATTTCCAATACATGCTTGCACCTGCTGCATCATTGATCATAAGCTTTAGTGATCAGTAACTTCTATTGCACTTTTTCCCAGATCAATCATGAAGAGTAAAGAGGGATGAATTTACACTTTAGATTAAGCCAAATCTTTTAAGTAAAAAAATAACTTTTCTATAAACAATTACTAAAATGTATGGATGCACAAACAAAAAGCTGAGAAGAAGATCAAAAGAAATTTTCAAAACATAATGCAAAATATGGAATGGGAAGCTTTGACATTATCTTATACATATATAAATGTGTGTGCATATATATATATATATATATATATATATATATATATATATATAGTAAGTTGGCCAACCATAGTGGTGACTCAAAGGTTTCCTTTTCAAAAGGGTGCTACTCCTTTCCTTGGACTGTTCCACTTACCATTGATCTTTTACCTTATAGTGATTAGCACGGAGGCATAAAGTACCATTTTTTTTTTTTTTTTTTTTTTTTTTTTAATCTTTGCTATGACTTGACCTGAGATTGAACCCTGGTCTCCCAGACAATTGGTAAATATTCTAACCACTATGCCTATGAAAACATGAAAAAACAAGATATGTAGGATATGTATTTACTGATATATGAATACCTCCTCTGAATAACTTGTTTTTTCATATTTACGTAATGTTGAATTTATTTCCATTTTTCTCTACTATATATATATATGCACATACATTTATGCTGAAGTGGCTCATGAGTTTGCGCCTGTGTGGGCTTATATATACACGTGTATGTGTGTATGTATTTACCAGCCCCACTGCATAGGCAGGATGTTTAACAGGTTTGAATTCAGGGTTTTTCCTTCTCCTAGACTGGTTAACATACCACAGCAAAAGAGCTCAGTCTGCCCTACTATTTACCCATAACTGGAGGGAAAATAATTGGATTCATACCTTTCCCAAGGGTATTAGTACTATAGGAAATGCAATTATCCTTGTCTAGGATTTGAACTCATATTACCATGTCCATTTCCTATGAAAATAACCACAATACCTTTGCATTTATAGAAGTGTGTGTGTATATATATATATATATATATATATATATATATATATATATAAAATGTGTGTGTGTATTTACAAAGTGATGAGGAAAATTTATTAGCCCAACAAAAAAGGGCTGATTTTTTTTTGTTGAATTTTTGACAGTTTAAAAAAAAAAATGCTTGAGAAGCTATGAGCCAAGTATATTGACTTGTGAGATAAGAGATGAATATGTGGAATACCATAGATTCTATGGCCTTAGTGAATTCATTGGCTCAAGAACTTTTAAGCACTCCCTCATATGACCCAATGTTGTGTGTATGTGTGTACTAATCCACAGTATAACACAATTCTTTTTTTTTCCCCACAGATTGACATGATGCAAATTAAAGACGACTTTGAACGTGTCTACGACAAAGAGTTGAGTAAATTCATTAAAGGTGATTGCAGCGGGGACTACAAGAAGATCTTGCTCGCTTTGATTGGAGAGAAGTAAATTCACCAGTTGCCTCATCCACTCATATACAAAAAAGAAAAAAGTTAACAGTTTATTTGTATCAAAATGTTTAAAGAAAGAAAATTAAATCATCTATAAAAACACATCAACACCAACTTCTCTTCGATTTAAAAAAAAAATTATCAAAATTATCTAATTAAAGATTTATTCTTTGGTGTTACTTGACTTTTTCTTTTTTTTTTTCTTCTTTTTTTTTAATAATCTCCTCAGTTATTTGGGATCTTATTAAGGTTTAGGTTCAAACATTTGGGTTGTTGATTTGTCAAGCTTTCTTAGACGACAGAATCAAGCTCCTCTTAAGTACATAGACAATTAAAAAAAACTTTTCATGTCTTTCTATTTTGTGTCTATCCCCCAAAATCTTTTTTAAAAAGTTCCCTAGCTTTTTGTTATGACTGAGTTTATCAATAAACAACATTGAATCTGGAAAAGGTTAACAAATAGGTTTATTACCTTTTCATACAAAGGAATATAACGAATAAAATCAAACCTACAGTTCAACAATAATAATGAATTATTGTGTGAGACTACCTACTACTGCTAACCTCATCTTTCTATGTCTTTCGTTGGACAAGTCCATATTTTGTGTAGGGGAAATATCATCCCTTACAACACTTTTATAAATAATTTTCTGTTTTTAAACAAGAGTAATGATAACTGTCCAAAAGTGGAAATTGACATCTTAGCCTCAAGACTTCCTGTGCAATTATTCATCTACTTTAAGAATAAAACAAAAGAAAAAGAGAAAAAAAAGAAACAATGATCTAAATAAGTTGAAGATTGAAACTAAATATTAACATCTTTAAATTCACTTGACTTCAATTCATTTTACTAAAAATAAAATTTTGCTGATCATTAAGAAAAGTTGGACATTTTATTGTGGCGTAGTAATTTTACTGCGGAGTAGTAATTGGTATGCACATCTACTCAAGTGAATTGAGTCCCCCATTTGTTGTTAAAAGGATTGCTTCAAAGAAATATAAAGAAAAATATATTTCAACCTTTGTTTTTCTTCTCAACCTGAAAGAATAACTGAAAGTCTCTAATAAATATTATTTGAAATGACATTCAAAATACCTGTCAATCATTTTATTGTACACTTTATCAGATTATGCATGTATGGATTATATCTAATGTTATGAATATTATATTATTTGCATTTATTCATGATCAAGTGATCTACTCATAAATAAAACTATGGTTCATCCTTAAATTATTTGTTTACTTTTTATGGAAATAATTTCCATAATATTTTCTTGTTTCTTTCAACCTATTAGAAAGAAAATCAGTCATATGGCCCAGTAGAATACACAGACTGCATTTCTGCAGAGGGTTAAGACTCCCCCAACAAGTGTCCTGCATATGACGCTAAACAATCTGATGGTGAGGCTTCAGTAATGCTGAAGCTTTGGGGAATGTGAAGTACCCCTTTATTGCTATCGTTCTTATATTCACTCTGGCCAGGAGTAAGTAAAGTTGGGGACTTTAGTCAAGGGTGACCCAAAGACTCCCTTTTCAATAGCTATTACACCGAGGTATTGGGGAGGGTGTTACTCTATTCTCTGGATTGCTCCACTTTACCCTTGATCCTTACCTTATAATGCTAAGTGTTAAGCAAGGAGGCACCATGTGCCATTTTTTGAGTCTTTAGTATGACTCAACCTGGGATTGAAACCTGGTCTCCCAGGTTTCAAACACTCTACTCATTAGGCCAAGGGTTCTATCTATCAGTCATATAGAACTAAACTGTGTGCTTATGGTAAACAATTGTTTGAAATAGAACTGTTTATATGTATGAAAATGGATTTGGTATTAAATAACCCACAATGGTTGATATGCCATAAAACCAAACCAAACCAAATCATATATATTCAATATATATTTATAAATAGGATTTGGCATTAAATAACCTACAATGGTTGATATGCCATAAAACCTAACCAAACCAAATCATATATATCTAATATATATGTATAAACAGTATTTGGCATTAAATAACCCACAATGGTTGATATGCCATAAAACCAAACCAAACAAAGTCATAGGTTTGGTTTGGTTTCTTTATTTAATGGCATATCAACTTCCATTTGTAGCATAGGACCAAAATACGATGTGTCTGAAAGAAAGGAGTTTGCAGAAAAGAAACACTCAAAACTCGAATTTCAAGGAAGAAAATAGTAGTCGCTTTTATTCATGGGGACTACAGCGGGCTGTCGTTTGAAAAATTTGTTCAATAACATTCTTCCTCTCTCCTCTTCTTGGCAATGACGGCAGTGTCGTTGTAGCTGGCTTGTTGATACTCTCATATCAGTCGTATTGCTAACAGGCCGGGTATGGCATGGGTTGGGGTGTTATGGACCTCTGTTGAACCTGTTTAGAAACCTGCCTTGAACTGCCCCAAATCTCATTTCTTGATTTCTTATATAGCGATTTGATGGATCAATTCGAAGGTTCCAGAAGGCTCGATGAACACCAGTGAAAACAATAGTGTAGCACATGAAAGTTCATGCGTGATTATATTAAAATCACGCTTGAACTCTACAGGTCATTCTGCCTGCATGAGCGAGGTTCGTGACATTTTTGATCATCACACCCATGTACCCACTGACTGATGACAGCTGATGTGCTCACGCGTTCTTCAACATTGAGGCCGCCGCAACTCAACGACAGCGCCCATCCGTGATATTACACATTGGTTATTTAATGCCAAATCCATGCTTGTAAAAGAACATTAGTGGTACTATTTAACCCATATCTGGAGGGATAAGAGGGTTCATACCTTTTCTTAGAGTATTAGTCCAAACTGAGTGCAATAATCTCACTGGAGTTCAAACTCACTTACTACATGTCACAGTCTAGCACGTTAGCTACTACACCACAGGGATTCTTCCCCTCCTCGCAGTGAAGTCATTGGTAAAAAAATTATTATGCACAAATTTTGTTATTCAATATTATTAGATGCATATACCGGACATTGGCCTAGCGGTTTGAGTGTTCGCCAATCGCCCGGGAGACCTGGGTTCGTTCCCAGGTCGAGTCATACCAAAGACTCAAAAAATGGTACTTGATGCCTCCTTGCTTAACACTCAGCATTATAAGGTACGGATCAAGGGTAAAGTGGAGCAATCCAGGGAAAGGAGTAGCGCCCTCCCCTACACATTGGTGTAGTAAGCTATCGAAAAGGGAGCCTCCGGATCACCCTCGGCTATGGTCGCCAACTTTACTTACTTATTATTAGATGTGTGCAAAGTTTCTAGCAAATTTCATTTAAGAAAATAGTTTCCTACAAAAAGAAAAAAGGGAGCTGGGAATTTTTTAACATAACTCTGAACACCCAATAGGATTCAAAACAAAACCTATTAAGATACAGATGACTCTCGCCATTAGTTAATAACAAACTAGCAATTCTTTTCTCAGATTGTCAACCAGTGAAGTATATTTGTAAAGTCTTGAATGGACAAACATGACTCAATTTCTATATTTGTTACTGTAACACCATAAAAATTGCACATCATAGCATCGTTTTAGTGCATTTTAATTGTATTAAATAAAACAATTTCTAGTGCAATCAGATGACCAGTTTCTGTGACCAATACTAATGAACATATTTTGATTCATTTTTTTTTTCTAATAAAAAACCTTAGAAATAATTAGTATTTTAAGATATCATAATAATAAACCTTAATGAATAATTAATTTTTTCAAGATGTTTTAATGATAATAATAACTATAAACCTTAGTGATGGTTAGCATTTTCAAATAATTATAATATAAATTCTATAAGTAGGAAGAGACTTGACATTGATCTAAATGGCTGCCAAAGGTGGGATTTAATTGGTTTGGTTGGGTTTGGTTTGGTAGGGTTTTCTGGTATATCAACCATTGTAGGTTATTTAATACCAAAACCTCTTTATACATATATATTAAACATATGTATGATTTGTAAACACATTTTTTAGATAACATTCTTAAACTGGCCTGAGCTCTTTTTTGGACATGATTGAATAGTTTCAAGTATTGCTATATAACAGTCACAATTTAACATATTCATTTGTTTACGCTCAGTTTGTTCAACTTGAACTTTAGATAAAACCCTATCATGTGCTACCACTGCGGGGCAGAGTGAATCTGGGAGCAATGGCAATGAAGTGGTACTCCACATTCCCCAAATCTCCAAGGTTGGAGCTTTGCTATTAGATTAATGCCATATCTAAGACGTTGGTGGGGGGTCTTAATCCTCACCCACCCTCAGCAGAGATGCAGTCTGTGTATTCTACAGCCCCAGCCAACTGGGCTGTGGCATTTGAATGATTTTGTATTACAATATATTTTATTTAATAACATTTGCGAAAAATGTTAGTGAGCCATGTTAACAACCCATTACTAGCAAGTTCAAGCCTCACTGGGAGCTCCATATTTCTGGCTTTGTGCCATACTAATCTAAACATGGTTTAGTTTGGTTTGGTTTTATGGCATATCAATCATTGTTTGTTATTTGATGCCAATTTCTATTTTTACATATATATATTCATTAAATATATGTGTTAACACATTTTGTATACACAGTTGTATTGCTAAGTATCGATAACAATTCAATTAAACATCACTCATTTGTTTACATACAATTAAATGATCAAACTGTTCTATTTCAAACAATTCAATTTAGCATAAGTCATTTGTTTGCACTCTGTTTAAACATCACAGTTCTATTTGACCCATTGATAGAGCCCACTCGGTTGCTACCGCTCTTGATCAGAGTGGACCTGTTAGTGATGAAAATGAAGAGGTACTCTGCATTTCCCAAAGCCCCAGGATTACTGGAGCCTCACCATCTGATTGTTTAATATCATATCCAGAATACTTGGAGTCTTACCCTACTGTAGAGATGCCCTTGGTATATTCTACAGTCCCAGCCAACTGGGCTGTCCTAGCTTCATAAATGACAACTACTGAAATGTTGCTAGAGTGAGAAATATTCATCCATGGAATAATCATTGAGGATAAGAAAACATCTTTCTATCTGATTAATCATAGCCTTTATTTATATCATACATCTTCATTGATGCATAGGGATGGGTCATCAGTGATGTTTCCTTTGGGTTCATGGGGGGTTCGGGTCTTGCAACATCAGACCCCCTCACCCAAATGACCCAGTTGGCATTGATCTTACTCCAACTCCCATCCCAGCAGCTAACCTGCGCATCCACACAAGGAGAAAAAAAAATGACCACAGAAATGGTTCTATTATAATTTTGCAACAGCCAATCAGAGCTAAGCTCTACTGATGACTTCTAAATCTTTCCTTTAAAAATCGGGAGGCCACTTTACTCTTGCTTTTCTGCCACAATGACGTCGTTATTCAGCTATTTGTTCACTCTGGTATGTATTTCTTCCTTTTTTCTTCTGTACATGGCAATTTGTTTTGTGCTTATTCAGGTAACTGTTGTTAGATTGACAAGTAAAAAAAAGTAGATTTATGCTTGTGTGTGTGTGAAAATATTGCTGCCATCGGTTTGTTATGGTATCTTTGTTGATAAAGAGAGGCCAACAATAATGAATATGTTTAACTTTAAAAATTGGTAGTTTTAATAGGTTTTCTTGGGTTGTTTATTTGAATAATGAAGTCCGGGAACAAAAGGAATAAAAAGATTCGGCTGGATATGGGTTCTTGTTGATTCTATGTTTATTTATAAGTAACTGAAAGCAGATGGAGCAGTAGGAATTTTCGAATTTTGGTTTGGTGCGTAATTTAATTCGACGCATAATTTTACCCAATCAGGATGACTTATCCTATTCAGTCCAATCACCTTTCTGGGCAGCAGTAATTGGGAAAAACCGTCAAACACTCTCTTTGGCAGAACAACTCCGTTCTGTACAGACGTCTACCATCTGCTCTCCAATAGCAGCAGCAGCCACAGGTCACCATGAGGGAAGCAGCCTAATTCATGGACTCCTTGGTTATTTTTCTGAGACCAAGGATTCCCAGTTAAATATGAATTAGATGAATTCAATATGCCACACACAGGAACAACTTGACATCACCCCAAAAATTGGCTATGTCGACTGCGATGCCAAATCCCGCTCCAACACCTAGCGACTACTTCACCTCTGAGCAACATTATCTGGAGACATTCACGCTTCTCACTGAAACAACCAGAAACACAAACTAATGGTGACTTCAACGTTTATTTCCTCAAACAGCAAACATGACTTTCGCTACTTACTGCAAACATAACTCTCTTGCACGTCCAACGACACACGCTGCTTTCTCAACTCTATCATAACTCCATTTCGTCTCTTTACTTCTTTCCTTTCCCACGAGGCTTGCAGCACAAACGCAAACTCTTTATTCCATGCTGCCATTAAAAACTATCATAAAAACATTTGGACTTCGTACTTCTCTCTCTCTCTCTCTCTCTCTCTCTCTCTCTCTCTCTCTCTCTCTCTCTTCTATATACCTAACAACACTTAGTAAGGATATAAACACGCGCAAGAATACATTTCTTCGCCCCCCAATAATAATAACAAACATTCCTATCGCTAAACAGAGAAAGTTTGCAAGGATTGAGAGAAGCATCAATGTTATAAGATCAAATGGTATAGTCGTCTGTGGTTAGATAAAAGATGTGATTTCTAGCATTGAAGTCAGTTTTTGCGTTCGTTCTTTTTTTTTTTTTTAACAATTAGACTAGCAACAGATTGAATTAGCCAAGGGCATGTTCATATGTTTTGGCCTTTCTGTTTGAGAGTCACCAAAGTTATGTCAAGGTACATGTGACCCATCAAAGATTTAGAATGTACTCACATTTTCACATTAAGGATTTTGAATATGTGCATGTGAACAGCAGGAGTTTGGACAACCTGACATGGCATGGCATCTGCTAGTGACTGGCCAAAGAATCATTGTGGATAAGGGTTTTTATAGCATAGTGAAATGCAAAATCAACATCCTGCTGAAACTACACACGTCGGATAGGCACGTTTTCATTGTAATTAAGACACAAAGAAGTTGTTGATCATCTTAGCATAGCACTTGGAGTTCAGTCACAGCATTTCCATTATTGTCTTCAAAAAAGTAAGAACCAATAATGGCGGTTTTGCCAACAGCATACCAGACCATCACTTTTGGGTTATGCAGTGGTTTTGAATGCAGTTCTCTCAGACTTATAAAAGCCCAATAACGACAGTTCTGTTGATTCACCATGCCATCGAGATTAAAATGAGCTTCATCACTCATGTTGTATAGTGGCTCGTACCATGTGACTTCAAGTATCGCAAATGTATAAATGACGATTTGTTTCTTAAGCACGGGTGTTCTGCAAGATCTTGGTCAGTTGTAAGACTCAACTTCAGACGTAACACCCACAGTGCAAGACTTATGATATTTGTTGGACTGTACCACTTGAGTTAATAAATAATTAACTCTTTATTTCACTGTGTATGTCTTCCTTACCACGATACAGCAACTCATTAACAAAATAGGGTTGTCAGTAGCTTCAAAAATTGCTTTTGTCTTTTAAGCCTTTGTGCATAGTCTCCTGATTTCTTTCAACTGTCGGACAACAACTAATTTGTAGGGGTTGAAATGCAGGCCTTCATGCAAAATACGCCTTAAAGATTGATTACCGATTTCAAGTTCAATGAAATGCTACCGAGCAGATCGATTAGGACTCCACAGCATAGCTTGTCTGACACGTTCAACAGTGTACATACTGTTCATGAGACCCTCACTAGTCTCCTATTGAATAATGTATCTTGTGTGTTTGGTATCAACCAACATACGATTATGTTATGGGTGATTGTCTTATGGCCTGATTTTTTGTTTCTTTTTGTTTCAGAGGATACTGTTAGTTTGAAATAACTTTCATTTAATTATGATACTAATGCATTTAGGTGTAGTGTAAATTTCATATACATACACAAAATTCGCACTCACATTTTTCACCCCAATCAACAAACATTAGAACATTCTAGAAAAAAAAAAGGATCCAAACCACAATACACAAAATTCGCGCCCATAGATTTTTTAACCAATCAAGTACTTTCCCCAAAAAAAACATTCATACCCGTTTTGATCCTCTTAGGAGTTATAAAAAGAAAGCGACGGACCAATTCACCAGAGAGTTCGCCGCTAACAACAACGAAACTACGCTACGCTATTGGACTGTTCCCTTACCCTACCAAAACCTGAGAGGCACCACGCGGTCTAGCAAAGACATTCCCACTTCTCCTTACACCAAAGGCGAATACATCACCAACAACCACATCGGCGAAAGCAACAACAACAACAACCACATCGGCGAAAACAACAACAACAACAACACTGGCGAAAACAACAACAACATTGTGAGTTCCTTGGTACAATATTCCAGCTGAATAATAAACCTTTATTTTAAAGTTATTCAGGTTTTGTTTTTGTTTTGTTAGGGAAATTACTTGCGAGGAACACGTACTGCCTCCAAACTTTATTTTATACTTTCGACACATTTCGTAATATCCCCGACATTAGGTATTGGGATTGTGAGCATCTTTGTGTCAATTTACTTTTCATGAAAATCAACATTGTCATTTGGAATAACTATGTTCAAGGTGACCCGAAGGCTCCCTTTTCAATAGCTACTACACCGAGGTGTAGAGGAGGGCGCTACTCTTTCCCTGGATTACTCCACTTATCCTTGATCTGTACCTTATAATGTTGAGTATTAAGCAACAAGGCATCAAGTACTATTTTTTAACCTTTAGCATGACTCGATCTGGGATTGAATGCATATCTCCAAGACCATTGGCAAGCACTCGCTGAATTCTTAAAAATATCAGTATTATTTGAGAAGCAACAACTTCTGGATTTCTCTCCAAAGGGCTGCTGCATATATAAGTTTCTATGTGTATTAGGTTCATGTCAAAGTTCCTAGCACTATATTTTATAAAATGATAGATAATTCTTTCAAACATCTTTACAGTTTCAGTTCTTTATTGATTCATAACACAGGCTACCACTCCCTGGTTTTCTACAGGCAACTGGTGTTTGCTCCAGGCCGGTATTATTAAGTTGATTTCACCCAGTCCCATGAAGCCTTCTCCCTCAAGCACTGCCCTCATAGTTTATCACTTGGTGTTTGAGGCACCCCTAAAAAGGAATGCCGAGGAAAGCAAACATTTTTTTGTGATGACCACGCGGGAGTCTTGATTCGAATGTATCTCTACCTTACCATAAAAGGAATTCATGTTAAATCTGACCAGGTGGGAGGTCGAATAAATGCTCTTTAAGTGTGCAATCAGTCAGCAGTCGATTTTCACTATAAGTTTCTTTTATTGTTTTTTTTTTTTTCGATATTCGCAGTATTTATTTCGTAATAGAATTTTTATTTAATAATAAAAAGCAACCATATCCGTAAATAGTGAATATCTACTGTTTCTTGAGAGAAAAAAACACGCATGCAAACTCGTCTGTTAACAAGACCGTTGAAGAAAAATAATGACAAATATATTATTTCTGTTTAACGACACGTTGAAATATGGAATTTTCCAAACAGATTCACTACATAGCAGTTATATGAAATGCTTAGAGCTTGATGCTATGAACGGCTATAATTTTAAATAATTTATTTACTGTGTTGTCAAAGGAGAAAATACTCCAAATTTGACTTTATCCTAAAATGTATTTAACATATTTTAGAAATTGCTAATTTACCCATATCGTTAAGATTGTTGATCACTGACAAAGGTTAAACATAAAACAATGACAAAATGTCAACCATTAACATACAAAGGGGAAAAACGTCTTTTATTTAATATCTTGAATAGTCAAGTCTGTTGTTATGTTGTGTTTAACTCTTTACTTTTTGTACAGCACAACAGAATCCTTTATTTTTAGTACAGTCGGCTCGTAAATAAAACTGTGGTGATTTAGGAATTAACAGTAAAACTCCCAACCGGATATTGACTCGTCGGCTGCCAGATACAAAATGTATAAACGCGTCGCCACGCATATGGCTCCACGCATCCATCCGGTTAAAATTAGAAAAAAGAAAAATAATAAAATGTAAAGTAGCCAATGGGAAGCGGTCGCGCCAAAATTAGAAGGATTTTGGAGTGGCGAATTTGGAGCCGGTGAAGAGTGATAAATACTCGGGTTTTCTGTGAACCGACCTCTTTTCGGGTAGTGACGTCGAACCGACAACACCGATTTTACTATCTGGTGTTTTGGGCACCACGCTATGTCTTTAGACGTAGCGTTGGTTAGTCCATTCACCAAGTAAATAAAGGAAAGTATAAAAGAAATGTTTTCGTTTCCTATCTGTTCTTATCTTTTCTTTTTGTATATTTCTTATGGACCTTCTTTGGGCAAGGCATTGCACCGGCCAGTCAACGTGGGGTAAAATAATATAACCAAAATATGGAGTCAGATATCTTACGGCAACACAGCCTTGCCCTTAGCCACTGACCTTCATAAAAACCTTTAAACCCCACAAAACCATGGGATTGATCACTTTAAAGTAGTATTAAAGTAGTAGAAATTGTAGTAGATGTGTTGTTTAAGGCCGGATGCTTTAAGCAAAGAATTATAATGAACAGATTGGAGAAAAGATTAAGGTTTTTACAATGGCTGATTGCTAGCTTTATTTATCTAGCAAGTACCTCTTTATAACTTCAAAGTACAAGAGTGATAACGAACAACAATAATTACAATATAAGGGGACTAACTCTATAGTATTAGCAAGTAAAGTAAAGTTGGCGACCGTAGTCGAGGGCGACCAGAAGGCTCCCTTTTCAATAGCTACTACACTGAGGTGTAGGGGAGGGCGCTACTTCTTTCCCTGGATTGCTTCACTTTACCCTTGATACTTACCTTATATTGCTGAGTGTTAAGCAAGGAGGTATCAAGTACCATTTTTAAAGTCTTTGGTATGACGCGACCTGAGATTGAACCCAGGTCTCCCAGGCCATTGGCGAACACTCTACACTCTAGTAATAGTAGTATAAATTTGTTCTTAGGATATACAATTCTGGCCAGAAGACCAGATCTAGCGTTAATTAACAAGAAACTAAAAGAACTTGTTAACGAGTGGATTTTACCATTCCGGCGGACCATAGTTTTAAAAAAAGCGAGAAATACTTGGATCTTGCCCGAGAACTGAAGAAACTGTGAAACATGAGGGTAACAGGGATACCAATTGTAGTTGGTGTACTTAATACGGTCCCCAAAAGCTCGGAAAAAAGACTTGAAGAAATGGAAATTAGAGGAAGTATAAGAGACCATCCAAACCACAGTATTGTTAAACTTGTTGAGGGTTTAATATTATTAATAACTCCGAACATCAAAGAGTTCCTAAACAGAAAATAATGAGGAGGCCAAGGAATAACAACTATGCCAAATACCTTAAGACATTTATTTACATGAACACCCCACAAAAACATTAACACACATAATATTGGTACTTAGAGTGTTTGTCATAATGTGGAAAATTTCCCACCATTTTAGTAGCCTGGAATTTCTCTACCTTCTACGGAGGCGATATTCTTGTTCGGTTTGGGCGTTCCAGCAACGTTTCCGACTTCTGTCGCTGTCTACTAGCTACTGGCTTTTTTAGTCGTGTCAAGAAAGAGTGACGAGGGCGAAGCCAGGAGTCATGTGACCGCTGGTAACTTAATTCTGTAGGACAGGGGATCTTTAGAATTCATTATTTTCCTACAATACTCTCTGTCCCAAGATACAGAGCATTTGAATATAAGGTACAAAGAAAAAGACATGAAAGTCAAGAAGAACCGAGTATTGTAGGTACTTAGACAATAGGAAATGTTGCAATTTCCTTGTCCAAAGTCATGGAAATTCGTGCTATCGACGCGACTTGATGATGATGATGATGATGATGATGATGGTGAGTCATATGGAGGTCCCATATAAGGTTTCTGCTGCTGAGTAGTTTATTTTTTTCTTTACTATTGTGAAGCTGTAAAAGTATTAATAGAAGATGCTCAAAGCAATTAGTGCAATGGAGTTCTGCACGTTAAGAAGCTTTCAAACTACGATATAATCTTTCTACTATGCGGTTTTCTTAGGGATAGTAACCTGTAGTGTAGATATTTTTTGCACTTAGAAGTCTCGAAAGTTTATGGAAGAGATCAGATTCAAACTGTTGACCTCTGTCCGTTGTTAAAATATCTGGGACACCAAATCTTGCTACCCAGACAACGATGAATGTCTTGACCATCGTGTATGCTCTTATGTCTGGTATTGTCAATGTTGCATACCATCTGGAGAATTTGTCAATACATGTCAACAGGTATAACTGACCTTCAAATGTTAGAAGTGGTCCAGTAATGTCAACATGAATGCGTTTGAATCTTTCGTCTGGTTCTGGAAATGTTTCCTATTGGGAGCGTGAGTATGGTGACTAATATATGCTTTCTGGCACTTCAGACACGTCTCTGGCCATATTCTTAAATCTGTCTTTATTCGTAGCCAGACGAATCTGTCGATCAATAAGCGTTCAGATACAATGGCTTCATGATGATACTATTTACCAACCCCTCCGCTCGGGCAGGATATGACACAAGGTCAGTTTTTAAGCGGAGTTTAACAGGTTTGAATTCAGAGTTTTCCTTCTCCTAGACTAGTTGCCTAACCAAGGCTGAAGAACCTAGTCTGTCCTACTATTTACCCATAGCTGGAGGGAGAATAATTGGATTCATACCTTCCCCAAGGGTATTAGTGCTATGTGAAATGCAATCAGTCAGGTCCAGGATTTGAACTCGAGTCGCCATGTCCATTTCCTACGACGATAACGACTACACCACGGGCACCTCCATGGCTTCATGATGATAGACTGTGCGCTGCTTTAAATATGTTCCTGCGTAAGGATGCTCGTACACATGGACGTTATTTGTCTATGCTGACTTTACATATTGTAGTCTCTTAGCAGGTGGAGTTGGTGATTTTCACAAGATTCACTGAATCATTTTCTTGGGGAAGATGTGGTAGTTGTTTGTCTTTTCTCTGTTCCTTTAACAATGTATCACAATCCATGGAAGTTTCTGTTGTAATACTGCTCCAGTTTCCAATAGCAGAAACATCCATAACTCGGTACAGTTCATGTTTGTATGGGTCTTGGGTTTTATGGGTGTTAATGATTGGTAGTTGGTTATTTCTTCTTTCAAACCCCAATATATGTTGTTTTCTTTTGCTGGTCGCGTTTGTTGAAATGGAATGAAGGAAGGGAGAAGAGACAAAGAGTCGTATGAAGACTCAACTTTATTTCTGCCTGCAACTAAATTTTGAAAGGGGAAGATCTCCCCGGGCAATAAAATAGCTGCTGCCTTCCTAGCCGAAGTCTGAGTTCTTTCTCTTCAAGTTTCTTTTTGGCGCCAGGAAGCCTTTTTTTCCTCGAGCATGCTCAGATTGTCAGATGCTTCCTATCAGACGGGTTTTTTTTTTGTATTTATTATAGTTTGGGTCTTTATCTAGTTTTATTGTATTATTTTATTGTTATCACTTTTTATCTATTATTCATTTTCCACAGTTGTCTTGAGTGAGCAAAAATTTTACCCCATCTGCTAAATCGGATTTTTCCTTGTCGAATAGCTGATATGGCAGGTTCTGGCAATGTGATGTTTCAGTTTTTTGACTTTGTTCAACATGTCCGTCAATGGCAAAAGTACTCAGACCTAGTGGGTGAGAAACCTACTGTAAAAATGTCCCTACAAGATCGTTTAGAATACTCAGAAGAGTCCTGGAGACCCGAGGTGACTTGTTCTCATTCAGACTGCAGAGAAAGACCTACAGCGGTAGCTGATGTGAAAAACTCGCAAGGTGTAAATAATAATCATAATAATAGTGGCATTATACACAGTTTTAAATAACCACTTATTTTCATCTTCATCCTCAATTTCAAATTTTTTTACATGAGGTCTCCATAAATGTCACACCTCTCTTTAAATGGTGACAGATAATTAACCTAGGCTCTCTCATTCTTTTCATATATGACACTAGTTTGACGAAGAGTTCTTGTAACACCGATATTTGAAAAAGAAAAAAAAACTTTCCCTGTTTGTAGACAAAAGACCCTTTCAAGAATTATATCTTTTTCATCTCGTCTTTCATTCTCCATTCACAGTAAGCTTTATTTCTTAACATCAAATTTAGTGAGTATCTTTTTCTTCTAAACTGTAACAATCACTTGATTTGTAAAACTCTTTAGTTACGTCTGCCCATTACATTATTTTCTGTATTTATATTTTTATGTGATTTAACGCTTAGATACGTTATTCCCATCATTGTAAGTTATTACTAACTATATTAATAGAATTATGCTTGTAAACATTGAATTACGTCGGGAATTAGCGTCGTGGTTAACTGTAATATAATGGCCGAGGGATTTCGTTTTATATATCTTGCCTTTCGGTTTAGTTAGGCTGAGAACTTTTCGCTTAGCGCATGGGTTAGTTAGGTGCAACATGGGCGCAGGTGTTCACGCGCGTGCGCGGGGAGGATGTGTCATTCAGAGATGTCAAAGTAAAAATCCCAGATAGTAAATGTGACTGGGGGATGTGAATGACATCATGCACCGGAAGCGTGCGCGGAGGATTTGGGGGGATTTGAAAAAAGTCAGTTAGTTGAGTTTTGCCGTCCGAAGAAGAAGGGTGACTTTCGCTTGCTCGTCGTGGCCTTGTGACGGGTGCGCACGTGGTTTGGGGCAGATTGAAAAGTCAGGTGTATCTCTCTCCTTATGTCGAAAAACCTTTAAACTCAAAGGTAATAAAAAGTTTTGTACCTGAACTAAGAAGTCGTCAAGTGCTTTTCGTGTTTTGGGATTCCTATGTTATCTATATATGAGTTATGAACATTCTATGTACATTTCACATATTCATGTATGGCTATGTTACATTAACATGTTGAACTGCGACAACATAATAAGCGAGTTCGAACTATAAAGTTCACTTTCAGACCCTTAGAAAAATTAAGAACTCCATTATCCCCCAACTAAATAGTACCCCTACTGTTCTATAAGGATGGCTTTGTCATTAAATATCCCACAAAGGTTGGTATGGTTTGCTTTCCTTGTTTACCCTCAGGGGTTATTTAATGCCAAAGCCATAGTAAGCGGGTTCGAACTCCAGTTGCACTATTATATTCACTTCCGGGCGAATACACTTGGGAAAAATATGAACTCCTTATCCTCCCAGCTGTGTTTTAACTAGTACTACTGTGACATTATGCGGGTGATGCGCCAGGCAGACGATCTCTTTGTCTGTTTTGGCGCGAAACCCAAGCAAAGGGCTTGAACTCTAGATCTTCCACGAGACCGGAAGTGGAGGAGGAAAGGAAGGTCCGAGAGAAGACAGACGTCAGTTGGCAAAGGAATCCAGAGAGAGGCAGTCGACAACGGTGGGCAGAGGAGAGCGGTCGGCTTTGAGTTGGCTGTCTAGAGAATGACAGAGTCAACAGAAGTCAGAAAGGCGACTGCTAAGACCTGATGAGCTACACAGAGACCGGATTAACCAACGCGAGAAGATGTCAGCACATTTTTGTTTCGCGCAAAATACTCGCCAGCGTTAGTCTACAAATGCACGGAGGATGCAAAGTGTCACACATAGACTTTCCCTTTCTTGCGCTTGGAGTTGACCTAAGTGCATATTGGTCGTTTGTTCTTTTTCTCCCACTCTCTCGGTTGTATTTTTTGTGGCCGTAAAGAAATGTGAAATCCCCCGGCAGAAACCACTAGATGAATCACTGGCCATGAATAGTATTAGTTTAAAGAAGTTGATATAGACGGGGTCGGGCCGCAGGGGTAGTATCATACCACTACCGTTCTTCTCGTGTTATTTCATGCTAAAGCCAAGAAGATTGATATGCCAATAAACAGGGAAACCAAACCACTCTTTGTGCGTTATCAACCTTCATGCATTATTTAATGATAAAGCAGTCCTTGATCGGTAGTGGTATTATATAACAGATAGCTGGAGGGGATAAGGGGCTTCATATTTTTACCAAGAGTAGTAGTCCCTAAGTGAACATAATCGTGTAAATGGAGTTCAAACTCGCTTACGATGACCTCGCAGTTTCGCACGTTATCCACTACGCCTCGTGGCCATTAAAGGTCCCTAACCTTACCAGACCGAGGGCCACAAAGCTTAATTCAAAAGGGTCCACAGACGTGCTCTTAAAAAGATAAGGAAAACAGCTAAATACTCTAGGTAACAATGATAATTTATTAATGAGACATTTGAGGTTGTTTGCAATCACAAAATGACGTTGTTGTAACCTGTCGGAACTCCTTTTTAAAACTCAACCGGAAGTGTTCCCCTTGACAACTATCCCTCATATGGCGAAACAAACCAAAATCGCAACCGGCTCCTCGTATCCACTTCCAGGACAAACACAAAAAATATGAAAGTTAATGAAATATTTTCCGACCAATCGGCAACCGTAACACGACTTTCAAACCAGTCGATTTCTCAACCGATTCTAACCAGGCCATGTGTATATAAAAGGCCCTGATTTCACCCAGCAGACAGAAATGACTCAGCTCCCATAACGATTGCATCAAAGCAGCAGCAGCAGCCGGGGCTCGTCAAAAAGATCCTAAAAGGTCACTGCAGTAGCAACATCAGCTTCAACACAAGTTGTGACAACTAAATTATACTATGTCTTGACAGCTAATCTGTGTATATCAACCGATGACAAAGTTTTTCCTTTATTCAGATCTAGTCTCCCTTATGTTACCTTTCACTCTCGTACTGTTTGTGCAAATTATGGTAGTCAAAGATAACAACAAACGTACAAGGCCAACCTTCTGTTTGTTCTATAACTCTTTCCACAATGTAATATCATGGTTATATACAGAGGTTGACAGAAGGGGCACATCAGACAAGTAATGATTTTGACAGTGGTGAACACAGCGTACTTCATTTTGAAGAGCAACAGTTCACGGCATTATGTAGTGCCAAACATGCTCACTACTTATTGGGAGTGGATGATAAGATTGGGGAATCTATAGCGTTTCGGGAAATTTGTTAATTTCTCTAACACTATATTTTTTTAGGCAACACAAATGAATGACGAAACTTTTCTTTAACAACATAACAAAGAAAGTTTTTTATTTGCAGCATTGAATATGGTTTGCTTTTGGTGCTGCAAGACTCGTGGAGTTTAGGCTTGTTAGTGTTGGACACGAAATAGCGTAGCGGGATGTTGAGATGGCAGTGTGTGTTGCGGGACGTGTGAGGGATTGTGTTTAGAGTCACCGTGTAGTTTTGTATCTGGTATTTAGGGGAGAGTTTGCGTTGTCTCCATGTGTGGACCAGAGGTGAAAAGGGAACTAGTGTCGAGAGCGGAGTTACGCACGGATCGACATAGCCAATTTTTGGGGGTGACATGAAGTGGTGCCTGTGGAAGGCATGCTGAATGCATCCAATTCATATTCAACTGGGATTCCTTGTAAGAAATCCATAAATTAGATGGTTCCCTCGTGAATGTCCATGTTGCTGCTGGTGGTGTTGTTAGAACCACAGTAAGATATCTACACTGGGTGGCTTGTCTAGCTAACAAGCATCGCTAAGTAGGGATGGCCAGAGGAACGTCTGTTCTGGTCGCCGTCTCAAGCCAAAGAGAGTGGGTTTTGCCGCTCACCCGTTTTTTGCTAGCCGGAAATGAAGGTCCGGGCTGAATAGGATAAGTCATCCTGATTGGGTGAAATTAAGTGTTGAAATAAATTGAGCGCCAAACCAAAATACGAGATTTTCCTCTTCTCTACAAATCGTTCAGATTACAGCAAGTGATAATTATAGAAATTAAGGATGTGTGTCCCATTTGCAGTTGTAATAGTAACTCTTCTTCACACTTAACATTAAAAGTCGAAAAGAAAACTTAAAAGTTGAATGAAGAGTCGCACAGATGGGCCTCAAGGATCTCATGCGACCCTTACATCATCCAGAGAATAACACATTTCAGATTTTCTTGAAAGACTTATGACGATTTATCTTTTCTTTTTATAGTATCATGTGATGTCTTAATCATTTGATACCCTTGCGAGATTGTCCCAGTGGCGTAAAGGTTGAAGTGCCGAACTGCGGCCTAGCAGTAAGCGAGTTCGAACTCTGGTTGCGCTATTACGTTCACTGTCGTACAAATATCTTTGAGAAAGATATGAACCCTCTTATCGCCTTCGCTATGGATTAAACAGTGCCATCACTGTCCTTCTACAAGGATGACTTTGGCATTAGATAGCTCGCGAAAGTTGATATGCCATTAAACAAAGAAAAAAATGATATCCTTGCACATTCCGTTAAAAGAAATTCGTCCAAATTTGGATCATTCGTGTGTAGGATAGGATAGGATCGAGTGGTATTTTATCTTCATATATTTGTGGTAGCTGAGTATCAAAACTCAATTATTTGAGTATGAGGAACATAATTCAGACACTTGTAGCGGAGGAAATGTATTATGATTTAATATCTCTTTGTGCTAAACAATATAAAATGATTCTTGACGAATTAACAATAATATATTTATTGCCTTAGCAAACTTAATAGAAAGGATACAGGATTTATATGAAATACAATGGAACGAAAGTTGTTGTGTAAAGACCTACATGAAAGCATTCTACCGTGCGTGGTACGACACGAGGTTTGTTGGGTCAAAAGGTTTTTCGTCGGGAAACAGACGCATTTGTGCGTGCTTCTAGTTGTCGAGGCCGGAACGAAGAGAAAGTTTATTTGAATAAAACCACAATATTCACATAAAGGGGATTATTCGGAACATGAAGTTCCTAAAAAAAAAAAAAAAAAAAAAAAAAAAAGATGAGGTGGGAAAGGACGGTCTTCATCTTGATTAAGGAGCCCTAGCTTGCCACATTCGTCGACCCATTCACACAATACAATAATTCATCCATGCTTGCCGGAAGAGAGAGAGAGAGAGAGAGAGAGAGAGAGAGAGAGAGAGTGTGTGTGTGTGTTTTAGTGTATGGTTAGTTCCCATACACTATAAGTTAATTTGTAGTTGTTTATGTAGCGCTGAAAAAAAATAACACCTCTTTGAAGAACAATAATGAAAGGTTTATTTTTATGACTGAAAGAAGACTTGTGTCAGAGTGAGAAAAGTTCTTTTGGGTGTCAGGTAGCAGCAGTTATCATCGGCAAAGATCGTCAATGCTGGAGCGTCCCGCGGCAGGCGACAAGACAGAGGTCTTTCTTCTCTGCTGACCGAGTACTCTCTGTTTTGCTGGCAGACTTCCAAAAAGGACTAGAAAAAATAGTTCTTTAGAGGAAGATGGAATCAGTGCGCTCTGCCCGCTGATTGGTCAGCGTGTTGCCGAATCGCTTGGCGGGGGCATTGATTCGTGAGAGAAAATAGATCTATGACTGCTACAGAGTATTTTGTCTTTGCTTCATGTTTTATAATACTACTTTGGTCATACCACCCAGCGGCCATAAGAAGTACTGTTTTGGAAAGCAAGGGATGTAATCCCTACCCGTGAATTTAATTCACTCTTCACGTATAAAAACTTTAGATAATTTTATTCATAAACCAATTTAACAATTCGTCTCACTGTAATTTTTGTCTTTTTTTGCAGAATGGTTTTCGTTCCTTTTCTAACATTAAACTGACCAAGCATTAACAGAAATAATTTCTTTGATACTGAGACGTTGAAGAATTACCTCTGTGGATGCTTTAAGAAGACACTCAGGTCTAAACTTTTTAGATTCAATTTTTAATGCCATTCTTCAATGTAGGGTGGTGAGACGTCCGGCTTTATACCGGATCAAAAAGCTTTTGAATCAGCCAACCTCCATCTAACGCCTACTTAAGCCGGGCCTATTTTGATCATCGCATATTTTAACAGGACCCTAATTTGTCACCATGGTGATAAGCTTTCTGTCGCTACGCATAGGAGAGGAGTGTTCAAATGCAACATTCCACTTTAGTGTGGTCTGACATAGCCCCTCCCCTTTATTTTTTGCATACAGGTTGAGAGTATATAGCATTAAAATGACGAAGAGGAAAACCAAGTTTAACCAGAGAAGCAGAAAAGATGGTTTTCATGTCTTCTGTATATAGTATGCCATTGTGATGCGGGGATTGGTTGTAACTATGTCTTCTTATTCCAACCAAAGTCCACCTTTTTGGATAGCAATGTCTTCTAGGAAAATTTCTAAATAGCCACCCTAATTAATTATCCAACCTTTAAAATGGACCAAATTACAAATATCACGAGTTATTTTCCTTTGGTAAAGTTCTATTTAAAAGTTATCTAAGGGAGGTAACTTTTTACTATAAGCTGGTAAAAAGATTTTGTTAAAGTAATTCCACTGATGATTTCATATTTCTCGTATTTTACTTTTCCTAACTTTATTTTAAGTTGATCTCGATGACAAATCTAAAAAAAGCGACGATTTTCTTTTCATATTCTTGCAGCATTTTCTGTGCAACTTTCGTAGATAATATTTTTTCTCACTATAAATTTGTAATTTCTCCAAAAATGTTTTGCTGAAGTTTTGTTGTAGCATGTTGCGACTAATAAAGCTTCTGCAATTTTTTTCGCTTTAAACTAGCTCGAATACAAATACTATGATACAGAAAGTCTTTGCAGAAAGATGTAAACACAGAGACATAGCTATACTCCAAGTTATAAGCCCAGTCGTCTGTAGAATACACCAAGTGTATCTCTTCAAAGGGGGTAAGATCCTCCAAACGAGTGTCCTGGTATGACATTAGATAATCTGATCGTGAGGCTCCAGTCTTGAAGCTTTGGGAAATGTGGAGTACCCCTTCATTGTCATTGCTCCCAGATCCACTTTGACCTGGAGTAGTAGCACCTATCTAGGGTCCTATCTATGGCTCAAATAGAGCTATTCGACATTTAAACCGAGTGCAAACAAATGACATGCTAAATTGAATTGCTAGCACTAGAAATTTAGTCAAGTTATTCATCTGAGAGTTCACAAAAAATGTCTAAGATTCCAAAACCCACTCTTTTTCTAACCATTTTTTCTGAAACTATCTTAAATTTTTTTACGCTATTTCTGCTTTTAATCTGATTAGGTCATTTGTTCTAAAAAATAAAAATAAATAAAAATAAATAAATACTCTATTACTAAAATATTATTGTAATATAATAGCCGAGGGATTTCGTTTGACATATCTTGCCTTTGGGTTTAGTTAGGCTGAGAACCTTTCGGCTTAGCACATGGGTTAGTTAGGTGCAAACTTGAGCGCAGGTGTTAACGCGCACGCGAGGAGGATGTGTCATTCACAGAGGTTAAAATAAAAATCCCAGATAGAAAATTGTGACTTGGGGATGTGAATGATGTCATGCACTGGAAGCGCACGCGGGGGATTTTGAAGAAAGTCAGTGGAGTTGAGTTCCTGGCTCAGAAGAAGACGGTTGACTTTCGCTAGCTCGCCGAAGCCAGGCCAGAGGCCTTGTATTGGGTGCGCACTTAATGGGGGGGGGAGGCAGATGGAAACGTTGTCATAGAAAGATTGTGCCTCTCTCTTCCTCATGTCGAAAAACCTTTTAACTCAAAGGTAATAAAAAGTTTCGTACCTGAACTAAGAAGTAAGTTTTTTTCATGTTTCGGGATTCCTATGTTCTATGTAAATATGTTATGAACATTCTATGTACATTTCGCATATCTGTATCTGGCTATGTTACATTATTATTTAATAGACTTATTAATGTTAAACAGCAATACTTGAAACCATTTAACTGAGTGCAAACATTTAAAAATCATTACCTGCAAACCACATATGTGTGTGTGAAAACAGAGTGTGGCATTAAATAACCCACAAAAGTTGATGTGCCATAAAAAACAATCAAATAAAACCTGAAGTTGTTCAACTTCATACTTATGCCCTTGGGAGGTACATTTTTATTCCATCCCTAGATATAGTTACAAACACTAAAAATTTAAATATCTATTAAGGTCACTGACAACAATTGAATGGCAAAGAAAGACCTGAAATGTCACCACTTTTGATGACCTCTTCAGTTATTGGGATTGGCTTTCATAACAAGACAGACACAGAATTATATAGCATTAAGAACTATTATTCAAATGTATACATGTTTATTTATTTTTTTGCTGTGTGTGGGGGTGGCGGGTCATGAAGTGGGTGTCTTTTTTGAAGGTGGATACGGTGGGCATACATTTTGAATTTTTGATAAAATGTCATTAGATTAGCAACTCGTCTTTCTGTTAAAGATGTTTTATCTAATGTCTCAAACGACCTCTAAATAATATGGATTTCTTTTTCATTGAAACTGTCAAGTTATTCAGAAAATGGGTAATTTCATTATGACAGTTTAAGTTTCTTCGTTTAATGGCACATCAACCTTCGTAGGTTATTTAATGCCAAAGCCCTCCTTCTAGAAGAGCAGCGGTGATGCTATTTAATCCATAGGTGGGAGGATAAGGGGGTTCATACCTTTCCCAAGGGTATTTGTCCAAAAGTGAATGTAATAGTGCAACTGGAGTTCGAACTCACTAACTACGATTTTGCAGCCCAATGCTTAAACCATTACACCCCGAGGACGCCCCTATGACAGTTTAAACAGGTGTAATATTGCGTGTCTGTTTACAAAAGAGAGAGTGAGTTTAAAAAGAATTTTTTTTTCTTAAATTCATATATTAAGTTGGTTGGGTTTTATGGCATATCAACCTTTGTAGGTTATTTAATGCCAAACCCATTATTATGCAAACAGTCTGTTCTATTTCAAAAAATTCAGTTTAGCATGAGTGTATAATTTATATGTCAAAAACATTTCTATTTCAAGTTATTCAGTTTATCCAAACAGTTCTAATTCAGTTTAGTATAAGTACAGATTTTGTTAACACATAGTTAAATACCAAAAACAGTTCTATATTAAACAATTCAGTTTAGTGTGAGTACAGTTTCAATGTCAAAACCAGTTCCATTTCAAACAATTCAGTTTAGCATAAGCATGCAGTTTAAATCTAAGTTCAGTTTAATTATCAACAACATTTCTATTTCAAGCTATTCAGTTTAGTCAGTTCTAATACAAACAATTCAGTTTAGCATAAGTATGCCGTTAGTTCTATTTAACCCATAGATAGGGCCCTGTCAAGTGCTACCATTCCAGGACAGAGTGGACCTGGGAGCGATGGCAATGAAGGAGTGCTCCACATTTCCCAAAGCTCCAGCATCACTGGAACCTAACCATCAGATTGTTTAGTGTCATCATATATTGATACTCACAAAATACACATTTTTGTAGAACAGCATTTAAAGTTTAGAACTGTAACAACAGATGGTTCATGTGTACACTCCTAGTTAAAATCTTAATTGTACAGGGAAAAAAAAATCACTTTATACAGCAATAAATATGGTAGAAGTATTTAATATCACACACTCATTTATATTTCTTCATTCACAACCAAAAGGTAAAGAGCTAAATTAATAAAGATGACAAGAAAAACGATACATTTTTTTTCCTTTAAAAACGAAAGTTTGGGAAATTTGAGAAATATACAGTACAAACTTTTACCACTAACCTTTTTGATTGGTTTAGTTTGGCATATCAAACTTTGTGGATTATTTAATGCCAAATCCATTCTTGTAGAACATTAGAGGTACTATTCTACCCATACTTGGGAGGATAAGAGGGTTCATACCTTTCCCAAGGGTATTAGTCTGAAAGTGAATGTGACTGGAGTTTGAATTCACTTCTTATGTGGCAGTCCTGCTCACTAACCACTACACTATGGAGATTATCCTAACCCCTTTTTGAGTCAGCATGTAGACAGGTGACAAGGAACTAATTCAAATAGTTAAGTGTTAGTAATTTTATTTTTTAGGGTCAAATTTCCTTAAATTTTGAGCAGTGTTTCATATGGCTTTTTTATTGGTTCTTTGAAAATCAAATATAAAGTTTTCTTTTTTGATTAATTATAGGCTAAATTGATAAGATGTAAAGATGTTACCAGCTCAGTAAATGGAATTAACAAAATTAAACTGGAACTACTTACACACAAGAATGTTGAGAGCAATATTGAATAAGTCCTGGCGGCAACACCCCACAAAGCACCAACTATACGACCACCTGCCTCCCATCATGAAAACTATCCAAGTTAGACGAACCAGACACGCAGGACACTGCTAGAGAAGCAGAGACGAGCTCATAAGTGATGTACTCCTATGGACCCCCACATATTGGCCGAGCAAAAGCAGGATGACTAGCTCGAACCTACATACAGCAGCTAAGTAAGGATACAGGATGTAGCCCTGAAGACCTGCCAGAGGCGATGAACGACAGGGAAAAGCGGCAAGAGTGGGGCGGGGATACCCGTGCTAGCGGCACAACATCATGATGATGATGACTTACATTCATTTTCACACTCATACCCTTGGGAAAAGCCTTTATTTTGTTCTATTGTCAAATATCTTGACAAACCTCTTGATATTGCAATGCCTCAGAGAAGAGAGTTCATATTGGTCAAAGATTATTCTGTTATTGGTTTGTTTGGAGTTTATGGCATATCAACCTTTGTAGGTTATTTAATGCCAAATCCATTTTTATACAAATAAACAGTTCTATTTCAAACAATTCAGTTTAGTATAAGTAGTTTAATTGTCAAAAACAGTTTAATTCGAACAATTCAGTTTAGTATAAATATAGTTTTTGTTTACACACAGTTAAATGTCAAAACAGTTCTATTTCAAAAAATTCAGTTTAGCAAAAATACACTGTTACGTTCTGTTTGACCCATACTTAAGAGGACCTTATCTGGTGCTACCACTCTGGGACAGAGTGTACCTGGGAGCAATGGCAGTGAAGGGATACTCTGCATTTCCCAAAGCTCCAGCATTGCTTGAGTCTCACCATCAGATTATTTAATGTCATTCAGGACACTTGTTTGGAGGGTCTTACTCCTCTGCAGAGATGCAGTTGGTGTATTCTACAGCCCCAGCCAACTGGGCAACTGTTATTGGTACCTTATAACCCGGTATTATCTCATGTTGAAAAATGAGATGGATCCCAAGACAAGTTTCACCAAGGAGTTGGGATGCATCAGTAATGTTACTGGGTTCATCAGGGGTTTAAAATCTTTCAATATTTGATCTCCCTCCTTCAGGTGACTCAGCTGGGATTCATCATTTCCATACCCTCACTCTTATTCCCAGATCAGGTTTTTTCCTTAGACACCATGATAGTTTTTATGTCCCCCACCTCTTTAGTAGCTCCTGTTATATCAATTCTAGTCATGGCCTTGCAGAGAAAGCACTCATCAAAGACTTGACAGCCTTTTTACACTATAACACCAGCTCCTGGTATTTAGCGAATTTCTTCCAAGGAGCTACCTCCAAGGGAAAAAAAAACTACCAGTTGGAGGAAAGTTACTTGGCAGTGCCTAATGAAGAACCAAAAGTCCAGCATAGCAACCTACTGACTTCTACACTATGTAACCATCTAAATTCAAATATTCAGCTATTTAATCCCTTTCATTATTCAAGGCAAATTAGAGGTATCTACTCACCTTTTTCAATCCCAGGTCAAGTCATACCAAAGACTAAAAAATAAAGGCACTTGATGCTGCCTTGCTTAACACTCAGCATTATAAGGTACAGAGCAAGGGTGAAGTGGAGCAAACCAGGGAAAGTAGTAGTGCCCTCTCCTACACCTTGGTGTAGTAGCAATTGAAAAAGGAGCCTTCTGGTTGCCCTCAACTATGGTCGCCATCCTTACTCCTTCTCTCCTTTTAACAAGATTTTATCCTTTATTTTAAATATAGTTTGAGAGTCACATATGACCCTCAAACATGGCACAGGAAACACACAGCTACATGTAGCTCTCCAAACAGTGAAAGAGTTTAAAGAATAAAACTATCATCATTAGCACCTTCATATTAAAGAGTGCCATTATAATGAATTTTCCGTTATAACAGGTGGATTTTTATACCAAATTAATTAATAAGGAGAGATAAAAAAAAAAAGTACAGAACAAAATTTTTATTCCATTTTCACAATTCAATATATTGAACAGTCTACAATTCCCAATGTTATATTCTGAGATTAATGCACTTCTACTTAAATCTTCTTTGATCTTAATAATTTCTAGCTTATGTAAGTGATGAAACTTTTCTTTGGAATTTCAGATTTTGCTGTTATGTTAGGCAAGATTAGTTTAATGGTTTACTAATTTTACTTTTTAAAATATTCTACTGAAATCTTTATGTACTGATGCGGTAAACAAACCTCTGATAAGTGTTGATAGAAGCCACAAGCCATTAATTAGTATTGCTGCATGAATTACAATAATCCCATTTCAATTTTTGGTTACAAATGAACTCTCATCCGACTGGATATCATAGGAGGTGCCCATTGAATAGTGGTTATTTTTGTAGGAAATGGACATGGCAAACTGAGTTCAAATCCAGGATGAAGTCGTTTGTACTTCACAGTGTTAATATCCTTGGGAAAGGTATGAATCCAACCATTCTCCCTCCAGCTATGGGTAAATAGTAGGGTGGACTAGACTACTTAATCTTGATATGGCAACCTGTTTAGAAGGAAAACTGAATTCAAACCTGTTAAAATCCACTTAAAAAAATTGACTGTGTCACATCTTGCTTGTGTAGAGTGTTTGGTAAATTTATACTGGATGTAATGGGAATTTTGAATGCTATATGTGAAAGATAGCCTTCTGCTTCCTTCTTCGGCCAGTAGCTGTGATTGTCTCTTGACATTAACATTGTCTTCAATGGTCAAACTTCTTTCTTTTTCTGAGTGTTGCACACCATTCAAATATGGAGACATTTCTTGCTAGGAATAATTTTGTGTACACATCTTTATTTTATTTATAACTATGACATTCTTTTCTAACATAGGACCATGTACATCACGGAGAGCTTCTGAGAACAGAGGTGGAAAAATATACATACCCATCTTCTCATGTATGTGCTAGTCAACATCTTAGAACCAATGGTTTTATCCAATCCGCATTGTGGTCTTAGATTGACCTTGGATTCATAAGCTGTCACTCATATGAGGTTGACCCACATTATTTTTCCACACTGTTCAATGTTTAGGACATATTCAAATTCTACACTACAAGTCAATAAAAGATTTCAATAATCACATAACACATGAACACTTATGATCTGAAACTTCAATGGGTCAAAAATACTTTTGAACTATTTCATTCCAAAATTCAATGGTTTGTTTTGAATAAAATCCATATAAATTTCAAATCAAGTATGTTCCTAAATTAAAAAAGTGCACCATTTTACTGATGCTGGTGATTTAATTTATAATTAATTATTTTACATATAAAATTGTCTAATTGATATTTAAATAAATAGTTGGAACATTTGTCTTCCATAGCTAAAAATGGTTTAGCTACTAAATTTGATTATACACAACTGTTGAACTAAGAGGAAGTTTTTAACATAACAAATTTTGATTTTCATAGGAAAACTGAGAGCTCTCTTCAAAATATCTCTTATAATAATCAGTAGAAATTAAATTTCCAAACTGCAAAAGAAAAAAAAAAAAAAAAAATGAACAAGTATTTCTTATGAGAATAAAATTAAAACATTACTAATTTAGTTTATAGGTAGTTCTTTGAGCTGTTGATAATTACATAGTATTATTACTTAGTTACATCTAACAAGTCATATAAAAAAAATAAAAAAAATTTTTAAAAAATAAATGAATAAAAATTTTTAAATTCATAAACTTCTTAATCCTTTTATTGTTTTGAGGGTCAAATGTGGCTATCAAACAGCATTGAAAATAAAGAAAATCTTGTGAAAATGTGCAAGGAAACACCACTCATTTGCTTTGAACTAGGAAAGTGCTAACTAAGAGTCAAATAATTTTAAAGAAAAAAAAAAATTTCAAAAAAGGGTTTTTCAAAGAACTTCATAAGATAACAAAAATAATTGATAAATCTATTTTTCTGCTACGTGAATTTATCTTTTATGGAAATAATTGTAATTGTTTGGTTTCAATTTTTAATTGATGACGAAGAATGTAAAATAAATATTGTTTAGAAAAATGAAATAAATAGAAAGGATTTTTGGCATTTGTCAATCTGATAGCAAACATACATATAATTTATCATTATTAAAGAATTATTTTGCTATTTTTATAACAAGCAATGATCAAATCTTGATAGGTATTTCAGGTCGGAGTATATATTAGATGTATATATTAGATTTATGATGTATATATTAGATGTATATAAAAGTTCTCAGCACTCTTTTTTGAAAATGGGATTTTGCATATGCCAAATATAAGTGCTAAACTAATCTAGTATAAAATATATATTTGAATATATAATTGCTTCATTGGTTTTCTGACATAGCTGATTCCCTGAATATTAAGAGAAAAAAAAAAACTTGCCTAAGAGAAAGATTACAGCTATACATCTCATCTTTCCCAGTGCACATTTAAATAAAAGCATTTTAAACTTCAGAGAAAAAAAAAGAAAGAAAAATTCATAATTAAGAACAACCATATTCTTTTTAAAAATAATCTGGTTTAATATATTTCAGTTGAACAAACCACTGATAACTACTGCAAGGCAGTAATAACTGTGAGAAGCTGTTACAAGCATTCACAACCTTGACAGGGACCAGCAAAACAATCTTGACAAGAGTCAAACACTGCAGTTTTATGATTGACAGTTAAACTTTTTTTGGGGTGGGTTTTAGATCAATCAAATCATCCTTGAAGTTTACCACTATCCAATTCGCAATGATATATTTTTCTTAATCTAAGATGTTTCAGCTAAGATCATAAGATTGAGAATGACTGTTCTCTTTTCTGCTTTATAAGTTGCTGTTGGCTTCCAACACAGCGATGGCTTCAATTTCAACTTTAGCAGCCTGAAAAATAGTTTTAAAAAACTACAATTTCAACTTTATACACAGAGTTACAAAGAAAAAAATATATATTCAGTAATGCTAACACAGTAATAGATAAAAATTCAAAGACACAGTATAAATGATTATTTCTTGTAAAAATAAACCTTTCAAGGTCACCAAATTCATTTACATATGAATCCAGGATTCATACACTTCGACCTAGATCAGTCATTATCAACTTCATTGATACAGAGAGAACATTTTCATGAATTAATTCAGAAGTTTAAAATGAAAATGTTACTTGAATGAGATTTTAAAAAGAATCATTTTTAGATTTGAAATCTAAAAGACTAAGTAAGTGGACATCCCTTTACAAAAGCTGGAAAGAATATCAATTTAACTAGAAAAGAATCAGATTTTAATATGACAATCACTTCTTCCTACCATAAAATCATTAACCAAGAGTTAACATATATAATAATATAATACATACATATAATGATCTTAAGTGATGGTTAACATTATAGATATAATAGCCTAGTAATGCTAGTATTAATTCTAGGTTTAGTTTATTTAATGGCATATCAACCTTCATGGTTTATTTAATGCCAAAACCATCCTTGTAGAAGAACAGTAGTCATATTATTTAACCTTTACTTGTGGGGGCCATAACTTTCTCAAGGGTATTAGTCCAAAAATAAATGTAATAGCATGACTGGAGTTTGAACTTGTATACTATGATGATGCAATCACTATGCCATGGGGATTTCCTCCATCAATTCTTGACAGTGACAGCTATTAAATGTATTATATAAATGCTTAGCTAATGATTTTTATGAAAGCACTGAAAAATCAGAAAAGGGTTGTCAGTGGTCAGGAATGAATTTTAAGTGTTACTGATAGAATAGGGTTACTATAGACAATATGAGTATATAAACATTCAATATTTGAACAGAAAGACTTTTATAGATTCTTTAAAATAAATAAATAGATAGATAGAAGGATCATACCTTGGGTAATGCCCCTACTTGATAGGCAGCACGTGCAGGGAAACTTTTTAGGGTAGAGAAATCTGAAAAATTAACATAACATTTTGGTAGGGAATTATGTAAACTTGAGTGAAAAAACACTCTCTATACTCAATTTCTGCCATTGAATAAACAAAAGAATTTTTTTGGCACATTAAACAACATAAAAATAAATGTTGTAAGCAAGAATAAAAAACATGAGTTTAAATCCATAATGCATGATAATCAGAGAAAAAAAAAAAAGACAATTTCTAATCATAGCAAATTGAATTCAGTGTCAACTAATATTGTAAACAGTTTTTTTAATTTGGTTTCTTTCTTTAATGACATCTCAGTCTTCAAGGGTTATTTAATGCCAAAGCCATCCTTGTAGAAAAACAATAGTGATACTATCTAACCCTTATCTTGGGGTGATAAGAGGGTTTACACCTTTCCCAAGAGTACTGATCTGAAAGTTAATCTAATAGTACGACTGGAGTTTGAACTTGCTTACTATGATGTTGCAGTTGAGCCCATTAGTCAGTATATTACAGGGACTACCCCAAACTATGTTATAATAAAACCAACTTATTTACAACCAGATATTTCACAGTGAAAGGACTGTGAATAGGATCTTTGATAGAACCTGACATTGACAATCAGACACATGGTCTTTTTGGAGTTGTCTGTTATTTTTAATGTAGGTTGTGCACACCATGTAAGCAGTGCACAAATAAGACTTTTGCATGAAAATTAACAGATTACTTAGCAAAGAAACAAATCCTATGTACTGAAAAGTTTACAGCTGACCAAGATACTCTCATAAAATGTGACCAAATGAGGTTTATTTTTCAACATGGTTCACACCATTCTTCTATCAGTGTTCCAGTGCATGGATCCCATTGATAAAAAAGCCATCAGCTGTGGATATGACATCATTATATGAACTTATCAGACCACATAAGAAAAGCTTGATTTTTTTACCTCGAAGTAAGTTAAAAAAACAAAACAAAAACAAAACATGGATTTAGCTGGTAACTAAGACATTCACCCGATCTAAATCTTGCCAAAAGATTGAGTTATAATGAAGGAACATGTTAAAAATGTCATTTTGGACCCACCCACCCCATTAACAACAATATGATAAAAAAAAAAAAAATAAAAATAAAAATAAAAAAAATTAAATTAAAAAATTTTTTAAAAATAAAAAATAGCAGTATTTCTCATTAATGATTGGTGAAGTTTTGGAGGAACTATAAAGTGAACAAATTTTATCTTGTAAAATCTAGTTGAAAACATTAGCATTTGTTTTAGTAGCAGTTGTAGTAGGTTATTTCATTACTTACATTTAGCATAAACTTCATTAACATCTTTGAAGTCATTAATGTCAGCCAATAAAACTGTAGTTTTCACAACTGAAAAAAAAAAAAAAAAAAAAAAAGAATCCTTGAAGTGAACAATTCAGATACTGACATATAGCCATATTTAAATATCAGTTGCAACAAATACACTCATATGCAAATAATTAAGGCTCTAGGTGGCACATCTACACAGTTATTGTCAGAAAAGGACAAAACAAACTGAATTCAAATCCTGGTTGAGGCTGTTTACATTACACAAAGTGCTAATACCCTTGGCAATTATTCTCCCTCCAGCTATGAATAAATGGTAGGACAGACTGGCCTCTTTAACTTTGGTAGGGCAACTAGTCTAAGAGAAGGAAAACCCTTAAGTCAAACCTGTTGAACATTACTTAAAAAGATAGACCTTGGGCGGAGAAGTTGGTAAATACATACATCTTGTACATTTGAGCTATTGGTGGATTGAAAATCTAGAAGTACTACTAAGTTTCTAGTCAGCGAGTTACACTGATATTTCTTCAAAAGAAGCAACATATCCATTTTAAAAAAATTCACAGGGATTATGTCAAATAATAAATTGACATAATCTGTTGTTCAGCAAGTAGTATGAATAGTTTAAAATGGTATTGAAAAACCATTAGGTCATCCAGTTTGATTGATATATGATGATCCAGAGGTCATCTGAGAGCATGGTTTTTACTGGATTAAAAAGTCACATAATCAGACAACACAAAGAAGTTAGATAGAAACCTTAATCAGCCAGTTGTAAATTGCTGATGAGAACAGATTGAATTCCATCTCTGCTCCAACATGAGAACAGCTGTATGCAAACTAATAAGTAATGTTGAATAAAATTATTAATGTTAAATCGCAATACTTGATACTCTTTAACTGTGTGCCTAAATTGCATTATTGGTATTACATAACACCTGGAACCATTTATTCCCACAACAGATAATACAAGTTGTCATGAATAAAATAATCATGTATATACATATCAAGGAGTGTCTGAATTGTTCTTTGTTTGAACACAGAACTTAAAACAATTAAGGGTTAAAATAATGAACAAACAAGACAACATGAAACAACAAGAGAAAAGACAACAAACAAGAATGACAAGATGGTGGTGACTGAGATACAACATGGCAAGAAGTGAAGGATAAAATGAGGTGCTGAGCAATAAATAGTGTAGCAGTGAATTATAAGAATGAATATAAATCCAGTAGACAAAAAAAAAAAGACCATACAACTGAAAATCAAAATGAAGTGTGCTGTGCAATGAATGAAATTGAAATTAAAATAAAAATGAACAGAAAAAAAAATGACCCCTTTTTGCTCTGTAGTCCATAACCAGGTTGTGACGGTGTCATGCAAAGTAATTCTTTTTCATAACATCTTGCAGGGCAATAGGGTTACTTGGTGGTGTCTATCATCTCTCAAAATGTTATTTGACAGGTTGTACTGGGTACTAAAAGCAAGAATAGATCCCTGATCTGACATATTGAATTACCTAGGTACTTTGTCATTTTACAATGCTATATAGGACTAACTGCACTGCTAGTAACCCATTTTTAAGGGAGGGAAGGATTCATGCCTTTCCAAAGAACATTAGTGCAAAGTGAATGCAAACTGTCAAAGTAGGAGATTGAACTTGATTCTCCAATTCCCTTCATTGTGCTGATAATATTGATTTTTTTTTTCATAATGAAGCACAAAAATAAAAATTGGTAGTTTAAAGAGTTTGAATTGCATAAAACACACACATATTATATATATATATATATATATATATATATATATATATATATATATATATATATATATATATATATATATATATATATATATGCTTAGTGGGTAAAATGGTTGCTAATGGCCTGGGAGACTAGGGTTCAATCCCAGGTTGGGTCATACCAAAGACTCAAAAATTGGTACTTGATGCCTCCTTGCTTAATACTCAGCATTACAAGGTACAAATCAAGAGTAACGTGGAGCAGTCCAGAGAAAGGTGCAGCACCCTCCCCTACATCTTGGTGTAGTAGCTATTGAAAAGGGAGCCTTCAGGTTACCCTCAACTATGGCCGCCAATTTATATATATATATATATATATATATACACACACACATACATATATATATATATATATATATATATATATATATAGCTCCATCCAACCTTTCTGCACAAGATACATGACAAGGTCAATTCTAACCAGAGGTTAACGAGTTTGAATTCAGGAGTTTTTCTTTTTCCAAGACCGGTTGCCATACCAAGGTTAAAGAACTGAGTCTGCCCTCCTATTTACCTACAGTTGGAGGGAAAATAGTAGGATTCATACCTTTCCCAAGAGTATTAGCACTATGTGAAATACAAACAGCCTCATCTAGGATTTGAACTTAGGTCTCCATGTCCATTTCTTATAACAGCAACCATTACACTTTAAATACATATAAATTGAAGTCTTTTTCTAATAATGGCTCTGATGAGAGCTCAAAGATAAATTAAATGTCAGAAGGGCCATCAGCAAAAAAATGAAAGGGTTGAGAAACACAGGTAAGAGTTCAACTTATTGAATGACTCCAGACTAAACTGAATAATCTAGAAAATAAGCAGTCAGGTACAATGAACTTTTTGATTTCAAGTGACTACCACCCAATGAAAAGAAATTGTACAAGTCAAGCAAAGCAAGAAAGCACTTTAAAATTATACATCAAAATGACTTGTAATCCCTTTGAATTCTGAAGATGTAATCTCTAACAAACATAGCTGAACAATAGGAAAAACTGAATAATTCTAATCACCAAAAACAATACAGTTAGTACTCACTATTTTCAAAATTGGCACCAGCTTCTTCTAAAATCTGTCCCATGTTTTTTAGTGCCTGAAAATAAAAATTAAATAAATATATTCAAGTAAACAGATAATGATTGTTATTTCCTTTGAATGATGCAGTAAGCTTAGATACAAACTGCCAAATGGAGAAATTGTTTTGAAATGACTTGAGGATCTGAAGATGGTTTAAAATCCTTATATCCAGAAACAGAGCGTAGACACTATCCAAGCAAGTTCATTAAGAATTCATTCTAATACTGCAAGTCTAACATCTCAACATCCCAAGATAGAGATTGAAGTGACATTTTGAGTGAGAAATCACCCAGACATCTTAAACACAGGAATAACATAATTTTTGATTATTTGTTCCTAAATTTATGTCCCCTTTCTTAAACTACTTGATAATTACCAATACTTATCACCCATCCTTACGTACGTTGTTTCATGACACCTTAATAGGCTGGTTGGTTGGGTTTTATTGTATATCAACTTTTGTAGGTTATTTAACACCAAATCCATTTTTATGCAAATAGTTCTATTTCAAACAATTCAGTTTAGCATGAGTACACAGTTTAATTGTCAAAAACATTTCTATTTCAAACTATTCAGTTTAGTCAAACAGTTCTAATTCAAACAATTCAGTTTAGCATGAGTATGCAGTTTAGTTCTATTTAACCCATAGATCGGGCCATATCAGGTGCCACCATTCCAGGCCAAAGTGGACCTGGGAGCAATGGCAATGAAGGGATGCTCCGCATTACCCAAAGCCCCAGTATCACTGGAACCTCACCATCAAATTGTTTAGTGTCTTATCCAGGACACTCATTAAGGGTGGGGTCTTACCCCTTCTGCAGAGGTGCAGTCAGTGTATTCTACAGCCCCAGCCAACTGGACAATCAATAGGCTGGACCCCTCACTCTTATCCAAAGTAACACATGGGAATTCAACTGCACATCTGTAACATATTGACCTTCGACCCAGCCGTCAATCGAGAAACAGGTGCATCCGGTCGAAGTGGATGGGTTGAATTCAGTGTAGATGCAATGCCCACAAGAAGCAGGTGCGCATCAAACAATTATACAACCCGGTGACATAGTTGGAGTCAGTTGCAGTTGAAGTTCAAGGCAGTGAGAACCAACTCCCAGCAGAGGGTTGAGCACAGCCCAGCAGAATGAGAAAAGAAGTGCTGCTATAATCAGAGGAACTGGGGGTCAATATGTTGCAGTCTGTTCAGTCTCCAACTCACCTCTCACACACAACCCATTTTGCAACCCTTTCGAATAAAGTGCGAGAGGTATATTTTTCTAAAGAAGTGTGTTCGTTCGTCATTATTGTTGATTATGTTTCCGCATGTATATGTATAGTTGTATCACGGCTATACAACACATCATTCAATGCTGTTAACTAATTAACTAAATCTAATCAAAAGTTTTGATATGCAGCTGCATTTCCAACTCCCAATTCTTGTGGTTTGTCCCATCTTATCTTAAATGTAAAATTCACATCACTAACTCAAAGACACCTCAAAAACCCAAAGTAATACTGGTGCAATGGTTAAGAGGTTTCTCTACAGGTAATGTTAGCTTACTAACCATATCAAAGTGTTCTATAGTGATTGACTAAACTTAAGTCTGCAATACTGTCACAAATGTCAGGCACTCGGTTAAGAGCAAACTCTTCAGCCATAATGGTCATTTATATGGTTTCAGATTGGTTTGGTTTCTTTATTTTAATGACCTATCAACCTTTGTGGGTTATTTAATGCAAAAGCCATCCTTGTGGAATAGCAGCGATACTATTTAACACATAGCAGGGAGGATAAGTTGGCGACCTTAGCTGAGGGTGACCAACAGGCTCCCTTTTCAATAGCTACTACACCGAGGTAAGGGAGGGCAATACTCCATTCCCTGGATTGCTCCACTTTACCCTTGATATGTACCTTTTAATGCTGAGTGTTAAGCAAGGCAGCATCAAGTACTATTTTTTTTGAGTCTTTGGTATGACTCGACCTGGTATGACTCGACTTGGGAGTGTTCGCCAATGGTCCAGAAGACCTGGGTTCAATCCCAGGTCACGTCATACCAAAGACATTAAAAATGGTACTTGATACCTACTTGCTTAACATTCAGCAATATAAGGTACGGATCAAGGGTAAGGTGGAGCAATCCAGGGAAAGGAGTAGCACCCTCCTCTACACCTCGATGTAGGAGCTGTTGAAAAGGAAGCCTTCTGGTCACTCTTGACTTGCCAACTTTACTTTTTTTTTTACTTTAGGGAGGAAAAGGAGGTTCATGCCTTTCCCAAACTTATTAGTTCAAAAATGAATGAAATAGCATGAATGGAATTCAAACTTGCTAACTAAAAAGGCCACAGTTCAGCACTTTAGCCATTATGCATGGGACTCCCCCATGTGTTTTTGGTGGGTACTTCACAATGTCAACCACTGAATAGGTTTTTTCTCTTCTTTACTGACCTATCAAGATATTCATAAACTAAGTATAGTGAAAAAAAAAAAAAAAAAAAAAAAAAAAAAAAAAAAAAGGCAACATTTTACCTGGTCTGCTTGTGCAGCTGCATCTTGGGATGGAAATTCCATGGTGTCTGGACAAAGTCCAAGCTGTCCAGAAATATACAATGTGCGATCTACTAAAACAGCTTGGCTGGAAAATTAAAAAAATTTTTTTTTTCAATTATATATACTAGAAAAATTGCCATTATTCATGACAAGATTAACAGATATATTCAAAGAGTATCAAAATTAAATCTGTACTTACCAAGAAATAATAAATGAAATAATGAATAAATGAATGAATTGAATAATGAATGAAATGCTAATTTTCTTTAATGAACTTATTCCATCTCATTTCCTATTAATTGAATCACCTAACAAGTACAATGTGAAACTGCCAGATTTCTTTTAATGTTCTCTGGATCCTCAAATCTTACTCTTAAGAGAAATTTTCTGTTTAGGAAACAAGAAAAAGTTTTATGGAGGCAGGGAGGTTCTGATGAGTATGGCTAATGCAGCACTAACACAATCCAGTGTTTCACCAAAAATTGTGGGTCAAAAAATACCAAAAGATTGACAATGATTCACATCATTTTATTATAGAAGTTGCTCTGTTGTGAATACATCTTTATAAGATTCATTTTCTATACTTTTTGATTGCACTTCATTTTTACATATAAATTTAAATATGACACTTAATCTCTTGCTCAGGAATTTTTTCTTTTAATTTCTTTAGCTATAACTTTCTATACTTCAGCTTTCTCTTGTCTTATATCACTTAATGTTTTTCTTTTTACTCAAGTAAGAGGGTGGGTGGAAGAGAGAAAAGTCCCCACTCCCGCAAGTATTAAAAAAAAAAAAAGAAAAAAAAAGAAAAAGAAAGAAAGGACCAAGAGTCATAAAATCTACATGTTATTTCACATACTGAACCTTAAGTTCAACTTGGTTGGGCAAAGAACTTTTCAGTATAGCCTTCTTTTGCCATAACAAAATGTCTCATTACTCTTATAGGGAGACCACAATGTATTACTAATAAATATAAATTGTATTTTATATATAAGTTGGCCAACCATAGTTGAAGGCGACACTAAGGCTACCATTTTAATAGCTTTCCCAAGGATATTAGCACTATGTGAAATACAAACTACTTCATCATCCTGGATTTGAACTCAGTTTGCCATGTCCATTTCCTACAAAAATAACCACTATTCAATAGGCACCTGCTATGACATCCAGTCGGATGAGAGTTAATTTGTAACCAGAAATTGAAATGGGATTATTGTAATTCATGCAGCAATACTAATTAATGGTTTGTGGCTTCTATCAACACTTATCAGAGGTTTATTTACAGCATCAGTACATAAAGATTTCAGTAGAATATTTTAAAAAGTAAAATTAGTAAACCATTAAACTAATCTTGCCTAACATAACAGCAAAATCTGAAATTCCAAAGAAAAGTTTCATCACTTACATAAGCTAGAAATTATTAAGATCAAAGAAGATTTAAGTAGAAGTGCATTGATCTCAGAATATAACATTGGGAATTGTAGACTGTTCAATATATTGAATTGTGAAAATGGAATAAAAATTTTGTTCTGTACTTTTTTTTTTTATCTCTCCTTATTAATTAATTTGGTATAAAAATCCACCTGTTATAACGGAAAATTCATTATAATGGCATTCTTTGATATGAAGGTGCTAATGATGATAGTTTTATTCTTTAAACCCTTTCACTGTTTGGAGAGCTACATGTAGCTGTGTGTTTCCTGTGCCATGTTTGAGGGTCGTATGTGACTCTCAAACTATATTTAAAATAAAGGATAAAATCTTGTTAAAAGGAGAGAAGGAGTAAGGATGGCGACCATAGTTGAGGGCAACCAGAAGGCTCCTTTTTCAATTGCTACTACACCAAGGTGTAGGAGAAGGCACTACTACTTTCCCTGGTTTGCTCCACTTTACCCTTGCTCTGTACCTTTATAATGCTGAGTGTTAAGCAAGGCAGCATCAAGTGCCTTTATTTTTTAGTCTTTGGTATGACTTGACCTGGGATTGAAAAAGGTGAGTAGATACCTCTAATTTGCCTTGAATAATGAAAGGGATTAAATAGCTGAATATTTGTGAATTTAGATGGTTACATAGTGTAGAAGTCAGTAGGTTGCTATGCTGGACTTTTGGTTCTTCATTAGGCACTGCCAAGTAACTTTCCTCCAACTGGCGATTTTTTGTTTGTTTGGTTTTTTTTTTTTTATTTTACCTTGAAGGTAGCTCCTTGGAAGAAATTCGCTAAATACCAGGAGCTGGTAGAATAGTGTAAAAAGGCTGTCAAGTCTTTGATGAGTGCTTTCTCTGCAAGGCCATGACTAGAATTGATATAACAGAAGCCACTAAAGAGGTGGAGACATAAAAACTATTATGGTGTCTAAGTAAAAAAAAAATTACTAGGTGATCTGGAAATAAGAGTTAGAGTATGGAAATGATGAATCCCAGCTGAGTCACCTGAAGGAGGGAGCCATCAAGTAACATTTTTTGAGTCTTTGGTATGACCTAACCTGGGATTGAACCCTGATCTCCCAGACCATTGGTTCACACTAACCATTATGCCAATGAGGCAGTAATTTAATGCATTAATATAACAGCTGAATTCCTTCTTTCTTTTGATCTGCCAATCTACAGTTTTTTCAGGTGTATAACCTCTAAATAAAGAGAAAAATTTATTCTTCCAGTAAAAAAAAAGAAAAAAAAAAAAAAAAAAAAAAAGAGGAGGGGATTTCAATAACATATCAACCCATCAAGGGTTATTTTATACCTAGAGGTTAGGGAATCACATTCATTGTACGAGTATCATTAAATAAGTTTCCAGACTTTTTTTTTTTGTATGGGCACTTCTATTGATAGTACACACATGAAACTCTAGTCCCCTTTGAAGTAATCTCTTCTGGCTGCAATGCACTTGTTGTACAGTTCCAACAACATGGAAGTCCTCTTGTGTGAGCGTGTCAATGACCTTCGTCATAGCCTCTTTCATCTCTTCAATTGTCTCATAACAACAGCCGCTGAGCTTAGGGAATAACCAAAAGTCACAGGGAGCAACGTCTGGACTATCGGGAGGGTGACGAACTGTCTTGATGCCCATCTTGGTCAAATAGTCTGTGACAAGGATGGAGTTGGGGACTGGTGCATTGGCCTGGTGGAAATGCCAATGACCCAATTTGAAGAGTGCTGGCCTCTTCCGACGGAATCTCTTCCTGAACTCCCTTAAAACCTCAACATAGTAACCCTAACCCTTTGGCCAATCAACTCTTGTGTATTGACTTCCTTACTCCTCCCACACCTCTCATCATCCCTCACAGACTGCCTGCCCTCCTTGAATCTCTTATGCCACTCAAAAACTGATGCTCAATTCATGCAAGATGGTCCAAAATCAGTCTAAAGCATTCCATACATTTCTGTGGCATTTTTTTTCTAAGTTTAAAACAAAATTTTATTGCTTATCATTCTTCTAAAGTCCAGATTGCATTTTTGCAATTCACCAGCTGTGACAATCAGGCTTTAGTAGGGTGTATTCCAACTGCTGCTGTAGCTGTTTATTTAATCATAAAAATTGGTTCAGTCATCTCATAAGATGTATAGCAATAACATACTGAATTTTCAAGAGCCTATGTCAATTTTAAATGCCTGTACAAAAAAAGTCTGGAAGCTTGTTTAGTTATTTTTTAAAGAGTTTTTTGCACAGTCCTATCAAATATGAATAACTTAAATGGATCTATTTGACCCTAACTGGTACTATGACTCCGAGTCAAAGTGGTCCAAGGTGTAATGACAATGAAGCAGTACTCCATACACCCCAAAGCTCCAGAACTGGATCCTTATCATCAGATGCAGTTTAGTATCATACCCAAACACCCATGTTTTTGGAAGAGTAGGGCAATAGTCTTACCCCTCTGCAAGTGATAAAGTTAATGTTTCTAAACCCTGCTGACAAGGCTGAAAGACTCGAAGAGGGTTAGCTAGTAGGAATTCTTATCTGCTCATCTTTGCTTCACACCTGCTAATTTCACAAACTTAGATTATTATCTTATCATACAGCATTCATATTTTGAGTAGTTTTATCACTCTTATGTATATGTAGATATTAGATTTAAAAAAATAAAAAAAGAAAAAAAAGAACACCCGTTCATTTCCACTAATGAAAACATCAGCCAAGCTATTTGCTATATGGGTTTAGTTTAATACTCAAACAATGACATTTACTGTCATATTGTCGGCTAATAAACAGTTTGGATTATGCAACAAATGTTTCAAGGTTTAATTTTTTTCAAGCGCCATGTTTTTTTTCCATTGTACAAGCCTTGTAAGCATGTTAAAATGCAGATTAAATTTATTGTGCAACATTAAAGAAACTTCTCAAACGCATTCAATTCTGGTAGGGACAAAATTTAGACTCATGTTTGAAATGTTCATTGAATCTTAATAAATAAATTTTCATAGAAAGTAATTAGATAAAATCTAGAATTCACATTAAGTGGCTATAAATGAATATATAAATAAATGTTTACAAAAACATTAAAATTATTTTTTCTTCACTTTTATCTTAACTATTTTGTTTAATAATTTTGTCTATCAAGAGATCCACATGAGCAAGGTAACAAGTTCATCTTACAGACTAACCAGCAAGAGTCATGAACACTACATACCCTTGGGGGAGTCCTCATGGGACAGTGACTAACATGCTGGACTGAGACATTAGACTCTAGCCACACTACTGCATTCACTTTCAGACGAATACCTTTGGGAAAAGGTATGAACCTCTTTATACCCTCTAGCTATTACTGTTCTTTTACAAGGAGAGCTTAGGCATCAAATAACCCATGAAAGTTGATATACCATTAAACAAAGAAACCAATCAGACATTCACTCATTCCCCAATACTTTTTGCTGAGTAATGATTACTATAGTGTCATCTCAAACTAATTAGTGCATTAACTTTATTTCCCCATTAGGCACTCAACAACTATAGCCTTGTACCACTGCGGGCAAAGTTTAGTGTGGCTCATCTCAGATCAATTTTAGGTCAGTCAGCTCGGGTTGTAGAATACACCAACCACATCTCTGCAAAGGAGTAAGCCCACACACACACAAACCTCTAACAAGTGTCCTGATATGACATTAAACAATCTGATGGTGAGGTTCCAGTAATGCTGCAACTTTGGGGAATGTGGAGTGCCTTTTCATTGCCATCATTCCCAGGTCTACTCTGGGCCAGAGTGGTAATACCTGATAGGGTCCTATCTATGGGTCAAATATAACTGTTTGACATTTAAACTGTGTAAAAAGATTTAAGCTACATTGAATTGTTAGAAATAGAACAGTTTGATCATTTACCTGTGTATAAAGAAATGACTGATGTTTAACTGAATTTTTAGTGATACATAATAATACTTGGAACCATTTAGCTATATGCAAACAAATGAGTAATGTTGAATAAAATAATTAGCATAAAATGGCAATACTTCTAACCACTTCACTGTGTGCAAACAAATGATGACTGATATTACATTGTTACTGTTACATAGCAATACTTGAAACCTTTTAACTGTGTGCAAACAAATGTTTAATAATAAATAGAAATATTCATGTTTGGCTCAGGCTCATTTAAAAATGTATCTACAAAATAAGTTTATATATATATATATATATATATATATATATATAAACAGGATTTGGCATTAGATAATCAACAATGCTTGATATACGATAAAATCTAACCAAACCAAACAGATCAATTTGATAGTGTAGTTAACTGAACCCTCTTTGGATACCCCATATCTATGGCCTTGTACCAGACATGAACATGGTAAATATGGATTTAAA
>OY757929.1:31405101-31422601 GCA_963585895.1 Sepioteuthis lessoniana
ACATTCAATACTTGAACAGATCACCAATCCATTTTCAATAACACCAAGCACACTGCAAGCCTGTCTTTTCTTTATGATAGCCTGATTGAAAAAAAAAATTCTTATAGTTAACAACTGTCAATATCCTCAGTTAATATCTCGCTATATTAGCCTTGTGCCAAACTAGGCCAAGCAATTTTTATCAGAATATTCAGACTGACTTTATCATTATATTTTTAGCATGATGATAAAGATGAAATCAACAGTCCAAATATTCTAAGTAATAAAAATAGTACTTATGCACCTATGTTACCGCAAAAAAGCCGAACTTTCCGAGCGTTTCCAGAAAGAATCGGAATATGCTGAAACGCCTATCTAATCAAATTTAAGATAAAATAATTCAATCAATTTGTTTACTAAGTTACAAACAAGTGTAAACATGAATTTATCGCAGCTAAGTGAAAATCTACAATGTACAGAAATGGTGATCCAATTCTGAAAAAAAAAAAAAAAAAAAAAAAAAAAAACAACTTATTGGCAAAATTAAAAGTTTCCAGGCATATGAGCATCCTTGCCACCTAAAAAAAATGAGGAAAAGTTATGCCTGAAGATGCCGTATCACCAAATGCAGGACCTGGATTATTATTAAATTGTTAGGTGAAAGTACAGAATAGATACAAAACACCCGCCCTCCCCATGGTAAGAATGGATTTCTAAATTAACGTTATTACTTCTGCACGGTACAATGTGCATAAATACGAAAAAAAATATTTAAAAAGACAAAAAAAAAAAAAAAAAAAAAATTGATAAAATAAAAATTCAAACATTTTTTTCATTATGAAAATTACCATACATTGACTGTTGATTTATTCTTTTTCTCCTGAAAAAGGTTGGTAACATTATCCATTAAAATTGTCTTTTTCTCTATTTTTTTTTTTTTTTTTTTTTTTGGGATCTTCATGCGTTTTGTCAACAAATTGGGTGACTTATTTTATCGTCTGCTTGCTTAAATTTCGTTCCGGAATATTCCGATTCTTTCCGTTATCAGCCCGGAAACGCTCTGGAAAGTTCGGCTTTTTTGCGGTAACAAATGCATAAGTACCATAAAAATTATCAAGCTTCATCTCAGAAAACTCAAACAAATATGCCAAACAAATTATCAAAAAATGTTACTGCTTGATCAGAGAATCAAAAGCAGTCTAAATCCACGTATTTGATTGGTTGATGCTCATTGGAAGTTTTAATCTTATTCATTGATTATTTTTGCTTGTAGCTGAAATAAAAATGTTAGCATAAAAATGAATCTACTGTTGCACTTATTGTTACAGTTTGTCTGATTTTGTGTGTTGCATAAAAATAAAATAAAATTGCAAAGGTATTCTAATGTTACTGGGTGGGTTATTAGAATAATTCGAATCATAACTTACAGGGTGACCCCCCCCAAAAAAAAAACAGAACCCATATATTTTTGACTGAAATTCATAAATTTAATTCTAGCCTTTTCTTTTTTTCAGGATATGAAGTAGATTTTCTGCATGAAAAATTTGGACCATAGTATTCACTAACATGTCTAGAAGTTAGAGTGTACAAAATTAGAATTATTTTGCTTTATTTTTGTAGAAGTAATAAAAAAAAGTTTATGGGTTCCGGTTTTTCTGGGTCACCCTGTACAATGAAAAGGGTTTATTTTACAAGATGTACAAGGATGTGTTAACAGAGGTATATTGCTAGCTAGTATCACTAAGAATGCCAGCCACCGGCCAAAACTATCAATGCTCATATTCAAAAAAATAGTCCATTCGGTACAGAGAGGGGTATCATTTTTTTTCTCTACAACAAAAGGAAAGGTTAAAAAGAAGATACAATAGAAAAAACTATTTAACAGCTAGTTAATAACTTGAGACAATAATATCTTGGCTTTCTATTACAAGTCAACACTACAGAAATAAAAATACAAGAGAAGCCTGAATTACTTAAAATAAAATAAGATAAAATAAAATAAAATAAAAAGATACAATTACTTTGTCTAAGGGCTACAGTTATGGTAGTTCCTGTCCATAATTTTTGCAATTAGAACAGTACCAAAAATACCAAGTGACATTGGAGGAATTGAGAAAAGATAAAGATCATTTTGGGGTTTGCAGGAATACTGATGAAACTGTAGGATAGTTGAACAGACTTGCCATCACTCGATCCTCAGTGACATCCATGAGACACTGGGAATGTGAACATGTAAATACAAGTCAATAACAAATAATACCTTTATGAAGACTTTTCTTTTTTAAATTCTATTCAATTATACACTAACAGTTTTACTTCAAAATACGAGTCCCTACTTGCTATTTATCAGATCACATTGGAACATCACCAATGTCAATAGATTTTAAAAATCTATACATTATCTAATTTCAATAAAATTTGGCAATTCTTTTTCATGTGCACCTGTTCAAATTTCTAGTAATTTTTTTTTTTTTTGTGGTTAAACAAATTAGACACAGAAATTATTTCATTTAAAAATAAATTTACATTTTATTGGTGGAGAACTATCACATTCTAAAATAATATATATATATATATATATATATATATATATATATATATATATATATATATATATATATATATATATATATATATATTATATAAAATGTGTATGTGTGTGCTCGTATAGATAGATAATTTAGCGAATATGATATAGGATTAATGTCTTATAATTAAAGCATTTTCTTCTTCATAGAAGTCCTTCTCGATAAAAGCAAAAAAAAAAAAAAAAAAAAAAAAAAAAACAAACATTACAAAATTTCCACTTCCACACAGACAAGTATTCAAAGGACCCAGACAACCGTAAAAAATTACGATAATTTAATCTGACTGGTTACTTTTTCAACGCTAAGTGTTCCGGAAATGGGTGATCATTCTACATTGAATTAAAATGTGAAAGTAAACCCCCTCCTCTAATAAGCTGGGGACTTGGTCGAGGGCGACCCGAAGGCTCCTTTTTCAATAGCTAATACACCAAAGTGTAGGGGAGGGCGCTACTCCTTTCCCGGAATTGCTCCACTTTACCCTTGACCCTTACCTTATAATGCTGAGAGCTAAGCAAGGCAGCATCAAGTACATTTTTTTTTTTTTTGAGTCTTTGGTATGACTCAACCCGGGATTGAACCCTGGTCTCCCGGACCATTAGCGAGCACTCTACTCATTAGACCAATGGCCCGGTTAAAATCTAAAATAATTCTTTTAAGGGTTTAATTAGTTCAAATCACACATATACGGAAAAAAAAAATTCCCGCTGAACTTGAAGGGAGTCACGTGTAAAATTTTACCCAAGTTTTTATAAATGCATTTTATTCAGGAAAAAAATCAAAAGCGAATTTTTTTTTCTTTTGGTAAGAAAAGTTTGTGGAAATACATTTGCGATTTATGAAATCTCAATACAAAAGAAATGTTTAAATTTTTAATCAATGAATAAATAAAACGGTATCGTGGCTAACGTACGACATTGTAGTAAACAAGTTCAAATTCCAGTCGTGCTATAGTTCACTTTCGAACCAATACCCTTGCGAAAGGTATCCACTCCCTTATTCCTCCAGTTACGAGCAGTACCACTACTGTTCTTCTACAAGGATTGGTTTGGTATTAAATAACCCACGACGGTTGATATGCCATTCAAACAGAAAAAAAGACAACATAAAACAAATGAAATGCTATGGAGTTACATATTTTTTATCTGGAACTGTAAGAAGTTTTAAGAAGAAAACTTTTGTCTTATATATAAAAAAAAACAAAATTACTTTTTGTCACTTAAAAAGACTTATATGAAGAAAAAATCCTCAGTAGAATGCGGTCACGCTAATAACGTCTCACAGGAATGTTATTTCATTTAAATACAGAAATAAAAGTTATTTAGAATTAACGCAACCAATTTTAACAAAATTTAAAACAATGAATTCAAAACAGAACTTAAAGTGTTACCATAGAAAAATAAACAGAAAAAACTTTTGGTAAATTTTTACCATTTAGCCCATCGAATTCTAGCAAAAACTAAAAATCAGATTCTACTTTTTTTTGGCGAATACAGCAAGCATTACTGACTACCAGAGATGATCCTCCCAGCACTCCATGACAATATTGTTGTGGTCACATGAATTTATCTAAATAAAACGATAACGAAAAAATGCACACATTTTATTTACAGTAAGATTTACGAGTATTTCACTGGAAGAAAATTTATTATAAAGTTTGTGTGCGTGTTTGTAATTTACTAAGCTTTTTGCTTAGATGTGGCACAAGACCGTATAGGGGGGCACTAATGAGATTCGAACTCACTCGTGAAGGTTTGTAAGTTCAGTTTGCTAACCATCACAACACCCGAGGCGCCCATGTTTATGTGTGTGTGATGTCAGCACATATCATCACATTCTACGAGGGACCATCACTTCAGGTAAGTATCAAAAGAGATACTACCTTGTCTTCAAACTTTTCTGTCATCGTCAAAGCTAAAATTAACATTTCAAAATAAAAATATTTACGAAGTTTTCTCAAACTTACAACGGCACAATCCTAAATGGGATTATTACACCAATTTTCTAGAATATTTTTTTCTTTTCATAAACTTAGGCTTGAACTACAGACACTAATAATGAGAAATCTTAGCCACGAACAAGTCTTAGTGGTGCTCACCCATAGCTTTTTTTCTTCTATTAACGAGCATCACTAGTTAATTCAGCATTCAATCTATACGAACACCTCGTGCTAAAGTCGTGTAAAAAACGTGGAGGCATTTGAATGGAAAGAGAACATCTATTAAACATTTGTTTAACTGAAAAATAGAGTTACTTTTTTTCTTTTAATATTATGATTTAAACTTAAAAACCTTTCTTTTTTTTACCTGTATGCGCCAATAGCGCGAGGAGCTTTAGCTGTGTTGATGACACGTTTGCAAATCCCAGCCATGTTTTGAAGTATTCTTTTCGTTTCACGAGGACCTAGCGTCAAATAGGAATAGCGTGTAGCAAACGACTGACGATAATAAAAACTATTGTAAGTATGGCAAAGATGGTATTATTATTTGCTACTAATACAACTACTACAAAAGGCTGTTGGTGAGAGTCACCTTGTGTTCATATACAAAATAATTCGCCAGCCAATCATAAAGCCAACATAAAGGGGGTGTGTCTTGTCTTCGGGTCAACCTACAGAAACTTTCCATGACGACTAGAAGTTCCTTTTGACCGAGAATAAAGAAAAGGTCAACGTTCTTCGAATTCAAATTATTCTGAAGTGTAGAGTTAAAAGTCAGCTTCCACTTTATTTTTCACACATTTCAATATTTACCGTTTGATTTCAGAATCTTTCTTGAGACTTTATAATTAAATTTTACCTGATCTGTTTATCTTTCGCAAAGAAATTTTTTAAGTACCTTTTACAGTCTTTTTTCTTTTGCGTGAATTCTGTAAGAAGATGATGAAATATTGTAATAATGAGAGAGTACGGCAGCTGAGTGAAGACTTCCCAGCTAAAACAATTTTTGCCTGGTCACGAACAATAGTGGACTTACATTTTGGGGGCACCGAAGCTTGAACTATTCGCAAGGAGGGGGGGTCTTAATAAACACTAGAACCAACATTTTTAAACAATATAGACTGAAAAAGATGTTCTCTGAAGCGAATACCAGGCATTCGTGACGGGTGGTTATATTTGTCTGTCTATCCACCCCCCCCCCATTCCTAGGCTTTATCTGCTGAGTTTATTGCTCGGCGTCTGAGATGACCCATGAGGGGAATGCCGACGGGGTCGAGTATTTTTTGTATCTGCTGCACATGTCCCATTTCGTGCGCAGTCCCCACCATAACACGGCCTTGTGCCATCTTCCGACTCGGTGGGGTGTCAGATGAATGCCAGACTAAAGCCTGGGATTAGGGATGTATATGGGATTTATGTGCAAATTATTTACTGGCTATTTTTTTCTGCTTGGAAGGATATTTAATCGTTTCCTACATACCAAGTTCCAACAATAGCATTAGTATGTCCATCGATTCACTAACACTGAATAAACAGTAGGAATGACAAGATAAATTCATATACACCATAAAATATTTAATGAGTTCGTATAACAATATAACAAATGTTACAACAATTCACAACGTGTCCCAAAAGAAATAGATGTATGCATTGCTCCAAGAACAAGCATGCATGAAAGGAGATACAAAAAAGAGTTAATATGAACGTCTTATTTCGCTCCATGAGTAAGGACTAAAAAAGACTACATCTTCTGTATATGACAAGAACCAAAAAGAGTAATGTAAATATCTTACTTGTCTTTTGGTTTTCAAGGTGAAGTGAAACAGAGTACCTTACCGGAGTTGGAAACAACGTCTCCGTTTTGTTCAACGAACGAAAATAAAAACCATGTCCATTTTCGCTTCACAGGTGATGGATAAAAAAGACCACGTCTTCTCCATTCGAAGAACGAAGACAAAAGAGGAAGAAATAAGGGTTCTAAATTCTCACGTGACCAGGGGTCTTAAAGCTTTTAAGTTTCATTAGCTTGTAGGGGTACTGTTGTTTGGTGAATATTTTTGGTCCCACATTTTGTGGTGGTATGTTTGGTTGATAGTTTGTTCCCCCACAATTTATGTTGGCTCATTATTTAAAAGCAAATGAAGTACACGATGCGAAACGACGCGGACAAAAATACATTTAAAACAAAGCAGTAAATACAAGAAAAAGGAAACATAACAAATATTCTAATATAGTCTGTTGAATATTCCTCTGTGTGTATGTGTGTACTAACTCGGATATTATGAAAAAAATATTAAATATTGAAAGTGTTCTGTCGACTATAAAATGTATGTGGACTAAGTATTTCATGTAAGGTATCAATATATAGAAATATAGCAACATGTCCTAGGAGGAACGTGTCACTTTCCATGTTGGTTGTTTGTCTCTTTCGGGGTTTGACGAAATTTCTGTGGTTGTGTTCGAGGCTGGAGCAAGACTAACCGAAAAGGCAGAACAAGAAAGAAAAAGGATGCAGAATGTATACATTTTCGTGGGGTTGACTGCTGGAAGTCAAAAATGTAAGAGAGAGAGAGAGAGAGAGAGAGAGAGAGAGAGAGAGCTTTGTCTCTGTAAGTCGAAATTTAAGAAAGTGAGTTCTTGGAAGACGAACACACATTTTGTAAATAAAATCATACACTTCATTTCAGGATTTTTAATTAGGTCTTCTCACAGAGCAAGTGCGGTATTTTAGTGAATCTAGCGTGGTTGGTGATGGATGACTGTATATATATTGTATTGTTGAATAGATCGGCGAATGTGGCTAGCTAGGACCCCTTAGAAAACATAGAAAAGTATTACCGTTCCCGGGAAGGGAACGTTAATACTCCCCTATAAAACTTTATGGCTTTATGCCTTCCTTATTTCTGTACAATAAGGATATAAAGAGTTCTTGGAAGACGAGAGCATATATAGGCAATCCTTGTCATGCAGTCGGCTCCAAATGCGCTGGACAAAATCAAAGTTGCGGACATAGTTGTGATCACAAGCCACGTGACTTTCCGGACCAATAGGTTCCCGAGACTGATTAGTTTACCGACGTCCGCCATCTTTGTTTCGGGAACAAGTGGCATCACTGCCATTTTAAAATATAGGAGTGTAAATCCTATAAGCTTAATAATAGATCTCTCCTTGATTCCTAAAGAAACAAACATACACTCTGGCATTGTCTTTTTTTCTGATATTCCGGATGTTTTTCGTCAGTTGTTGCCTTCCTTAAATCGATCGTTTTGTTCCCTGTAAGTAGTTTATACAAAAAGATTCCCTTGAAATCCAATTGTAAAAGCTAGTCTGCTTGAGCTAAAACGATCAGCATCCACCCTAAGAAGGATTTTTTTTTTTTTTTTTAAAGGACATCTATGAATGAAAAGTTAAAAGGATCAACACCAAAAATAAAATTTGCATATGCGTAAAACGATACGGACGTATTAGAAAGCTGGTGGTATGATAAGAGTTCTGAGTAATCACAATTAATTTTGACAGCAAGTCATTTTGAATCCCTCACGTGACATCTAAGAAGCCAATTGGAAACCCAGATGAGAGAGAGAGAGAGAGAGAGAAAAGACTCTCATAATTTGTTTACCTGAAACTATCACTCGACATCTTTCACGAATTTATAAAGTATAAAAAACTAATTTTAATAAGAACTTTAAAAAAAAAAGGGAAAAAAAACTGCCTCAAGATATAGAACGTTATTTATTTATTTTTCTTCAAGATCAGATTATACTCGATGCTATTGCAAATACATAACTGAAGATTCTAATTTTAACTCTAATGTATTTTCCTATTTTACTCTGCTCACAAAATTTACCTTACAGAGATTATCAATTTTTTTTCTTTATAATGAACATTCAAACACAGTCTTATACTGACGTCAGTACACACCTTAAATTCAAATGATCCACAGCAATAAACAATTTATCTTTCACTAACAGTATTCTAAGTTGTGCCTTTAATTTTACTTACGTAGCCTCTCCAGAACTCACCTGGCATTCGCACCATATCATGAATTTAGTTGATCGCATGGTCCCTCGGAACTTGCCCCTCCAGTCAGTATCTGCCGAACTGGGCTGAGTTAATCACTTGTCACCTGAGGCATCCCTAAAGGGAAATGTTGAGGGAACCAAGTATTTCTTCGGAACGGCCATGCATGTTTCAGTTCGTCCGTGCTCCTCTCTCCCACTATAAAATGACCTTGTGTCAAATCTATTTTGGTGAGAAGTCGAATAAATTTTTAGCGATGATATATTTTTACGTGTGTTTGTTACGTTGTTGTTATTTCCTCGCTAAGTTTTAAAGGTAAATAAATGAGAGAGAGAGAGAAGACGAAGATGCCGTAAGGTTTTTATATGAAGGTTTTAATGGCAGCATGGAATAGAGGGTTTACGTTTATGCTGCAAGTCTCGTCGGAAGGAAGGAAGGAAATGAAGTTGTTATAGAGTGGAGAAGGCATTTTAGCAGTTAAACGCCTGAGTGAAATGTGCATCGTTAGGTTAGCAAAGGTCGTGTTTGCTGGTCAAGGACAGGAACGATGGAGTCGCCCATGGATGTGTATTCCAGGGCGTTTGCGGAGAGAAGCGTGAATGTCTCCAGAAAATGTTGCTCAGGGATGAAATGGCTGGCTGTCGGAGCGGTATTTTGCGTCACAGTCGACATAGCCAAAGTTGAAGTTGTTCCTGTGTGAGGCGGATTGAATTCATCTAATTCATATTCAACTGGGAACCCTTGGTCTAAGAGAATAGACGCAAGGGGTCCATAAATTAGATGACTTTCCTCATGGTGGTGTGATGCTGCTACTAAAAGGAGAGCGGACAGTAATTACGTCTGCCCAGTTTGAAAGCTTCTGAGGAAGAGAAGGTGTTTGGCAGGCTTTCCCCAATTTGGTGCTACCCGGAAAAATGGTCCGGGTTGAATAGGATAAGTCATCCTGATTGGGTGAAAATATATGTCGACCCTAACGGTCAAATTAATTAACGCGCCAAACAAAAATACTAAGTTCTTTCTGCTACAAATTCATTATAATTTGTTTCGTATGACATGCCTTTTGAGTCCTCTTCCTAGTAACAAATGCTATTACTTGTTTGGGTACAAGTGATTTCTTACCGCCCCGTTCATAAAAATTCGAAAAATAAATTAAAAAGATCGTTTCCATATTGTATTTATATTGTAAATGAAACTCCCCCCTCAACTAAAACGATAAAAAAATCAATATTTTTCAAATCTGAGTAGAGGAAGGTCTTCTGAATGCGGCAAACAAAAAGAAGCCGCGAAAAAAAAAAAAGATTTCCCATTTTTTTAGACGGGACCAATTAGATTCAAGTGTGCTTTTTTCTCTTACAATATCTGTACAACTTTTGTAGTTAGGTTTGATTTCCTAGTTGAATAGCATAATAACCTTCGTGGGTTATTTAATGCCAAAGGTATCCTTGCAGATGAACAATAGGGTACTATTTAACCCACATCTGGAGGCGTTAGGAAAATTACAAATAGTAAATTTAAACGGACCTTTGCGTCTGCGGATGTATGTATCGTAGCTTGCTGGCTACTTAAATCTCAAATTGCTGAGTCATCTGTGACGTCAGCTAACCAAACGTCCAAATTATGTGACGAGTGAATTTTCTCTTACCAACACGAAGACTATTTTTCGAGATAAATTAATTCTGCCGGCCGTCTTGGAGATGGTTATAACCCACAGGATAAAATTCGTTGCATTTATAAGCTCCTCTCGTCGGTATAACGAAATATTTCATTATTACTCATATCTAAAGAGAGACTTCTTGTCTTTGACAACACAGAATTTTCTTCCCTCAGACCATTTTGTACGCTGCCCTTTCCTACTATATAAAGGCAGTTCCTGCTCCCACAGACTTTAGCCGTTGCGTGACCACGGGAACCTAGGATCAAAGTATAGAGCACCCTTGGCTCGACATTGGTCTATTCACTTGACTCCTTTCCCTCGTGCTGACCTTTAGCTGAACATTCACGCTCGCTCTTGATCCCGCAACATATATAATCAATTTCATGTGTGAACTGAAGAAGAGAAAAAACTCCAAAGAAATAAATACATATTCTACTGAATGACCGAAGTACGTTCATTTTCATTGTAACTACAAAACGCCCCTTACAGAAATACTTCCCAAGAAATTAGAGACAGATAACTGACCATTATAAAACAAAGGGTTTAGGGTAGATAACTCAGGCCCCTATAATAGTATCATGTTCTGACTTAAGGGATAATTTCAACGGTGGGCGGATATTGTCGCGCAATAAAACTTACAAACATTATTAAAATAATAAAATAATACTTTTTGATTACCTTCTTAATAATTAATGTTTTACCTGTTAATAATCTACAAATCTTTCTTCGCCACTAAAACACTAATTTTTAACTTTTTTAATTTCCTATCTTTATAACAAAATTTACATTTTTTCATATATTTCTACAAGCTTTTTAGAGAATAAACAAATAATTTACTTAAATTGTATAAGTTCTCTATATAGTAAAGTTACAAGCATGTAGTTTAAAAACAAAAATGTTTTTTAAGCAGTTTATAAATTGAAATTTAAAAGATATCAAATTAATGTGAATTAAAATGAATATTGGAAAAGAAATGATTAAGCTTCTTTCAAATCTTCGGCGTCTTTCTTTAAAAGAAAAAGTTGAAATATAGAAATCTTTCAAAATCTGACACTAGTGAAATGTGTGGGGATTAATAAAGATAAATAAAACAAAATTAAATTAAAAATTACAAAAATGCAGAAACTCCCAGAAGCCCCTGACAGGAAAAAGGGCGGCGCATACTCAAAGGAAGGAACCTTCTCGGCAAAAGAAAGAAGCCTGTTCTCTCTCTCAGCAGTGACCAGCGAAGTGACAACACCTAAATCTTTCTTGCTACAGGTGGAAGGCCCATGCGTCCGTCTCTTGACGATGCGTTGGCTAACCTTTCCACTAGTAGCAGCCGCCTCTTTTACCAACGACCCACAACTAAAAACACCAAATAATGGACTTGTCAGAATCACAATTAAAACACCATATAACGGACTTAACGACTAACACATTTTAACACCTTGATTGGGAGACGCAGCCATTTCATTTGTTCTCAGGGAGAATTTCCTCACCAACTGAATGGTTGTTGAATCCAGAAATAAAGGCAAAATATAAAAGATATATTGGCCTCTTTTCTTCTCTTCATGTCTTCTTTCATATAATCCCTTGCAGCTTTCATATCCAAGAAGTTAAACCAGCAAGATAACGTTGGGTAAGAATAGAATAACCCAGAATGGAGTCAGATACCATACAACAACATAAATTACTTTGAAACTCCATAAATGTAAATGAAACTGAAAATTACCGCGAAGTATACTAAAAACAGAATTTTTTCAACCCGAATACAAGGGACAAAACTGGAAATTGATTAACAAATGAACTGTAGGTTTCTATACTTTTTTTTAGTTTTATCTTGAAAATTAATTTAAAAATATTTTTGAAAAAGAAGAAAAAATATCTATCAGGGTCTCGTTTTAAAATGAATATTTTCGGATTAGTGAAAATATTCTTTATTTAATAACATATTTAGAGTTAACCTGTGATTGGAGAAAACTATGTCAAAATTTAATGCAAATTAAAGACCATCCTCCCTTTAAGTAGAACAAATATCGATAGTGAATAATTTCCTAATAATTTAAAACAAAATTAAATTTCATATTAAATCATAGTATTAAAAGCTCTCAAAACACTTTCTTTAATTTAAAAAAAATTAATATTCACATTTGTGGTACTATTTTTCCAATATCTTCCGATTTAACTTTTTAAAATTTCATGCCCACTTATCTTCATATGATACACAGAAAATATATATCAATCCTATATCCCTACCGGTTTAATAGCGCCTCATACATGACGGTGGAGGCAAAATTAAGTGACCTGAAAAACATCAGCAAGTTCTTTGAGAAAATAACTAATGTATTATAAAATTCATTCATTGATAAATGAATACTGAAATTTTCTTTAAAATCGGATAATTCCCTGACTTTTGGCGATTTTTTTCATTCTAGAGTAGTGATTTGTGACTGCGACCATGTTGTTGGTACCTTTATTATAAGTAAGTTTAGGGGATGGAAAAGTCAAATTACTGTGTCAAAGGATAAATCAAAATAATAAGTAAAAGTAAGTAAAGTTGGCGACCGTAGTCGAGGGTGACCCAAAGGTTGTTTTTTTTTTTTTCAATAGCTACTACACCGAGGTGTAAGGGAGGACGCTACTCCTTTTCCTGGATGACTCCACTTTATCTGTACCTTATAATGCAGAGTGTTAAGGAAAGAGGGATCAAATACCATTTTTTTAGTAATTTTACTATTCAACTAACAGATCTACAATTTCAACAGAAAGAAAATGATGTGTCACCCATTTTTATGTGGAGAATCCTCCAAGTACAAAGATGATAAAGAGCTTGGTGTAAAGATTTAAAGCTCGCGGCACAATGACAGACCACAAAGCGATTCTCCCAAAGATGTTTGCACAGAGACTGCTGCGAAAGCTGTCTTTTTCATGAGTCAGTCTTTTATGGGCCAAACTGTCTATGGCGGGCATCTCCGTGGCACAATGGGTGACGTGCTGGCCTGCGACATCGAAGTAAGCGAGTTCGAACTCCAGCCGCGTTACCACGTTCTCTTTTGGACTAATACCCTTTGAAAAATTATAAACCCACTTATCGCCCCAACTATGGGCTGAATAGTATCGCTACTGTTTTTCTACAAGGAAAGATTTGGCATTAAATAACCCATGAAGGTTGATTAAACAAAAAAGACAAACCTTAATTATATCAAAATACCCCAATATGGAGATTTCAGTACGTCATCGAAATCGCAAAAGGATGAGGGTACTTTGAAAAATCACTCTCTTTTTTCTTGAGTATGTAATGTGAACTAATTCTGGTGTGCTACTCACAACCATCCTTTATTGGAAATCGGCCCCCACCCTCGCTGGCCTTTATGTATACACCCCATTATTATCCTGGTGACGTGTCCAACCCTAACCCTTTTTTAGAGGATGTAGTAAAAGGTGTTGTTTGAACAGATACGATATTCTCCTCTTCGACAAATAAAGGCAAAGAAACTGAATTTCAAAGAACTAAGGAGACCACAAAAATCGGATTGTGCGGATGTGTTTTGTCCCAATTCAATCAATACCCCCTTTACTGACCCCCAGCCGGGCCCATCTGACATTCGCGCCAAATGGGTTACTGTAAGTTCATCGCCTGGTCCCAGGGGAACTTCACCCGGGACAATACCTGCATAGTTGAGATAAGTTTTTCGCTTGGCGCCTGAAGCGCCCCAAATGGGGCAATGCCAAAAAAGATAAAGCATTTTTTGTAACGGCCACGCATGTCTTGATTCATTTGTGCCCCCCCCCTAAAATAACTTCATGTCAAATTTGACTTGGTGAGAAGTCGGATAAATTCCCCTTAACTTCTCCTTCGCATAAGTATCTTACCGGAACGTCCGTAGACGTTTTATTTCTTCGTGTTCTTATTCTTTAAACTTCCCTTCTGATTCTCTTGGTTTAAACCTCATTATTTCGTTTTTATTTAACATTTTATTATTTCTTATCAATTTTCCCGTTTCCTTTCTTCTTTTCCTCTCGTCTTCCTTCTGATCATTATCAATCGCTACTATCTACATTTGCTACACACTGGATACAATTAAAATTTGAAACCTCAGATACAGACACGAAACAAGACTCTTTTTTTTTTTTTTTTTTTTGCTAATCATAATGTACACAACATTTTCAAACAAAACTAGGCTAATTTATATTTGGTCTGACGAAGCACGTACTTTGCTGTTCGCCTTTGTACTAGTGTAGCAGTTAAAGTTTAGATATCAGAAACACTCGCTACTCGGGTTTGCAGTTTTCGTTTAATGAGTAAATGAGAAAGGAGATCAAACCTAGAAAATGGAGTAAACAAAAAATATTGACACCTTAGATTTTTAAAAAGTGTTTCCATTAGGACAAAATTAGATAAGATACAATAGTTGTTGTTAGTAACGTCTAACCTGGTTGTTAAAATGAGTGACCTCTTGTTGTGGGAACTATTGCACGGGCGAGTGAGGAAAGGCCCTGTGAGAATGTTGTCATATTTGAGTACCATAACTCCTTCTAACCGCAAAAGAATGGGAAGTAACACAACAATAGTGATGAAACGTGTTTAAGATTTAAAAGATAAATATTTTTATTCTAGATTGATATACATGGACTTTTAGCAAGGAGGTGTGTTATATGTTATGTCCTCAATATATAGTTGGAAATAAAGGAGTCGGAACCAAGATATAGAAAAGTTTTTAAGAAGGTTTAATGGCAGCCAGAATAAAGGATACCTGCCAAGAACAAATTCTGCTAACTAGAATTTATACACCAGAAGCGGTCTCTGTCTATAGGCCAACCGTCTGTGCATCGAGGCTCTAACTGATCATGTATCTCTGCGTTTTTCCGGTTTTCCCAATCCTGTCGTCCCCCAATCACGTGTAGTTGCCAACCTATTTTACAAGCCTCTATGTATTCTCTGTCTCTTGTCACGTGATAATGCACCCCTCAATCGACCTCTTTCACGATAATTTCTCTATGGACTTACAGCGCAGGTGCGTGACCCTTTTGCTTGCTCTTTTGAGATTTTGTAGGAGTGAAATGTTGTAACGTGCGTGTGTGTGTTTACGTTGAGTTGTTTCCTCGCTAAGTTTTAAAAGTAAATAAAGGAGAGAAGTTCCAAGATGTACGAAGTCGAAATGTGTTTATGATAGTTTTTTAATGATAGCATAGAAAATAGAGTTTGCGTTTGTGCTGCAAGCCTCGTGGGAAAGGAAAGAAGTAAAGAGACGAAATGGAGTTATGAGAGAGTTGAGATAGCAGCGTGTGTTGTTGGACGTGCGAGGGAGGTATGTTCGCAGTATGTAATGAAAGTCATGTTTGCCGTCTTAGGAAATAAACTTTGGAGTCATCGAGAGTTTGTGTTTCTGGTTATTTCGGGGAGAAGCGTGTGGTCTCCAGAAAATGTTGCCCAGAGGTGAAGTAGTCGCTAGGTACCGGAGCGGAATTAGACATCGCAATCGACATAGCCAATTTTGGGAGTGAAATAAAGTTGTTCCTGTGTGTGGCGTATTGAATTTATATAATTCATATTCAACTGGGGTCCCTTGGTCTAAGAGAAATAGACGCAAGGCATCCATAAATTAGATAGGTTCTCTTATTGTGTCCATGCTGCTGCTGCTGCTGCTATTGAAGAACAGTCAATGAGACGTCTGCACTGAACGGAGTTGTTCCGCCAAAGAGAGTGTTTGACGGTTTTTCCCCAGTTTGTGCTGCCCGGAAGGTGATCCGGGATGAATAGGATAAGTCATCCTGATTGGGTGAAATTATGCGTCGAACTGAATTACGCGCCAAACCAAAATACGAAAATTCCTTCTGATACAGAGGCATCCTCCTAGGTCACACACCCGCTCTGCACTTAGCAACACAGCTGTCATTTTATTACACAGCATATGTAAAAACTGCTTACATTTACTCTTTTATAGAACTGCACAAACTTTTGAACAGTTTCTTCAAGAGAACATTTCAATTGATTCAAATTGGTTTATTTTGTTAAAAGATATTCAAATTGTGAATTTACGTTTGCCTACATTCATTTTGGAAGGATGCCTTTTAATTATAAAATCCTTGTTTCCAGACTGTTTCTGTTGCTCCAATATATACTGTAACTAATACATGGACAAAATAAAGATAAAGGCAACAGAAAAGAAAACAGGACACGAGGCTTTTTTAACAAAATAGTATATTAAACAAGGCATGTCAACATTTGTAATAAACGTGGTGTTAATTGTAATACAAAGTGTAATTTGCTGTATAAATAAATCATCAATGAGTTGTTTGTAGGCTGCAGAATAAATAAGTTATCAATAAGTACTGTATAGGGTTGAAAAATAATTGTTCTTGCATGACTTAACTTGTCATTCGAACTGTATTTCTGTCCCAGTTGTAATTTCGACTTTAACGTTGTAAACGGCTCCCATAGTGGCTGGTGTCTTAAATATGTCTTACTCTGACAATCGTTGCAGCAAAAGAAGGCAGATTCTCCTTTGCAATTGAGTTTATACAACAAAACTAAGCCTTATAATGCATGTCTGGTCGCCAACAATGGCTATAACCAATCACACAAGCTCTCTTATCAAGTGATAATTAAGGGGCCGTAACAATGTAAGGTCTTACATTATTTCTTTTAATATCATATCATATCCACATACACTCTTTACAGTTGCTCGATAAACAACATTTTTTTTGTAAAGCGTTTTTTTTTTTCTAAATGGTAATCAATTCTATACCTACAATTACAGATGGGTCCAAAGTGGCACCATGGCTATTTATCTCTTCATGGTTGTTTATACATGATTAATCTCATATTATAGGTGTAACTAATCTTCTATTAAATATGTTTTGCAGCTTTCTCGTTTCTACAAAGTGTTTATTTATCAATTTTAAGAATATCTCTAACTTTTGTTTTTTACAGTTTTGTATATTACATTATTGGTTTGTTGGTGCTAGGGGGATAATTAAGCGTGGCCCCACTCATCAAGTTCCAATATTAGCATTAATATATCCTGTTATATAATTAAGAAATGATTTTTTTTTAATATTAATCATTTTTCGTTAATTGTATTTTATCATTCAGTTTGTTTGGGCTTTGAACTATTCGGGTTTAGAGTTCAGGTGCATAGACATTGGGTACAGTTTTACGCTCGCACGCAAAGGATATGGCAATGATGATTGTCATAACAAACCCTCAGACAGGAAATAAGGCTGGAGTGTGGATGACATCATGCCCGGAAGAGATGGTCCTGAGAATTTGAGGATTTTGAAAAGAGTCAGTTGAGATCGGACCATTGAGGTGAGAGTTGGGTATTTGGCCGTGGGGAG
>OY757929.1:31427601-31717601 GCA_963585895.1 Sepioteuthis lessoniana
TAGAGGACATTAATAAATAAGTAAATAACAGCATAGTATCAAAAGAGAAGTTTTCGAGGTGCTTTGACTAATAATGTAAAATTCAATCGAGTAAGTGGAGACTATTTTTTAAAAAATGAACATTTCATTTCATTTATTCTTGGTAAATACAGCTTTAGTTTTGATACTTATTGAACATAGCTTATATGTATATTTTTTCTTTTTACAGGTTTTCTTTTTGATTTTCTCTAGCTTTCTTACTCCACTCTTTCCTTGCCTTTTCCAATTCCTCCTTACTTCATATTATCATTATGTTGCTTTCTCAATCAGAAAGTTTTACTGATTTCATCTCAGAAGGGCCTAGAATTTGACTAAGATTACACTGATCCTAGATAGAAAAGTGGATGGGCCATACATATGAACAAGCAAAATAATATAGAGAATTATTATTTCCTTGTGAGTTTTTCATACCACTATCAGCTGGCAGTCTTTCACTGGAGACTAAGTGACAGCAAGTCTCCTCAAGTCTCCAGGTCTCTCCTGAGCATTGTAGCCAATCTCAACAAAGCTAAGGTCTTTATGGTCTCTCTTCTACCTCTGATTTCCTATTCTGCCACTCTCTTATCCAAGCACGCCAACTATTATTGGTATCACTGTCATGTTCCAGTTTTTTCAGCTCCCTGGCAAGATCCAAGCATTTGTCTATTTTTTGCTTTCTTTCATTTTCACTCTGTGGTCTGCGAGAACAGCGAAATCCACCAGATTATTATTATATCTCTCAAAGATGATATTTATAATAAATGAGAAATAAGAAAATCACACCTATTGATTCAACACTTCAGTTTTGCATATTTGTTAATTAATTGTAAGAATTATATATTTGTTCTTCTTACTTTGATTTGGTTTGGTGACATATCAACCATTGTAGGTTATTTTATGTCAAATCCAGTTTATACATATATATTAGATATATATTTGTAAACATAAGTCAACATAGTTAAATGGTTCCAAGTATTGCTATGTATCACAAACAATTCAATTAAACATCAGTCATTTGTTTACACACAGTTAAATGTAAAAACAGTTTGTGCTCAGTTTAAATGTCAAATGGTTCTATTTGACCCATATATAAGACCCTATCAGGTATTATTACCACTCAGAGCCAGAGTTGATCTGGGAGCAATGGCAATGAAGGGGTACTCTGCATTCTTTAAAGCTCCAGCATTACTGGAGCCTTATCATCAGATTGTTTAGTGTCATATCCAGGACACTCGTTGTGGGAGGGAGGAGGTCTTACCTCCTCTGCAGAGATGCAGTTGGTGTATTTTACAGCCTCAGCTGACTGGCTCTTATACTTTTGTATGAAAAAAATTTTTTTTTAAATTACACAAAATAATTTCACATTAAGCTTGGACATACTCTCCCTCTACACCACAATACTGGCACACCCAGCAATAGATATCATATCAGAACATATAATCTCCAAGGACTCATATTGTCACAACCTAACAGCAACAGATATACACCAACTATTATCCATTATAGTAGACAATACTTCCTTCACTTACAACAGAAATACCTACAAACAAATAATAGGACTACACATGGGATCCAGTATACCATGCATACTAGCCATTTCATATATATACCAACTAGAACATCAAGCACTATTCATCTGCCCATCATTTATATTTTTCACAAGATATATAAACGATATACTCATGTTGATCATATTTACCAACCCCTTCGCTCGAGCAGGATATGACACAAGGTCAATTTTTTAAGCGGAGTTTAACAGGTTTGAATTCAGAGTTTTCCTTCTCCTAGACTAGTTGCCTCACCAAGGCTGAAGAACCTAGTCTGCCCTACTATTTACCCATAGCTGGAGGGAGAATAATTGGATTCATACCTTTCCCAAGGGTATTAGTACTATGTGAAATCCAATCAGTCTCGTCCAGGATTTGAACTCGTATCGTCGTGTCCAATTCCTACGACGATAACCATTACACCACAAGCACCTCTGTCATGTTGATATTATCCAGCAAAGAAGCCACCGCCATATATGAGAAGTTCCAAAACATAGACAGACATATTCAGTTTAAGATAGAACATCCAGATAACACTGGGTCCCTATCTCTCCTAGATTTTATAATTCAAATATCACCAACTGGTAAAATTTACAGAGGTTTCTATTGAAAACCCACCGAAGAGAAAGACAACATTACACCCACCACTCACTTTATAAATACCCTCACAACATTTAAGTAATAATAAATCACTGTTTCCTGAAACTGCTATATTTCAGTGAAATTATCACCGAAGAAATACGCAGAGCTGTTTACAAAGAAGGGCTAGATATACAACTGGCTAACTCTGGACCATCACTACCTAACAAAGAAAAATAACAATACTGTCACAACATGCACTCTAATCAACTGCTCAATTAGAGATCCAAATATATGCCTAAAAACTTACACTATTTATTGTTTAATTTGCTTAAAATGCCATTATTTTTATATAGGAAGCAGAATCAGACCTCTCCGCATCAGAATTAAAGAACCCCTCAACACACATGCATCCTCATTCCATAAACATTTAATTAAATGCAAAAGTAATGATAATAATTTTTCCATTAAGATAGAAGTAATACTATGTAATGTTGGTAATCTCAGAATTAAGGAGGCTTTATTAATGGCTAAGTTACACCCTCAGATTAACAGTCGGTTAGAATTAAATACTGAATATATCATTAATTAAAATGCACATTTTAAATACATATTTTAGTTCTAAAAAAAATGAATAAATAAATAAAAAAGAATAAAATAAAATTGATTAGGACAACTGAAGTCATGTCTATTCTGCATGGCGTTTAAACACTCCACGTGGCACCATGGTTACAACACCCAATGTGACACCATGCTTACTGTTCAAAAAAGTTTGAACATCCAACATCATGTTCATTTAAGAAAAGTCTCTGGAGAAGTTTTTACTTTAAAATAAATTAGACTCAAATAATAATTATTTCGTATTGCAAGAGCCCTCTACCCCCCCCCCCCAAAAAAAACCTCAAGTTATTGAAATGACAGAAATTCAAAACGAAGTAACAACTTTCGATGGTCATCTTTTGTAAAAAAATAGAAATTCTTATTAGCTATTGTTTCTACTAACATAATCACATTACTTAGAAATAGAAATTCTTATTAGCTATTGTTTCTACTAACATAATCACATTACTTAGAAATAGAAATTCTTATTAGCTATTGTTTCTACTAACATAATCACATTACTACTATCTTATTATTACACTATCAAAAAAATGAAATTAATATGAGTCCTCAACAAACATAAGCCAGTGTGGACTCCCTGTGGCATGGTGATTAATGTACTGGACTACAACATCATTGTAATCATGCTATTGTGTTCACTTTTGGACTTATACCCTCGGGAAAGTATGAAACTTATCCCCTCCGCCAGCTATGGATTAAATAGTACCACTACTTACAAGGATGGATTTGACATTAAATAACCCATGAAAGTTGATGTCATTAAACAAAAGAAGCTAAACCATCAGCCATTATGATGAATGAGTGTTTTAATTTAACTATTCAATATAAAAGTATAACAGCCCAGCGTGTTTTGGAAAGTGGCTAAAAGTATTTGTTGTATTGGAATTAACAAGTTAATAGTATAAAAATTCAGAATTTACTAAGTTTTGCTTAGTTTGGTTCACAGACCAATATAAATGGAGGATGTTTACATGTATAATATACATTTCTAGTAATGTTTATGTTATTAGAAATATAACTTTTGTATATTGTGTTATATTTTCAAGATTTGCATCCCAAGAGCTTGTCTTTCATAAATGAAATCTTACTATTATCAATATTTTGGCTAGCATTCCTTTCATCCCAATTTTTTTCTCTATTAAACAAAGAATAAACTTTAGGTGGGACTTGCATTCCTTTTCTCTTAAAACCCTGTCCTCATATGATAGCTGTTTTTTCTTATGAGGTCAGCATGACTATTGCCTGCTGTCAATTATTAGAATATTTGTTTGTTATTTTCCCTTATTTTATATGCTGTCATAATTTTTCTTTACTTACATTGGTAGTTTTAGTTGTAATTTTTGAATGAATCATTGTCGATTATCAATTTCTTGACAAATATTTCTTTCATTCCAGTTTCAGTGGACCACTATCATATCTCAGATTGACACACCAATCAACATTGCAATTGATGATTATAGAATATTCTATTTTTGTAAATAGCAATAATCTCCCGTTAACATAAACCAAGTTACCTCCCTTTAAATCTTTTGACCGCGTGAATTTTTCTCCATTGCAATTTCGTGTGTTTTTTATATGAAGTTAATATTTGTATTATGCAGTCATACAAGGTTAAAACTAAACAAATAACAATTCAGTCTGTAATCTTCTTGGATATTCAAGTTTTGAAGGCATTTAAATCAATCTACAATATTGTTTGGAAATGATTTCACTAACGTCTTGCTTGTTGAATATCTTTTTATAAGAACACGAAAAAATTATGCAATTTCATTGATTATTTCTTCTTTTTTTATGTCAGTTTTTGAATTAATTCTTTTAGAATCCCAACACTAGCCTCATAGTTAATGAGGAAAATAGATACGTTTTGTTTTTTGTTTTTGGTTTGTTTGTTTTTTCCAAGTGTTGGAATTTGTTTATCCATTATAGTTATGACAAAATCCCTGGTGGTTTAAATATGTGACCTTTTTTTTTTTTTTTTTTACTTTTAGAGAAGAAAAACTCATTTCAGATCAAAAGTTACATCTTTCATTTGGACAACATTTTACTTAACTCTCTGATATGCAAGTATTTATATCCCACTTAATTATTCACTATGATCTGGAAGGCATTATTTGAGGAGAAAAAAAAAAGATTACTACTGCTGTTTTACATTGGTTTTTCTTCTTTATCCAAAAGAAAATTTAAAGAAATGTTAAATGAAGTATATTTGTCAGTATTTTTCATTGCTACAAGTGAGCTTGGTTAGATATATTGGTATAAGCATAATGTGTTCAAGTTTCTAGACATACCTAGAGTCTTCTTTATATATCATTTTCATAATTGTTTATTTAACCCACCATCTATTTTTATCAACAAGTCATAAATAAATTAGAGACAGTACTGTTAAGTTAACATTTTTCATGTTATGCTCAAGTTAAAGACAAAGCATATTTTATTTTATTTTGACTCTTTTCAGGATCAGTGACTTTGATTTAAAATCCAGTCATGGACAAAGGACAAAAACGAAAACATGATGAAACAGACTTGACAGAGAAGGATGATGGCTCCATTCCTAAAAGTTTGTATTTTTCCTCTTAATTGTTTTACATACTTTGGGATTATTAATTTTCTGTTATTGAAATATATTTTCTCTTCTTCAAAAATATATTTGTATAGATGTTTGCTTTGCTTTTTTTTCTTTCTCACATTGTCAGAATTGGAATATTTGGAATTTAGAAATTTGGACAAATTTTTCAAGCAAGTTTGAATATAATTGCCATGATGAATATTAGGTTCTTGTTCTATTATTGTCTTTGTTGATAAATGACATGTTAAATGTTTGTCTTAAAGCATTTTCTAAGAATATTTCAAAATGTAAATAAAAGTTAAGCAAAAAGAAGGCAGTGTTGTATACCTGAGTATGAAAAAGATGACACCACTTATGTATAAAAATATCATCTCTTTTATTTATTACAAAATAATCAAAATTGTGTGAAGGAGAGAGTCAGGAACTGCTAGGATATACACACAGAAAAAGATTATATCTTTAGGGAGGCTTACTTCTTTGCTCTTCCTCCATGAGGCTGGCACAGGGCCTACTTAAAACATTTAATCTTTGTTCTGGCATCATACTCGTTCTCACCATTAGTGAGTCTTGTACATTTAGACATTTCTCGACCTCTCAACCTGGGGCCGTCTATCCCCCCTCCTTGCCTGGATCAACACCCAGACAGTGTCACTGTTCAGTGCTTACTTTGTATTTACTCTGCTCAGGGTTGAAAATTTCCATTGTTATATATTTTTCAGATGCCCACACACTCTTCCTCAGCATCCCACCTACGCAATTCACATGGCATTTCTATTGTCTTTTGTTTACCTTAAGATATAACTGCATCCTCTTTTTGAAATCCACTAACACTGCTTGTCAAAGGTCATTATGTAATGGCAAGAGAATAATACATTTTTTTGACTGTCTTCAAATTGTATTTTTATTACACAGTCATTAGTGTAAAGATTGAATTTATTACCATAATAATGATCTATTTAGTTTAGTTTGTTATAAGACACATTTGTTGTTTATTTTTCAGTCTTCAAGTTCATTAATGAATAATTTAAGAATTTTTAAATCTTTATATTGTAGCCAAAAAATTAAAAAGATGTAATGTGGAATTCTCATCAGTTCTTCAAAGTAAAAAAAAAACAAAATGAAACCTTATACTAAGTTAATTGTAATATATGTAAAAAAACCACTTGTACAATTCATAAAATCACAAGTATAATTTATATAACAATACATCTATAAATTGACCAAGAATATTTAGGAAAACTAAAAACTTCACACTTTCCATAGCAATCTTGTCTTGCTGGAGTTTTTGTCTAAAAATGATAAATATTATACATAAAAAATGTTCTTTGATTTTAATGTTTTCATATTCTGGTTGTAGGGGAAAAAGGAAACAATCAGTTGTATTTTAGTATCATTTGAGCCCAATTTATGCAAACAAGGTTTACTATTCACTGATTTTACAACTACTTCATTCCTCCATTTCAATTTAATTATTTACTATATTAAAAAAATGAATTTGAAAAGAAATAATGTTTTTGTTGATAAGTAGAAAAAATGGTAATATGAAAATGTTGCAATTCTTTATCTAAATTTATTTTTAGCAAGGTTTGACACTGAAACTGAGGGGAAAAATTGTTAGTGCTTAGGAATCGATGCAAGTATTATTGACTGAAAAGTGGATGTTAAATGTTCTGGCTAAAACTCCTTTCTGTGTGTGAGATTTTTAACTAATTCCTACAGAAGACTTAAAAGAGTTCATAGATTTGAAACTGACTATAAATTTATCCATCCATTTTTCTCTTGCAACAATAACCACATTGATGATTTATAAGTCAACAATTGTTATCAAAAGGTTAACATTTATATTTCCTTGTTTGTATAACAAATATAAACCTTAAGGTTTTTTTAAATCTTGTTTTTCCTGTGAAAAGTTATAACTTTGGTTTCTCAATACAAAATTTTCTGCTAGATGTTTGCTTTATACAGTTAAACAGAAAGATAATCAGTTTAGTATTGTATTTACATTGAAAGTTGAATCCATTATTTATAAATCATCATCATCATCATCATCCACTGACAGCATGGATTTTTTTTGACTCTTTCTCACCTCACTATTGGCATATCCTCTAGACTGAGCTGATAAGTTTTTGCTGGCTGGCTGGCTGACTGACACAAGTGTGTTCATATATGAGAGTCGATAGGAAGATATCACTTATGCGATTGTCCTTACTTTATATAAAATCCATTACTAAAAACATTAAACTTAGGAATTTTAAAAATTAATGTGCTAAAAATATGCTCTCTGGTTTCATTAGTAAGAACATAAAATTTGGTCATTGATTTAACAATCCGGAAGTTACACACTTATAGATAGCCCAGTTAGCTAAGGCTGTAGAATATGCCAACTGCATCTCTGCAGAGGAGTACACCCCCCCTCCACTTACCCAAACGAGTGTCCTGGATATGACACTTAACAATCTGATGGTGAAGCTTTAATAATGCTGGAGCTTTAGGAAATTCAGAGTACCCCTTCATTGCCATCACTCCCAGGATCACTCTGGCCCTGAGTGGTAGCACCTGATAGGGCCCTATCGAGGGTCAAATAAAACTGTTTTACATTTCAAGTGTCTTTAAATGTTAATTTATTATAAAAAATTTTTTAAAATTGATGTTTTTTTGTTTGTTTTTTTTTTAAGATATAATGGTTGTCAAGTTTGCAAAATCCCGTGCCCAGGAAATCAGTGCATTAAATGAACATGTACAAATGAAAACTGTCAACAAATTAGTTCTTGAAACTCTTCCTAAACACATGCACCGTAGAGCAATGAGTCATGACATACGACGATGGCCAAGGCGGCTGAGGGAAATGGTAAAGAAACAGGTCAGTATTTGAGCCTTTCATAGATATCAATTAAAAAAATGTAAGTTATCTCAAGTTTTCTCTTGAAAAGAATTACGCTGATATTTCCTGCAGTAGAAATTGACAAATATATCACTGAATTATACCCCTTTTTCTTCTGCTATGGAGAAATTGAAAAAAGGGTTTAATTTTGGAGAGGTGTGTGGGAACAGTCACACAGTGCACAGACAGTCACTCTTGTACATAAATTTCCTATACTAACTAATGTGGCATGATGCAGATTTTTATGCAAAATGTCACTTATCATTGCTATTCAACATTTCAGTTGGAGGTGCCTGTAATGGTTACCGTCATAGAAAATGGACTCAGCAATCTATGTTCAAATCCTGGACAAGGTTGATTATATTTCACATAGCACTAATACACTTGGAAAAGGTTTGAATCCAATAATTCTCCCTCTAGCTATGAGTAAATAGTAGAGCAGACTTGGTTCTTTAACCTTGGTTAGGCTACCAGTCTGTGAGAAGGAAAACTCTGAATTCAAACCTGTTGACTCCACTTGAAAATTGATTGTTTATCACATCCTACCTGTGTGGAGGGGTTGGTATATACATACAAGATTTCAGTTGTGAATTTGCTGAAACATTTCATTATTATTTGTTTGTCTGTTATGCCTCTTTGGGTATCTCCCCTTTTTACTGTCTTTTTACTTCAACCTTCATTGCCATGCAGTTTTTAAAGTTTGGTTTCATATTTTGGACATATTTTGTATACAGGAACCTCAATAAGTTGAAAAAAAAATGCATATATTCATTTTTTAACTTTTAATCTTATTTGTCATTGCACTTAATTTAATGGGGGAATATTAATTACAGACTGAATATTATGCATTGAAAATTTTCTAATACTATTTAAGCTAATAACTGCATGTCAGGCAAAATTATATCAGAAAAATTTTCCTTGTTTTTTTTTTGTTTTTTTTTTTTCCTCTCTCTCTCCATAAATGGAAAAGAAATTTTAATTTAAATGTGTATTAAAAAAATGTCTGTCCTTGAATGTCTCAAGAATTATTTCAAATGAAACCCAAAAGTTAACCGTTGCTGCTGCATTGATATATTATTAGCAGACAGTTGTTAACCTGCTGCCATTGTATGTATGAGGTTGGAACAATAAGTTTGTTGTTAGGTTTGTGGTTATTAGCCTTTGCATTATGTTCAAAGTCTGTGATTGATATCTGTTACTGAATTAAATGACAAGGAAAGAGATAAATGCTTTATTTTATTATTAGGCTGCAGACTTAATAACATACTTGTGTATGTGCATATATACATGCACTATTGTCATAAACATTCAAACAGACAATTTGCTTCAAATTGCTTTGCTTTGAGAATAAAAAACAGAATATCATGCAAGAAGGACCAAATTTTATTGTACTCAACATAACAAAGCATTTAATCAGGCTTAGTAGACTGAATGCTAAATTTGGAGGAAAATATCTTTTTAAATAGGATTGAATTGTTAAATGAAAAACAATTTTTTTTTTTTCTCTCCTAAAATTTTGTTCAGAATTGATCGAAGAGATTCAAAATGTGTACTCACATTGCTATTCGGGAGAATTGCTAGTGTTCAATCTTAAATGGCTTCTGAAATCTTAGGCAATAAAAAACAGGGTAGATGGTACCAAAACCAAAGACAATGGTTGTTAGGGATCTCACTTTGTACACTGTCTGAGGGTAGGTGACTCTCTCTGCTCTCAGAGTCCAAAGGTTTCCAAAAGAATGTTACTAGCCCAATGGCATTATTTGGAAATTTATCATACATAAACCTTAGTACTTCCCTCCCCATTACCTTTCAAATAGAATTTGGCACAAATTCCCAGACCTGAAAATTTTAAATGGAACTTTGTAATAGTGTAATCAATAGGTGGTTGGTTTGTGTTTAATGGCATATAAATATTATGGGTTATTTAATGTCAAATCTTGTTTTATATATATATATATATATATGATTTGTAGGTGTATATTTTCATTTTTAAACATTGATTTTCTGTTTGTTCAATTACTTATGAGCAGTTCTTTCCATATATATCTCACAATGAAAAAAAAAACAAATACTTCTTATTTAAGTATATTTCAAAATTGTTGACCCTCTGAGAATGACTGAAGCATTATGATAAAAACAACAAAGATAGAATCTTAAGAAGAATATAAATGAATGATATAAATAATAATAATGATAATAATAAAAAGGAAAATTATATCTATGCCATAAATATCACTAATCAAAATCCAAGTTTAAAGATGGTTGACTGACAACTAAAAATGTAAGTTAAATTCAAGAAAAACAAAAGAGAATAATTTTATATGCAAAGAATAACATTCAGAAATATTACTGATAATGCTTCTATCTTTTTTTTTTTCTTAGTTTATCTATTTTTATATAAAACACAAGGTGACATTATTTATCATTCACTTGATCTGGTCTCACTCTTTTCAACTGTAAATATATATAAATGTTATTAGTTTCTTTTTATTAAATTTTTTTTTTTTAATCCCCATTTCAGTCTGATTTTTTTAAATAGATAATAACTGAGTAAACTTTTTTCCTCTCTCTCTATGACTTTTTATATTTTAGTTGCCCATCTCTGAATCACTTCATGATTTTCCCCTCTTTTTTTCTTTTATTTGTTATAGTAGTTTAAAAGTATTGTGACACGATGCAGAAGTGAACATTTTTTTGTATCATGTTAAAAATGAAGTTGAACTAGGAATGTGTGTGTATGTCCACATTTGAACGTGAGTGGGCCTACCTGAGTGAAGTAAAAAAAAAAAAGAGAAAAACAGGAAAGAAAAGTTTTTCTTTCTCTTGAGATATCAGATTACTAGGTGAAATCCCCTGGCCGCCACTAAGTCTGGTTTTGACTTCATGCCCCAGAGAGATCAAACAGGTAGTACCAATAAATTTTAGATTCTTGGCCTTTGTTTCTTCAATCAACGGGAAATTCAGTTCCAGATTTTCTAAATAAATAGAGGTAGCTTTTTGAGAGAAAGAACAGTTGTCTTTAAACGTACTTAGAGATAGTTGTGATAGCAGTCTGCCCCGCATGTGCTGTGGGACTTTGCATACACCACTGAGTGTCACATTACCTCTCTCAAGTCCAATTAAGAGAAATAAAGAACATCTAAATCAAAACAATCTTGGATTTTTTTTTTATCAGCATGGGAGACGAAACAGCCAGAGAAAATATCCATGGATACTGTAGTAGTAATGCCACAACCAATCTTACCTCGTAGAAACAGAAGGTGTGCTCTCTCTGCTACTGGCACGCAGAAACCAGAAGAAAAGGACGCAAGAGGTGTGACTTATTTTATGGAGGAGAATGTGATAAGCCCACATGAAGTGGCAAGATTTAATGAGCATATAAGAAACTAAATTTGAGGTGGAAACAGCAGAGCAGTATTTTGCTTATGTCTGATTGGTGAACATCCATCAGTTTATTTTGCGTGTTAAATAATTTGACTACCCGCCAATAGGTTGATTCCACTTCGACTAGACTTCTAAAACCACGAACAGATACAAATTATTATCGCCTACAAGAAGGGGTATTACAGTATTTCAATTGGCCAATGCACCATCTTGAATCCATATGCAAAACAATTGTGCTTGGTCATACATAAATAATCTTATCATTTATGACTTAAACTCTGCTAGTCAACCCACAAATTGATAAACCAGTAATTTATTGGGGAGTCCACATGGTGTAGTTGTTAATATGCTGGACTGCAAAGTCATGATCAGCAAGTTCTAGCTCCATTTGTGTTATTATATTCTCTTTCAGATTAACATCCTTAGGAAAGGTATGAACCTCCACCGCACGCCAGCTATGGATTAAATAATACAACTACGGTTCTTCAAAAATGGGTTTGGTATTAGATGACCCACAAAAGTTGATATGTCATTGAACAAAGAAACTAAACCCTATTTTTTTATTAGCAAAATATCTGACATTGTGTATCTATCTCAGTTACAAAAATGTATATTGAAGAATTTCTTAACTTACAGAGTATTTCATTTGTAACTTTTTTTCTTTTCTTTTTTTTTTTACTTACCAAAGTATGAAAATCGGCCTGATAAACGTACCCTCAAACCGCCATCTAGGAAACATCGCAGACGCCCACGCAATTTGTTGACTGAATATAATCGTCGAAAAAAGACCAACGTTTGGCTGGAGACCCACATATGGCATGCCAAACGCTTCCACATGGTTAAGAAGTGGGGTTACCATTTAGCTTATTCTCCAAATACGAAAAGCAGTCGAGCTACTTACAAATCAATAGTGAATTATTGTTTAATGCAGGTAAGATATCTTTTTAGTTGAATTTTTTGTATCTGTTAATATAGCAGATGTTTTAGTGATGTCTTTTGTTCTCCCTTGTCAACCTCTGTCCATTGTCACAATAAAATCCAAAACTCTCTTTTTCAAATACGTATGCTATTTTCCAGAACTCAGAAATTTTGATGCCAGAAAAACTGACAATTGTAATGTTGAATGCATAATTTATCTCTCTTTTTTCTAAATACCTCCATCATAATGCAAAATTGACTTCTTGGACTAAAAGAATGAAATATCAGTAGTATTAAACCTTTGTAAATGTTTGATTTATCCATCTTTCCACTGATTTTTATCATCGTGTCAGATTCACCACAATATACCTTTTCACACACATATTATATTTATATATATATATATATATATATATATATATATATATATATATATATATATATGTGTGTGTGTGTGTGTTGAATTATTTTCTTTCTCCTTTTTCAGTCTGTAACTTTGATTTTTTCATTTTCAGGACATCTCTTTTATGTGCTGCATTGAAATTTCTGGACCAGAGTCTGATATACAAAATGGCTTCTTACATTTGACAAATCCAGCAACTGGTAAGTATGTGATACCAATTACACTTTGGTATTAAAGAAAAAAATTGGACTTTTTTTTTTTTCATTTTTTTTTTTTTTGGACTGATTATGATATTGAACAATTATCTGAGTTAATTCTCCCGTTATTGGTGTTTCCCTCTAATACGCTTGATATATGATTGAAAATGGAAAATATTTCTTCTAAGGATCCTAACTTTGCAAAAAATCAGAAAATATCAATTTTCTGTTTGATTTTTTGTTAAGTGTCAGTTTAATATTTGGTAAAGGATTCAACTTTTAGCCCCCAACTTGTTTTGTCTATCATTTTTATGTAGATCTTGAGAACATGGTTATAGTAAATGAACTTGGTTTTTCTCACTATTCCTCTTCATTTACCTACTCTTATCTCTTATTTTGAGAACTTAATTCAGGAATTAGAGATCCAAATCATTTATGTCAACACTTAGTGAACTGAAGTAACTAGAAATTATTTGCTATTTGGTGGAACCAAAAAACAATGAAGATACTAGTATATACAATAATCATCCAGCTAGGATTATATGGATATAATGTCAGGGATAAGGAAAACAGCAGTTATAACAGAACTACAGAATGAAGAATGATTATTCTCTTTCTTAGTGTCTAGAAATTATTAAACAAGACCATATAAACAAATAAAAACAATGCAACTCCAAATGATCAACTAGAATCCTAAATAGATCCTATAGTGCTGAAAGTATGGATATTGAAAGTGACAACATAATTACAAGCTTCAATCTAACAGACATATCTGTTAGATTGAAGCTTGCAATTATGTTATTATTATAAAAAAGATTATAAGATACGTCTATGAAATAAGACCATCTACAAAGCATGCACCTGTAAAGCAAAATTTGTCTGCTAATCTTTGTCTCACACTCTAACAGTTTGTTTTAAAATAAAAAATATTTACCTATAAACTATTCACTTACAAGATTTTACATACATATATATATATATATATATATATATATATATATATATATATACCCTTGGACAAAAATATAAGACCACACTTAAAAACGAAGAAAAAGATATTGTTTGCAATTTTTAAATTAAGAAAATAATATATATGAAAGATAAGACATAAAGACAATTAAATTTAAAATATAAAGAAATTTCAATTCATTTTTTATGTTTATTAACATTTATGCTTAATTTTAAAATTTTGTTTTGACATAAATATAAGACCAATGAGCAGAACTATAGAATATAAATGCAAATTTTTTATTCAATATTTTATAGATCTGGCGTTAGCTTTGATAACCTCAAAAATTCAACTAGGCATACTATCAACTAATTTTTGAAGTTGAACTGAAGGTATTTTTTCCCATGCGTCTAAGATTGCATTTTTGAGTTTGGAAATTGCTTAGTACTGTCGACCTCCTTCATAAACTTTTGCAACAATCAATCTGTACAAATTTTCTGAGGGCTGGCGAGCACACTGGGTGGTCAAGAAGTCTTTTTTTTTTTGTTTGTTCAAGCAAGTACTTCTTTGTTATTGATGCTTTGTGGATAGCCGCATTATCTTGCCGAAAAATCCATTCTTCTCCACATAGATGACGTCCTTCTTGTGTAAGAGATAAATCATTTAGCATCTTCACATAATCTGCTGCTTTTTGTTGACCACTGACAAATTATAGTTTAAGTTTTCCTGAAGATAAGAAGCCCCCCCCCCCCCCGATCATAAGAGATCCTCCTCCACCATGCCTTGTTGAGTAATTCTCTTCTGGAAAATTTTGTGTGCCAGTACTTCTGAAAGCCATCTTGACTGTCTAAATTGAATTTCTTTTTATCCAAGAAAACAACTTTTTGCCATTCTTTAGCACTCAGGGTTTGATATTGAAGAGCATATTCCAGTCGTTTCTCTTTATGCTTCATAGTTAATCTTAAATGATGAATTCTTTTTCTTATTCTTAATTTTTTTGTTGTTTAAATGCTTTCTGATTGTTCTAGTACTGCAAGGAGCATCCACTAGAGATTTCAATATTTTTGATGTTGACGAAGTTTTGTTTTTTTACTTCATGAAGAATTCTTCTCTTGAATTGTGATGATAATTTTTCTTGCCTACCAGTCAGTTTTCCTGTTCCATACTTATTTGGATTTTTCATGTAATTGCAGATAAGTTTTACTGCATCCTAAGACCTTTGAAATTTCTCTGAGATTTTCCAACTCTTTTCAGAGCTGTAATCTCGCCTTTCCCAAATTCAGATAATTTAGTTCCTTTAGCCATTTGTCTTTTTAGTATTTTAAGTATTACAGTTTTAATAGCTTTTAAATTATATAGACTATATATAATAAATTTTTCAATTAAATCAAGTCCTTTTTTCTTTAGTTTTTATTGGTGGTCTTATATTTATGTCAAAAATAAATTCTAAAATTTAGCATAAATGCTAATGTACATATGAAAAATGAATTGAAATTTCTTATCTTAAATTTAAATGTCTCAACTTTATCTCTCATATATCTAATTTTCATAATTTAAAAATTGTAAACAATATCTTCATTTTTGAAGGTGGTCTTATATTTTTATCCAGGGGTGTCTGTCTGTGTGTGTGTGTGTGTGTGTGTATAATAAAAAAGGTGTAAATATAAAGCCGGGGATAAATATTGTAATTTATGTATAGAGGAGAAACTTGCTATAGCTTCCTACAATAATCCCAATTACTTAACCACAAGTCATAATACTTAATTTTGTAAGCATAAGAAAAGTTGGTTGCATAGTAGATAAGGTACGAATTAATTTGATTTAAAAAAATTTTTTTAATGCTAATTTCATTCTTTCTAGCAGTTTTTATCCAATTAAATATAGTTTTGGTCCTATCCTTTACTCAAAATTATCCTGATTTGGTCAGGTGAAACCTTGGTAGATTCTTTCTGTCTTTATAAGCATGCATATAATATATATATATATATATATATATATATATATATATATATATATAGTATTATTTGATGCAGTTAAACCGGAGTTGGGAGTAATTCCATCAGGACAAAAAAACCATTCAACAGTGAACATTTAAATTTTCCTGGTAAAGAGTTCAAAGTAACTGACATTACAGAGCAATAATTTCTTTAAGAAAAAAACAAAACCAGTCACATTAGGATTATAAATTTATTTCCATCCTGTTATGTGTTTTTGATAAAATCAAAAAACATGGAAAAAAAATTAACAGAACTTCTTTAGATCTTATGGATAAAATAATTAAAATAATAAAATAAGGAATTATTTTATCCATAAGATCTGAAGAAGTCCTGTTAATTTTTTTTTCGTGTTTTTTGATTTTATCAAAAACACATAACAGGATAGAAATAAATTTATAATACTAATGTGACCAGTTTTGTTTTTTTCTCAAAGATATATATATAAAACAAGATTTGACATTAAATAACCCATAATATTTATATGCCATTAAACAACAACCAACTAACCTATTGATTGCACTATTACAAAGTTCCATTTAAAATTTTCAGGTCCTGGAATTTGTGCCAAATCCTGTTTGAAAGGTGATAGGGAAGGAAGCACTATTGTTTATATGTATGATAAATTTCCAAATAATGCCATTGGGCCAGTAACATTCTTTTGGAAACCATTGCACTCTGTGAGCAGAGAGAATCACACACCTTCACACAGTACAGACTCTGAGATACCTAACAACCGTTGCCTTTGGCTTTGGTGCCATCCATCCTGCTTCTCACAATTGTGGAATCAATTGATTAAAGTCTTTCATAATGTCATTCCATGTTATTTAGATGCAACTAACAATGATCAGGTTACATTTAACCAAACTACATGTTCTGCTACACCAGAAAAAAAATTTTCAAAAGAATCTGATGTGAACAATACTGACCATTTCTTGGATGACCAAACTAAGAAACTCTCTAACATTCCAAATAGTGCCAGATACAGAATTGATGAAAGTAGAGTTTCCATAAAATCTCTCAAAGATGACTTAGTCCGTTTTCGTCTTACTGGTCCGTTATCTCTAAAAGTCTTGACCAATGCTATGGAAGTGGCATCTGTCAAGTTGGAAAAAACAAAGAATAAGGTAAAAAATAAACCTGAAAAATCTCAAAGCTCTGGTGATATTCCTTGGTGGGCTCAATTCTATCTTTCTGAAGAATGTCAATCCAAACATTTAGCCTCTCAAATTCTGTGGAAGAATTTGTCTTTGGTTAAGAATCCTGCTGAATTGCCTTCGCATTGCGTGTTGGGCTTGACTGTGATAGACCCCCGAAAAAAGCTGCCAAAGAAGAAAACTTATGCCAAGCCAAGTCCTGTAGGTAAGGTATATGTATATACATACACACATATATATTTAATCTTGTGAATGAAAGTGTGTCTTGTAAGTCAATTTTCTTGTGCAGTGAGTATGATCTTCACTTGATGTTCAAATTGTGTGACCTTATGCCAAACTAAAGCCTAGTAAATCAACTATTGTTTCATTTCTATACTCCAATTGTCTCCCTTCTTTACATCACTGTGTCCATTCTTTCTTTTTCAATTTCTCTTTGTTTTCTTCTTTCTCTTCCCCTAATATTTTTCTTTCTTGTGTTTACCTGAGAGCTCTATAACAATTTCAGTTGACTGATCCGTCAGTGTTATCAACTTATCTACATAATTGATGGTGCGATATTTGGCAATTCCCTCTGGTGTAGTGTTTAAGCTAGACTAAGATGTCATAGTAAGTTTAAACTCCACTTGTGCTAATACACTTGGGGAAGGCATAAACTCTCTCATCCCTCTAACAATGGGTTAAATAGTACTACTACCGTTCTTCTACAAAAATGGCTTTGGCATTAAGTAACAAAGGTTACTATACCATTAAACAAAGAAACCAAACCACCATATCAAACCAATAAACAGACAAGTGTTCATCCATATATAAATAATCCTGTCAATTGATTGAAACAAATATTGATATCAATTAGTTATTATTCATCATCATCATGTCGTGCCGCCAGCACGGATATCCCTGACCCTCCCTCGCCACTTCCTCCCTATTATTCATTGCCTCTGGCAGGTCTTCAGGGTTACATCCTGTGTCCTCACATAGCTGCTGTATGTAGGTTCGAGCTGGTCGTCCTGGTACTCCTATGGACCCCCACATATGGCCAAGCATATTATTCATAATTAACAGATAAGTCATGTTGTAATAGAAAAAATTGATTTTAGAATATTAATTGTATATTCAGCTATGTTTCTTTATTATTATAAAGAATTATGAGTGTCTGCATTCAGGAATACATTATATTCTGTAAAGGATTTATAGTTTTAGTCAACATTATAGATTGATAATGAATGAAAATGTACATGTTCACAGAGCACTTGTTAACTTTTTTGAAACTGATGGGTAACAATATAGTAACTCGTATTAATACAGGTCACTAGTTAAACTGTTAACAATAAAAATAACGTTTGTTAGTTTCTCTCTTTTTTTTTCTGGTCTTGGTATATTTGTTATTTTGATGCTAATAAGAAATTACTTTGTCTTTTAGACAACAGAGAAAACTACTTGGACTTAACTGACCTTCCATTGTCAGCTTTGTGGGAAGAAGACATTCGTAGAGAAGTAAAACGGACAAAGATATCGGAGCAAGAGTTCAATAAAATCCGTTCCGAAATCCTGATACCAGGTAAAGGGAAAAGAAAAGTATTCTTGTTACTTCATTTCATTTGAACTTGACTCATTTTATCTAAATAGTTCTATCTGTGTGTCTATGTGTTTATTCTTTTTACTTTCCTTGATTTGAGTACAGATCGAAGCTCACTAATCTGGCAAACTTAGGACCTGGGGATGCTGAAATAGATTTTCTGAAACAATGAAGCTTAGGGTAAAAAGATCACGGCATAATGCTTGTATATTTATACTATATTAAAGATACAATTGATATAGATGCAAACCTAACTCAAATTCTACACTCTCAGTCGGGCTTAGAATATGCTGAAAAAGATTCCTCCAAAAGAGACTGTCCTAGGTATGCCAATAAACTGTATCTGATGCAAGGCTTCAGTTCGGTGGATAGTGGTGCACATCTTTGTTGCCATTACTCCCAGGTACACTCTGATCTGGAGTGGTAGGACTTATCAAGGTCCTATCTATGAGTCAAATAGATGTTTGAAAATTATACATATTTAATAGGAATGTGTGCAAAAAAAAAAAACTCTTAAGAAACAGCTACACAAAAATATGTAAATATGAACATACAATAAACACAATGCCCTTACCTCTTGGCATAAAATAACCCAAGATGGATTGACATACTGTTAAAAAAAACAATCAATCAATCAACTTAACTCAAATTAAAGACTGGTGTAAGTTTCTCTGAAATTTAGAATGGAAACGTATAAAATAAAATTTGTTCTTTATTAAGTAAAAAAGATTTTATTAAAATTTAGCAGTAAGCTGATGTTTGATAGATTTAAAAATTAAGATGTTTTTTTTTGTTTTTGTTTTTTCCACCTAAAACTTTTCTAATGCATATTATTAAGATTATTCTTTGTTTAAAGGCATCAACTTTTCATACTCACTTTTCAAAAAACATTTCGATCAAGTATAGTACTCAAATAATTTTTTATCAGAATTTTCTCCTCTCTTTCTCACTAATATTTCAAATATTTTAACATATGGATAACTCTTCTTTATAGAGAAAATAAACTTTATGTACATTTTTTTCTCAGTTATTAATTTCTCACAATTGTTTTGGTTTATATCTCCAAGCTAATGAATACCAAATTTAACTTCACTATCCTGAACCATCAAAGCTGCTGGACTAGTGAGTCTCAGATTAGTGAGGAGTTTAATATGTATTACAAATTTAACAATTTACTTTTTTTTTCTTTTTAAACACAAAATAAATATATAGTTTTCTTTTCTCTTTTTTTTTCTTCTTTTGAAATGTTTTTTTTTTTTTTTTTTGGTTTTGTTTTATGTTAAATATAAAGACAAAAATTACAAAGTAAAACAAAACAATCTTTTTTTTAACCAAAGCAATATAATTTTCTTACAGGCATGTGTAACTGTACACATGTTAATCAAATAAGAAACAATTTTGAATGGTATAAAACTACAATTTCTTTTAAATGCAAAAAAGCAACTTGGTTTGTTTCGTATCATTGGGAAATATCCAAACACATCCATATGTATTTTCTCAATAAATCTGATAAATTGTAATAGAAATAATTCATTAATTAAATTACATACTTTTACACACATAATGGTTAGTGTTCGCCAATGGCCCAGGAGACCTGGGTTGTATCCCAGGTCGAGTCATACCAAAGACTTTAAAAATGGTACTTGATGCCTCCTTGCTTAACACTCAGCATTATAAGGTACGGATCAAGGGTAAAGTGGAGAAAACCTGGGAAAGGAGTAGCGCCCTTCCCTACACCTTGGTGTAGTAGCTATCAGAAAGGGAGCCTTCGGGTCACCCTCGACTATGGTCACCAATTTTACTTACTAAATAAATTTAAGTAAATTGTATTGTTATTGTTTTGATTGAATCAATTTGTTTATTAAATTTTTTTGTCTTCATAAGTTTTCACCTTTTATGTTTAAAAATCTATTTCTAGAAAAAGAAAACCACATATTTATTTTATATAAAATAAAAGAATATTAAGTCACCCTGAAAATTAACTTGACTTTGTGTACATTTTTTACTATTGAATGTGACATCCAATATTACAAAAATGTGTCTTTTTTGTGATGAATCAGTCTTGGTTCCATGGATCGAAGTTGATCCTAAAATGTTATCTAAACTTTACTTAATTCATTTTAAAGCTGATTTAGATAAATACTTTTTCTTTTTTTTATCAGCAACTAAGGAGCAAAGGAACATTCTTGTTTATTACATTTCCTGTAATATTTTACAAGCTGCATTGGCCATTTTAAGATAGGTTGTTAAAAAATACTTCTATAGTTGAATTATTGCTCTATTGTTGGATGTAGAATGGAGCAAGAATAAGAAATTGAAAAAGGATGAAGTTTCTTCTTCAATCAAACTACAAACTTATTTAATATAAATTTTCATGTGATTTATCTGTTTTATCTTTGTTCACTCATGTCACTGGTGTATCCTTTTTAATCATAGTACCATGATCTTGTGTGATCAAGAAGATATTTTAATTTGTTGTTCAAGGAACAAAGAATACTTACAACATTTGTACTCCTGTGGTTCAAATAAAGGGTTCAGTTCTAGATTCTGTGTGAACTCTAGAGTTCAACATGAAACATCTGAAGAAGGCCGAAGGACAAATCGGCTGAAATGTGATTATAACAATAAAGATGAGGTTAATAGTCTGAATATTCTCAGTAATAATAATTAAAAGATGTCTGTTATTATCAACCAGATTTATTAGTGTAAAAATGGATGATACTGGTTGATATTAGTATGATCCACATAAATGTTTTTATATCATGTAAGAATTCTTCTAAAATTTTTTTTTTTTTTTTCTTCTTTTTTTTTTACTATTCTCAGGATATCCTGTAAACCTTGGAAGAACAGCTTCAAGAATCCCAATCGTTCTTATCCAAAGACCTGGTTGTCGAGTACCTATAGCATCAAAATGTGAAGAACGTGCAGGATTTGGCAGTGGAGTTGACATAATCCTTCCAAAAGGTTGGGGAATGGCCTTCTGGATGGCTTTCGTATATCAGGGTGCTCGTGTTGGAGGCCTTGTTGAAGCTCAGCACATCTTGCGAGACTCTGGATGCCTAAGTTTTCCTGACGACTTCCCAGATACGGAAGCTGGTTCCAAAGAGATGCTTTCAATTCGTAATGAACATGTTCAGAAATATTTACAGAAACCTCCAGCAAAGAGACCAAATTTTCTAAAATTACATGTGCCTTGTCCATATTTCAATGACTATCTCCAACTTGTAAAAGTTCTAAACTCAGATAATGATCTCCAGATTTTTAATGTCTTGAGGGATCGTAAAAAACTGATCGCACTCAGCAAATTTTTGACATGCCATCACAAACTGCTCAAAGAAAAACAGGTTCCACATTCTTTCAAAGATTTATTTCCAAATGATCTTTTTAAAGCTTCCCTTGTGCCAGTGACAGTTAAAATGCTTTCTAAAGGTTGCCCAGAATCTTTCTCAATGATTTGTGTCCCTAACAAGGAGGACCTAAAACAGCTACGGTCAGGAATTCATAAAGATCCACTGGAACCTTTACTGAAAAATTACCCCCCAGGAAAATTAGAAAAAGAGGAAATCTTTAAACAGACTGAATTGTGTAGAGTGAAACTCAAACAAGGGAATAGCAACTTACTTCCTCTAGATTTTCAGTCTCGTAAGATTATTGGTTTTGTAAATATGGGAAAATATACATACAGAACGGCTTGTGGCTTTGGAACAGGGTTCTGCTGTTTGACAGGTTTGCAGCTTTTATCAATAGAAAACAGCTTGACAGTCTTAGTTCGTGCAACTAAATCACAACAATATCGATTTGCTAAAATTGCTGTCATATTGTGAAGAGACTTTCTATCTGGATAATTGCTTTGGACAAATAACCTCACTAAAAAAACAAGAGGAAGTCAGAATTTAATTTGCATACATAAAATAACAAGCCTCATTTTGTTTGTCTATTTGCTTTTGTTTGGTTGTTTTTGTTTTTTTGGTTTTTTTTCTGGTGGGGCTATTCTTGATATGTTGATAAAATTTCCATTTTAATTAATGTTCAAATAGAAACTATTAGGAAAAAGCTGACAAAAAGTATTCATTTATTTATATATCGGAAGCAATTTTTTTGTAAACAAGTTTTATAAAAAAACAAAGGTTTTATTTTTATGTTTTTACTAAATTTTTTCCTGTCTTCACCGGAAAAAATTAGTAGAATTTATTTATATATTAATGATAGAAGTTAGTAAAATTTATATATATGTTTATTTGAGTAAGGTATGAGGTTTAATCCAACAGATATATTGTATAAAGAAAACTGAAAACAAAATACATGTAAATGGATGAGAAAAGATTTATTAATCAATTAGTTCCACCAATGGGATAGTTTAAGAGATGGAATTATGAAAATTTCAGGTAGAAAGTGTTTTTGTCATCTTCAGGGTAGGAATTATGAATTTAAAATAGTGGTTTGAAACAAATACTGAAAAATATTCGAAAATGTTACGTCATGAAATGTAAATTTTTTTTAAACAAGTTAAGGAGAAACATAGCATCTATAAAAAGTCGGTTTGTATATGTGGAGAGGGGAGAATGTATTCATTTCAATCCACTATTTTAAATTCATAATTCCCACCCTGAAGATGACAAAAACACTTTCTACCTGAAATTTTTGTAATTCCATATCTTCATTATCTTTCGTTATCTGCCTGATGATTATCGTTTATAAAATGTCATGAAACCTGAGGTCACAGTCAAGCTTCCATGCTATTAAATATATATAAAAACAAATATAAATTTAATTATTATTATTATTATTATTATTATTATTATTATATATATATATATATATCTTAGTTGAATTGTTAGTGATGCATAGCAATACTTGGAACTGTGTCCAAAAAAAACAAACTCAGGTTTGTTAAAAAATGTTATCAACAAAATGTGTTTACAAATCATATATATTTGATATATATGTATGAACAGGATTTGGCCTTAAATAACCTACATTGGTTGATATGCCATAAAACCCAAACCAAACCAATCTTCTTGCTTACAGGGTGGAATGATAAAATTATTGTCCTAAAGAAAACAACACTACAGCTTTATTTTAAAACTTTTATTGAAAAAATCAATTCAGGTAACTTGATTATGTAGTAGAGCTGACATCTATTCAATGTAGCCGCTTTCAGCCTCAATCACCGCCTCGATATGGATCTGGAACTGGGAGTATGCCTTTTCTGCAAGCACCAACGGATGGCAGCGATCAGGCTGGCTTTGGTGTTGTGGGAGGTCATGTTGGTGATACTATTTACCAACCCCTCCGCTCGGGCAGGATATGACACAAGGTCAATTTTTAAGCGGAGTTTAACAGGTTTGAATTCAGAGTTTTTCCTTCTCCTAGACTAGTTGCCTCACCAAGGCTGAAGAACCTAGTCCGTCCTACTATTTACCCATAGCTGGAGGGAGAATAAGGGGGTTCATACCTTTCCCAAGGGTATTTGGCCGAAAGTGAACGTAATAGCGCGACTGGAGTACGAACTCGCGTACTACGATTCCGCAGTTCATCGCTTTAACCATTACACCATGTTGGTGATGTTCTCAACATTTGACCAAACGAAGTAGTCCAGCGTGTTCAGGTCGGGGGGGGGGGCAGTGAGAGAAGCGTACAAAGTCGTAGCACTCCTTCTGCAGCCAAGCCTGGGTCTCTTTGGACTTGTGGGCCGGCGCCGAGTCCTGCTGCCACACCCAGGGTCTGCCACCGGCCATCTGTTTACACCAGGGGATCACTACACTCTTCAGCACATCCAGGTACACTTTGGTGTTGACTTTCAAGCTGACTTCGAAGATGTGAGATGACATGATATGGTCCTCACTTGAAACCACACCAAAGACCATAACCGTAGCCGGAAACTTTGTTTTTATCACCCTGTACACATCCCTGTTATTTGTGGCAATCCAGATTTGCATTTTGAGGGTGCTGGCAATGGTCCTGTTGTCATAACTTGGATCAGTAGAGTGTATGAGTTGTACAGCTGCGCATCTCCAATCTCGCTCGTTAAACATTGTGTCACTTTTAGACATGATAGAAGGCTCCTATCGCTCTTGGGATTTGTACACTACTGGCCAACTAGTAGATGGTTTACAACAAAAAAAGAAAACCAGTTTTCATTAAATGGAAACGGAATCATGTCGTCTTTTCTAAGGCGACAATTTTATCGTTCCACCCTGTACAAATGATGTATACTTATATTCGTATAAGCAGAATTTGGCATTAAATAACCTACAATGGTTGATATGCCAGAAAACCAAACCAAATCAAACTGTTAAGTAATCTCTGTTGCTCTGAGAGATGCTATGAGAGTTAATTACCTAACATGGCACCCCAGTAAATTAATAGGTTATGGAACTATGTAAAAACAGGATTTGGCATTAAATAACCTACAATGGTTGATATGCCAGAAAACCAAACCAAATCAAACTGTTAAGTAATCTCTGTTGCTCTGAGAGATGCTATGAGAGTTAATTACCTAACATGGCACCCCAGTAAATTGATAGGTTATGGAACTATGTAAAAACAGGATTTGGCATTAAATAACCTACAATGGTTGATATGCCAGAAAACCAAACCAAATCAAACCAATCTTTTTGCTTACAAATTATATATACTTATATTCATATATGCAGGATTTGTCAATAAATAACCTTCCAAGGTTGATAAGCCATGAAACCCAAGAAACCAACCAACCATCATTTATTAATGTACACGCCTTGATGAAAGCCTAAAATCCAAATCATTTGATGTTGGTAAATATTTCTACAAATAAAATTCTCTGAGTACCTTGTGTTTTTTCATCGCAGTACATTTGCATATATATATATATATATATATATATATATATATATATATATATATATATCTGTAATATCCAGTTGGCATTCAAAGACAAATGATGTGGATTATTCATGTATCAAATATATGAGGAATTTCATATAAATCCATGGGAATGCTCAATGTATGGCTATTGTTATACATTTCCTTTCAGGTTTATATAATAAAACTCACATACAGAGCGTATACAATGTAACTGGAAGAAAACTCCAGGTTTGAGTTTTCTTCCAGTTACATATATAAAATAAAACTTAACTGGCCAAAACATTGTTATGATAATGCATTATCTTGCCACTAAGAATTTTATATATATATATATATATATCAAGTGACAATTGAACTCATGACTGAATAGTAATAATGTGACACTTGATGGTGGGATACAGACTTAACTCTATATGGGCGGGTGAGTGCTTGTGTATGGTTGTGGACTGGCCCTGGAATGTTTGCCTCTCCATGTATACAGAAGGTCAACCAAGGGACAATCAGAAGAATAGGGTCAGATAGAGACTGTAGAGGTCAATCAAAGGACAGTGAAAAAAAAGAAGGGAATTTACCACTGGAAGTGAGGAGAAACTCAGAGGGACAAGTCAGACAATCAAAGGACTTAAACAGGCCAGTAGTCAGTTAAAAAGGACCCACCAGTCAGAAGACAAAAGAACCTAGTCGGCTGCAAGACAGATATGCTGAGAAAAATACAGACAGAAAAGATTGTGGGCGGTAACCAGAGATAGAAAGATATGTAGATAGGCTAAAAAGATTTGTTTTTTTTTTTTTTGTTAAGGGATTTTGTTGCAAAAGGGTCACACTTCTCTCCCAAAACATTTCAACCTTTTGTTTTTGCCTTGTTTCACCCCAGACATGCATTTTAACCCAACTTGCTGAGAACTAGGATCATGATGATGCAATGAAGGTTTTTATTCTGCAATTGGAAGTACGTGCTCTGAGGTTATATATTGCCACAATAATCTATGAGAATACATGGCAAAGTATGCTTACCTTGATATTTACTAAGCTTTCATCAGGCACAGCTATAGTTTGGCCCAGTTAGCTGGGGCTGCAGAATACACCGACTGCATCTCTGCTGAGGGGTAAGACTCCCCCCCAATGTGTGTCCTGGATATTACACTTAACAATCAGATAGTGAGGCACCAGTAATGTGGAGCTTTGGAGAATGCAGAGTACCCCTTTATTATCATCGCTCCCAGGTCTACTCTGGCCCGGAGTGGTAGCACCTGATAGGGTCCTATCTATAGGTCAAATAGAACTAAACTGTGTACTTGTACTAAACTGAATTGCTTGAAATAAAACTGTTTACATGTACCAGACATTGGCATTATGGTTAGAGTGTTCGCCAATGTTCCGGGAGACCTGGGTTCAATCCCAGGTCGAGTCATACCAAAGACTCAAAAAAATGGTACTTGACACCTCCTTGCTTAACACTCAGCATTATAAGGTACAGATCAAGGGTAAAGTGGAGCAATCCAGGGAATGGAGTAGCGCCCTCCCCTACAACCTTGGTGTAGTAGCTATCAAAAAGGGAGCCTTCGGGTCACCCTCGACTAATTTCGCCAACTTTACTTGCATGTATAAAAATGGATTTGGCATTAAATAACCTACAATGGTTGATATGCCATAAAACCAAACCAAACCAAACCAAACTCTCTCTCTCTCTCCTATTAATCACTAGTTTACTATGACACAATGTTGCAATAGTAGAAAGAACTGGAAGATCAAACATGAATTGTCTACAAAACGAACTTGGTAACTCTTGCATTCTGGTTGGTACCCAGTTAATAACTAAATTTTGTTTAGTTTTGGCACAAAGTCCCTAGTATAAGACACACAGTGAGGACTGAACTCATTACTCAGTTGTTTAAATTTTCATGTGAAGTATTCTCATTAAATTCATTTTATTGTTACTTTTTATTGCAAATAAACCATGACCATTGAAATAAGCAGCAAGAAATTAGATTAAAGCAGCTTTTGATAATATTTCTACTAGTATAGCACGTTCTTCCAAACTGATTCATGCCTTTCAATGCAAAAGGAATGCAAACAGCCTTGGCCAGAACTTGAATTCAGCTCAGAGGTGCACTTGGTACAAGTGCTATCCTAAACTTACTTCAGTTTACCAACAATGTCCTCAAGTAAGATCAAATACAGGAAATTTGAATAGGAAAATTTTTGTTAGTTTTAACATTTAATATTCATTGCATCTTGCTTTACCTAAAATTGTTGTTGTTGGTGGCCGTAGTCGAGGGGGACCCGAAAGCTCCCTTTTCAATAGCTAGGGAAGGGCATAACTCCTTTCCCTGGATTGCTCCACTCTACCCTTGATCCATACCTTCTAATGCTGTATTAAGCAAGGAGGCATCAAGAACTATTTTTTGAGTCTTCGGTATGACTTGACCTGGGATTGAACCCTGATCTCCCGGGCCTTTGGCGAACACTCTAACTGCATTTTTTTAGTTTTTACTTACTGTATAATTTTATTACTATTTTGAAACATATATTGAACATTTTTAACAACATTTTATTTAATAATCAGAAGCTTGTTTTAAAATATTTTAAGATTTGAAAACAGTTTCAAATCTATTGGCCTCAGGTGTCAAACACTATTATCACTTCTAATTTTCTATTGTTGCTCTTTTAGGATTCAAACAACTGAATCGATTTGAATCATTACAGTATCACTTGACATTAGAATCATGAATTGGCCGAAAAAAAATGAACATTCATTGTTAAACATTCCTCAAAAGCAGCATCTACCCTTTCACGTAAAAGGGGTAAGGGTGAGGTTTATTGCTGATGGAATCTTAATTTTTAAACCCACTGCTATGGGATGCTTGCCCCATGCATGACATTAAAAAATGATCTTGTATCAATTTTAACTTGGGAAGAAGCTAAAAAATATAGTTTTTCCCTTACTTATTTGGAATTATAATATAAATTCTACAAATAGGAGGCAATTTGATATTGAGTTTGATTGTCACTGAAGGTGGCCTTTAAGTGAATACTAAAAAATCCTTGTACATATTTTTATTTTTTAAGTAGAGGAATTAATATTGTAAATTGAATTACCATGAATTAATATTTAGAACTAACAAACAACACTAAGAACCTTGGCATCCACAGATTTCATTCTTTTCATCTTTAGAAAAATGTCTTTTCTGTTTAGATATTTTAAAATAAAAATCAGAATTTTGACTTCCCTTTAGATTTTGAGGGACTTCAAGCAGTTACTCATTGCTAAAAGGGGGGGGAGGGGTCACCAATGGTCCGGGAGACTGAGGCTCAATCCCAGGTTGAGTCATACCAAAGACTCAAAAAATGGTACATTTATAAAGTCAACAGTACTACTAGGACTATACACAATTTCCTCATGGTTTAAAATTTCTAAAATCGCTTCACAGAATATCAAAGACTCCTTAAGAGCAAGAGTGTTGATATTTATGGTGGTTGAGGTATGTTTCTTATTTCTATATGATTTACTAAATTTTTTACCATCTTTAAAGTCTAGAAGTTTTGTGCTGTTAAAAAATAAGTTGCATAAACTAGAGATGATATCCAAAAGAAACATTAAAAAAACAAAAAAATCTAATATAATTATTCAGAGAAAGTGTAATGAATATTTTATTGTTCATATTTGTTTATTCTATTCTCTATTTTTGAAACTGATTCTTTGTTTTTTAAAACCGCTTCCACCACCCCCTTTTAAATAACTCCTCATCCTTCCGCTTAAATTCTGTATTCTACAAAATGAACACAGCACCACTTGGCAGTTAACAAATTTAACAACCAGTGTCTAATATCAATTTACAAGAATTTTTTCTTTTTTTTTTTTTTTTTAAGGGTGCTATTCGATATCAGATTTTAACTGTCTTTTATTGAAATCACTTTTTGTTTCAGATGTGAACAGTAGTAAAAATTAAAAGCAAAATTCTATTAAAAAGACTTCTAAAATATCAATTTCTATGGCTCCAATTTTATACAGGATGAATTCTATTACCAAGTTTACAGTTGCTCTCAGATTAACTTGCAGATCAAAATTCCTACAACAATCTCAGGAAAGCATCAATTAATTTTATGCTTCTACTAAAAAAAAAAAAAAAAATTATTCTAGCTTGGACTTATTGTAATTTGTGAAGTTTTTGAAATGGACTATGGAGAAGAGTAAGCATGTGAGCTTCGTCAGCAGTGGTATATTTATCTTATAATGCATAAGGTAAGTAAATGCATTTCATATATATATAATTTTTTTTTTTTTTTTTAATGAGTAAGAGTCCATTGAAAAAATATATAACATTTTTTCTCTCCATTGTGTGATGGCAATCTGAAGAAGCTAGTCTCTTTTTATAGAGTTCCCAGCTGGAATAAATTTATAATAGCCAAATGATGGTTTGTGGATGTTTTTTTTCAATTATATATATATATATATATATATATATATATATATATATATATATATATATATATATGTTGCACATTGTCACCTAAATATCAAATCCTACATATTCTTTCATTATACTCATTTATTGATTTGCATGTAGAAAAACAGACACAAACAAATGTAAACCTATTATGTGGTAAATTTGTGAGCAAAGAGGGGGTTACTTGACTGAGATAGTTGCATATTTGTCACCAGCTGGTTAAATCTCTTAAATCAAGAATTTGGATAAATAAAAATGATATTCACTGATAGAGTTATCATTCAGTAGCAAATTGAACAGGAAATTGCTTTATTCCCTAAGAGCTATTTTAAGTATGTTCCTCTAACAAAATTCCTATGATGTGGGATTTTTGCTGGGTTAATTAGAAAGAGACATATAATGAGGATTTTAATAATATAAATAGAGAAATGTTTTAAGACTATAAATTGACACTGCAAAAAGGTGTTACATAGACATGATATGGCTATGTGTGAAACGTACATTAGAATGTTCATAAAATGTTCATAAACATGTATGTATATATATATATGACATAGAACATAGGAATCTCAAAACACGAAAAACACTTACGACTTCTTAGTTCAGGTACGAAACTTTTTATTACCTTTGAGTTTAAAGGTTCTTCGACATAAGGAGAGAGATACACATTCTTTCTATTCTGGCTTTTTCATCTGCCGCCCCATCTCGTGCGACACCTGCCCAAGGCCTCCACGAGCAAGTGAAAGTCAACCGTCTTCTCCCGAGGCAGGACTCAACTCAACTAACTGACTTTTTCAAAATCCCCAAAATCCTCCGTGCACGCGCACTTCCGGTGCATGACATCATTCACATCCACTGGTCAACCTTTCTATTTGATTTTTATTTTGACATCTATGAACGACACATCCTCCATGCGCGCTCGTTAACACCTGCACTCAAGTTTGCACCTAACTAACCCATGTGCTGAGCCGAAATGTTCTCAGCCTAACTAAACCCAAAGGCATAAAACGAAATCCCTTGGCTATTATATTACAAAGGCTTCAGATCCAAACAATTTATTCAGAGTTTTATGGATTTGTTTTTTTTTTTTTGTTTTTTTTTTTTAAATCATTATGTTAAAAAAATTGAGTTTTTGTTTTATGACTGGAAAAACAGAGATGATGAATCTGTTTCTGATCTTCTATAAACTTGATGAAATTTTCTCAAAATATTTTATCTTCTGAAGAAGAAATACACAATTTGATTTTTCAACCAGCCACATATTTTTCTGTATATATTCATTAACTGAAAAACTTTGAGGTTTTTTTTTTCCTTAATAAACAGCATAGCCAGAAATGCAGTTCAAGTGACATATCTGTTGGAACAAAGATACACAAACCTTTAACTTTTACCAACTACATTGTTGGTATGTTTATAGTGTATGTCAAACTTCTATTCATTTTATAACTAACTGATATATTCTCACAAGTAAATCCTGATTTCCATAATAACTGCATCAATGCAATCCAGTGACAGTTCCCTTTTTGTTTTACTTTGATCTGGAAATGTAAATATGGCCAGGAATTACAATGTAACATTCTATACATTTTATATGGTTTTCATATTGTATTACAATAGTTTCTAAGTGAAAAGCAGCATAAATATTAGAGTACTGAATTCAAATTCCTGCTGAGTCTGTTTGTGTTCACTTAACACCAATTCCCTTAAGGCACGAACCCATTTCTTCCTGAACTCCATCCCATTACCAGATATTTTGACAAGGTATATTTTATCACTGACATGCCACAATGAATGACTGATAAATTGATTGATAATCATTATTCTTATTATTGATTTGTTGTAATCACCAAGTTTTTAAACAGTCATATATGGCTTTCACTAGAGATTTTCTACTTCATTTTCTAATTTTTACTAATTACCAGTGTTCACGCACAAAAAGCACTATTTTAAAAACATGTTTAAAATGGGTATCATCTATATCTGAGTTCTTGTAATCAAGATCAAATATCTAGTTGGTAATTTCACTCAATTCTGACTCTGAATCCAATTTAATTTCTTCCAGAATAGCTCAATATGAAATGACTGATCTGATATTTATCTCTACAATGGCAATAAAATCTGAGTGAAAAATACAGCTAAAATAGTCAAATTTGGTATCAAAATAATAAACTTATCGGCAAAATTTTCCTGTGGGTAAAAAATATGGACTAAAAACAGAATAGAACATTAAATTCAACTCAAGTTACACACAGCTGTGAAAGGGATTAAAAATGAAATATTTAAGATGAAAGGTATTTATTTATGAAACACTTTTGTTCATTTTTTTTTTCTCTAGTAAACTCACCTTATAGAGAGCACTCAAAATGAATTAATAAGTAGCAGTCCAATCTATTCAAACTTCATTATCTTTTTACAGGCTTGCAAATTGGAAAGAGGCATACTGTTTACATTGTAATCTACATCCATATTTCCCACAGTAGTTTCTGAAGATGAAGGTTGGCTTATATCAAGTGTAAAATTAAAAATCCATAGTAAATAATGATGAAGATAGAAAGGAAGTATGTGCATATGCTTGTGAAAGCAGTTGCTATTGGAGGTGTTGGGATTCCTTGAGGCATATTTGACACTTCAAAAATCGAATACAAATCAAAAGTGTGAAGGTGAGGTGTGATATTGGTAAAGACATTGATTTCTCGTGAAAGATTCTTGAAAAAGAACCAAAAATAGCAACTAACCTTTTAAGAACTTTCATACACCTGGGGTAATAATTATGATTGTAGGATCTTAAAACCAGGTGAATGGATTTTTTTTGTTGTTTTTATCTGTAGAATTCTTTGTAAGAGAAAGCAACTGACAAAGGTCTTACCAAGACAGACATTTCATTTGTGTAAGTAGAAAGATTTTCATTATGACTAGAAATTAGTTTTAGAAATTTTGTCTTTTTATTCATTGTAAAATGAAAAGTATTATAAGTTGGTTTTTGATTTAAAATCTCTGAAAGCTTCACCATTTTTTTGTCTGTCAGTCATTTCATGTCTCAATAACAATAACCACTAAACTTTACAGCTTTTTTTTTAGCATGTTAGTGCTTAAAATACCAAAAATTTTTAACCATTCAATTTATAATGTAAATATCATGTTAAACTGGACTTCTACTTTGAGTTCCTTATGTAATCTAAAGCAAATCTTTATCTTTTTAACCATATAATGTAAACATTTAGCTGAAAATTTTCCAGTCAGACAATGGTTGTGGCCTTTTTCCATTACTTATTTCTGCTAATTAGAAAACAAAGACCTAAAAAGTCTGTATTATAGTACAATTTGTATTTGTAGTAAAACCAATAGCCACCTGTGATCTATAAATGTTAACCCTTCAATGATGTTTATTATACTTATAAGTCATTACATAAACATACTTTGGTGTTACTAGTTTCAGCCTTTACTTATAATTAGTTTGCCTGCCTTTTTATAGATAACCAAACAATTTGCTAAAGAACTACCAAATTTGGTATGCGTACTTACTGAGCTTAGAGGAAAGATTTGACGTAAAACATTCTTTGTTCTTCATGGGGAAGGCATTCTCATTTAGAGAAGGTCTCTAAATAATCAGCAGGAAGTTCCTGCAAGATGTCATTAATTGTATAGAATTTAAACTTCTAATCTTTAAAAGAAAAAAATGAATTAGTTGTGTAAAAGGTTACCGTCGTTTGATTGTTTATTCATTTGTTCCTGTTGTCTCCAATTACAAAAGTGTTTGGGTCTTTTTATATATAAGATATAGATTTTTACACATTTCAAAGAGAAAGAAGAAAATTGTTGACAGAGTTCAAAGTCTGCTAGCAAGTATTATTAACCATTCATTAACACAATAGTCACTCAATATTTTAAATGGCTGTAGAATACACTGACTGCATCTCTGCAGAGGGATAAGACTCCCCACACAATAAGTGTCCTGATATATGACACTAAAATATCTGATGGTGAGGGTTCAGTAATGCTAGAGCTTTGGGGAATGCAGAGTACCCCTTCATTACCATCGCTCCCAGATTCACTCTGGCCTGGAGTGGTAACACCTGATAGGGTCCAATCTATGGGTCAAATAGAACTAAACTCTGTAGTTATGCTAAACAGAATTGTTTGAAATAGAACAGCTTTTGGATGCTAAATTGAGGTGTTTGAAATAGAACTGTTTTGACATATAACTGTGTGTAAACAAAAATTATACTTATGCTATACTGAATTGTTTGAAACTTTTATCAAAATGACTTAATTAGGCATTAAATGACCTAAAAACAGTTGATATGCCATAAAACCAACCAACATTTCAGAGTACTGTGTTTGAAGCAATAAAAAATATGTATTCTTAATACTGAAACAGACTGAGGGTAAAGAATCTGAAAAAGGTTTCTTACAAATTTTATCTCTTACAGAGATCAAACATCCAGATTTTATTTGGCTGCTCCTAAAGTGAGTGTAAATCAAAATGAAACTGAGATTACCAGAATTTTCAAGTTTTATTGATTTGGTTTGGTTTCTTTGTTTAATGGCATATCAACTTTCATGGGTTATTTAATGCCAATGTCAGCCTTGTAGAACAATAGTGGTACTATTTAACTCATAGCTGAGAGGGTGGATAAGAGGGTTTATACTTTTGCCAAGGGTCCAAAAGTGAAAGCAATAGTACGACTAGTTTGAACTTGCTTACTATAATGTTGCAGACTAGCATATTAGCTGGATTATAAAGATTTCCCCTGGAGTTTTATAGAAATGTAGTTGTAGGCAACATTGTTCCTTCTGGTTTCACTAAGATCCTTGTTACCCTGTGTAAAATGTTTTTTTTTTATATAGAAATGTAGTTGTACCAAGATGATTCCTCCTGGTTTCACTAAGATCTTTGTCATGCTGTTTAAAATTTTAATTTCATTTTTAATAAAGATATTTTAAATGTCTATGCTAAGAAGATTTTTACTTAATATTAGTTCTGTTTAAGCTTAAACTATATAAATTTCATATCCTATTCTAAATGGAAGCAATCTAAGTTCTTATTTTAATGCGTTTTTAATTCTAAATGCAGCTGATTTTAATTGATTTTTTTGATAATTTCTCACAATTCTAAACTCTACTGCAGTTGTGATGATAAAATAATTATTCAAATTTATTTAAATTAGGTTTACATGTTGTTCAGGAGATGTAAAATAATTCCATAGTATTATTCCTTAGTTAAGAGAAACAATCTGGACTAAAACAAATTTACATGTAGCTCTTCAAACTGGAGATGTAAAATAATTCTATTGTATTATAAGACATTTTCACTCTTTTTGAACCTCTTCTTTATGTTGCTTGTTCATAGAGCAATGTATACAATTTATCTGTTTGATACATGTTGCTTAGTGTTTCAGCATTTGTTATATGTTTTATTATATGTATTCATTAGATGTCTTTAATGTTCCCATGAGTTTATCATGTCCATGTAATCAGTGTTAGCATATCAATATATATATATTAATGTTAATATTGGAACCTGGGTAGTAGGAGACAATTAAATATCCTTCCTAGCAACAAATAGCCAGTAAATTATAACTGACACAAACCATTCTGAGAGGCCTAATCAAAACTGTATGTCAGATGTTTTTCAAATAGAATATTTATTTGTTACAAAGACTTATGGTAGATTGAGTATTGTCTTATTCTCTATTTGGACTTAAACACAATGTTATTGTTGTAAATATCAATGATTTGCAAATCTCATATCTTATATGATATGTAACATGTACCATAGAAAAAATGGCAGGACACATGTATTACTCATTTTTATACACATTAAGATGTATGATAATAAATGATTGATTCCGTTTGGTTGTATGTCATATCAACCATTGTAGGTTATTTAATGGCAAATCCAGTTTATTCATATATATTAAATGTATAATTTGTAAACATAAGTCAACAAAGTTAAATAGTTCCAAGTATTACTATGAATACCAAACAATTCAATTAAACATCAATCATTTGTTTACACACAGTTGAATGATGAAACAGTTCTATTTCAAGCAATTCAATTTACTATAAGTACACAGTTTAAATGTGGAGGATATCCTCTTAGTGTGATGGTTAAAGCAAGAGACTGCAGAATTGTTGTTAGCGAGTTCAAACTCCAGTCGCGCTATTACATTCACTTTCGGACAAATACCCTTGAGAAAGATATGGACCCCCTTATCCTCTCAGCTATGGATTAAATAGTACCCCTACTGTTCTTCTAGAAAGATGACTTTGGCATTAAATAATCTACAAAGGTTGATATGCTATTAAACAAAGAAACCAAACCAAACAGTTTAAATGTCAAACAGTTCTATTTGACCCATAGATAGGGCCCTTTCAGATGCTACCACTCTGGACCAGAGTGGACAATGAAGAGGTACAATGCATTCCCCAAAGCTCCAGCATTACTGGAGCATCACCATCAGATTGTTTAATGTCATTACCAGGACATTCGTTGGAGGGGTCTTATCCCTCTGTAGAAATATAGTCAGTGTATTCTACAGCCCCAACTGACTGGACTCATGACTGATTTAAAGGCATGTCAGCCTCTTTAGGGTTATTTTACTCCTAGAAGTTAGGGAATTGAGTTCAAATTTACATTTTTTGTGTAGCTGTTTCTTAAGAGGTTTTTTTTTTCTTTTTTTGGCACATGTATCAAATGACTGAAAGTTTCATATATTCATTGTATTTAGGTACTGCAACTTGTGCTAACATTAAAAGAATGAAAGATAACAATTCAGACTGATTGTAGAAGAATGATAGTTGAATATTGTTTCCTCATACAGAATAAAAACAATCCATGACAAACTAACAATATATCTTATTGCCTGAGCACACTTAATAGAATGAATACAAGAATGACAATGAGATCGGAGAATGTATGTTGAAAAAGTCCAAATGTCTTTAGCATATGTATGTATAAGAGAATTAGAAGTTTGTGTGAAGACTTACTTATTTATGAAATGTATTGTTCTATGATGTTGTGTTCAATGTGACATGAGTTTTTTTTGTTAAAGCCCTGTCCATACACATGTGCCAATTTGCTGTCATAGTCTAAAGGGTAGAGCTGAGTATCATGCTTGGGTTAGAAAGTCCAAACATGTGCACTGGCTGGGTGCCATGAGGAAAAGAGACTGAATTTACTATATGCTCACATTATATATTACTTTGACCATGCCAGCTAGTGGCCATTAGCAGAACACTTTGGCAGACAAGGGAGGTAATGACCTTTTGTGACAACTAATGCCAAGTAATAGAACTCTCTGGCTGACTAGGGATGTAATCCCACACACGATACCATCAACTCCAAATAATTTTCAAACAGATCTATTTGACCCATAGATGGGACTCTAAAAGTACTACCATTCTGGATTAGAGTGGACCTGGGAGTAATCACAATGAAATGCTTCATACTCCCCAGTGCTCCAAAAATGGATCAGATACAGATGTAGTTTCATGTCATACCCAACACACTCCTTTTTGGGCATTCTTACTCCCCTGCAGCTGATGAAGTCAGCATATTCTAAGCCTCCATCAACAGGGTAAGTGTGATGATAAAGATTATAGAAGATGATATTTTTGGTGATAGTAATTAAAAGGTTATCACCCAACAATTGAACTGTTTAAAAATTTGCCACAAACATTATATATCCTAAAATAGAAACTGTTTTTATGAATGACAGATTCAAATCTTTTTTTTCCTATATACTATCAATCTGAGTGATGTCTTACTGGCAAAATACCTTGATAGCTACTCCGTAAGAAACATTGCTTTTATTTACCTTCCTTGTTGTGTATAGATTATCTTGAATCACTCTTCAATTAAATAATCTCTATTTTAATAAATAAATAAATCTCCTTTTTAATAAACAATTATTTATTGCTTTCTTATTACTAATATCTGTTCTGTGTTTTTTTTTTTATTCATTTGGTTATTTGATTTTTGTTTAATTTTTTTTTACCAATATCGTTATCATTGTTGCATCAGAATATTTTTAGCCAGTCAGTTTTTTTTTCTTTTTTTAGGTGATTGAGTAAGAAGTCAAGACCTGGCTAACAGCTACTTATAATGTCAGTAAGATATTTTTTTAATTTAAGAGAGTGATTTTAACATTTTCTAATCCAGATTGTTCGGACTAAGCAATAAATGCTATGTCCAGAGTGGTAGTGATAACTAAGCAATAAATGCTATATCAAGATTGGTAGTCCTAACTAAGCAATAATACTATTTAATTATCTTACATTTCCAGTTTGAAAAAAATAGCTCTAAAACTAATTAGTGATGTTTGATTAAATGTGAATAAGTATTTTAATAAAATAATTTGCTCTTTTTTTGTTTACTGTATATATTTTTTTTTTTTTTTGAGTGTGGAAATTTAATTTCTGCACAATTAGGTATATCTTGCAGCAATATGGCTTCCCACTGATTATTAAAGACCTCACTCTCAATGAAAGTCACTTTCCTAATGAAAAACAAAGCATTTTTTAATGTTAAATCTTTCACTTCGACCCAGTAAGCATGTATACTAAATTTACATCAAGCCACTTGGTTATCAATAGAAGAAGGGAAATCGCTGTGGTGCAGTAGTTAACATGTTGAATTGCAACATTTTAGTAGGCGAGTTCAAACCCCAGTTGAACTATTACATTAATTTTCAGACTAATACCCTTGTGAAAGGTATGAACTTCCTGATCCCCCACCAGGTATGGGTTGAATATTACCACTACTGTTTTTCTATAAGTATACCATTGGCAATAAATAACCCACAAAGGTTGATATGCTTTTAAATAAAGAAACTGAAACCTAATTATTGTTTAATAATATTTGATAATCCTTTTAATGGGAGTGGAGAATAATTCCTCTTTAATCCTTGTTAATACAGATAAGTAATTTTCTATTTTATTATTGTTTAATAATATTTGATAATCCTTTTTTATGGTGGGTAGAATTCCTCTTTAATCCTTGTTAATACAGATAAGCAAGTTTCTATTTTATTATTGTTTAATGATATTTGATAATCTTTTTAATGGGAGTGGAGAATAATTCCTCTTTAATCCTTGTTAATACAGATAAGCAAGTGTCTATTTTATTATTGTTTAATGATATTTGATAATCTTTTTAATGGGAGTGGAGAATAATTCCTCTTTAATCCTTGTTAATACAGATAAGCAAGTTTCTATTTTATTATTGTTTAATGATCTCTTTAATCACTTGTTAATTTTTCTAATTTCTTTTGTGCAGAATCCTCATCAAATCCAAAAATGAAAACCCGGAATAATTGTCACATTCATCATTCATGAATTTTGTTATACCTACAAGGAGAATGACAACAGAATGGAAATAATCTATAAAGAAACCCAAAAAATGAAGATATCTTAAATAAACTGATTGAAATCAAAATGACTTCTGAAAATAGTACAGTGGTACTTCTTTCCTGGTTCTGTAACACTTTTTTTAATCGTTCATATGCAACAAAAGGAGAGGAGGAGGCTCTGAAACCTACATCCAAAAGCCAGAATCTCACTTCTGACAATGGTGCTGTTTTGTACATTGTTTCAGTCCTTGTCTTCTACTCTGCAGCCATTGTGGTCATGATCATCAAATATTTGAACTCAGAAAGAAAGGAGAAAAATGAAGAGGCAATGCTGGAAGCGTTCTTTCAAAGTATGCCTACAGGGAGGTCAGAGAAAGAAAACCAGGTGAATAAAGTAGCCATTAGGGCATTCCATACACTTACAACAGCTATGCAAGATGATAATGATGATGACGATGAGGAGGATGACTCTTCATCTCCTCAGCTTCTCATCACGGACGTTTGAGTAACAAATTACTTCTATTAGGCAATATGGCAGAAGACAATAATTCAATCTTTATTCTACATAGTATTTCAACTTGTCGCTTCATTTCTGTTATTATAAATAATTTTGGCCAATAGACAATTTTTAGAATTCACTTCATCAAAAAATAAATGTACCAACAAAAAAAGTAGAACTTTACATCAAATGGAAAAATAAAAGTAACAGTGAATACAATAAAAACTCGAGGAAGAATAAAGAATTTTAATATTTAGAGTAACAAAGATGAAGACAACAATCCAAATCATAGAGTATAATTTAAGATAGAAACCAGTTATCTCAGAATTTCCAAGTACAAATTGAGCAATAGTTGATAAATTTTAAAGTGAGATGACTTTTACTATGAAGGGTTGCTCCCTATGAAAAGAAAATTCATTAAAATAGCTACTGTAAAACAGGTTTGTGAATAATATATATATATATATATATATATATATATGACTAATATCATTAGGAAAGGTATGAGCCCCTACCTTTATGCCCTCCAAACTATCTTTTATAAGGATGGCTTTGACATTAAACCCACAAAGGGTGATATGCCATTAAATCAAGAAACCAAATCATATATATATGTATGTATATATATATATATATATATATATGAAAATGTAAAGAGATGAAAAAGCACAAGGTCTCCAGAGGATGATTTTGATTGTAGAAATATTTGCTTATATTAAACATTTCAGTTTTTAGACCTTCATCAGTGCATGTAAGTTATTAAATGTGTGACAACACCCCTGGCCGGCCGGGTGACCCCCACTATATCAGCTTCTTTAAACCAAACTACTCATGGCCAGCGATTCGTCTAGTGGTTTCTGACCAGGGGCATTACACATTTCATTACGGCCACACAAAATACAACCGAGAGAATGGAAGAAAAGAACAAATGAACAAACACGGGTTTGGGTCAGCTCCAAGCACAAGAAAGGGAGAGTCTGTGACACTGTGCATTCTATGAGCTAATGTGGGCATATACTCGAACAAAATTCTCATATGCTGCTAGCAATGCTGACATCTTCTTGCATTGGTTAACCTGGCCTCTGTTGGTCAACAGGTCTTAGCAGTCGCCTTTCTGACTTCTGTTGACTCTCTTCTCTGCCCTACCTCCATCTTCTCACTGCCTCCTGCTGACTGTCATTCTCTGGACAGCTATCTCAAGCCAACTGTTCTCTCCTGCCCTGCTTTGTTAACTGAATCTCTCTGTCTTCCCTCGGACCTTTCTTCCCTCCTCTACTTCCGGTCTTGTGGGAGATCTCGTCCTCAGGCCCTTTGTGTAGGTTTCGCGCCAAAACAGACAAAGAGATCGCCTAAGTGGCACCAACACAAACGGAAACGAATTGCTACGCATCATGTCACAAATGAAATGAAAAAGATGAGAAAGTATTAAAACATTCTATTTCCATAAGTAATGCTCTATTTCAAATTTGTGTAATGCAATTAGAGTTTTAAAATTTATTTATTAAAAAAATCTATATCACATCAGTCTATCCATCTATGCAAATATTTATATTATAAACCCAGCTCATTGGCCTAGAGGGTAGAGTGTTCGCCAATGGTCAGGGAGACCGGGGTTCAATCCCAGGTTGAGTCATACCAAAGACTTTAAAAAAATATGGTTCTTGATACCTCCTTGGTTAGCACTCAGTATTATAAGGTACATATCAAGGGTAAAGTGGAGCAATCCAAGGAAAGGAGTAGCGCCCTCCCCTACACCTTGGTGTTGTAGCTATTGAAAAGGGTGCCTTCGGGTCACCCTCGACTACAGTCTTTACTAACTAACTAATATATATATATTCTTTCTATCTCTGTTTAATTCGACTATCTCTCTTTCTTTCTAAATATATATAAACAATAGAGCCAAATTATTTTAAAAAAGAGATTTTGAAACTATTTAGCACCAATCTGACCAAATAAGGTGACAAACTGAAAAAAAATAATGGTCTCTGTTTGATAGTATTGTAGTTAGAAATGATACGAGATTCAACAATTTTCTGGTGTTTTTTATTCAGTATGCAAACTAACATTTTGGAATCTTTAAAATTAAAGTTATGATTAGTTTCTAAATTGTTTGACCAAACAATTATTTATGTCTGCTCTTTTTAAATCTCTTTTGAATAAAATTCATTCATTAATACTATGGGAAGTTTCACTTACATATTGTTTATTACAATCCAGACATGAAATTTAATACACCCTTTCTCTGATAGTCGAATTAAACAAAGATAGAAAGAAGGTTAACACTGACAAAGATGAATAGATATATTATAGAATAGGTAGATATAAACTGAATAATGTAAATATTGGCATAGATAGACTGATGTGATATGAATCTTTTTTTTTTTAAGAATAAATTTTAAAACACTAATTACATCACACAAATTTGAAACAGAATGCTATGTATGGAAATAGAAGGTTTTAAAACTTTTTCATCTTTTTTCTTTCATGTAATCACTTACATACCCTGATGAAGGTCTAAAATCCAAAATGTTTAACTTAACAAATATTTCTACTTATAAACTCATCCTCTGAAGACCTTGTGTTTTTCAATCTCTATACATTTTCAAACAATCAGATTTATTTCCTGTTTTTTCCCCATATATATATCAATTTATCATTATTATTCTATAATAGCTCTATCTCAGATATTGAGCACTCTCCAAATTATATTGCACTTGGTTCGCCATAAACCCACAAAATGAATTAGTGACAACCAACACTATTACAACATATATAAAGTATGTGTGAAATAAGATTTCATAAGAATGAAAATTAATTTATTACCACAAACAAATTCTTACGATACAAGGGAAGAGAAAATTTTTTTTTTTAAATAACTGTATCAGTTAAATTTGTTATCTGTTTTTTGGTGTACCACATATTTAGAGTTTTATTTTGGTGAAGAAAAAGGAGATATTGTAAAAATCCAGGCATAAATTGACAGTAGGATACTTATAGATTAAAAGGTTTTTATGCATCTTTGCCATGATTGTTTTTTTGTTTTTTTTTAATTAGAGATGTATTTTTTATATCAAAGTTATGGTCAAAGATGTTACAGTGCTGTACTATGGTATTAAACATCTTGTCTATTTTCAGGCTTCTGCAATGTTTATTTGCTTTAAAAAAGAGTTTACAAACAACGTCCACTTTAGTTGTGGCTCTAGTCTGCCATTATCAGATTCAGGGTAAATCATGAAAATTGTTTGTTTTTTTTCCTAGCTCATTGTTGACTGAGTGCATATTCTCATAATTTTTCTTCGAGTGGTTATCCTCTAAAGAAACATGGGAGGAAAAATATCACATAATCTATTGCAGGTCATACTGAGATCACCGATGGTCTTGGTCATTCCCACATCCACAATAATGACCAGCAAAGGTCAAAAGTACACATACTCAGGTTATAACATAAAAGATTTTTGATAAATAGTTATAAGTTCAATTTGAAAATATCCATTAAAAAAACAACTCTATACACTCGATGTAAGAAAACAAATAAGTAATCTCTCTCTCTCTCTCTATATATATATATATATATATATATATATATATATACACACACACACACTTCTTCTTAAGATATTCAAATGAAGGAAGCTTTCTTGAAATCTCTTTAATCTAGTCACATTCTTTTTATATGATTTGAACTGTAAATTCTTAAGAAGTTATTTTCAGTGAATTTACATATTTCACTTCAATACAAAAAAATTCTTCTTGGAGAGTCTCCATGGCATAGTGGTTAATGTGCTGGACTGTGATATCATAGTAAGGGATTTTGAACTCCATTTGCAGTATTACATTCCCTTTTAGACTAAGACTTTTAGGAAAGATATGAATTCTCTTATCCCTTTCAACTATGGGTTAAATTGTACCACAACTGTTCTTCTACGAAGATGGCTTCAGCTTTAAATAACCCAGAAAGGTTGAAATACCATTAAACAAAGAAATCAAACCAAAGAAAATTTCACCCATACAAAAATTATATTTGTACATTTAAGAACTTTTTTTAAGTCTTTTGTTTTAATAATAAAAACTCTGATTGTAAGGTCTGTACTTTTTATACAAGTGAATTTTTTTATTCAGTAGTTTGTTGAAATATTAACTTCTAAAATATTTTTTTATATTTACTTTGAATTTCTGTGGTGCCATCATAACTGCTTATATTTACTACTGGTTAACAAGACCAGGGAAATTGAACTATAGAAATTGCAACAGAAAAAATTAAACATAGTGTCAAAAAGTGTGTTGATATTTAAGCTAGGATGAATAATGGTGGCTCTTTTCATGGAATCTAAAACTCTTAGGTCAACTTTCTGCAAAAAGATGTCCTTCTGCTATGCCACAGGGATTCTGAATATTTGATAAATTAAAGATATATTTTGACAAGTGAAAAATTTTGGTTTTGGCTGATGTGGAGGTAAAACTGCTATGATATCTGGGTGAAAACTAGGACTACGGATCCCAGGAAAGAGGCAAAAGCACAGAGAGGTGAAAAATTAGGAAATTAATATTTCAGGCTGAAGTGACAAATATCCAAGGCTGTCAGAGAATCAGTAGGGCATCTGTTTGGAAACAGGAAGTCTCATGTGGTCAGAGAAAGGATTCATTTGGAAGGAATCAGAAAGCTGGAGTTGGTAGTTGAATAGAATTAATTACAGTGAACAGTTGGAAGAAATGAGTTGGAGTTTTAATAGAGTTACACTAAAATACCGTAAAGCACACATGATATTGAGAATGGTGGTATGAAAATAGACTGCTGGAAAATATGGGTTTATACTGAAGTTATGGAAAAATGGTTCTGCTAGAGAAACCAACTTGGAGGCAAATAAGTCTGGTGCTGTATAGCCCAGAGACTAGAGGACTGTACATGGCAACAATGTTGGATAAGTGGTTTGCTTGTTGGATTTATTAGTGAGTAATCTCAAATGGGAATTAACTAAATTTCTGTTCATGCTTTCCTCAAGATATGCAGTGTTGTTTATTTTTCATCAATTTGTGTGTGTGTGTGTGTGTCAGTGTGCATACTTGCACTAACAAAAGCACCAAGAGGGAAATGAACTATATTTTCTTTTAAAAATGGATACTTTTAAAAACATCAGCAGGATATCTTTCCTTCTGTGGGTATAGTATTCATTTTCTATATTTTCCATTTGTTTTAAGTCATTAAAAAGGAGAGTCTCTCAGTGTCTCTATTAAAAACAACTTTTATATTTGTCTTTTTTATGTTTCCTTATTTATTGTTCTGCTTAATATCCTTTCTTGTTCTTTACCTAAACCCAGGCTTAACTGTGCTTCTTTCAGATGCTGATGTGTTATATAACATATTCCATGGATTTTTGGTATGTTCCTGGTGACCCCGTGTGCTTTGACAAGCTATCACATTGTGATTAGTAAACAGGGCAGCACGATCAGGGCACTCGGGTACAACAGGTGTGTAACCGGAAGGAGACCATGTGATGAAAACCACACAGTCAGAATTAGATAGAGTGCAGAGAATCACAGTCAAGTGAGGGACACACAGCCGATCAGGTCGTCTCTGACAAGCTTGCAAGGGGGTGCAAGCGTTGGTACCCCCTGGCTTCCGGTATGTCTCTCCACCCATCTCTCACACACCACAAACATCAACCCTTTTGAGAATAAAATGTGAGAGATATATTTTTATTAAGAAATGTGTTCATTCATTCATTGAATTGTGTAAATCAATGTTATGATTATGGCTATACAACAGATGTAATGACTCTGGTTGGTTGTGTTTTACAGTATGTCAAACCTTATAGGTTATTTAATGCTAAATTCAGTTTATATATATATATATTATAACTACTTGCACTTTACATAAGGTGAATTGTATTCCTTGATATTAATGGCTAAAAAGAAACAAATTTCTGTTCAAATCCATATGAAGAGCTAGTTAATATATGGGGTCCAAAGGCAACCTGTGTTACCGTTTGCTATCTGACTCCATTCTGGGTTATTCTATTCTTACCTCACGTTATCTTGCTGGTTTAACTTCTTGGATATGAAGGCTGTAAAGGAATTATATGAACAAAGAAGATAGTAAAAGAGAAGAGACAAAGATATTTTTTATATTTTGCCTTTATTCCTGGGTTCAATAACCATTCAGTGGGTGAAGAAATTCTTCCTGAATACAAATGAAATGGTTGCGTCTCCCAGTCAAGGTGTTAAAATGTTTTAGTCATTCTTGCGTATATGTGTCCATATTCGGTATTTAAAGTGTTAACGTGTTAGATGCTTTTGGGAGATTTGTCTAAATCCAGTGTTTTCAGTTGTAGTCATTAAGTTGTAGTCATAGTGTCTTGTGATTCTGACAAGTTCATTATTTGGTGTTTTCAGTCATGGGTCATTAGTAAAAGAGGCAGCTGCTACTAGTGGAAAGGTTAGCCAATGTGTTGTTTAGAGCAAGAAAGATTTAGGTGTTGTCACTCCACTGGTCACTGCTGAAAGAGAGCGAAATTCTCTCTTTTGTTGGGATGGTTCCTTTTCTTTGTGCATGTGTCGCCCCTCTTCCTGTCAGGGGCATATTTTTAATAATTATTTTTAATTTAATCTAATTTTTTTAAAAATTGTTTATTCCCTACAAATATACTGGTGAAATAAATTTATAATGGAGTACATCTATTAATTTTCTTGTTTTTAATGATGTATTTTACTCTACATGTGTGTTTTGTATTAATTAGCCGTGCATTGAACACTCTATTTGGATTATTCACAGACTTAAATGATATATATATATATATATAGATATATATATGATTTGTAAATGAATAGTTTGTTGGTAACAATTTTTAAATGAGCCAGAGCTTATTTGTTTGCACACAGTTAAATGGTTTCAAGTACTGCTATCTAAAACCAAGTTTTATTTACATACAGTTAAATGGTTTCAAATATTGCTATTTAACACTGGTAATTTTGTTCAACATTATTCATTCATTTTCAGACAGATAAATAGTTCCAAGTATTGCTATGTAATACTAATAATTCAATTGTACAGCTAAACAGTTTCAAGTATAGAAAATGATTAACAGGTAATACTACTTCAGGTCAGAGTGGGCTTGGGAGTAATAGCAATGAAGAAGTACTCCACTGTCCCCAAAGCTCCAGGACTGGAGCCTCACCTTCAGATGGTTTAGAGTCCTATCCAGGACACTCATTGGAGTGGGGAAGGGGGTCTTACCTTTCTACAGAGATGCAGTTGGTATATTCTACAGCCCCAGCCAACTAACCTTGGTGTAATGGTGCACATATATAGTTCAATATTCATAAGGTAAATAAAACATACACTCTAACAAATTTTATAATACAAGTCAATCTAATTTGAACATTGTTTTTAATCCTCATATACATCTAAGGTTGATATGCCATTAAACAAAGAAACCGATGTTGCATATCCATGATATGGCTATGCGCAAAATGGGTGAAATGGACATCGAATGTTGGTGACATATATACATAGAACATAGGAATCTCAAAATTCGAAAACACATAACGACTTCTTTGTTCAGGTACGAAACCTTTTTATTACATTTGAGTTAAAGGTTTCGACATAAGGCGAGAGACACAATCTTTTTATGCTGGCTTTTTCATCTGGCCCCCATCTCGTGCGGCACACATGGTGCACAAATTCGTCTCGCCGCTGCGAGCTCCAAAAATTGAACCTCCTCATTCGGCATCTAGTTTCAACTCTCTAACTTTCCTCGAAATCCCCCAAATCCTCCGCGCGTTTCCGGTTCATGACGTCACCTGCACTTTGTCACCCGTTTCATCATCTCAGGCTATTGTGACATCTCTGAGTGACATGTCCGCTCTGTGCACCTGCACGTGTTACCACCTGCATTAAGGTTGCACCTAACTAACCCATGTGCTGAGCCGAAAGGTTCTCAGCCTAACTAAACCCAAAGGCTTGAACTGAAATCCCTCGGCTATTATATTACACCGAGACATACACATCTCTTAACAATTAATAAGTTTTCTGTCTTATTATAATGGACATTATGTGTCTGTAACTGAAATTATGTCACTACCAATTTCACAATTCCCTTAGTTATTTAACTTATATTCTCTCTGATTATTAAATAATCATTATTTTAATCTTAATTAGCATCTTATTTATTCATATCTTTATGGAAGACTAGCCAAGTTATATTTGCCCCAAAGAAAAGTATGTTATTAATGCATTTAAAATTCTGCAATGTGTTATATATCACTATATAACACATTGGGAGGTGCCTGTGGTGTAATGGTTATCATCGTTGCAAATGGACACAGTGACACGAGTTCAAATCCTGGACAAGGCTGTTTGCATTTCATATAGCACTAATACACTTGGGAAAAGTATGAATCCAATTATTCTCCCTCCAGCTATGGGTAAATAGTAGGACAGACTAGGTTCTTCAGCCTTGGTGAGGCAACTAGTCTAGGAGAAGGAAAACTCTGAATTCAAACCTGTTAAACTCCGCTTAAAACTTGACCTTGTGTCATATCCTGCCCAAGTGGAGGGGTTGGTAAATATGGTTATATATCACTATAAAACAAAGGTTTACATTGTATATAGTGTGGATAATTTACAGACTGGTTTTAACAAAACTGTGTTTAATAAATAATTATTTTGTGTTATTGATTTGTAACAGTCACAGATTTATTTTCTCTTGCAAATCAATGCCCTCGCCAAGCGATTCGGCTACACATTGACCAATCAGCGGACAGAGTGCATTGATCCCATCTTCCTCTAAAGAACTAGGACTGTGCTTTTATCACAGTTACTTCAGCGTAGAGGCACGGAGATGCAAAATGCCCAGCTCATTTTTAAACTAGTCTAGGAGAGGGAAAAACTTTGAATCAAAACCTGCTAAACTCCACTTAGAAATTGACCTTGTGTCATATCCTGCCCGAGCTGAGGGGTTGGTAAATATATACATATAAAGATTATTGGTAAATATATACATATAATTTAAACCAGAGAAACTTAAATCGGCGCACACTCTCCACAAGATTTACAGAACAACCGTGCCTATTTTATTACAGACTCCAGATCCCAAGCATGTTGTTTGGTCGACACTGGTAGCTTCTTAGTGAGGAGTTTCAGTGGCCAAATACTGCAAGCTGCTCCTGTGTCAACCAAACAACGTGCTTGGGATCTGGAGTCTGTAATAAAATAGGCATGGTTGTTCCGAGGCAGGCTACAGGAGAAAGGTCTTTCTTCTCTGCTGGCCGTGTGCCCTCTGTCTATGGCAGACTTCCAAAAAGGGCTAAAAAAATAGTTCTTTAGAGGAAGATGGAATCAATGCACTCTGCCCCCCACTGATTGGTCAATGTGTGGCCAAATCACTTGGTGGGGGGCATTGATTCGTGAGAGAAAATAAATCTGTGACTGCTACAGATTTCTTACATTATTGTTTAATTCTCAAATGTATTAAAATCAATTAAAATCAATCCAATCTATAATTTTACATAGAAATCAATTAAAAGAAAATAGGTTTGTTAATCTTTCAAATTTGATATATTTTATTACATTAAAACTTAAATTCTTGTGTTTGGTAGAGGACGCATATTTTTGCTATTTGGATTGATATCTGAAGAGGTAGAAGACAATTCCATTAATTTGATGTCTGTGAAATCTTTTTTTGGCAAGGTGGACAACAGTCAGTTTTACAGAATGTGAAGAAACATTATCTCATATGAATATACTCTTTAGTTTAATGCTCTTGAATGTCCTACAATACAATTACAACAATTCACTACATTTATCATCATTAACTTTGAAGGAACCTATAATTTTACTGCCAACAATACTAGTTTAAAACATTTCTCTTTCACTCTCGTTATATTCTAAGTCATCTTGTTTGACTATTTTTATGAAGGACCCAATCTCTAGCCTAGCCATCAAGTCTCTTCAATGCCTCTCTCTCTCTCTATATATATATATATATATATATATATTATGTATTTACCAACTCCTTTGCACAAGTAGAATGTGACACACGGTCCATTTTTCAAGCAAAGTTTAACAGGTTTGAATTCAGAATTTTCCTTCTCCTAGACTGGTTGTCATACCAAAGTTAAAGAACCCAGTTTGCTCAGATATTCACCCATAGTTGGAAGGAGAATAGTTGGATGCAAACTTTTCCAAAGGGCATTAGTCATATATTCAAGTAAGATATGAGGTTTAATCAGACAGATATATTGTTTGGTTTGGTTTCTTTGTTTAATGACATATCAATCTTTGTGGGTTATTTAATGCCAAAGCCATCTTTCTAGAAGAACAGCAGTAATGCTATTCAAGGATAAGGGGGCTCATACCTTTCCCAAGGGTATTAGTCTGAAAGTGAACGTAATAACTGGAGTTCGAACTCACTCACTACGATTCCACAGACCAGTGCTTTAACCATTACACCATGAGAACACCCACCACAGATATGTTGTATAAAGAAAATGGAAAGTAAACTACATATAAATGGATGGAGGTGCCCGTGGTGCAATGGTTATCGTCGTAGGAAATGGACACAACGACATGAGTTCAAATCCTAGACTAGACTGATTGCATTTCACATAGCCCTAATACCCTTGGGAAAGGTATAAATCCAATTATTCTCCCTCCAGCTATGGGTAAATAGTAGGGCAGACTAGGTTCTTCAGCCTTGGTGAGGCAACTAGTCTAGGATAAGGAAAAACTGAATTAAAACCTGCTAAACTCCACTTAGAAATTGACCTTGTGTCATATCCTGCCCGAGCAGAGGGGTTGGTAAATATATACATATAAAGATTTTTGGTAAATATATACATATAATATATACATATAATATTTACATATAATAATATATACATATAATTGGCATATACATGTAAATATATACATATAAAGATTATTGGTAAATATATACATATAATATACATATAATAATATATACATATATAATATATAATAATATAGACATATATAATATATACATGTAAATATTATTAGTAAATATATACATATAAAGAAAACAGAATTAATAAATCTTTGGTGAGTAGACGTGTTTGGTCTGCTTTCTTTGTTTCATGGCATAACAACCTTCATGGGTTATTTAATGCCAAAGCCATTCTTTTAGAACAGTAGTAGTATTATTTAACCTATAATAGGACGATAAGGGGGTTCATACTTTTTCCAGGGGTATTAGTCCAAAAGTGAACATAATAGTGGAACTGGAATTTGAACTTGCTTATGAGGATGTTGCAGTCCAGCACATTAACTATTTATATTTACCCAACCCCTCCGCTCGGGCAGGATATGACACAAGGTCGATTTTTAAGCGGAAACCCAATAACGAAAGAAAAAGGAGAGAAGAATAAACTCCACGGAATCCCAAGTAAGTAACATACAATTTAAGTATATTCAACTTTACCCTGCTGCATCCATACTGAAAGAATAAACTTGAGATTTGGAGCACGAGCTCTGCCATTAAATTCCATAGTCTGCAGGAAAGCGTACCGTGTCTGTCATTATTGAACTACCTTCTCACTGCCCACCATTAACGTCTGTGCCCTGCTTTAACTGGTGGACTTGGCACCCTGCAAGCCAGCTGGGCACATGACAGCGTAACAATATACATATACATATACAAATAATTACAGTACATTTCAATCACTAAAAAATACAAACCATCCAATTTTGGGATTTCAACAATAACGACTTTTTACCAATATATAAAAACAAAAACCATAATTAATTTCATAAAGTTCTTTATTCCTATTAAATCATTTCCAATTTTTACCTTTCGATCATTTGCAAACGAATTGACTCAAGGATTATTTCAATGACTCAGAAACAGAATTTATATCTTGTCTATAACTTTAAGAAAAGTTATTGACATTACAAAATTTAATTCTGAAAATTGAACTTCTTCAATTCTTGATGTTGTTATTATTGGGTTGAGTCATAAATAATTTTTCTTTGATAGAAGCAAGTTGTAACAATGTATTTCAAACTTCCAATGTTTTAATGCGATTGGAAATAATCTGATTAAAGAGTGCCTTCATCAGTCATTCTTATTTCAGTAGTGAAAGAGTGTTAATCATGATTTAATCAATGATCTCACACCCCTAAAATGGAGGAACTGGAAGTGTATTTTCGACAATTAATGTTGTGGGAGTTTAAGGATAACAAAAACGCAATAGAAACAGCAAGGAAAATTTGTAGTGTTTATGGCCAATGTGACATTACTGACTGCCAAGTCTGAAACTGATTTTTAAAGTTTTGTTCTGGTGATATGTCACTGTAAAATGAACCCAAACCAGAACGCTCATCAGACTTCGATCAAAATGCTTTAAATTAGTAGAATGCAATCTATGCAAAAGTACTTAAAAATTAGTACTTGATCTCAACACATCTCAATCCACAATCTGCCATCATTTGAAAATAGGAAAGTGAGCATGCTGGGCATTTGGGTTCCTCATATTCTTAGTAAGAAGAATAAAGATGATTGTACATCTATAGCAACGTGTCTTCTTTCAAGGGAGAGAAATGACCCATTTCTCAAGAATATCATTACAGATGATGAAATATTGGTCTTTTATGACAATGTTCAACACAAAAGATGGGCATTTGAGTTCTTCTTAATACTCTTAATGAAAAGAATAAGGAAGATCATATGTCCCTAACAACAACCCATTTCTCAAGAATATCACTACAGATGATGAAAAATGAGTCTTTTATGATAATGTTTAATGCAAAAGGCAATCAAGTGATAAGGATGAATTTCTGCAGCCTTCCTTAAAGCGCTGAGGAAGAAAAGTTATGTTGTGTGTATGGTGAGATCACCATGGTATTATTCATTTGGAGTTTTTAAACTGAAATCAATGTAGACTTATATTCGTAACAGTTGCAATGTGTACATGAAAATTTCTAAGACAATGCCTCACACTCTTCAATAGGAGAAACATTGTGCTTCTCCATAATAATGCAAGGCCACATTCAGCAAGAATCATGGGGAAAAAAATATTGGATTTAGGCTGGTCTGTTCTACCTTATTCAAAATATTCACCAGAACTTGCACAAAGTGATTTCCATCTTTTTCATTTTCTACAAAATGCTCTGAATGACAAAAGATTTTCTCAAGAAAATCAGGTAAAAATGTTTCTGAAAAACTTCTTGAGTTCAAAACCAGTTGGATTTTTACTAGAGAAGAATCAATAAGCTACTTAATAAATGACAAGAGGAGATTCAAAATAATGGGAGTATAATATTTATTGAAATCGATTTATTGTTAAATTGTAAATGAATAAATCACATTTTACTAAAACAGAAATTATTAATGACTCAACCCAATACATGTCAGTCAATCCATTCTTCAGTTTTCATGAAATGTATGAAAAGAGAAAAAAATCTTATTTCTTCAGAAAATGGTGACAGAAAAATAATTGTTAATTTACTCCATTTCAGCAAAACTAGATTCACAAACAAAACCAGACTGTCATTCATATACAAAGACCGAGTGTATAAATCAGGCTAGTGGGCATCTCAACACTATGATTTTCATTGCTTAGCAAAGAAGATGTTGGGGAAATCCCTTTGTGTATAGAATGGAATCACCGGGATATATTGCTGTATATCTTGATCCAATTGATATATATATTTTCCCCTCACCATTTTTGGATTGATTGTACATTTAATAAAGACTAAAGAATTGATGGATGAAGCATTATATTAACAACATCAAGAACACAAAAGAGAAGTTCAGTTGTTAAAAAAAATTATACCTGCCTTGACAATCAGCAAATAGTTCTTTTTGCTGATCTGGTCTTTAAATGCTCGAAAACTTCACCACACCGAGCATGGATTTGAAAGTCCAGCAACTTGTCCCCTCGAATCTGACCAATATTTATGGCGCAGATAGGTTTCTTCTGTTCATGAGCAGCCATCACAAATCTATAGCCAGAGTAAATCTGGAAAAAAAAAATTTCAAGTTGTAACATTCTGAAAGTTGAATGTTAAACTTTAGTAGTAAAACTGTCAACCCCTCTAGTTTTTTAAAAATTTATTTCTAGTGCACCAAACACTGGAAAACACCCAATTAATCTTTGCCATTATAAGTTTAAGAATCCTACTGTTATTTGATAATCTCTGCCCTTGAGCAACTATCTTTGCTACCAATTGGAATATTAAGAAAACTCTGGAAATCAAAATCAGCAGCTGTCAAGTTTGGGTATGAAAAATTCCATCTTTTTCTCAATGTAATAAGCTAAGAAAGAGTTTTGGCATAAACCAAAACCATTCCTGTGGTTCTCTAATGACATTAAAGAAAAGTCAACCATTACTTTATCAAGCTAATATGCAGAAGTCAAGAAACTAAACTGCCAAACATTGTGAGTAAAAAATATACAAGCAAAACATGAGAGCTCTGAATCAAAGTGGCAACCCATATAAACAGTACATGGTAAGCATAAAAAAATCTTTATATATGCATGCCAATAGAACTTTTATCTTTAAAGCTGGTAATTGGAAAAATAAAAAATTTCACATTTTTAGATCTGAAGTCATTAAGCCCTACATAAACACACACTGTCTAAAAAGCCTTGCTATATTCTCCTTTAACCTTTCTTTTTAATTGTTAAATAAAATACTATATTGTTAAAATAAATGTCATCTATTTTTTACTTCATTTCTGGTGATTATATATATATATATGCACACATACATGAAGATATTTTTTTCTTGCAAGGTGTCAACACCAAGCAAGAGGTGAAAACTTGTATCAAAGCTGGTTAATGACGGTAAAGTAATTATTTTAAGTGAGAAGTACTTGAGAGCTTTAGAGGAGTCCTCATGGTATAATGGCTAACAAACTGGACTGTAAGCAAGTTTGAACTCCAGTCACACTATTATGTTCACTTTCAGACAAATATCCTTGGAAAAGTTATGAACCTCCTTATATCCCCAACTATAGATCAAATACTACTACTACTGTTCTTCTACAAGAATGACTTTGGCATTAAATGACCAGCAAAAGGTTATATGCCATTAAACAAAGAAAGAAACAGGAGCTTATGCAGTTTATCAGTTTAGAAATTTTGTTTTTGTTAAAATTGTTTGTACTGACTCAGCAATATTACTATGGTTGATTGGTTGGGTTTTATGGCATATCAACCCTTGTAAGTTATTTAATGCCAAATCCTGTATATATATATATATATATATATATATATATATATATATATATATATATATATATAAAATAGATATGATTCATTAATAAATAGTTTGTAGGTAATGTTTTAAACAAGCCAGGGCTCATTTTTTGCACATAGTTATAGAGTTTCAAGTATTGCTATCTAACACTTATAATTCTACTTGATATTAATCATTTCTTTACAAACAGCTAAATAGTTTCAAGTATTGTTATCAAACACTAATAGTTTTATTTGCATACAATTAAATGGTTTCAATTATTGCTATTTAACACTAATAATTCAATTTAACATCAGTCATTTATTTACACACAGTTAAATGGTTACACAGTCTATTTGATCCATAGATGGGACCCTAACAGGTACCACCACTCTGGGTCAGAGGGAACCAGGAAATAATGACAATGAAGGGGTATTCCACATTCCCTTAAGCACTAGAACTGGAGTCTCACCATCAGATGAGGTGCCCGTGGTGTAGTCGTTATCGCCGTAGGAAATGAACACGGCAATACAAGTTCAAATCCTGGACGAGACTGATTGCATTTCACATAGTACTAATACCCTTGGGAAAGGTATGAATCCAATTATTCTCCCTCCAGCTATGGGTAAATAGTAGGACAGACTAGGTTCTTCAGCCTTGGTTAGGCAACTAGTCTAGGAGAAGGAAAACTCTGAATTCAAACCTGTTAAACTCCGCTTAAAAATTGACCTTGTGTCATATCCTGCCTGAGCGGAGGGGTTGGTAAATAGTACCATCAGATGATTTAGCGTCATATATAGGACACTCACTAAGCAGGTCTTAACCCTCTACAGAAATGCAGTTGGCATATTCTACAACCCCCTTCCCAGCTGACTAGACTAATAATGCTATGAAATTATTTCACATCTTAAGCTTGAAGAACTACCTATAAACCTAATTTTTAATTTTATATGTATAATTATTTTTGTAAGATATACAGTTTGTTAAATCTTTTCTTTTGATGTTAGAAAAAATACTTAAATTCTTTACACTTAAGTAAAGAAACATGGAATCCAGCTGTTTTTTTTTTTTTGGTAAAGAACTCTCAATAAGAGCATATTTTTACATTAAAAAAAAATTCAAGTTAAAACGTTTGATAATTCTGCATCAAACAGTTCGAATTGGGAACAGACAAACATACTATTCTCAATTATCAATATAGATGCATTGCAAAAGTGTTTATCATCTTTATTGAACATGCTTTTAAAATAAAAATAGATAGCAAGTTAGGCAGCTCTACATCAAACTGTTTAGCTGTCTATAGAGTACATAGAAACAAACATTTCCTGTCCGGTGGCAAAAGCTGCTTGGTAGCGCCAGGAGTGGCAGTACCGCCTTGAGCTACTGAAACTATGTTATCACCCTGGTTGTTGGCTGATAAGGGCAGGGTATCGCACGTGCTTTCACACATTGTATGATGGAAAAAAAATTAGATGTAAGTAGAAATCTATCATTACACTGTTAGAAAATGGGAATAATTTACTAGATTTTAAGAGTTAGTTTACTAATATTCTCATTCAAATGCTATGATTAAAAAAGTATTCTGAACTATACAATCACCAGTCTATTTCTTACTAGACTCAAACACAGATGTCTCTGCCAGCTGTCTTCTAAAACCCTTTTTATCATCTATATCATCATTATAATGTCTAGGTTTCATTTAAGACCCACACAAAAAACTCCAAACAGTAACATCTTGGCTTTATCAACCTACAAATTCTGTGTGTAATCATTTTCAGTGTCTTCGCTTCGTTTCTTTGTTTTTAATAACATATCAACTCCTTATGGGTTATTCAATGCCAAAGTCATCCTTGTAGGAGGACAGTAGTAGTACTATTTAACCCATAGCTGAGGGAATAAAGGGGTTCATACCTTACCCAAAAGTATTAGTCTGAAAGTGAATGTAAGTAAAGTTGGCGACCATAGTCGAGGGTGACCAGAAGGCTCCCTTTTCAATAGCTACTACACTGAGGTGTAGGGGAGGGTGCTACTCCTTTCTCTGGATTGCTCCACTTTACTCTTGATATGTACCTTATATTGCTGAGTGTTAAGCAAGGAGGTATCAAGTACCATTTTTAAAGTCTTTGGTATGACGCGACCTTGGATTGAACCCTGGTCTCCCGGAACATTTGGGAATGTTCTACCAACTAGGCCAATGTGCCAGTTATGAAAGTGAATGTAATAGCACAAATAGAATTTAAACTCGCTTACTTCAATGTCACAGTTCAGCACGTTAGCCACAATGCCATGGGGACTCCTCTCAGTGTCTTGACATACATGACTACACACACAGACACATGATGGCTACTTTCACTAATTAATTCATATCTATTAAATTTTCTTTTTTTCAAACTAATTTCCACATATTTTTTTGTTTTTTATCATAAAATTTCAGCTGTTGTCTACTCTGGCCTTCCTCAGTTCTATTTTGAAATATTAAATCTTACTCTAAGAAAGGAACTCCCATCTAGAGAAATTTTCAAACAAGAATTTCACTGTCTTTATATGTACATAGATAAAATGAACTAATATATCAGACACTGACTAAATAACTTTACTTCTATTTGACTAGCATTGTTTCATAGCGAGATTACTGGAAACAAGATTCAACAAAACACACTGAAGTAACTATTAAGATTGAGTCCATATTACAGTTATTATGCAGTCAATCCATAACTTTGACTTAATAATCATCAAAAAGTGAAAGATGCCAAAGAAAAGCTGTAAAGTGTTTCCTTTAAGTAAAAAAATGAAAATCTATTGTAAGAACAAAGCTTTTATACAACAACTTTTATTGCAGTATATTTGCTATTAATCTCTCATTGTGAAGAAGAATATCTCTTAATGTAGAAAAATATAGTAATGTTTAATTTGTAGATTATTATAAATTAAACATTACCATATATTTCTTCCTGAGAAACAAATGATTGATTTTAACAAATGCGACTTCGAATTAGACCATTTGATAGCAACAGTCAATTGAAAAGCATCTCACATGAGTTAAGAAAACAAATGTAATATTTTATCCTGATAATACTAAATTTTAGGTTTTTTTAATGCCCATGCAAAAATTATTACAGCTTGACTAGAAAGTTGTTGCTTATTTGGTATATTGCAAATTTGGATGATCATTTATTCTAGTCTTTATAGAATTTACTTAATGAAAAATTGCAAACAGAACCTTGAGCATTCCTTTGCTGAGAAAGATTAAAGATTCTGGAAGGATAAAATTATGAAGTTACTCAAAAGATGCTAAAACATAATGGAACAAAACTGTAAATATGTTGTTCAATAAAGTTAACACCTTTTGTTTTTATTTAATAAACCAAATGAAGTTTTTTTTAAGTTATCAAGTAGTTATAGTTTTAATTCTAATATTACCAGTTGTGATCTAAAGAAAGTTGAGTGTTTGACAGCAAAAATATACTGATTAAAATACTTGTCCAAATAATAATTTTACCTTCTCCATATGATTTTGTTCTTATTTTCATCAATTAGAACTTAATCAGTACAACAAATTTTTAAATACATTTTTTTTTAGAAATTCAATATAAAAATGAGTGGTATTCTTAAAGTTTTAAACAAAAAAGATGAATAAGCAAAAATGAATTTAAAAAATAAATCATTATTATTCCTCTTTTCTTTATAGTATTTCAATTTGATACTTACATATAAAGATGTTCCTAACAACAGCATGGCATCAGATTCTTGGACTTTCTCATACACAAAATTCACAATTGATCTGTGAACATTATCACCAAAAAATATTATTTCTGGTTTCAGAATACCTCCACAATTAGGACAAGGTGGCACCTGCATTAATAATGAAGAAACTTTTGAATAGGGGATGGAATATTTTTAAAATAAGGGTTGAGTTTCAATTTTTAGAGAGAATGCAAAAGTTGACAATGTAAAACATTTGATAACGTTTTCACATATTTAAGCGTATATAAATTGTGACTGTCACTTTGAATTTGAGTATAGCCATCACATGAAATCATTTTCACAATATTAAGCAGTAGCTGTAACCAAAGCTTTTTTATAGTGAGGAAAGACATAGCACTGAGTTCTACTTACCAAGTTTCAATAATATGTATACAAAAAGAAGAGAAAACCTACATCTTTAGATGCTATTGAAGCTACAGATTTTATATCAGGGTATCCTTCTTCTGGAGAGCACATTTTTATCAATGTATCTTTTTCCTAGATGGATGATTAATCAAAACCTTGGGGTCCATCACATTCAGTGGTTGAATGGCCAGACCCAGTTTCAATGTTAGCGGTGCTTTTTTTTGGACTTCACAGCATGAGTATGTTAGATGGCTGTTGACTCTACAAGTGTGTTCATCCACTCTTTGAAAGGTCTTATTTTTCATCCTGCTAGATGTCTCACCACTCTCTTTACCAGGTGAGCCTGGTAGGGAAGAACTAATTTATTGGAATTCCATATAGGACACACGTGTGAAGGGCTAAATTGGCCAATCACAGCCCTTCTGGAGGTCATGTAAAGCTGGCTATAAAAAAAAAGGCATCACAAAGGATCATCCTCTTTTTGCCACTGCCCAGGCTAGCAGTTCTAGCGAAGACCTGCATCCTACAAGCACCAGATAGTAACGATTTGGGAAGCGAGTCTACCACCTAGCAGCTGAGAGCAGACAAACACAACCACAACTACAAACCTTCAACAGGGCCTAAAAAAGTTACCAGAACAACTAAACAGTTAAGTTTTTGCAGCATATTTATCTACAAACCCTTATCCAACCAAACTCTTTGAACTCCTCTTTTTCATGCTGTAACTACCTGTTGTGTATTGTGTATATGTACATTAAACCTTTTGTAGTAGCAAAGCTCATTTGTATCCTTTCTTCAAAAGTGGCGCTTACCTCCTCATTGCTTTCTAAGAACGGTTTATTATCCTACAAAACTTCGGGTTTAAACAATGCTTTTCCCGAAGATAAAAATCCCCACAGATTAGGTCACCAATCACCTAATTATATAACAGGAAGTATACAAGTCATAACACCTGGTGTCACTGCAAAGTAATACGAAGCATGATTAACTATTTGCATGTTAATTTTTCCAAAAACATCCATATGCAAAACTTTCTACAATACACTAGCAACCTGGTCTCATCACTGAGTAATAAGAAATTTAGACTAAGGGTAGAGTATGTATTTGTGAATGAAGATAATTCAAGTAAGGTTACCAGCAAGAAATCATAAATTGTCTTTTACTTAAGTAGTCATTGTAGGCAAATGGATTTAAAGATTTTAGCTTTTTTTAAAAATGTTTATGACATGTTTTAAAATTAACACACCTTGTAAAATTTGTAGCCATAATGCAAATAAGTGTATTAAATTAACAAACGAATATACAATAAAGTCGTTGCAAACTTTAATGGTATCTGCAGCCTAACTTCTCTGCAGAAGTTCATGAGTAATGTTATTAAACGGACTCTGGTATTACTTCGAACGTCGAGGGGAATCATTCAATTTGGCAGTGCTTCAAGTCATTGCCATGAATTCGATAATATTTTCAGAAATGAGGAAAAAAAAATGCCTATCAACAGAAAGCATACTAATTGGCTAATTTCAGTCCCATTAGATCAAGGGCAGATAATCGGTTCAGTATATCTTTTTTTGATTGTTAAGAAATAAAGGGGAGCTACTCTCATTTGAAGAATTATATAACATGTAAAGTTGCGAGGAGAAAGAAAAAAAGCTATTTCAAATGTCCTCATTGTTTACAAGTTATAGGATTAACAAAATGTCTTTGCTTAATAAAATAACACACAAAAAAAGGGGCGAGCAAAAGTTTTTGACGAAAACTGATTTTCAACCTAGTTTTCAAAGGACACTGGGAATTTTTGTACACCTATTACATATTTGCAACTTACTTACGTAAGCGTAGATCCCTTTATTTTTAAATTGATTTTTTTTTTTTACTGTCATGAAGATTTATCAAATTTTCCATCTACTATTAATGACCATATCATTGTGTAAAAGAAAAAAAAATTAATACAAGTTAGAAGCTGTTTATCTGAGCTGGGTATGGGGTAAATTTTTACCCTTTAACCGATCAGATTTTAGCGTAAACTTACAAATCAGATTCTACTTCTTTTTTTTTTTTTGCGAATACAGAAAGCATTACTGACGACCAGAGATTTTTTTTTTCAGGCTGTTTACATGTATTCGCCAAAAAAAAAAAAAAAGTAGAATCTGATTTTTAGTTTTCGCTAAAATCCGATGGGTTAAAGGGTAAAAATTTACCTAAATAAAAGTGCTTGGTCCCCTCGGAATTTCCTTTTAGGAGCACCTTAGGCACTAGTCAATAAACCCAGCCCTGCTAAGCAGGTACTACCTTAGGGAAAGATCCTCTCGGATCAGGTGATTAACTTTAAGGTCACAAACGTCAGGTGGGGAGCCCTGGATTTACTCGAGCTGAGTGAAATACTATAAATACTGCTTTTTTTTTTTTTTTTTTTTTTTTTTAAATCATCAGCGATTACCTTAAAATTTTTAACTTCTTCATCTCTCAGCTGGACATCTCCATCAGGTGCAATGTCAACGCTCTCAATATTCCAGTCAGGATTAAATTCTATTATCAATTTCTGCATGTCCGGCCTGGTCATTTTGTACGAGCAGTTCAAGCAATGAACCCTATGAGAGCAACCATGCAGCTCGGTAACCTTCCGGCTGCCAGCTTTGGTATGAAGGGCATCAACATTTTGGGTAACCAACCACAATATGCGACCATCTCTTTCCCACTGAGCCAGCATTTGGTGACAGATATTAGGCTGAAAAGACGAAAACTGCGGCCAGGCCACAAAATTACGGGCCCAATACTTCTGACGGCGATCGGCACTTTTCAAAAATTCTTGATACTGGATCGGTCGATGGTCAGTCCGTGCATAGAGGCCAACTTTTTCGGATCGGTAATCGGGGATACCACTCTCGGTGGAAACTCCCGCCCCGGTCATGACAAATAGACGGTCAGTCCGTCGCAGAAAGTTCTGTAAAACGTTTAGTTCCTCTTCCAACAATGGTCGGTTGGCAGGTACAAACATGTTACTATGTAAGCGTGAAAATATCCGGACATTTTGCAACGAGGGAATGAGTAATTTCCTCATCCTTAAGTCAACTCTGGTTATGATAAATCATACATCATTACATAAGCACTCGCATTTATTTATTTTGGTGAAGTTGGCAAGGGGAGAGGAAAGATGGGGATACATGTGTTACTATAAAAGTGACATTCATGTAACGAAACGAAACAAACGAAATTTGACTTAAATATTATTTTTAATAAATGAATAACTGAGGCTCTGTCTTCCTGATTTGTTATCTATACATATCACACTACGGGGAAAAAATAGATAAATGAAATACAATTAACCGGTTTTTGTAATGCTGAATTTTTAATCTCAAATTTAGCAGGCAGTTTTAAGAAAATTCTTCAACTTAGATTCTTTAATATTTTGTGGTTATTTTCCAAACTTGGTTTACTTTGGCAAAAAGCCATACTTGTAGAACAGCCATTGATAATTGATAACCAAAATACATTATTATGCCCATAATTTGACCTATGATAATAAGTAATTCTTTGTTTATCAAAATATTTGTACCTACTTTCTTTGTTTTATGAAGTAAAGCTGTCTTTAAAAATAGATGCTGTCTTTTCGAGATGTGGTAAACAAACAGGAATTGTCTGACATCGCACCATGTCAGAGTGTGGCACATGCTCGTTTTATGGTGGGAACCGCGCACAAATCAAGACATGCATGGAAGGGAAAAATTTCTTGTCCCTGTAGGCATTGCCCTGATGAGGTGCCTCAGGCACCAAGCAATAAACTGTACCCCTGAAGTTGCCAAATATCTGGGGGGGATGGTCCCCTGAGTTCAAGAGTCATAGTAAGTCAAAGAAACTACCTGGCACAAATGCTAGGTGGCATCTAGTGATGAAGTCAAGATGTCATGAGTGACTGACTTTACTTGAGGCGATATTGCTTCTATAACAATGCATACGATACTACACTTTGTTTAATGGCATATCAACCTTCTTGGGTTATTTAAAGCCAAAGCCAGACTTGTAGAAGGACAGTAGTGATACTATTTAACCTATAGCTAGGAGTGGATCAGGGGGTTCATACCTTTCCAAAGGTATTAGTCCAAAAGTGAATGTAATAGTGTGAATAGAGTTTGAACTTGAAATGCAAAGGGGTCTTCCTTCATTTAATAACAATTACTGTTTGTAACTGTTCAGTGTGAATTTTTAATCGATAAAAAAAAATGTAAAATAGACATTGTTCAGTTAAAAGAAATAAGTGGATGGGATTTTTGACACGCGTCTCTTAGTGTTGTGTCTTTGTTTCAAATCTTGACAACTTACTCAATATAAACAGGTACTTCAGTTTGCATCAAATGTTATTGTCAGGTATTTGCCAACCTGTATTTATACTAAATCACTAATTTTAAACAATGTTTACAATTTTGAGTTTACAAATAAGTGCTGCTTTGCGTTCAGGGCTGGTGTTGCTGGGTTGATGATTATGCTGAGGGCACAAACATTTGAAAGAAGTGATTGATAACAACCAAGGCATGAACTTCCTTATATATCCTAGCTATGAGTTAAATAATACCACTACTATTAATTTACAAGTCTGTCTTTAACATTAAATAACCCACGAAGGTTGATATGTCATTAAACAAAAAAAAACAAACCAAACCAAATTTTAGGTGCCAAAACTTTACTTTAAAAATCTTTCAGCTGGATAAACAAACCAAAATTTAGCTCAAAGTGAATAACATCTCTTCATGAAGCATTCTTAAAGTGACAAAGGAAGCAAACTGATCATTTTTAACCCTCTCTGAAATTAAAAGACAAATTTTTATAATAGAATTTAGTTAAAATTTTAAGATTACAAAATTTAGAAAAACAGAAAATAATATTGTTTAAGGCTTAACTGAGAATTATCAAAATTTTTACGATTTACAAATACAGAAAATCTTATTTAACTTACTCTAAAAAAATTTAAATTTCATATAAATTTTAGCTTTAAATCCACATCAGAGCACAAATTCGTATTAAAAGATGAATTGTTGCATATTAACAGGTCAATGATGTACACAGTCAATTTAAATTTGTTGTAACTATGAATTTCTGATTTTAAAAAAAATTTTGTACTACGCTTCCTCATGATATGCATAGATTTCTATGATATACATCACAGATGAAAGAGAAAATACAAGTACATGTGTCAACAAAGTCACAGATACTTAGCTTATGTAGTTAAAACTTAAATGAGCTCAATAATAACATTAGTTTTTATTTAATTCATTCAATAGATTCTAGAGCCATTTGGTAAACTTTTACAAACCACATATTAGACTGGAAGTGTCTAGTTTTATGTTCTTGTTCTCAGTATAAATTGAAAAGACAGAATTTTTTGTTCATTTTTCTTCATGGCGGAAATGGAGCAACACTTGCATAGTAGAGGATGGGGAGGGCTTAAAATTTTTCAGTTAGTTTTGTTCTCATTTAATGGAACTATATACTGGATTTCCATTGGGCGCCCCTTTCATATGACCTTGTGCCACATCTAAGCAAAAAGCTTAGTAAATTACCACTATATACTGGATTTCAATCAATATCTGATGAGTAGACTATCTTATTTTCATTGAAGCTTCTGGCCCAGCGGTTAGAGTGTTCGCCAATGGCCCGGGAGACCTGGGTTCAATCCCAGGTCGAGTCATACCAAAGACTTTAAAAATGGTACTTGATACCACCTTGCTTAACACTCAGCATTATAAGGTACGGTTCAAGGGTAAAGTGGAGCAATCCTGGGAATGGAGTAGCGCCCTCCCCTACACCTTGGTGTAGTAGCTATCGAAAAGGGAGCCTTCGGGTCACCCTCGACTATGGTCGCTAACTTTACTTTACTTACTTACATGGATAGACAGTACTCTACTTTGTTTTTCAAACTATTTTCTTTTTCATTATTTCAACATTGTATTATTATTTTTAAGTTCCTTTTCATTATATTGTATGTAAATTATGCAAAAAGTATATTTGTTTGCTTTGCATTGTACTTCTTTGTTTATCTGTCATTAGATACTGTTTATTATTTAAAAATTTATTATTATTAAATATATACAGCCACTCTTAACCATGTTTAAACAAATGATTAATATTGAATAGAATTATTAATACTAGATAACAATGCTTGAAACCATTTAACTGTGGACAAAGAATTGATTAATTTTAGAATTATTAATGTTAGATAAAACTATTTAGTGTCCTGGAGTTAAATTGCATCTGATAGTGAGGCTTCTGTCTTGGAGTTTAGGAAAGTGAATACTCCATCATTACCATTACTCTCAGATCCACTCTGACCCAAAAGTGGTAGTACCTGTTAGGGTCACATCTATGGTTCAAATATAACTGTTTAATTTTTTATTATTGATTATTTAAAACCATACAATTGTGTGCAAGTTATTCATATTAGATTGAAATACTTGATAAATAGAATTACTAATGTTAAATAGCAATACTTGAAATCATTTAACTGTGTGCAAACAAATGAGCTAACTTGGTTTGAAATAATGTTACCAATAAACTATTTGCTTACATATCGTATAAATGTATTAACAAGAATTGGCATTAAATAACAATGGTTGATATATGCCATTAAACCAAACAACCTATTCTCACCATTTAACTAAAAAGGAGAATCAGAACAAAGGACTACCAACCAACAACTTGACAGGAAAAAAATCATTTGTGTAAACAAGGCCAATGTACTTTTCAATAAGGTAAATTAGAAAATATTTCTGCATTTTAATTTTATATCAAATATTTTTTTTATATAGTTAAATTACGAAATCAGTTTGAAAGCTAGAATAAGTATTTCCAAAACAGCATCTAGTAAACCTTGTTATATTAAAAAATATATCAATTTTCTTGTTTTGATAAAAACTCCAAAATTGTATAGAATAACCAACAAGTACTGTCTTGGTGATGAAATCTTAAAATAGAATAAGAATTATGAAAAGATGTTAAATAAATGGCTTAAATTAATTAGTTGTCATTTTATCACTAGAAAAAACAATAATACCGAAGAACTTCACAATTTTAATTAAAAGAAAAATTTTAAAACTCCTCAAATTAGAATTAATATTATTCAATTCTTAATTTTCCATTTGAAAAATGAATATAATTCTTTTCGGAAATTTTCTGAAAAAATTTTTAAAAATCACTTAATATTGATTTATTATTTTATCTTAGTATAAAATTTATTTTTATTATATCAAAATATTTTATGATTTCATATCAAATGTAATCTGTATTAATTTTTGTTATTTATTTTCATTTTTTTTTGTAATGATATTTTACCCTTCGCCACGGAAGTTGATTTCAATTTCGTTCCAGTAGTTCTGATTTTGTAGCCAACAACCTCACCACGTGTTCGACATCCATTATAGAAGCCTCGTTTCTTTTGGGCTTTTTTTTAAACAAAATTCTCAAATCTTCTGTTACATTGTGATAACAAAATGGATCCCAAAAAGTTAGGAGACCTTGCTAGTAGGCTTCGAGGTGGCAGTAAAGGTTTAGGAGCCGGTGTCGGCCTTTTAGCAATGGCAGGAGGCCTGGCCTACGGAATAACCCAATCCCTTTATACAGGTAAGAGGTTAAAAGTGTAACCTTTAAAAAATTACGAGGTTATATAAGTTTATATTACATATTTTTGCTATTATTCTTTTCTATAATTTGTTTGTAACTTATAATTACATGAATATCATTGTTATTAATCGCCAATGTGATTAAAAATATAGCAAAAGCAAAGGTTTTCTTGAATTTTCGAACGAAGGTCATTTGATAGTTTTTGCCTTATTCATTAGTCAGTCAATAATCACATTTTGGCCGGTAGCGTTTTTTTTTGTTTGTTTTTTTTGTTATATGTTGATCAACTGATATTTTTTCCAAAGTAAAATTATTGATATCGTTAATAATCCCAATCAGATATGATATAATGTTCACAAGAAATACATCAGGAAAATATTATGATCGTCTATCTTGAAAGTTAAACATTAATCTCCAGTCAACAATCCATGGATTTGTTTGGAGAATACTTGAAAGTTTTTCTTTTAAGTATATATGATAACTTTTTGTAAAACGTTATTGTTGTTATTAATTGTGGTAATAAATGATACAAATATACTGGTTTGTATTTATATTTTAAATTTTAGGTATCCTTTTCTTTGGCTTGCTTGGAGTTAGCTACCTTCTTTTTTTTTTTTTTTTTTTTATAAATATTCTAAAAAGGAAAAGAAAAGCCTAATATTTTTTAGACTATTGCTTGATCTAAATAATAAAAAGCAAATAGATAAAGATTTAACTAAATTTAAACCACTGAAGAGTTAGTTTCTTGCATTTATTTGCTAAAAATGAAAATTGAATCGATTATTACATCATTATTTTCTTTTTCATAATACAGTAAACTAAAAACAGTTTTTATTTTTTATATTTCTCTAATATCCGAAGTCAGAGTGTCTTTATTCTGCACACTTAAAGAAATACTAACTGCTTTAGCATTAGATTTTATTGAAGTAACTAAACATTGATTCTTCTTTTAATATTTTTTTTGTGATTTATTTTTAGTTTTGTTTAAATATAACGAACGATTCAATCTTTCAAAATGATCTCTCATTCCGAGAAAACACTCGTTCATATCGAAATTTAAGATTGTTTTAAAAAATCTGTTGTTTTTACATGAAAAATAAGAATGAAAACGTTTCCTTATTTTCTTAGAGTAATGTTGTGCTTGTAAATGTGTTAATATGGAATTTTTAAAATAAAATTCTTAATAGGCGTGATTCAAAAGTTTAAGGAGCTTGACCCAGATATTCACAACCTTTAAACCTTATTTGCTTTATCCAAATATCTAATTTTCCAGTCTCCTTCAAAATAGTCTGCTCTTTGGTAGTGATATCACAAAAAAGACAAAAGTCCATTATATAATTGTTCAAACACGCTGTTAACATTCCCTGAAGTTTTTGATAATCAATTATGAGAAAATGCTTAGTCTGTGACTAAAATAAAATCAAAAGTCTATGGAAAAATGAAATCAAATAAAATCAAAAGTCTATGGAAAAAGTCAGATTATTTCACCCTTGGATTTATGTCTTAGACAGAACTCTTTCACCCCTAGCGGCTAATTCCATCAAAAATAGATGAACATTACAGATTTGACAAATTCCCAGAGTAGATGAAGTCCTGAATGAAAAGCAACCAAAATTATTCGCGTAAATTTTCTTTACGAATTTTAACGTGAGGGACATGCAGTTTTGTTTTCTTTTTTTAATTTTTATTAATTGAATTTTTGTTCAATGAATTTATTATATCTTCTTTTCAGTTGAGGGTGGACACAGGGCTATTATCTTTAGTAGAATTGGTGGTGTTAAATCAGATATATATACGGAAGGCATCCATTTCAGGTAAGTTGCTATTCTCTGCAATTTCAGTTGTCTTATTTCAATTTACGACCGTCAGCAGTATAGATCACAAATAAGCTGTTAGTGAAACTCAAACGTCATCTTTTAGAGAATTATTTATTTCTGATCGTCACTGCTATCAACCTTTAGAAGGATGGTTTGTGAGAAGCTGTTGTAAAAAGCAACTGAAATTAGGATGAAAGAAAATATGCATGAAAAAATTGTTTGATAATAAATGCTAGTAATATTACAACTTGAAGCTAAATTTTTTTTAAAAATTTAGTGTTTTTAAACTGCATCAGAAAATGTACAACATACATTTCTCTGTTTAAACACAACTTTTTCACATAAAAATCTTGCACTAAATTGTGGTGGATATTATTTGTCTAACCTTCTGAGATTAAGCTTGATGATTTTTATCTTTTAGAGTGTTCAGACTATTGTCTTCATCTTTGTTTTATTCACAACGTTTTGGCCAATGTATCCTTTGGCCTTTTCAGGTATTTCTTAATGAAATTGGGAGCCTACACAGAAATATTTGTTATTGCATGGTCTTGGTCTCTTCTGGTCCTTTTTTTATATCCCGCAGCAGTTTTCCTGATCAATATACATCCTGCAAAACTGAGTCATATCAGATAAATACTTCTATGTTAGCTCCCAAGTTTGACAAGAGACACTTAAAGAAGGCTGAAAGATGCATCAACCAAAATGTGAATATAACAGTAAAGATGAGGACAAAAATCTGAATATTCTAAATGAAAAAATTAATAGTAATGATCTGAATTATTATTGTTTGATTTTAAAAAACAAAATTTTTTTATTCATTTTAACAAAGGTGCACACAGTTCAGTTGACTGGGGCTGTAGAATACACTGACTGTATCTCTACAGAGGGGTAAGACCCTCTTAATAAGTGTCCTGGATATGACGCTAAACCATCTGATGGTGAGGTTTCAATCCTGAAGCTTTGGGGAATGTTGAGTACCCTTTCATTGCCATTTCTCCTAGGTCCACTCTGACCTAGAGTGCTTGTTGGTGTCCTAACTATGGGTCAAATAGAATATAATCAGTTATACTAGAAACCATTTACCTGTGGCAAATAAAATTATTAATATTAGATAGTAATACTTGAAACCATTTAACTTTGTGCAAACAAATGAGCCCTGTCTTGTATAAAAATTGTTGCCTACAAACTATTCATTTAAAAGTCATATATATTTAACATATATGTATAGACAGGATTTGGCATTAAATAACCTATAAGGGTTGATTTGGCTTAAAACACAACCAACCAAAGGTATACACCTAAAACAGGAACAAAAAAATGGCATAGACAAAGAAAATTGTCTGTTTCATTAAAAATGAATTACGATAAACAATCCTACAAATTTAGACAAGGTCTGCATTTGTGAATAGACTAATTAAAAAAAATGATGTATAACTCGATGCATATCTTATGTTGATGAAAATAAAAAATTTGATTCTTATATGTTGTTTTTTTTTTTTTTTTTTTTTTTTTTTTTTTTTTTTTTAACTCTCAAAATAAAGCAATTAGAAGCAAATTATTAACTCGTTCAAATATTTCTGACAAGTAATTTGTGTGTGTTGTGCTTGTTTTTTGTTGTTGTTTTTATATTAATCTTTAATAAAAGTTACTGATAAATAACTCGGGTATAATCCAAAATTAGAAGAATGAATCATTGAAGGGCTGTTCTATTTTGGAGTTATGGTTAGCAAGGCAATTTTGCAAGCCAGTTGATGCATTATTTTGTGCCAAACTGAAATTACTGAATAGTGCTAATCACATGCTGAAATGATTATTTCCCATGAATACCAGAAGCCAGTATTTGAGCCCAGGTAAAAGATGAGGATTTCAATTACTGATTTTCTTTTTCTCTTGGGAAGCAGATCCATCCCACTTGGAAGATTGCTGGAACACCATCTTCCTACTCTCATTCAACTTTGTGCCATATTAGAGAATATCAAGAACAAATAGTAATGGTATAAACTCTTAAAAAAATTTTGAAAGATATATTTATTCTGTTTCTAACTTGAAGCAGATGCTAAATTATCGTACAGTGTCTTAAAAGAAGTGTTTGGTATGTAATAAAATATACTTTATTATAGAATACTTTCAAAAAAACAAATTTTTATTATAAAATACTTTTGAAAAGAATTTTATCACTTAAATCCTTTTTTTTTTTTTTTTTTTTTTTTTTTTTTTAAGATATATTTATTTGCATTTTTAAATTCTCTTTGAATTCTTTTTTCACAGGGTTCCATGGTTCCATTATCCAATTATTTATGATATCCGTTCAAAACCCAGAAAATTATCTTCTCCAACAGGAAGTAAAGGTAACCATAATTTTAAAAAATTTTTTAGTATGGAATTTTTTCTCATATATATATTTGTACAAGGCTATGGAACTTTACTTTTTATAATGTTATGTTTTTTCTCTAATTTTTAGTTAGTTTCTTTGTATCAGAGTACAATTGATAAAGGAGCTGGCCTGAGTTCTGCCCCCATTGAGCTTTTGATAGTATTTATTGATTGTATTCAGAGGAATTTTGTTTGCGTGTTTTTGTTTTTCCTGATAGTTTGAGTGTAATATTTATTTTGTGGGAAGAGCTTATTATTGGTGTATTAATATGTATCAATTGGTCTTTGATACAGAGAAACTAGCTCAAAAGCTAGAGAAAAAAAACATAAGCTCATAAAAAATCTAAAAAAAAGGAAAATTCCATGGTCTTTAACTAAACTTGTATAAAAAAAACTTGCTGCCAAAATTTACACTGTGTGGGTGCATATTACATAAATTTGTCAAAATAAACTGCCATTTATCTGAGTAAGTTGTCAATTTTGATAATATTTGTCTTTTCTGGATAACGGCATACTGCTTATATTGTTGCCAATTTAACATTTGTTCAATAGGGATAATTTTTCTATTCAGCTTTAAAAAATCAAATTATGTTCTATAACTGATACTTTGCTCATTATATATGGCATTACCATCAAGTCACACTGAAAGCATCCATTCCTATCCATTCCTATCATCCATCGCTCTCAGCAGGTCTTTCAAACTACATCCAGTCTCCACTTAAAGCTGATGTAAATGAGTTCTTGCTGGTCTCCCAACATTGGCACATCCATACTTAGGGGTCCATTGAAGAACGTTCCTTATGTGTTCGTTCTAGCTTTTCCTGCAGTGTCCCACATGTTTTGTTCATCTTACTTGGATGGTTTTTGAGATCGGGGGTAAATGGCTGTACAGCTGCTGTTTTGTTGGGTGTTGCTTCCAGGATCTGTTCAAAATAGCATGTAGCATTCTTGTGTAGCCCCCATTTATCTTTTTCTCCATGCATTTTGTTAGTGTCCATGTGATGCATCCATACAGTATTACTGACACAGCCAAAATTTGGAAAAATTCCTGTTTTATTTTATCAAATAGATCAGACTTCCATATGATCGATAACCTATTGATAACAGTCCACTTCTTCACTAATCAAGGGCACCTTGGGTGGTGTAATGGCTAGCAAGTTAGACTAGCAAACCTTCCCGAGTGAGTTAAAGTCTCATTGGGTGTCCCATTCATATGGCTATGTGCCACATCTAAACAAAAAGTTTAGTAAATCACTCCTTCACTAGCCATATGTTAACATTGCTTTTGGTAGATATGATATTGTTACTGAGGTATGTGTAAATTATAAAAATTTAATGAATCTAAAAAATTTTGTTTTCTGTAATGTTTAATTTTTCATGTATCATTCATTAAAATAATTTACATAACTTCTTTTGGAGCCGTGTTCATGGTATAATGGCTAAAGTGCTGGACCGCGATCTCAAAGTGAGTGAGTTCAAAATCCAGTTGCACTATTACATTTATTTTGAAACTAATACTCTTGAGAAAAATATGAACCCCCTTATTCCCACAGCTATGGGTTAAATAGTATCACTGCTGCTGTTTTACAAGAATAGTTTTGGTATTGAATATTCCACAAAGGTTGATATGCCATTAAGAACAAAGAAACCAAGCAACTTATTTTGTTTGATAATAGATTCATTTATTCATCTTTATTGATTCTTTTGTCCAAGACTGTTGGGAACTAGTGTATAGAAATGCATCTTGAGCTAAATAATATTTTGTCAACTTTTGCTTAAATTCAAAATGGCTGTCATGCATAAAGTCTTGCCATAATGATTGTCTACTTTATAGAAAATACAAGGTGAGCCATATATAGTTTACACAACCTATAAAGTATATTGCTTATTCTCAGCCTCTTTGTATTTTTCATTTTCTTTTTTCCTCTCTCACTTTAACTTTCTATATTTTAGCCTTTTCATTTCTCTTTGTCATTCTGGTCACTTTTAGATGTCTGTTGATACCTACAATATATAATCTCCATATTGTCATAACTGGTAATTACTATGATGTTAAACTTTTAAATATACTTAGGTATTGTGTTAATGATTGTCAAGGTCTTTTTATTGCCAAGGTTTAAAACTGTAATTTTTGTTTTTCTCCTGAAGACCTAAATAGAAATGACAAATCTCTTCTAATCAAGGTATGCTATCCAGTAGATTGAATTTGTAAAACTATTAACTGTTACTATTATTTCTGTTACAAGCATTTCAGGTTAACATACTAGTTTGGTTAGTTAAGATTTTAATACAGATAGAATGATTTCTAAGAAATAATTCTATTGAAGCAAAAACATCAACAAAGGTAAATTCACTTGATAACATAACCCAAACAAATGCCTGTGGTGTAATGGTTACTGTCGTAGAAAATGGACACAGTGACCCGGATTCAATTTCTGGACAAGACTGTTTGCATTTCACATAGCACTAATACCCTTGGAAAAAGTATGAATCCAATTATTCTCCCTCCAGCTATAGTAGGGCAGAGTGGGGTCTTTAATGGCAACTAGTCTCGGAGAAGGAATACTCTGAATTCAAACCTGTTGAACTCTGCTTAAAAATTGACCTTGTGTTGCATTCTGCTCATGTGGAGGGGTTGGTAAATACATACAAATGCAGTCTCCTTCCAATCATAGCTATCCTTTTAGTTGTATATATCACGCCTTTAGATCCCTTGATCATCTTTATTATTAAGCATTGTAGCATATGCATGCAGTTAAAAACAATTGTAATAATTAAATAATTTTGAAATTGTATCATAACTCATGGTATATCAAAAATATCATCTAAGAGACAAAATAATCTATTGGCTAAAAAACAATTTCAGACATTTGTTGCAACTTAGGGCTTTCTATTTTTGAAGTTTAGAATAACAAGATTGTGTTTGTTATTTATCATTGAAAGATTCCATATTCACCATTAGATAATTGAGTTTCATTTATCAAGTTTAACATAACATGAATTACTATTTTCATTTTGTTGTGAGAAGAGTCCATTATATACAGCCAAGCAGTTCCATGAAATTTATGTAAAGTATTATGCTCAAAATATGCGTGTGTAATATGTAAAATGCAATGTGGAGATATATATAATGTGTGTGTGGATATGAGGGTTGTATTGGATATAACTAACAAAATAGTAAGAAACCCGACTGAAGTCAGTTTTAAAATTTTAGGGCTTTAGCTTTTATTTCTTACTATGTGTGGATATGTATTTAGTGATAATTTTCCTTTTTATGCAATTATACTTAATACTGTTAATCCCTTTTTTTACTATCACACTAAACCCTATCATCTCTTGATGTAATCTAACAGTCCAGTAGGAGTTATTTTCAAGGCCTGGCTTAGTGTTACACACATTTTACTTAACCTGAGTAAATACATGACTTTTTTTTTCTTAACACAGGGAAAGATTTACACTCATTTCTAAACCCAGTGGAATTTGCTATCAGTTGTTTGTTATATTCTTGCTTGACAAGGACTACAAATGGCATCTGTAATTGTATTTCTGTGATAACATTTATATCTTTTGTTTTTAGATTTGCTTTTATATATAATGGAAACTGTTTGATGCAAAGATGATTGCAAAAGTCATTTTGTTCTGATTTTGCCAGTCATTAGGTTTATGTATTTTATAGATTTGCAGATGGTGAATATCACACTTCGTGTCTTGTCACGGCCAGATGCATTTGCTCTCCCAATTATATACCGACAACTAGGTCTGGATTATGAGGAACGTGTCTTACCATCCATTTGTAATGAAGTAAGTAGAAATTTTCATCTTGTTCAATCCCGCTTACTCACTTCCAGGTATTCTATTTTCTTGCTAATTTACAATCTTTTCCCTAGTTGAAGAAGCCCAGTTGGCTAGGGCTGTAGAATACACCAACTGCATCTCTGGAGAGGAGTAACCCACCTCTTTATGTGTCCTGGATATGACATTAAAACCATCTTATGGCGAGGTTCCAGGACCTGGAGTGGTAGCACCTGATAGGATCCTATCTATCAAATAGAACAAACTAAGTCTGCAAACAAATGACTGATGTTAAATTGTGACTGTTATATAGCAATATTTGAAACCATTTAACTGTGTGCAAAAAAGAGCTCTTGCTCATTAAGAATGTTATATCCAAAATGTGTTTACAAATTGCACACACACACACACACACACAAATATATATATATATATATTATACCAATGTAGTCGAGGTAAATTTAAAATAATGCCAATATATCAAACCAACAATTACACACTACTTCAAATAAAGGAAAAGAATTTTATAGATAAATTTAAACCAAAGTTGAATAAAACATGAATTGTACACACGTGCACAAATGGAAATAAACACACACACACATATATATATATCTATCTCAAGAAACACATTCGCACACTCAGAGAAAGAATAACTACAAGTGAAATCAGAAACCACTCCAACATACACACACACACACACACACTGTATCAGTTATCAAAAGTAAATGAGGGATAAATTAGGCTAAGAGAAACACGCTCTAAGAAAAGGAAAAGGACCAGCATTCATTTAAAAAAAACCATGAGTAAGTAAAAACCATTCAAAATACAAACATGAGGAAGTTCAAGTCTCATTGAATACCCCATTAACTAGACCTTGTGCCAGACATGTTCTTTGGTGAAAGCATCAAGCTGGAAACATCTATATATATATATATATATATATATATATATATATATACACACACACACACACACACTATTAGGAAAAAAGTTACCAGTAAATTTCAAACCTCACTACCCCCACACACACAAAAATCCCCAAAACACACACTTACACAGAGGAAAAATAACTTAAAGAAATCCAAAACCACTCCAACGCACACACACAACAAAAACATATCAAATATCAAAGAGGGGTAAAGCAGACTAAGGTAAACACACACTAAGAAAAAGAGAAGATGACCTCTAAACCCATAACCAACTAAAAATCATTCAAACTGCAAACACAAGTGTGTTCAAGTCTCATTGAGTACTTCATTAACAAGGCCTTGTGCCACATATGTTCTCTGATCAAAGCAACAAGCTGGAAACATACATGTATGTAAGAACAAAATGAATAAATAGATTTAAAAAAATACAAATCTCTTTGTGGACCTACCATTTTAAAAATATATTTAATTTATATATATAAAGAGGATTTAGGATAGATAACCTACAACTGTTGATATGCCATAAAACCAAACCCGGGCATGAACATAAACGTCTGGTTTGGGAATGTTAAATGCAACTCAGATATGTGGCAATTAATTTAGTTATCTTGTTTAACTTTGTTATATGGACAAAATAGTAATAGGAATTTTGTGTTTGTTTCTTAACTCTGCATTAAAAACTTAGTTTTGTTACTGGTATTTGAACATCAATCAGTGTTTTCTGTGAAGTTGTAAAACTAAAATTGAACAAATCTATCTTAATTTTTAAGAATATTTTGATTTATTCCATTTTATTCTCAACGTGAATTTTCTATAAATGTGACCTTATAATTTATTCAGGATTTGACTTTTTTATTCTATTTAACAATTATTTTTCTGAAAGGAATTGGTTTTCTAGATATTTTTTTCTTTAAAAATCACATTTGAATTTGTTTTCTTTTGAGGATTGTAACCTCGGTTTAATTCTTATGAAATTAGCTTGGTTTTGTTTTTATTTTTGTCCAGCCTCATATTGAAAATATACATAAAATTAAGGGCATCAATCTTTTTTTTTTTTTAGTCCTGAAAAATAATCATGACAAAAATTAAATCCTGAAATTCATCTTTTTGTAGGTCTTGAAAAGTGTTGTTGCAAAATTCAATGCTTCTCAGTTGATAACTCAACGTCAGCAGGTTAGTATGCTTATCCGACGACAATTGCTTGAGCGGGCCAAAGATTTCCACATAGTCCTTGATGATGTATCAATCACAGACCTCAGCTTTGGACGGGAGTACACTGCTGCTGTTGAAGCTAAACAGGCAAGTTTTTTTTTTTTTTTTTTTGTAATGTTTTAATGTGAGTAACATGCTGGATGGTGGCCTCAAAGTTAAACAAGTTTGAACTCCAGTTGTGCTTTTACATTCACTTTTGGACAAATACATTTGGGAAAGCTATGAACCTCCTTATTCCCGCAGCTATGGCTTAAATAGTATCACTGCAGTTCTTCTACAGGGATGGCTTTGGCATTAAATAACTCACCATAGTTGATATGCTATTAAACAAAGAAACTGAAACCATATTTATTAAAAAAAAAAAAACTGATGCCATTTTATGAATTTTTATTGTACCATACAAATAAAAATTTTCTCCATAATTTACTGTACACAAAACTATATATTTTACTGTTTTAAGTAATCTCAACTGTTTCAAAGATTTAATTTTTTTTTTGCTACCACTCTATTTAGTACATCATTTCAAATAAAAATGACATTCTTTCTTTAATATAGCTGAGTACATCTACAGAAAAGAATAGAATGAATCTACCTAAATGTAACAATGAAAGCAACCAAAAGAAAAAGTTCAATATTGTTAACTATTAGAATAAGGTTTCTTTTAAAATTACTGAAAGTATCCCGATAAAAAAAAAATGTCAGTGTCTGTAGGGTTAAGTATAATTGTTGAATTATAGTCTTTTATTTATTCAAATTTCTTTTTTGTTTAGGTTGCACAGCAAGAAGCTCAGCGTGCTCAGTTCATTGTAGAAAGGGCCAAGCAAGAACGACAACAGAAGATTGTACAAGCAGAGGGAGAAGCAGAAGCCGCTAAGATGATATCCTTTTATGTTAAAAATAATTCAATGAAATTTCACTTCAATTTGTTTGCTCCAGTGAGAAACTCCAAACTTGTAGGAATTGGCCAATCTACCTATTGCTTGTTGAAAAGCTTTACAAATTATTTCTTTTTAACTTCACTTGTATTTTTTCTTGGCTAAATCTTTTAGGATTAAAATCTCTGAAATCAAAATTCAAATTTTATGGGGAAACTAGGAAAAAAGTTCACATTAATATATGAGAAAAAATATTCCTTTACAAGCTTCTCATTTTTTAAAAATAAACTGAATGCAGAAATACAAATGCTAAAATGTCTTGGTTGGTTGGTTTGTTTTACTGCGTATCAACCTTTTACAGGTCATTTAACACCAAATCAAGTCATTTTGATGAAAGTTTGGTTGTTTCAAGGTCTTCGTATCTTCAAATATCTATTCATGGTGTACAGTAATTTTCAGATGCTAAGGTCTTTAAATTTTTCCATATAAGCCCACTGCTTTCAGGAAGCACATTATAGTGTTCACTTTCATTTTTTTTTTTTTTTTTTTTTTTTTTTTTTAATAGTTCTTTCATACAGCATGCGTTATAAAAAAATTTTCTTGTAGGGGGCCAGATCAATGCATTTAATGAGAATTTTTTATTATGTATGCAGTCTGGCATGCAAGGCATATTGGTTGCTCTTAAAGCAAGTAAGAATGTGTAATTCTTGTGTGACCTATGTGCAGTTGCTAAAATGTGTGTAAGGCTCGTCTACTGTAAATTGCCTGTGAATTTGTCTAAACTATTGTCTACTTTATTATAGTGTTAGTTTTATATTTTTTGAATAAGTATTATTAAAAGATATCGGTGAAAAAAAAAACTTTATTAGATAATCAAAAATGTATTTCTTTTTGAAATAGATTATTTTTGGGTAGGTTAAAGATTATGAGCTTTACTTGGGGGTAGAATTTCAGATTGTCACATTGCTATGGTGAAATAAAACTCTAATACTTAAATTCTGAGATGACAAATTTTTATCTTTTTTTTTTTTCCTTCTTCTGCGTTTATACTGTTTTCTTCATTAGTGTGTTCACTTTAATTGTAGCTTCTTAAATGGAAAGTCATTCGTTATGTATAAGTTGCAAGTTTCAATGCTGAAGAATAATGACAATTGAAAATGTGGAAAAATTTGAGGAAGTCAAAAATTGAAGGGGAGAGAGAAATATGATCTTGCACTTCGAGAACTACTAACATGTAACATTGTGTTAAAAAAAACAAGAAAATAATGCTTACTAATTTAATCTTATATGATTTCTTTTGTATGATAAAAGTTTTAATTAATAAATAGAAATTAAAGAAATTTTTTTTTAAGCTCATTTAATTGTAAGGGATATTTTCAAAGGTCTTAAATTCTGGTTTTCAGCCTTTCTTTGCCCAAAACCAATAATTAATTGATCCCTGAAAACACCTTCACATTAAAGAGTTAGTTTGGGCATACCTTGATGTCTGCAGCAGCTTTAAAATGAGTTATCATAAAATTCATCTTTGTGTTATGTTCCTATATACCAAAAGATGAAACTGTAACTTTTTGATTGCAAATATCAATAATCTGCAGGCACAGATCGGTTTCTAGGATTTAGATTATCCACTTTTACGTGGCCTGGAAATATATTTCATTTTCATCAAATCATATTCCTATAATAGTAACTCTATTCCTGGAAGGTTTTAATTCGAGTTTAAATGTTTCTATTGGTAGACATTAATCATAGCATAATAAATTTTGGATGATAAAACTGAAATTAAAAAACAGTCTAAAACCTGATTTAAGTATGTAAAAGAATTTTTTTTTACAGTTCCTGTCATTTTGTTATTAAAACTTCAGAGAAATTATCTAAATTATTGCTCTGTTTTGAAATGTTTTTAAAAACAGTCTGTGATCATTGCTACAATTTACAATGTTTTTGGTACTGTCTAGTTGAGCATAAATCATCCTACTTTATGCAGGTGTATTTTGAAGTGATGAATATAAAATATGAAGTCTATCTGGTCTGTATTCTTGGATATAAACCAAAAAAAAATAACATTACAAAGAAACAGGAACTTTTTTCATTTATTAAAAAAAAAAATAATTAATATGAAGTTTTATTTTTGACTGTTAATTTAAAAATTATTTGTTTGTGCTGTTGTTTTTTTATTCAATCCAAACATCTGCTTGTGATCTTCTTTAACTAACTTACATTGGACAGGCTATTTCTACCAATCCTGGTTATCTGAAATTGAGAAAAATCAGAGCTGCACAGTCCATTTCCAAAACAGTAAGAAAATTTTTTTTTTTTTAATTTTTTTCTCCAAAAATTTATTTCATAATCTGATAACTTTTCTTTTTTTTCTTCTATTTCGTTACAAGTCAACATAAATCTAATTTTGTACCCAGCAAAATAAATTTATTTATACATGAGAGAAAATGGAGATATAAATAAAATCTGATTTTTTTTTTTTTCCTGCATCAATGAATATATTGAATTACATATTTATCTTCGATTAAAAAAAAAAAAAAAAAAAAAAAAAATCTATTAGTGAAAGTTTGCATTAATTTTGTACAAATGGTTCTCTGCTGCTGCTTGTTTTCCTCTGTCTTTATGCAAATTTCTTACTAAATTGACAGGAAGAGAGGTAAAGAAGTTTTTGTTTTGTTTGTTTTCCCTTCAATCTGTAAAATAAAAACTAAAAAATATTTAAAAAAAAAGAAAAATCTTATTGTACATGCAAAATTTTAGAATATCTTTAAGTAGAGCATACATTGTAAATTCTCTTTTTAAAAAAAAACCAAAAAAAAACCACCTTCATTGCTTGCTTGTCGAGGTGTTTCTGTGACAAGACGTGACTGAAGAAAAAAGGTCCTTTTTTTTTTTTCTCAATTATAAAGAACTTAAGATGTATACTCTACTTTTCTAAAAAGAATATCTCTTATTAAGAATAAAAATTTTGTTTGTCCATTGATGGAATAGACATTTTTTAGTATATTATGCTTTTTTATATATATATATATATATATATATATATATATATATATGAGAGAAAGAGAGATTTTTACTGTTTATAAACCAGGTACTGGGAAAAATCAAACATTAGAAAAGGTTCCTGAAGTTTTATACTCTTTGGTCAGAAATCAAAATATGAAAATAATCAATATTATCTAAAAGAGCCAATAAAAATATCCAAATCATTTTTCTTGTAAGTTGTTTTCATGTGTAACTTCTTTCTCCTCATAAGTATGGATAAAACCTATTTTGTTTAGTCATTACGTTTTATTGTACAAATGGAAAAATGAATGAAAGATGAAATTTTTTTTTTTTTTTAAATCTTTCGATATATAAGCAAGTTACCCACTTATTGGCCCTTGTAATCAAAGATAAGTTTATAATATTGATCCTTATTTTACATGGCTGTTGTCTTCCAAGACAAATTTATATTACTCTATACATCTTTCTTTCAGCATTTTTTTTTTTTTTTTTTTTTCTTAACCAATGATTTTGAACGATGTTAAGATAAACAACTCTAATCTAACCTTTTTTCCTCCATCTTAATTTGATTCTTTTGCTTTCTTTTTTTCTTTTAGATTGCTGCCTCACAAAACCGAGTCTTCTTGGATGCTAATTCTTTGATGCTGAATATAATGGACCCTTTGTTTGGGGATTCTGCAGAACATATTAAGAAGTCTTAGATTGTCTTTGCATATTATAGGAAGAAATTGAAAAGGAAAAAGTGATACTCACTCTGCCATGGTGCTGAATACTGCAAGCATCCTTGGACGGTTTTGTCTCTACTCACTCCCACAAAAACGGGACGGAGAGAGAATTTTCTCCCCATTTTTAAAGTGATATTTTTTTAAAAAATTAAATTAAAACCCCCTAGCAAATTAAGGTTTTAAAAAAAAAAATGTAAATATCAGTTAAAAATGGAAGCTCTTTTTTTCATTATTGTTTACTGAATTCTGATTGAGATTTTCACATTATCTTTTATTTTCTCTCATATTCCAAAAAGCCTTTTTCTTTATTTTAAATATTCTTTGATATTTTTAGTAGCAAAATCTAAATTGACTAGTCTAAGAATAAAAAAAAAAATTTGTATGCAGGTAGCATGTTGCAGATGTGACACTTTCTTCAATGTATGGCAGTTGAATTTTTTTTTTTTTTTTTTTTTTTTTTTTTTTTTTTTTTCTGATTCAGCCATAAAACATTTGGGTTATTTGCTATTCTACAATATGACTTGCTTTTTACAAAATATTTGAACTCTGAACTCCCATTTATTAATTCTAAAGAAAACTACTTGGAAATACTATGAATATGTAAAACTTTTTACAATATGTAGGAACTTTGAATTCTGTTTATTCTAGTCCAACATTTGTGACCTTACGATGCTTTTTGATTGTTTAAAATAAACTTGTTTAATCAATTAACTAAACTATACATTAAGTAAAATGTAAAGGCATATTGAGATTGGTAGTTATATATTGTGTACTTTTTAAATAACAAGACCAATCTGTGATTGATAAACATGGCTGGACATTCAACAAAGCTCTTATATCCTGTGCTAAATCATTTTATCATATTCATTCATTAAAAAAAATAGTTCAAAGAGACTTTCAATCCAAATATGAACTCTCTGGAAACAATTTAAAATAATCTATAATGAGATTTTAAACTTGTGTATTTCGTTACATTAAAACCATAAAAGGACATATAACCATTTAGATTAGTTAGAAATCCAAGTATGAATTATTCTCTCGATCTCCCCCGCTCAGTAACTCTAATTATATCCTATCAAAGAAATTTTAATCTGTAAATGTATAAACAAATTCCAACAGCACTCGTATATTTTCATTAAATAATTAATTGCAAATTTATTCATGTGAATTGATCCAAAAATTAATGCGTATCTGTCTCATAATAGTCGTTATATTTAGTCTGAAATTTATTAGCTAATGTAACAACTATTGTGTGACATAGTTAAATAGATTGATAAAAAATTTTCAATTTTACACACAAGTTTTGATATGACAGTTAAAAGATGAATTAGCTACAACTCATAAATCTACTGTTAGATTGAATTCTTGGTTTCTATTCCTTTCCTTTGAACAAAACCATTCCTCATTTAGATCATTTCTTTTTTAATTTTTTTTTTTTTTTTTTTTTTTTTTTTTTTTTCTTGAAAAAAAATCAGAGCAATCAGTTGGTGTAATAACTTAAATTTTTTTTTTTTTTTTCTTTTCTTTTTAATAAAATGTTTCCTTTTCCCCTCATTTTTTTTTTTCTTTGCAGTCCATCAGAGTGAAAGTATTTTTTTCCTTTTGGCATCAATTGTAGATATGCTACCAATAAATTACATAGTAAAATACTGTCATTATTTTTTTCTATTATTTTTCTTATCTGTTTCAGACTTTTATAGTGTTTGTTTATATGTGGCAGGGGCAATATCACTCTGAAATAATGATGAGGATGATGATACTATTGATAAAGGTAGATATGCTGTAAAACAAAATGCCAAGTGAAAGAGAGGCATCTTCAAATAACTAAGATGTTGATATGCTGTAAAAACGTTGAAATATTAATGTTTCAGATTTTATTTAGAAAATGAAATACAATCTTTTGTAAGCATACAAAAGATATCAGATTATTAATAGATTTAAGAATGTCTCGGTCTAAAAGTTAATTTTATCGATAACCACGACATGGATCTATGTAAAGTTTACCAAAATTGCTCAGATCTATGAATAGATGTACTTAGAATAATGACAATATGTTCAGGGTACCGAAAGATGAAAAGAGTGTGAAGTTTTTATATTTTAGAAGTGTGTTGGGAAATGGGTCGATCCTGTTCCTAATAAAAGGAGCAAGTGGGTAGTTAAGTTGATTTGGGTTAGAGACGGTCAGAGTTAAGTTAGAGAAGAGAGGAAGTGACGTCAGAGAATGGAACAAAGTATCCGCTAATGTGCTGTTGATATAAGTACAAAAAAGTGAATTACTGATTCCAACAGCTACGACTACTATTATTGCTACTATTACTACCACTGAGAACAGAAACATTAAAAAAGCTACCGTAATTAAAAAGGCCTAAAACAAAGCCACCTCTCTCCTTTAACAAAATTACACAAAGTATTTTTTTTTGTTTTGTTGATTATCTTTTATATACTAGACATTCAACTTTTTTCTACAAAAATGGTATTTATATTTGATGTTTTTATATATATATATATATATATATATATAAAGCTTTTGTCCCTCTAAAATTGGATCGACTTGGTCATATTTATTTTCTGTTAACCTGATTTTCACCCAACAAGCTTGCAGGTTGACCAATGGAAAGCTTTTGGAATTATACAACCCAATAACTACTTGCCAGGATAAAAAATCCCAATGTGGCTGGTGAATGAAATCGAATTGACATTTAAAACTGGAGACTTAAGTCTAACCTGTAATGCTGGACCATACAGGACCAACAGCTGGTCTTGTGGATGACATCAGCCCAGTGGGGTTAGGATATGGTGTCACATGGACACCTTGACTAGAGATTGCGTTACAATTGACACCATGTGAGAGGATTAGTGTTACATATATTGTGCTATAGAAATCAAAATGTAATTTTTCTTGACTCGAGCAACCATTGTGTATTTGATTTGGAATTGCAAGTCTCTACAGGTGGAATAGTAAAGGTTGGGTTCCATTTCCCACTCAAATTAATCAAATATATATTTGTTGATCAAATATACATTTGCACCCTGTAGATGCGTCCTGCCTATTGTTGATGGAACTTGATTAGCATAGTCTCGATGCTAGTGATTTTCATCTGTTAAGGATTTTGATATTGGTGACAGTCACTCCAGTGGATGTTGTAGAGGCAGCTCTGGTATAACCAGTCAAGGAGTCAGGTTGTAATGTGACCCATGATGGAGCTATATAGAAATGGGGGAAGGACGATGGCTCTGTTTACCCTGATCTTCATGTCCTTCAACTGTTAGCTTTTTCACATGCATTTGTAGTCTGCCAAAAGCACTGCTTTCCTTTACAAGCCTGTTTATTTCCTCATTGATCTTTGCATCTAATGTGATGGTACACCAATGGACTATTTTCAACTTGGCCTCATCAACAGTGATAAGGGAAGGGTGGTACTCTTCCTGAAGTGCAGGCTTGTGGAGTACCTCTGTTTGAGCTGACTTCTAATTCAGAGTTGATTAGCCTCTATGAAGCAGGAAGTGATATGCTGCAATGTTCTTTCTGTGTGGGCAACAAGGGCAGCATTAGTATTGTGATCAGATAAGGCAATGCTTAAAAAAAATTAAGCTCCCAAATTTTCTGGATTTAAAAAAAAAATTCAGGTATAGAAAGATTGTAAACTGTAACACTATGTAGGTGGCCCGCCAAGCAGACGATTCCTTTGTCTGTTTTGGCACGAAACCAGACAAAGGGTTTTGGACTTGAGATCTTGGCATGACCGGATGTGGTAAGGGGACGCGAGAAGAGAGTTGGTTGGACAAAGGAGCTCGAAGTTGGAGTTGGCGAAAGGTGACGCGAGTGACCAGTCGACACCGGAGCAGAGAGACGAGTCGGCATGAGTGAGGTCCAGTACCAGTGAAAGAAGACCGATCAAGATGGGTTGGCATTCCTAGTAGTGTTGTAGAATTTTCGCTAGAATCCATGCTAGCGTTAGTCTACATATGTACACAGGAAATGCAGTGTTGCATAACTCCCTTTCTGCACTTGAGTTAACCCCAAGTGTTTGTTTGTTTGTTCTTTTTTCTCCTGTTTCCTCGATTGTATTTGATGTAGCGGTAAAGAAATGAAATGGTTCGAAGAAGTTGATATAACGTGGGCCGAAGGGGAACGTCACAAAACAAGTGATACTTTTTTTTTTTTTTAATGTCAAGTTGAAAGATCAGTCTAAAAGGTAATTGATTTTTTAACATTTTAAGTATTTGAGGATTGGAATGTAATGTTTTTATGGTTTGTCAAATCTGTTTCAGGTAAGGATTTCAAGATGTATGCAGTAGGTATTTTGGTTACTAACTTCATCAGATATTACATTATCATTTTTATATATATATATATATATATATATACACACACACACACATACATTGTGAGGCATACTCCTCTTTTGAGGGTGTCTTCTGATTGCCACATTGTCATAGAGCCTTTGCAGGAATGCAACACAAAATAAATACCTCACACTTAATAGAGATATTAGCAATAGATATACGATAACACTAAAAAACAAATTCAATGCACTTAAAGAGATATCAGAAACACTGAATGACGAATATGAGAACTTGGTCAATGCTCACATGGAAGCGGCAGCATATTGAATACCAACCAAACTAAGAGCAAAACAAAGTTCCTTGAGAGACATTACCTGTTAAGTAAATCAATAAGAATAGAAACTTGGTAGAAGATTGCCATGCTATTCAAGATTGTCTGACAGTAAATGAAGTGTATAAAAGGAAGAGCACCTCCAGAGCTAAACTGAAAGCTATCGGCCAAGAAGAATGAATATGTGGAAAGAACATTTCAAGAATCTGTTTGAGAAATCTCCTAAAGTTACAGATAAACCTATCACAAAAATTAATAATCAACTAGACATCAAACTAGGGTAGTTTATTCAAGAACTCAGTGTAGTACAAATAAAAATTAAAAACAGGAAATCTGCCAGTCTTGAAATACCACCAGAAATATGGAAAACAAGAAAATTTGGTAACATATTACTGCAATGCCATATATAACCAGAACAATAGACAGAGGGACAAAAGGCTGCATCCTCCCTTTTCCCAAGAGAAGTGACCTTGGAACTGCCAAGAACTATCAAGGTATAACCCTTACTTCCATAGCAGGTAAGATTTACAATACTCTGCTACCCAACCCCATCGAACCTGAAATTAAGAAAGTTCGAAGGAAAAATCAAAATGGTTTTCAGGGAAACCAATCCACAACATCATAAATTCTGAATTTTAGTTCTTGCAAAAAACCTTTAGGTCACACTCTTTGTAGACTCCTCTAAGGCATTTGACTCCATACGTAGAGGGAAGATGGAGCAAATATTTCTAGCCTATGGTCTCCCCAAAGAAACTGTTGCAGCCATAATGATGCTCTACAAAAACATGAAAGTAAAAGTTCACTCACTGGATGGTGACACGTACTTTGACATTGTCATAGGTATTCTGCAAGGGGATACACTAGCCCCATACCTGTCCATAATCTGCCTAGACTATATACAAAATGTTGATAGATTTAATGAAAGAAAATGGCTTCACACTGGAAAAGGCAAGAAGCAGATGATACCCCACACAAACTATCACAAATGTGTACTACACTGATGACATAGCACTTCTGACAAATGCACCCGCCCAGGCTGAATCAATACTGCATAGTTTGGAGAAGGCAGCAGGTGGCATTGGCCTCCATGTCAATGCAGACAAAGTCAAAGACATCTCCACACTAAAATGTGGTTCCCTGAAACTAATGGACAAATTCATTTACCTCAAAAGCAGCGTCTCATGTATGGAAAATGACATCAGTATGCGACTAGTGAAGGCATGGTGAGCTATCAAATGGTTATCGATCATATGGAAGTCAGACCTATCTGATAAAATAAAATGCAATTTTTTCCAAGCAGCAGTTGTGTCCATAATACTATATGGATGCACCAGATGAACACAGACAAAGCATATAGCGAAAAAGCTTGATAGCAATAGCACAAGAATACTATGGGCTATATTGAACAAATCCTGGTAGCAACATCCTACAAAACAGCAGCTGTCCAGCCACCTACCTTCCATCTTTAAAACCATTCAAATCAGAAGATCAAGATATGTAGGACATTGCTGAAGGAGTAAGGATGAACTCATAAGTGATGTTCTTCTTTGGACACCATCACACGGACGAGTAGGTAGTGGACGACCAGCGAGAACCTATCTATAACAGCTCTGTATGGACACAGGATGGACGATAGAGACAAATGGCGAGTCAGGGAAATCTGTGCTAATGGCACATGATGATAAGATATATATATATATATATATATATATATATATATATACACACACACATTAACAAAACTAGATTTTTCTACCACACTATCTTTCTACAGAGGTTGATTATTTTATATGTATACTGTTGGCATTAAATGACTCTGAGGTTGATGTACTCTAAAACAAACCAAACCTCTCTCTCTCTATATATATATATATATACACACACACAATAAATCTCAGAGAAACTATAAAAAATATCCCTTTTTGGATTTTAATGTGATTATTATTGTTATAGATTATCACATTAAAAGCAATCTTCTGAATGCAAAAGTCAGAAAAACTAAAAAATATAAGCAAATGCAGTATTTTCCAAGGGAAAATATTATAGTGATAACATTTTCTACAATAGAAATAATCTTAGTACATTGAATAGTTGAAAAAATTATTACATTGAAATCCTCATCTAGGCAGGGTACAGTAAAATTCTTGACAAATATTAAGTCTCCTTATTTTACTTTTCTAAACAATCAATTTAACACCATAGTAAAACATTTATATGGAATGGTTACAAACTGATTGTTCTTATAAAAAGATAGTTCCCATAACAGTAAATATATTTACCAATTATATATTTTTCTATTATCTTCTTGGAAGTTGATATTGTTCTAGGAAAAATTTCTGAGTGACTTGAGATTTATCAATTTAAATGTTTGTACTTTTTTTTAAAAATTCAATCATGCTTAGACTAACTGTAATAGATACATTTCAACTTGTTCTCTCCAGCTGTATATCATAGTAAACCTTGGAATTTCAAACGAAAACCTTCATTTAGTCAATGTCTGAGAATATTATCTCATATGTTAACCCTTAGTTAATTTATCAGAAATATCACTTCCACTCAACTAGACTGACTTTTTCATGCACTGCTTGCCATAGGGATTGAACTCATGATCACCAGGTAACTAGATAATGCTTATATCCACTAGTCCATTCTTTCATAGTAGTCGTAACTTAGAGCCTATTGTTATTTTGTCTGTTTCTTCAATTGAAGAAAAGTATATTTGATTAGGTTTGGAAAATAAATGTCTGATTTTAGAATAAACTTATTTCTCAAAATATAATCCCTGAACATATACAAATTTCTGCCATCAATTAATAAACTTATTTAAGCCTGTACAATAAAACTAAAGGTTTTGATAACAAGAAATATTTAAATGCAGTTTCTACTTCTTTGAAACAGAACATTTTTTGGCATTAAAAAGTGTCTAGATGCTTGAAAAATGGTAGTCAGTGGTTGATATGATAAAGTCTTGTATCCCAAGGCAGTGAGCTGCAGTGTCATCCTGGCAATATGTAGCCGAGCATTGTCACAAAAAATTTTAAAAAAGAGACCAGGCTAGAACTTATGCAAAACAAAAATGCATTTTTTTTTTTCATGTAAAATCTTCATAAAACCTTCAGAATCAAATTCTGAAAGAAATGATAATAGAATTAACAAAGCAGACACTAATCATTAAGAATGTGAATTTTTGATAGAACTACTTTTAACTGAATTTAAACAATTTATTTTGAAATCAGACAGTATTTTCCAAACCTAATACTATTCATAAGTATACTAGTTACGAAATTCCATTTTTATAATTTTGATTCATAAATTTACAAAGAAAACTTTTTTTTTTTTTTTTTTTTTTTTAAATTCACCTTTTATATAACATACAATTGTATCATAATTTTTGTGTAAATTACTTTATAATTTATCATTATAATTACTCACTTCCTAACAAAGACAAAAAATGCAGAGAGATTTGACCAGTTCAGATTTAATATTCAGTTTATTTTCATCTATTAATGAATAAGTACTAGAAATTTTATTAAAATTGAATAATTTGACTTTTGGAAGATTACAATATTTGTGAAAGAAGTCATTTTCTTGATTGAAAATAAAAATTACTGGCTTCCTTATAAATAAATAAGTGTAATCAGACCAGTTTGGTTTGGTTTGGTTTGGTTTCTTTGTTTAATGGCATATCAACCTTTGTAGGTTATTTAATACCAAAGCCATTCCCCTAGAAGAACAGTAGTGGTACTATTTAACCCATAGCTGAGAGGATAAGGGGGGTTCATACCTTTCCCAAGGGTATTTGCCCGAAAGTGTATGTAATAGCGCGACTGGAGTACAAACTCACTACGATTCCGCAGTCCATCGCTTTAACCATTACACCACGAGGACACCCCCCCAGACCAGTTTGGATTTAATATTCAGTTTATTTTCATCTGTTAATGAATAAGTACTGAAAAATTTATTAAAATTGAATAAATTGTTGGATTTTAATAATTCAGGAAATATGATTATTTATTTAAAAAAATAAACTTCCAAAATAAGCATTAGGTTATCACTTTCTCCCTCCCCTCAGATTTGCGAGGGACTCCCATGGCATAGTGGCTAATGTGCTGGACTGTGATATGGTAAGTTTAAGACACAACAGAGCTTTATAAAACCAGGTAAGCATTTTCTGTGTTAAGATTAGCTGATACCAAAAATATAGAGAATAAAAACTTACCATGCAAAGTAAATCTAATTACTTATAAATGATATACCAGTGTAGATAAAAAGAATGTAGTAATACCAAGTACCAAATGAATGAAAGGTTAGCAAATAAATAAAAGAACAAAATAAATTGTTCAGCTAATTTTATTGAATCTTATCAAGGCTTTTCTCACAACAATTTTCTACCTTCCAAACAAATCTATTTTATAGCCACCTTTCCTGGCTAATGCAAGTTTTTCTTGTAAAAATTCCTCAGCATCAAAGTCTATGCCCTGTTGAATTTTGCTATTAAGTTGTGCTTGAAAAATTTTCTCTTTCTTTTTCCTACGAGCATGCATCTCTTTGCGACGAACAAATCGCATTTTCTTCCGAAACTTCTTCAGTTGGTGCTTGTTCATTTTTTTCCGTCGAATTTTGAGGATGTTCTTAGCTTGTATTGCTTCAGGAATTTCTGTGATCCAATCATTCAGAGAGGAATTAGGGTCTTTCTTGCTAATGATGGTCGAATAAAACGGTAAATTTATATCAAAGTCTTTGGTTGGTGTCAGAGGACAGTCATAAAACGAAACTGGCAAATGGCCAGGATTGTGTAAAGCACCTGGTAAGGGAGCAGCCGATTGGAGGGGAGGTTTACTAATTGTGAGTCGGTCCCCAGTTAGATAGGGTGGTATGAACGAGATACGAGATTGGGGCTTTTGTATCCCGCAAAAAGTATGTTGGCTACGAGACACATCGTAGAGCTTCATATGACCAGGCAAGCAGGTTCTATGTTCACATTTGCTGATACCTAAAATAAAGAGAATAAAAACTTTACATAGAATTGGTACATTCACAAATATTGAATGAAAAGCTAACACATGAGGGGAAGAAAAAAAAAATGCTTGAAAATCATACTAAAATTGCTTTCAATCAAAGTTTTGGTGCAATCATTTTAAAAAATTGGAGAAAATTATATATAAAAAATTTTGTCACACAATATTTACCCAACCCCTCTACATGATCAGGATGTGACACAAGGTCAATTTTAAATAAAGTTTAACAGTTTTAAATTCAGTTTTTTCCATCTCCTAGACTGGTTTCCATACCAAGGTTAAAGAGCCCAGTTTGTCCTACAATTTACCCTTAGCTGAAGAGAGAATAGTTGGATTCATATCTTTCTCAAGGGTATTTACATTATGTGAAATGCAAACAGTTTTGCCTAGGATTTGAAATATAACTGAAAATATTTGGTTTTGAAATGTTTACATTTTGTGAAAAAAAAGTCATAAGAATTATGTGGAAAAATTTTTAATTCTTCTGTGAGATTTTCAAGTTGTGTTCATTTATAAAGCACAATGGAAGGGTGAATGTGATGCTACAATTTGACCATTGACACATGTTGACAGGAAAATAGTGGATCCCCACCCTATTGTATTTTTTTTTTGCTGTATTTTCAGAAAAAAAAACCCAAAAACATTTTTTTCTTTATCCATTTAATTAAACATTAAATAAACTAATTTTCTTCAAAATCAAATTTCACAGGTGCTGTGTTCATTTTAGAAAGAATTTTAAAACTAGATTCATTTTCTTGTTGATAGATCCATCCATCACAGCACAATTGAAGAATTTTGACCAAACTATAAATGAATTTCAAGTTTACAAAGGTATTTTTTACAACTCACTTCACCATCTTTCAAATAAAATTAAAATAAAACTGCAAAATTGATATTTAAATTTTGCAATGTTTAAAAACTTAATGCTGAAAATCTGTGTACAAGCCTAACTTACCATAAATAAATCAAAAAACTAAACTAGAATTTTAAATTATGAAAAATCAGAATAGATTAATTTTAAAAAAAAGTTAGTTCATGTACTATGCGAGAAATTTGGCATCAGAATGAAAAGCCTAAATTATACACATGTAATATTTTTACTATGTTTACTAGTATCAATGAAACAACCACTACACACAGTGGTCTCAGTCTAAAATAAATGATAGACCAGTGAAACTTTTTACTGGATTAAAATAATTTTAGTTCTCACAAATATGCACTCCATATATACAACCAGCAGATATATTTTTGTGGAAGAAACCTTTATCTTTTTCACTACTTATACAAAGATTGCTTTAACAATAAGACAATATGTTGCACAAACTGATTATCTTTTTTTAATAAAAAATCTTATTTTTAGATTAAGTATTGACAATAATTAATTTTGATTAGTATCTTCTTTCAGAACAGTGCCCGATCAAAGTTTACTTCATTAAAATTACAATTTAAACACATTAGAAAAACTATTGTTATAATGAATAGGTTTTCTAGCATTCCATAAAACATTTCAAATTGAAACTCACCTGAAACCACTAAACTCCTAAATGCTTGGCATAATCTTGATAAACCAGGACTCATATTTAAGTTGCTATTTTCAGATACTGACACTGAAAAGAAAAAAAAAAAGAAAAATTATTTTTACATTGATTTGTATGAAAAGACTGAACAGTAAAACAATAAAAAGGTTCATATATGTCAATAGACTGGCTCTCAGTTTGTTTCATTCAATTGGAAATAACAAAAGACAATCTAAAATTCAAATTATTATAAACTTTTTCAAATCCAGCATTTGACAAGATGTTGGCAGGGAATTGGATTTTACAAAAAAAAAAAAAGAAAAAAAAGAAATAGTGTTTCTAATAGTTTTTCTTTGAAGTCAATTTCACAGAAAATTTTTTATTTTTTAAACTTCTCTGATAGAACTTTTGCTAAAATACATTTTATCTAGTGTGATATTCAGAATCTTTCTAATTTATGAAAACCTTGTTGATAGACTGATTTTTCAATATGTTATTTATATAAGATTTGTTCAGAGTTTTTTTTTTTTTTTTCTTAAATATTACACACAAAATTTATCAAAAACCTAGTTATGAGACTATTTTTCCAACAATGGCTAAACTATTTTTTCATGTTATTTAATGCTAAATACATCCTTCTAGAAGGACAGTAGTGGTACTATTTAACCCATAGCTGGGAGGATAAGGGGATTCATACCTTTCTCAATGGTATTTATCCAAAAATGAATGTAAGAGTACAACTGGAGTTCAAACTCGCTTACTACAACTCCTCAGTCCATTGCTTTAACCATTACACCATGAGGACTCCTTCAAAAGCTATCTTTGTAGAAGAATTGTATAGGTAATATTTAATCCATAGATACAGGGATAAGGGGAGTCATACGTTTGTCAAGGGTATTAGTTCAAAAGTAAAGATTATAACACACCTGGAGTTTGAAGTTGATTACTACACTGTTGCGGTCCAACAGATTAGCCACTACGCCATGAGGACTCACCCAAGAGGAGACTGAAGAAAAAAAAAAAATCTCCACTTGGATCTCAGCCTGATGGCCAGAGAGCTATATTCTATTTCTTGTCACAAGTGCTGATCCATATATAATTCCATAATTTTGATGGAACTATGCGAGTAATAATTTTAAAATACTAATATTATTCTACTTAGTAAAATGAGACTGTATTTTCACTCTTTTACTTTAGCCATTTTTAATACTGCTTTTATTTTCTGCTATTAAATGTTGTTTGATAATCATAGAAAACTCTAGTATTTAGAGCATTCACAACACAAGCAAAACTTATTTGTGGCATTAGAGTTATACACATAATATCTAAGCATTCAAATATATATATATAAATAACAATGTATGGTAATTACTATCTCACTTGGTGGGTTAGTGGCAAATCAATTGCAATATAATTTGGAGAGAGCTTTATCACAGATATCAAGCAATCATATAATATAATGATAAATAAATACATATTAGTTTTTATATATATATATTTAATAGCATGGATAATTATCTGTGACCACTGGTTTCACGCTGTCTTTACAAAGCAATCAGCAAGCATATTGCAGATAAGCATCCATGCTACTATATACATACACACACACACACACACGATGCTCCTAAAAATCTATACATATTTACCAACCCCTCCATTCGGGCAGGATATGACACAAGGTCAATTTTTTTAAGCAGAGTTTAACAGGTTTAAATTCAGAGTTTTCCTTCTCCTAGACTAGTTGCCTCACCAAGGCTGAAGAACTTAGTCTGCCCTACTATTTACCCATAGCTGGAGGGAGAATAATTGGATTCATACCTTTCCCAAGGGTATTAGTGCTATGTGAAATGCAATCAGTCTCATCCAGGATTTGAACTCTTGTCGCCGTGTCCATTTCCTACGACGATAACCATTACACCATGGCACCTCCTAAAAATCTATACACATTTGCTGTGGTTATTACCAGAAAGTTAAACACTTTCATAAAAGGACAAGCATCCAATTGAATTATTTTGTTAGCAATTTGCTAACAAGAATTTTTAACCATGTAACTATCACACTACTATATATATTGTTGTTTTCCTTTTTTTTTTTTAAATACTTTTTTGTCAATGAGTTTATATTTATCTATTAGAAGTATATTTTGGTCTTTTTGTATGAAATTATGTTTTTATATACTTGATAATTGTTTGTACCTATGGAGAAAATGTTTAAAAATGACTAAATCTGAGACCTAAACTATTAAAAAAATGGTTATAATTTGTTATGATTAGACTATTTCTATCTTTTGCTCTTAAGGTGAGTCACAAAATTTCCAAATTTATAAAAATGCAAAATGACCAAGTGTTGTGGACCAGTAAAAGGTCCAGAAGAAAGACACAAACTTGGGATTACGTGAAACAAGTATATGGAACAAAAGTATAAATACAGCATAGGTAAAAGAGTGTAGAACGTCAGTCTGACTGCCAAAGTGTTAGGCTGGAGTTAACTTAACACCGAGACGAATATTCTCCCGGTATTCATAGTAATAGGAAGAGATCATTATAGTCTGTAAGGTAGGTACATTAACACTAAGAGAAGCAAACAACACTGTTAACTTGAATAATAAAGGATGCGAAGTACTTTTGAAAAGAGATGGTCCCAAAAGAAACATGGTTATGTATTTACATTAATCTAAAAGTATTCTATTTTGACTAAAAAAGCAATTGAAAAAAATGATTAATAAATAAACAATTTATTTTATCAAAAAATTTAATTTTTTATAATTAAGTCATATTTTCAAAAGTTAAGTTTGGTTTCTTTGTTTAATGGCATATCAACCTTCATGGGTCATTTAAATCCCAAAGTCATCCTTGTAGCAGAACAGCAGTGGTAATATTTAACCCAAAGCTAGCAGTGATAAAGGAGTTCATAATTTTCCCAAGAGTATTAGTCCAAAAGTAAATGTAATAGGACAATTGGTGTTCAAATCTCTTTACTACAACATCAATTGAGCATATTAGCCACGACACCATGGGGACCCCCCCCTCACTATTTTTGAAAGTATCCCATAGTTGATAAATAAAAGAAACATCAAATAATGCACTAAGCATTGATTGATTTTATTTTCAATTATAAAATAATTTCCATTTCAAAAATTAAAATAGCTTCTGTTTACTGCAAAATTTCTTGATCACTGTAATAACAATGAAACCATCTCTTTTTAAAAGTACATTTTTTATTACTCTTTAGAACAAAAAGCTAACATGCTATTAAACAAAGTATGATTATTCTCTTCCTATCAGATGTTTTGTGAGTTTAAGTCAAAGCTACACCATTAAAAAAGAAAAAAAGAAGCCATTTAATAACTTCAAAAAACAGTTCAAATAATACAATTTAAACAATTATCTCTCACTACCTCATCCATAATTTTCACAAATATTTGACTCTTTTCGTATGAAAAAAGTACACTTGCCAGATAACTTGTGCAAATCTTGATCTAGGTTTTCTCAAGAATCAAGCATAAACATTTAACATTAAAATATCAATAGAAGCTGTTTAAACAATCTATTTATCAATTATACAATTTGGTCTCATGGCAGAGTAAAGAGAAAATCCACTGTGACATTAAGAACTCTTGATGATAAAGAAATAATTTGGTTTGGTTTCTTTATTTAATGGCATATGAACCTCTGTGGGTTATTTAATGGCAAAGTCATCATGTAGAAGAACAAGAGTAGGACTATCAAACCCATAACTGGAAGAATAAGAGGATTCATACCTTTCCCAAGGGTATTAGAAAATTAATGTAATAGTACAACTTACTCACTTTTGGCCACTAAACCACGGGGACTCACCCTAGAGAACTAGAATTTTATGTTATGCTAATAAACCTCCATAATTATTCAGTGATGATTTTGGCAATGGGGGTGAGGTTTGCACAACTCTCAAAAAAAAATTAAAGAACTCTCAATTTGTTGATTGGTTGTTTTGTTTTATGGCATATCAACCCTTTTTGGGTCATTTAACTCTGAATTAAGTCATTTTGATAAAAATTTAAAACAATTCAGTTTAGTATAAGTATATTTTTTGTTTACACACAGCTGGATGTCAAAACAGTTCTATTTCAAACAATTCAGTTTAGCATCAGTACAGCTTTTTGTTTACAGACAGTTAATTTCAAACAATTCTGTTAAGCGTAATTACACAGTTTAGTTCTATTTAACCAATAGATAGGACCCTATCAGGTGTTACTACTCTGGGCCAGAGTAGATCTGGGAGTGATAGCAATGAAGGGGCACTCTGCATTCCCCAAAGCTCCAGCATTACTGGAGCCACACCATCAGATTGTTTAGTGTCATATCCAGGACATTTGTTGAGGGAGTCTTACTGCTTTGCAGAGATGCAGTCGGTGTATTCTGGAACCCCAGTCAACTGGGCTGAAATGGTTTAGAGTCATATCTAGAACACTCATTGGGGGGAGTCTTATTACTCTGCAGAGATGCAGTTGGTATATTCTGCAGCCCCAGCCACTGGGCCCTCTCAATTTGTGATTGACTGTAAATAATTAAATTTTGAAAGTAAGTTAAAAAAATAAATATAAGTTTCATTTATTATTTCATGTTCAATACTTTTTGATGTAACAGGGGTGTATAAAGTTATCTACCCCTACTTGTATGGCAGAATAAAATCTAAGGGAAGGCAAAGGTGGGGAAAAAAGGAGTAGAAGAGGTTGAGATGATTATGAATTGCAGTAAAAATCCAAGAAAAACAGAAAAATTTAAATATAGCAGTAAATACTTAATCCAGAAGATAGAAATACCTTTAACTAAAAAGAAACCAAGTGAATCCTCTTTTTTAGACAAAAGTACCAGAGCTCAATATGCGGTATCCCAAAATGAAGTGATTAACTATAAACTCATTTAAATTAATTTGATAAAGATAGATTCTGCAGAGCTTAAAGCAAGTCTATGTATAAAATACTGAATTAAAAACAGGTCTAGGCATTTCAGCTGTCATGAACCTTCAAAATAGAATCTACAATACTTATCTAACAGAAAAGATCAAAACAGCAGTGCACATGGCGTAACAGTTATAGAAGTTTAGGGAACAAAAACCGAAGTGACAACCATCTGGAGGTTGCAGGTTCAATTCTGATTGCAGGCGTGTAACAATAAAAGAATACTTAACACTTGTACCCAGTTATGGTTAACGGAATTAGAGCAAGCTACTCCCATGAATTAAATAAAGGATTTGGTTTGAAGTTCTATGTAGGCTCCCAAGTTCAACAAGAAACACCTAAGAAATGCCAGAGGACACAATAGCTGAAGCATTGTGAATATACCAATAAAGATGAAGACAATAGTCTGAAAACCCCAAATGAAAAAAAAAAAATCAAAACATCTGCTGCCATCAGGGTTAAATCTATCACAACTACATTATATGAGAGTTGGCTGAAACGGTCATAGGCAGATCAAGATCCTCTAATAGAATGTAAAAAAAAAAAAAAAAAAAAAATGAAGTTTATCTAACAACCTAGTTCCCTTTGTGGTTCATACAATTTCTTCCATTGGAGTTGCAGTGTTTGGATCAGTCATCAACAGCAGATATGATGCCAGCCTATGAACTTTTCAGCTCATCCTCATAAACCCAACCCTGTTATAAAAGCATAACAGCAGTTCTTGGAGATGACCTTGAACCCAAGTTTTTTACTAGGAATCATTAAATCTTAATAATATAAGGTTTGTCTGGATTTAAAAAAAAGTCCCTGGGAGAAAGATTTCTTAATTAGTAGAAAAGATTATTGAAAATATGGAGTTGTAAAATCTTATATCTCCTTTCTCAAGTTTAAAAAAAAAACAACCAACAAATGATGTAGATGTACCCACTTCAAAGGATTTATTAAAGATTCTATAGAATTTTGTGATAAAGAAAAAAAAACATTCTAGTCTCTTAATTGTTCAAGTTTATTGAACACTATCGTACACTAAAACCAACGGTGAAAGTGTTGAGTTCCTTTATGAATATTTGTATCCACTAAAAAGGAACCTTGCACCAGTTAACTTTTCTAAAGAAATAATTTCATTTAATTATTCCATTTCATATATTAAAAGCAAAGATGGTCCAAGACATTATCAAAATGCTCAGAATGAAAAGCAATTTAAAAGAAAACTGGACCAAATTCATCAAACTTCAAATGCTAAATTATGTAACATCAGCATCCATTGACAGTTTTCAAAAATGAATGCAAGAAAATTCTCATCTATCAACTGATTTCTTTGAATGAAAATAAACCAGATTACTTATTATTACAGTTACTTATATTCATTACATATATCCCGAGTGTAATTGCCAAGATTCAAATTAAAATTTTGATCACATATTAGCATATTAGGTTTAGTGTAAGTTGGTTTAAGTAGGGATATCATAACGTAACAAACAGATTAGAAATATTGATTGGGAGATATAAACTCAATCCTATTTGTACTTCAAGGGATATGATTTTTGAGGAACAAGGTTAGGAGTGAACCTATGGGCTTAAACTATGAAGGTCGTTCAAAAAGTTTTAAGCCTCATCCAGATTTTAAATTTGTCACACACATCTCACATTTGCATGGGTCTCATCTATACAGAAATTAGTTTTTCTAGTTTTATAAGTGGTAGTATGTTGCCACAACAAAAATGTTCGGCTATGGCTCTTCTATCTGAGTGAAGCTTACAACTTTTTGAACGACCCTTGTAGCTACATTGTGAAAAATGAGCATATCCAAACAACTTCAATCAAGAGGGTTAAATTTATATTTCAGTAAAAGTTAGTAGGTTAGGAAGGAATATAGGAGGGAGGTTAAAAATCTGAAGTGGGGATCAAAGTTGGGTCTATTATATACATCCCTGAAATGCAGAACAATAAAGTTTTTGATAGCACAGGTAAATTGTAGAAAATATCTTAAAAATCATTTAACTTTTGCAAATAATATTAATTTAAAGTTAAAACAAAATTTGAATAAACAAAAATTTCTATTTTCAATAAACAGAATTATGAAACTAAACGGTTAAAATTTCTTAGATATGAATAAACATATTTACATAACAACAAAAATGACAATACACGAGTGAATTCAAGTTAATGCATTTATTAAACAAAAGCCTCCAGTATAAATTCTATTTCAAAGCTGATGGATATCTTTGTCTAATTCTAAAGCATATCACAAAATCTAATGAAAAGGCTTTTATTATTTCTTTTGAAGAGAGTTCTAACAGTCTAGATATGGATGAAAATGCCACTATCAAATTTTATTGGCAGAGGTTGAAAAAAATCTTGTTTCTGATAAATAATTGTATAATTGCATTCCTTTTTAGGAAGCAGTGGTTCACTAACCAGTGGTTTTCATGTTAGGAAAAAAAAAATCAGCCTACAGCAACAGGCAAGGAAAAATGTGTCTTCTGGCAAGAGGAACTGAGGGTTATCTCCAAATTTTGCTACATAGAAGGCTTGGCTGGAAAACAGAACATCTGTAAATATTCATTAATTAAAATATCTGTTACACAATAGTTTTTATCTGCTTCGTCAACATCAACAGAATAATTCAATTTAATGTGTCAATAAACCACAAAGTTCATCTTTCTACATCTAAGGATAAATAGTCTATAGATTTTCTGACAGTTATCTGAAGGGATGGTCTCAAGAGGAATATCATTTAGAAAATGTTTTGTTTAATGGCATATCAATTTTTATGGGTTATTTAATGCCAAAGCCATCCTTGTAGAATAGTAATGGTACTATTGAATGCATAGCTAGAGATAAGAGAGTTCATATTTTTGTCAAGGGCATTAGCCTAAAAGTGAATATAATAGTGAAACTGGAGTTTGAAATTGCTTGCTATGATATCGCAGTACAGCATGTTAGCCACTATGCCAGAGAAACGCCCCAACCCCCGCATTTAGAAAATGTAGGCCAGTGACAAACTAGAATTTTGGAAGATCTCTGACTAAAAATCTCATTACATTTGTGCATAACCCATAAAAAATAACACATTATAGCGAAAATTTTATTATTTATACTTAAAATAGCTTTTGGAGAATAAAGCAATTTTCAGTTCAATTTTCAGTGGAATGATAATTTTGTAAGGTCTGTATTCAAGTCAACTATCATTCTTTAATAATCATCTATATTTTTTAATATATTGGAGGTAACTGTGAAATTCTAATTAGAATCTTTCACTCCTTCCAAAATAGAAGCATCAATATCATCTACTGCTGTGACCTGATGGGTTCATAGGTCAACTAGTTTTATTTTAAAATTGAACTGCTAACTTAGCACAGCCCTACATTCCTAAATGATATTAGAATCTGAATTAAATTATTCTTGTTGGGACCATCTCTTCAAACAAATACACATTTTCTTTTAATTTTTCCAAAGTTTTGCTTACTATTACATAACAGTCACTACATAAAGATAACCAGAGTCGATAGTTTACTTTGAGCAATCTTAGTACCATTAGTGCTTCATGAGTACAGAATTTATTAGTCTAAATGATGATGTAATGGTTAGCAAGTATGCTTTACAGAGGATTTCTACTATAATGATGTCAATCCTCACTGGGTGCCCTACATGAGATTGTATGCTAAACTAAGCTTAGTAAAGACTGAGAAAAGATTAATGAAAGCTGGGGATATTTAATTTCTTAATGAAATTTATTTATTTATTTTTACGAATTTTAAAAAAATATTTAAAATATCTATTTAATAATGTAAAAGAAATATTGAAAAGGACTTCCAAAAGTTATTTCCTGCGATTGATTGATCCAAAGTTTAAAAATGCCCATCATTTCTTTCGGAAATGTTAGATTAAGAATGGTCTTAAAATGAAGTGACTCTAAAGTGAAGATGTGTACGATACAAAAACTAGACCCTGACTTTGTGGACAATTTCGTGTAAAACAGTAACATTTACAAAAAAAAAAAAAAAAAGAAAAGTGTTTTCGATTTTATCATACAAAAACTTATCGAACAAATTTATGAAACAAAGTGAAACTTTATGTTAACTATATACAAACACACACCCATATATATATATATATATATATATATATATATATATATATATATATATATATATATATATAATTTTAAGTACTTGTCCAGAATAGCCCGCCGAAGAAATTGATGGAGTGTAAGTCGGAGATAGCATACATTTCTTCAGCGAACTATTCTGAACAATTCTTTCATTACTATTAATCAATCAATGAATCATTCTTTTTTTTAAAATATGAACATAACCTAACAATGCGCAAGAAAATCCTAGCCACTTATCGAAACCATATCGATAGTTATACTTGCCTCTGATAATATAAATTTGAATGTCAGTTGTGGGGGAAAGAGACGTGACCTTCTAAAGGTGAGGAGGAAAGTAAATAAATAAATAAGATAAAATATAAAAAAGAAGAAAATGAATGCTGACGATTTATTGTATCGTAAAAAATAACTACAAAATAATATTTAAAAGTTTGACTAGAGATTTTCTATAACAATCTTTAATTGTAAAATCTACTTGACTTTTTTTGTACATACATAAACACGATATTATATCCAGGCCTTCAAAAATACGAGTTTAGAACTTTTAAAAGAAAAATTAATTTTTTTCAACTAAAATTATACAACATAAGCGTCAAATAATTTAAATCTAGTTATTTTTTTAAAATGTTTTAATAAGAAAATAGAAGTTATCATTTTCCAAAACAAACCAATCTTTTTGTTGTTGCTGATGTGTATGAACTACAAACATTAATCAAGAAAATACTTTCGTTAAAATATAAAAGCAAACATATAATAAATGCTTCAATAGAAATAAATATGATAGAACAGAAAAAAATTGACTTAGAAAAGACGTACCTTGATGACACCATTGAAGCCTCGTTTTAAATGGTGACTTATAAAAGTTTTTTTGAGGATCGGGATCGGTTCAAACGAAATACGCATTTTTTTTTTTACTAACAGGTGAATTAACTGTTAAACTATGTAATTTTTATTGGAACTTTTTGCAGTTTTCCATTATAACAGAAATTATATATATTGTTTCGGTAAATTATGTTCATATTAATATCCATATATTTGAGTCATCCTTGAGCAATTCTTTTCATGTCAATATTATTCAATATTATTATTTACGTAAAATTTTAAATAAAGTTTAAAAAAAGTAAAATAACAATGTAAATTTTTGCAAATACTTCCGGGTTTTAAAATTTTTTTCTTGCTTTTCTACATTACAACAGTTGAAAGATACAAAATTAATTTTGCTGGTTTATAATATATGAAATGCATTACAAAATTACCCCCAAAAATTATGGCTTTCAATCTTAAAATAAAACCTGATCTTTCTTGTTTTTTTTTTTCTTTATTTTTGATATCTAGTAAGTGTCATTTCGTCTTTGAATTAAACATTTCAGAATTCTTTTGGTCCTGGGAATTGCAATCCAGACGCACTTAACAATTGCTTTTGTATGGGGCTTCGTCAACCTGATTTCCAGAAATCACAATTCTCAGTACATTTAAAACTAAAATACAATTTGAACAAAAAGACAACATATACACATATTTCTATAACTCAGAATGAACATGAACAAAGAATATATAATAACAAACAATTTATGTATGTAAACAATAATATGGTCTCTTTAAAACAGTACTTCGGTGTGTATAAGTCTGAAGGAAGTGAAAAGATCTGATAATATTAAAGTGTTTGTTAGACGATAAAAACGCACATGTATGTATGTGTGAGAACCGAATATAATGGTAACTGACACTTCATTTGGGACTTGGAAATTTTTGTATATTGTTGAGGCTGTGACTGCTGAGTGAAAAGAGAGTGGACAGAAATATGTTTACCTTGAGGCTAGGCATCACTTTTGTGTGTCTCTACTGACTCAAATTTTAACATATTTATATCTACCCAGCTGTCAGTTAGAGAGAGAGAGAGAGAGAGAGAGAGATGGTAGAGTGTGATAGCTTTTAATTGATTTGGTTGTCATGTAACCTGTTCTCGACTACATGTGGACATATTCTCAGCAGTTATAAAACTATTTAGAAATTGCCTTATGGTGATTTGTATTTGCTTTGTGCATGTAAACTTAAATAAATAATAAATCTATAAAGTTTAAATAAAATATAAGCAAATAATAAGATACGGAAATAAGTAAAATTAAGATATCTCTTAATTCTTTCAATGTCAAAAGAAGAATTTGACTGCCCACTGAATGACATGTACATTTTGCCGACCTCCCAAAATGAGCAGTCTATACTATATAACATTTATAGTATTAATTTATAGGTTAAATAAAAAATTCCAAGAGAAGTTCTTAATGGTGACCACCTGTGGAAATTTGTTAAGGAACTGGTGATCCTGTTTCACCGAATATCAGCTGCCCCTTGCGGTCACGTGGTGTCCACTATAAAAAAAAGAGCTACGACTGAAGATTCTTCCTCTTTTTGCCACTCCTACCACTGTTAGCACAGGTCCATTCGTAGCAGCCCTTGACGGCAAACGTATTTGGTACCTTCCACCAGCCAGGACCCAAGAGCGACGAATGCACATGCTGAGTTAAAAGGAACAGGGCACATAGCTAAGTTCCAGCAGGCATTTTATCTGCAAACCAAACCTTACCTTACCTTAAACCTTTATCTTATAACTTTATCTTACACCTTTACCTTATAACTTTACCTTATAACAACCTTACAACGAAACCTTACAAACCTTACAAAACCCTACCACCTATATGAACCTTGAACTCTTTTTTGAACTCTTACATATTCGTTGTTTGTTCCATTTGGTGTAAAACCCTGTTTGTTGTTGTTGTTGTTGTTGTATATAAATTTTGTTGCACTAAAAGTCGTTCGTCTCCTTTCTTCAAAAGCTGTCACCCATTTCCCTATTGCTGTTGAAGTACGGTTTATTCTTTTACAAAACGTAGGAATAAACCAGGCTTTTCGGGACTTATAAAAATCCCCATACACCAACAAGGAATTGGACTCAGCCTGAATTATAACCTTCTAATACAAAGTGAATTTTCACTCGATGACACTGAACATGAAAAGTAAACTATAGATAACATAAACCCAACCAAAATAGTAACTTATGAAAAATATGGGTTTTCTGCGCCCCCAACATTGTGTATCTAGACGAGCAAGTACCGGAAGTAAGGGGCAGTCATACAACAAGCAGAAGTGAGAGGCAAAAACTTACTTCACAGACAAGACAACTGGGCAGATGGACACAATCCAGCAAATGAGCAGGTTGGCTGGTTGGCTTTTGCTAAGCAGGCAAATCAGCACATGGACAGACATTCAAGCCCTACTGAAACCAACCAACAGTGAACTTTTTAAACCAAGAGCCCAGTTGGCTAAGAGTGTAAAATGCACAGACTGCTTCTCTGCAGGGGTTCTTGCCCCTAGAACCCCCTCAATGAGTGTCCTAGATATTACACTAAACAATCTGATGGCGAGGCTCCAGTAATGCAGGAGCTTTGGAGAATGCAGAGGACCCTTTCATTGCCATCGCTCCCAAATCCTCTCTGGCCCGGAGTAGTAATTTTCAAAGCTCTTTGCTTCGATGTGGCACAAGGCCGATTGAATGGGGCACCCAATGAGACTCGAACTCACTCTTGCAGGTTTTCTTGTCAAGCTTGCTAACCATTACACTACCCGAGGTGCCCTGGCCCGGAGTAGTAGCACCTGTTAAGATCCTAACTATGAGTCAAATAGAACTAAACTGTGTACTTATGCTTGACTGAATTGTTTGAAATAGAACTGTTTATATGTATAAAAATTGGTTTGGCATTAATAACCTACAATGATTGATGTGCCATAAAATCAAACCAAACTAAACAATTTTTAAACCAATAACACTAAAATAACCGGAAACATATGCAAGAAAGACAAACAGGACATTCAGACCAACACACAAACAAGTGTTCACTTATAATTTTAACTTTGTTCCCACATTGACTATTGACCACTAAAGTGTTGTACTCCCTACATAATGGACTCACCCTCCTTCATAAATACACATCAACGGAGCGTTGAACAGAGTTCACCAGCAGGGTTCGAGTCTCGGCTCGTTCCCGACCTTCCCCTCCCCTTTATCCCTACTTTAATCGGCCTTCGGGGTTGTGACCTTGTGTCAAGTCCAGTCTGGTGGGAGGCAGCGACAAATAAACAGAGTTCACCAGAGTTGATCCAAACCCACGTGACACAATCACATGATAGCACTTGTGTAGTGGACAATAGTTGCTACCCTACTAGACTCTCAGTTTCCTATTAACTAACTACTGTCACTACAGTTCACTTGGATCTTGTTTCTGTTGCTTGAATATATATGTTTTTCTATCTACCTTTTTGTGTTCCCCAAGTCTCTCTTTTACCAGCATCACAACATATAGGAATATGCTTTTAGCAACCCTTTCACACCTCATATATAAACGAGTTTGAAAATCTGCTTGCATTGTCTATTCTTTCTTCCGACTCATGTTCGAGAGTTATAAAAATTTCCCATATTTTGTTAAAAATATAGTTCTTGCAATTTTACTAAAAACATAGTTCCTTTAATGCTGATTTACCTTCTTAGCAAGAGCCTGTCTACCAACCTGATTGGCTGCTGGGTTGTGCCTGTTTGCTCTGTTGCTTTGTCTGTGAAGTAAGCAATTCGCCTCTTACTTCTACCAGCCTGCTGTATGACTGCCCCCAACTTCCAGTACTTGCTCTTCTGGGTGTTATATAATTAAGGAATGATTTTTTTAAATATTAATGATTTTTCGTTAATTATAGTTTATCATTCAGTTTGGTTGGGCTTTGAACTATTTGGCTCTTAGTTCAGGTGCACAGATATTGGGTACAGTTTATGCTCGCGTGCAAAGGATATGACAATCACAATTGTCATAATAAACTCCAGATAGGAAATGAGGCTGGAGTGTGAATGACATCATGCCCAGAAGCGATGGTCCTGAGAATTTGAAGGTTTTGAAAAAAGAGTCCGTTGGGAGTTGACTTTAGACCTTGTAGGCAGACAGTTGGATTGTCTGCCATTGAGGCAGACAGTTGAAGTTGAGGATTTGAGATTGGACCATGCAGGCAGACAATTGAGTTTCGGCCAATGGGACAAAGAATTGAGTTCTCTGCCATTGAGTTGAGTTCCCCATATTTACCCAACCCCTCCGCTCGGGCAGGATATGACACAAGGTTAATTTTTTAAGCGGAGTTTAACAGGTTTGAATTCAGAGTTTTCCTTTTCCTAGACTAGATGCCTCGCCAAGGCTGAAGAACCTAGTCTGCCCTACTATTTACCCATAGCTGGAGGGAGAATTATTGGATTCATACCTTTCCCAAGGGTATTAGTGCTATGTGAAATGCAATCAGTCTCATCCAGAATTTGAACTCGTGTTGTCGTGTCCATTTCTTACGATGATAACCATTACACCACGGGCACTCCCAACCATGATGTTGAGAAGTTGGGTCCGACTATGGTGTTGAGAAATTGAGATTGGACCACAAGATGTGCCGAACATTAGGGGTGTTGTTAGCATAATATGATTATGAAAGACTTTTAAGAATTGTGTCTCTCTCCTTGTGTCGAAGAACCAAAATCAGAAATTAAAAACGGTTCATACCTGAACAACAGAGTCCCGCCTGTGTATTTGTTTTCGCCTGTGTTTTGTATTTGAATATGTAGTGTATATGTACCATTGGATTGATATCATTATGATTATCATGGGTGTACAACATGGGTACACAATGTTGGGGTGAGATAACCCATATTTTTCATAGACATCCCTAAAAAAATCTACAGACATTCCTATCAAGTAAGTCACTATTATATTTTCCACTTTATTCATTTAACCATGCAACATGAAACAATGGGGATGTTGAAGAATTGTAGTTGATTTAATATTGTTTCCACATATGCACACAGACACTCAGAGTACACTCTTGTAAACGTATACAGGAAAAAAAAAACATCTGAAGAGGCCAAAGGTTTTCAGGGACAATTGACTCCAACAGGACATTCACAAACACAAATCATGGGATTAAAAAGAATTATAACACTATCAAAACAATCTTCATTATCCATATTTACCGACCCCTCCGCTCGGGCAGGATATGACTCAAGGTCAATTTTTTAAGCGGAGTTTAACAGGTTTGAATTTAGAATTTTCCTTCTCCTAGACTAGTTGCCTTACCAAGGCTGAAGAAATTAGTCTGCCTTATTATTTTACCCATAGCTGGAGGGAGAATAATTGGATTCATACCTTTCCCAAGGGTATTAGATCTATGTGAAATGCAATCAGTCTCGTCTGGGATTTGAACTTGTGTCGTCGTGTCCATTTCCTACGACGATAACCATTACACCACGGGCACCTCCAAATCTTCATAATCAAAGATAAAAAGACTGTCCTAACCATAATTAGCCTCCTGAAGACAATTATGAAGTCTGAAACATGTACAGAGCAGAGTTATATAAAATAAAATGAAAAGTACCAAATTCATTTGTGGACCTATTCATTTTTAAATATCTACTTTAAAATATTTACTTTTCTCTTGTTGGACTAATAAAAAGAATATATATATATATATATATATATATGGGAATAATTACAGGTATACATCTGTTTTTTAGCTTTACAAATAAATCAGAATCAACCTGAGGTTATAGAATACACATTTTTTTTAGCCTTAAAATAATCAACCCCAACAACATAGATAAGAACATTCAAGAAATTTTGGATCAAAATCTCATTAACATTGAAGTTACACTTTTATATTTTTCAACCAATCAGGTAAAAATACAAAATAAGAACATTCTAGAAAATTCGGCTCAGAAACTAATTAACAGAAAAATATTTAGTCTTCAAAGTAAATAAGTAATTATACAAATCTGAGTGGTCAAGAAATGTCCGCACTCTTGAATTTTAGGACCCACAATAAAACTTAAAATCCTATTTTTGATCCACTTTAGTTCCCCAAAAAGTATAATAACGAAGAATCTAATTAACTAAGGCATTCCATTACCAGACAGAAAGGCAAGGACTACAGACAGCAGAAGGCATTGCACACAGCAAAGAAGCATGCGATGTTCTTTTGCTAACTACCAGAACATGATACATTGTCGCCAAAGATCATAAACCACCAGAAAAAACACGTGTGGACTTAAGAGAGCATACTTACAATCATACACTTATATACATACACGCATACACATGTATATAAATAAATTTTTTATCTTTTTTACTTCGGCCACCATGGACACATTGATTCAATAGACTTTCCCAACATGTACACACGCACACATGAGCGAACAAATCATTTTTTATTGAACTAGCCATAGCTGTGTTTTCTACATACACAAACACACACACAAAATGAACATTGTATTTTAATCATTCTTATCATGTTTGTTATTATGATTATTGAATAGCTTGTTTTTTAATATTTGTTGTTGTCACATTCCATCTGTTTATGTACTTGTAAAATTTGTGTTGTATTTGTGGAAACGAAACCTGAAAGTAACTCCAGTAAACTATGGAAGGTATTTACTCCTCCACAAGGTGAAAAATTGACTCAGACAAGAAATTTATTTACAACTATAAATGTAAAAAATGAATTACAATACAAAATATTAAAAATGTGAGTTATATATAAACCCTACCACCAAGAGGATATACTCACGTGACACCAGCTTTGATGCTACAGAATTAGTAGTCTTTCTATCTATCATTTATGAGTTTTTCATGAGCAAAATAGGTTCTGTTGAACTGTCTCTAAAAATCTATTTCCAGTATTTTCCAGGCTTTTGATTGTCTAAAAAATATTTGCTTATTTTTGAGGACAAGAAATCTTCTGGAGCCTTTTTTCTAAAAGGTTTTTTGATTCAATCTGCCTGGTAATGGTAAGCTGTTGACCTTGAGTCGAACTTTGTACAAAAAATTCCTCACACAGTATAAACAATCATTTTTTCTAACTTTTATAATAAATATGACAATCATATCAGAGTCACCATTTGTAGAGGAACTGTAACTGATTTAATATTGTTTCCTCATACAAAATAAATACAAGGACAACATATTTTATTGCCTGAGCAATCTTAATTGAATGAATACAAAATGAAATGAGGTACAAAAAGAGATGAATGAAGAAATGTCCTTAGTGTATGTAAATTCTAAGAGAAATGGAAGTTTTGAAGAAAAACTTACATAGCTAAGAAGCATTCCTTAGTTGTTGGTTATGTCAATTGAAATATACCTGTGTGTAAGCAAGTAAGTTTAGAACTTTTATCATTTAGAGTTTTTAAACTAATGTCTTCATCTTTATTGTTATATTCACAATGTTTCGGCTGATGCATCCTTCAGCCTTTTTCAAGTGTTTCATGTCAAACTACATGGAAATTTGAACCAAACCCTTTATTTAATCCACAGGGTTAGATTGTTCTAATTCCATTAACTATAACTAGATACAAGTGTTAAGCCTTAGTAAGTACTCCTTGTTTTTTTACCAATAATCACAACTGAACCTGAAACCTTGAGATGATTTCACTGAGAAGCAGTTTAACCAAATGCCAATATACATTGCACTGTGTGTCCAGTAAGACATATGGCCCAACAAATATAGGCCTAGATTAGATAAAGGTTCAAAGTTCTGTGTAGGCTCCCAAGTTCAACATGAAACACCCGATGAAGGCCAAAGGACATATTGGCCAAAATGTGAATATAAGAAAATATGAAGACATTGGTCCAAATACTCTAAAGGATAAAGATCATCAAACTTCACCTCAGAAAATTAGACAAATAGGCTTTGGCTATTGTTTGAAGTATATTCTAGGGAGTTATATTTGATCTAATAAGAGGTTTGTTGGAGATGAAAATGTCTCTATCCGGAAAGATAAGTGTTTTTAGCAGTAAAAATCACTGATTTCAGAAGTTCTACAAATGGCTTGATCCACTTTGTAATGAAATGGGTGTTCACTGTTACAAATGACAATGAATAATATATTTCTCAAAAGCATATATCCTGGTTGAATGATTTTAGATAAGGAAACAAGCTGTATCATCTCATATCCTGGTTTTATGGATTTGTTTTTTGTTTTTAAATAAACAAACTGAAATGTTTATAAGTTTTGCAGCTAAAGCTATGAATCATATTTACAAAAGATACATTATTGTCATGTTTATTCAATCCTAATTGCTCTGTCAAAAATAGATAAAGATTTTACTTGAGTGAATCACTAAGTCAGTAGGTTGGTCACATCACAAGGATTCTGAATTTTGATTTATTTTAACTGTGTAATGTTTGATTAATAATCACAACTGAATGAAGTGCATTGATAAAGAAGATTATGTTGAAAAATTAGTGTAGTGTAAAATAAATATTTATTAATCAATTTTCAGAGAAGCAAGGAATTTGGGTTAAGGACTTACACTTATGTAGTCAAAATTAGAGTGAATTTGGTTGGGTATCTCCTCCAAGATAAACGGATGGATTTTAATGAAGCTTTGTAGAAATACTCATGGGGATGAAGAAAGTAAACCTACTGTAATAGCATTGCATAAAAGTCATACAGGGGGTCAAAATCAATGAATCTATTATCCATACATCAAATAAGAGAGGTGCTGCGGTGTAATGGTTATCATCATTGGAAATGGACATGGTGACACAAGTTCAAATCCTGGACGAGACTGATTGCATTTCACATAGCACTAATATCCTTGGGAAAGGTATGAATCCAGTTATTCTCTCTTCAGCTTTGGGCAGACTGGGTTCTTTAGCCTTGGTTAGGCAACCAGTCTAGAAGGGAAAAAAAACTCTGAATTCAAACCAGTTAAACTCTACTTAAAAAATTGACCTTGTGTCATATGCTGGCCCTGTGGAGGGGTTGGTAAATACATACAAATAATTTTTAAACAGATCTATTCAACCCATGGGCAGGATGTGACACAAGATCAATTTTTTAAGTTTAACATGTTTAAATTCAGAGTTTTCTTTCTCCTAGACTGGTTGCCTAAACCCAATTTATACCTTTCCTAAGGGTATTAGTGCTTTGAAATGCAATCAACCTCATCCAAAATTTGAACTTGAGTCAGCGTGTCCATTTCTTATAATGGTAATGAATTACAACTCAGGCACCTCCTATATTCATATTCAATAGGACTGGGTGAAATAAAAGCCTCTTAAGAAATATCTACAACAAAAGTGTAAATATGAAAATACAATGAATATAATTTCCTAATCTCAAGACTTAAAATATCCTTTGATGGGTTGACATGCCATTAAAATTATTTGTTCAAAGCCACATTGCTGAATATATTGCATTTGTATGGTGGAAAGCTAGAAAAGTTGGCTTGTTTCACTTGGTTTCTTTATCTAATGGCATATCAACCTTTATGAGGTATTTAATGCCAAATCCATCCTTGTAAAAGGACAGTAATGGGACTGTTTAACCCATGTTGTATACTCATATGCAAATGCATGCATATGCATGCAGAATCATAACAAAGACACAATAATAATGAGGGATACAGTCTTTTAGAAAAATATACCTCTCACTTTATTTGAAAGGGTTTTGTGTGTGAGAGGGAGTTGGAGACCGAACAGAACTGCAACACATTGACCTCCCCACACTTATGGCCATCAGGGTTTCTTTCCCGTTCTCCTGGGTTGCTCAACCGGAGGCCCACTCTGCTGGGTGCTAGTTTTCTCTACCGCATCTTGTCTCCAAACTGGTCTGGTCTCCAAAACTAACTGACTTCCAGTCTTCACCGAGTTATATAATAGTTCAATTGCCCACTCAATATCTCCCCATAACTGGCCATCAGAATGTGTCACTTCCGCCGTCTTTGGAATGGCATGTTTGATCGTCATCGCGCGGAAATGACTGTCATGCAGTTCACAGGTCACTCTCTTCCGGTGCATCAGTCCGTGACTGTACCGTGGGATTTTAACCCTGTCCCATATTGTCAGCCAAGCTCGCTCACGCCAATGGAATATACACTTCTGCCGTCTTTGGAATGGCATGTTTGGCGGGGTCAGAGGTCAATATACAACACCCACAGCTAAGAGGGATTAGAAAGTTTATACCTTTCCCAAAGGTATTAGTCCAAAAGTGAATGTAATAGCATGACAGGAGTTGAAACTCACAATGATGTTGTAGTCCAGCATATTAACCACTTGGCCATGGGGAAACTCCTTCCCCTCAAAATATAGAGCACCAGTAGCAGGTACATATCTTAGTCCCTAACAGTTAATATTGTTGTTAATATTTTTGTAAAAAATTTCTGAGAGGAATGGGTTTTTTTATTGAGGAATGTTTTTTTTCTGAGAGGAATGTTTTTTTTTTTATAGAGGAATGTTTTTTTTTGTCGAGGAATGTTTTTTTTTATAGAGGAATGTTTTTTTCTGAGAGGAATCTTTTTTTTTTTTTTATAGAGGAATGTTTTTTTTTGTAGAGGAATGTTTTGTTTTTTTTTATAGAGGAATGTTTTTTTCTGAGAGGAATGTTTTTTTTTGTAGAGGAATGTTTTTTTCTGAGAGGAATCTTTTTTTTTTTTTTATAGAGGAATGTTTTTTTTTGTAGAGGAATGTTTTTTTTCTGAGAGGAATGTTTTTTTTTTTTATAGAGGAATGTTTTTTTCTGAGAGGAATGTTTTTTTTTGTAGAGGAATGTTTTTTTCTGAGAGGAATCTTTTTGTTTTTTTATAGAGGAATGTTTTTTTTTGTAGAGGAATGTTTTTTTTCTGAGAGGAATGTTTTTTTTTTTTTATAGAGGAATGTTTTTTTTCTGAGAGGAATGTTTTTTTTTGTAGAGGAATGTTTTTTTTGTAGAGGAATGTTTTTTTTTTTTTATAGAGGAACGTTTTTGTTTTTTTTTATAGAGGAATGTTTTTTTCTGAGAAGAATGTTTTTTTTTTATAGAGGAATGTTTTTTTTTTTGTAGAGGAATGTTTTTTTTTCTGAGAGGAATGTTTTGTTTTTTTTATAGAGGAATGTTTTTTTTCTGAGAGGAATGTTTTTTTTTGTAGAGGAATGTTTTTTTTTTTTTATAGAGGAATGTTTTTTTTTGTAGAGGAATGTTTTTTTTTTTTTATAGAGGAATGTTTTTTTTGTAGAGGAATGTTTTTTTTTTTATTTCAAGGGAATGACGCTTAAAGAGATTTACTGATTTTGTTATTTTTGTTTTTGTCCAGATTGTCCAATCTAGGAAATAATAATATAAAAGCATTTTACATCTCCAGCTTGAAGAACTAACAATAAATCAAAATTGTAATGTTAATAATTTAAATGTGAATAATCATTTTAGTAAGATTAATAGTATATTTGAATTTTAAAAATTAAATTCTGTATGATTAGTTAAAACAATATGGTTACCCACTGATTATCACTTGAGACTTCCTCTTGATGAGAGCCTTCTCTTTCACTATGAGGAAATTTATTAAAGTTAAAACCTTCATTTGGATCCTATAAATATTTATACAAAATTTGGTAGTTCTACATCAAACTGTTAGATAGGACAGACAAACAAACATTACCTAATTATTGATATAGATGATTGTAAAGAGTTTCAAATGTTACACATTTTTGCTTATTCTCTATATCTTACAATTTCACCTTCATATTTTGATATGTTTTTTTACAATCTCAATCAATATGATATCTGTAATATGATGTCACCCAAGTATAAACCAATTTTCTTCCACCTTGTTTAAGAAGTACCTTGTTTAAGAAGTATTGATTTTGATACAACTAATCTTAGCATAGCTTGGCATAAGGCTGCATGAGAAAAAAATTGTGCTTATGCCAATCATCCAAGTGAGGATGACTTGCCTGCATAGAAAATCTGCGTTTAGAAATCTTGCTTTATCTATTTATTTGTTCTTGGATCAGACAGAAAATACTAAAACCAGTGAGTAAGAAATACCTATCCATCTCAGTCAGTAAGCAAACTGAAAGGAAAAATACTGATTTATATCAAAATCAAATGGGTGCCTCAAGTGGTGTAATGGTTAGCAATTTAGACTTGTAAACCAACACAAATGAGTTGGAATCTCAGTAGGTGCTCCATTCATACGGCCTTGTGCCACATCTAAGCAAAAATAACCCAGACGTCTGGGGCTGCAGAATACACCAAATGCATCTCTGCAGGGGTGTAAGACCCTCCCAAACAAGTGTCCTGGATATGACATTAAACAATCTGATTGTGAGGCTCCAGTAATGCTGGAGCTTTGGGGAATGCAGGGTATCCCTTCATTGCCATTGCCCCCAGGTCCATGGTGGCCCAGAGCGGTAGCACTTGATAGGGTCCTATCTATGGATCAAATAGGACTGTTTGACATTTAAAGTGCGTACTTATACTAAACTGAATTGTTTGAAATAGAACTGTTTGATCATTTAACTATGAGTGAACAAATGACTAATGTTTAATTTAATTGTTGGGGATACATAGCAATACTTGAAAACATTAAACTGTGTGCAAACAAATGATTAATAGTAAATAGAATTATTTGTGCCTAAAACAATGAGTTCAGGTTCATTTAAAAATGTTATCTACAAAATGTGTTTAGAAATCATAGATTTAATATATATTTGAAAACAGGATATGGCATTAAATAACCTACAATGGTTGATATACCATAAAACGAAACCAAATCAAACTGTTAAGTAATCTCTGTTGCTCTGAGAGATGCTATGAGAGTTAATTACCTAACATGGCACCCCAGTAAATTGATAGGTTATGGAACTATGTAAAAACAGGATTTGGCATTAAATAACCTACAATGGTTGATATGCCATAAAACGAAACCAAATCAAACTGTTAAGTAATCTCTGTTGCTCTGAGAGATGCTATGAGAGTTAATTACCTAACATGGCACCCCAGTAAATTAATAGGTTATGAAACTATGTAAAACAGAATTTGGCATTAAATAAACTACAATGGTTGATATGCCATAAAACCTAACCAAACCTAAACCTAAGCAAAAAGCTTAGTAAATTACTACTATATCAAAATTAAAGAGACTAAGTAGAATAATTTTAAAAAGTCAATTAAAATATTTCATGGCACCAATTAGAAAACATCACTAACCTTGAATATTTTTTAGCAAAAATTGAATGAAAGAAATTTTACTCAGTTAATGACATGAAAGTTCACTGTATGCCGTCTGGAAGAATGTTATTCGGAGACATTTTAATCAAGTGACACTGCTGGCTTACAGATATGTTTATTTACACACACACACACACACACACACACACACACACACACACACACACACACACGTGCTATGCAAATATGACCATACAGTACATATATAGAGAAAATATAAGTGGCAGTCAACAGCATTGCAGTTAGTTCACCAGTAGTTTAGTGGATACCATGCTGTACATACATACTACCAATGCTCCAGTCTGACAACAACCAACACTGCTAACCTCAGCCAACCAAATATTCACATTGTATATTTTTCTAAAATAATGGATAATGATCTTTTATAGAAATGCAGAGGTGGCCTAGTGGTTCATTGTGTAAATTATTTTTTTTTTTTTATACTGATTTCATTTAAAGAAACCATTTATTTTAGATAATTTATTTATGTTCATCATTTATAAGGCATGTGCAAATAAAAAAATTTATATGTAATTAATAAAAAAATAAAATGAAATAAATGAATAAACTGTATATTCAGTCTCCAGCTTTTTAAAAAGAAAATACTGAGAACTTTTTCATTCACCTAACATTTATGTATCTACTTGCATTTGTTTTAAGACAATCACATCTTTGTTTTTCAATTATTTGAATTTCCTTTTTTGCATACAATAGGACCTCATTATACACAGAACATAGATTGCGGGGAAAAATCCAGGGATAATAGCAAACTTTATATATCAAGTATATCCAAAGATTTTCACCAGGAAATCAACACTATTTTAAAAGCAATGGCATCTTTTTAATTTACATTTTGGTACCAGTATTAATAAAACATTCTGTTATTAAGTTTAAATTAAAGAAAGTAAGGCCATGATATTTCAAGCGAAGAGTTATTCTATTATACATGGTAAGCCCATTTAATGACAAAGGTCATATTTCAAGTTCCTATAGCATATTTTTAGGAACAAAGACTTCAGTCTGTTTTAGCTTGCCTTCTCTAATGACAAAGATATGTCTGGCAGTAAACTACTTCAATTGGGAAATAGAGTTAACCGACAAGTAGATGCTAATACGTTTAGATCAAGTTACAATTCAGTTTAGGAACATTTTTGGATAAAATTCAATCAAAAAAATTTTTTTTTATTAATGTTTTTCCAGTTCTAGATTTCTTTCTTCAAGTCATTGGTAATTAATAAAAGTATGTGATAATTGATGAAAGATTATACAGGATAGTGGAGAAGTCACACATTATAATCTGTTCTTGAATTCCTATTAGAGATATTGATGAAATAATTAACATAGTGTGTGCAAATTAATAACAATATGGTTATTAAATAAGCCTAGCTTAGTCAGGTACATGGATACAGAAGTGGGTCATTTAAAGAAGATCAAATGTTGTATATGAGTATAATGAAGAGGCATAACACTTGTTTATATGAAAATATAAGTCTTTTTTATTACTTGGCCGCAAGTGTGAGAGAGAGAGAGATAGAGAAGAAGGATTTATCCATAGGCTGATGGAGGACTGCTATATTGATCTTTTCTTAACCCCGTTGTGAATCTATACTCAGGGCCTTTCGTCTTTGCTTCTTTGATGGGAGGTTCTCAACGGGATTCAGCTGGGGGCCATCTGCGCCCTCCTCCCGTGCACTCACTGACTGCTCTGATTCCTTCTGACTGACTCTTCTGTCTGTGGGTACTTGTGTTTATATAATTTCCTAATGCCTAGCATTCTGATTGTCCTTCCGGCTGTCAACTCATGTGATCTACTTCTACTGTTCTTTGTTTACACAGCAAGAACATACTGTTTTAGAAATCACTAACTGAAGGGTCTGTCTAGGGTCAATATGCAACACAAATTTTATATACTCGAGAATTAATTTGCAAAATAAGCTTGTTAATCAATACGGTATAGCAGGTGTCCAGTATTAATTACGCTTATCTAAGTCTGGCGCAAGGATAAAGGAGTTAGTTACCCAGTGAGGATCAAACTCACTACACTAGCAATTTGGTCTGTTAGACAAACTTACAAATCACGGCATTTAAGTAGGCAGCCATTAATAACAATATGTAGTACATTTTTTGAGTAATTAGCAAATAATACTTTGGGTAGTGTTAAAATCATAGATTTTTACCAGTTTTAAAATTCCCCATAATGACATTCCCAGAGGTAACAGCTATAATACATCACTCAATAAGTCCCGGGCCTGTCATATAGATGGCACCACTAATAAAAAACCCACATGATTTTTAAAAGGTGCTAACTTTCAAATGGCACGTGTCAAGATTTGAGCCCAATCGGAAAATTAGTTTACAAATTACAGTTATTCAAGTGAAACTACTGTTGTAAATTTTCAAAACAACAGAAAAATCTAAATTTCGTGTGTTGATAAAGCATTGAAATCTTATGGGAAAAAATACTGTTCAAGTAAAGCAATGGCTTGATAAGTGCTATTCGGACTCTGCTCCATCAGAAGCAATGGTAAAGAGGTGGTATGCTGACTTTAATGCGGTCATACAGACACAAATGATGCGGAATGCTCAGGTTGCCCAAATTCTGCAGTTGTCCCGGAAAACACCAAAAACTTCACAAACTTGTTTTGGCTGATTGTAAATTGAAGTTGTATGAGATAGCAGAGAAGTTGTAGATATCAGAAAGCAGTGTATTTACCATATTGCATGAATATTTGTCAATGAGAAAGCTGTGTTCAAATTGGGTGCTGCATTTGCTCACAGTTGATCAAAAACAACACATCAACGATTCAGAGTGCTGTTTGCAACTGTTCCAACACACAGAAAAGGAGATTTTGCATAAATATGTGACAATGGATGAAACATGGATCCACCACTTCACTCTGGAGTCAAATCGACTGTCAGCTGAGTGGACAGTATCAGGTGAAAGCCGTCCAAAGCTACCAAAGATGCAAACATCAGCAAAAAGAAAGAAACCATCAATAGCAAATATCATATAGCATTTTTGGTGCATTTGAAGGAAAAAATCACAAAAAAACTGCCACAAATGAAGAAGAAAAAAATGTTCTTTCACCAAGACAATGCACTGTGTGACAAGTCGATTGCAACAATGGCAAAACTACATGAATTGCACTTCGAATTGTTTCTGCACTCACCCTATTCCCTAGATCTGGCCCCCAGTGACTACTGGCCATTTGCAGACCTCAAAAAATGCTCCAGGGAAAGAGATTTGGCTCCAAAGAAGAAGTGATATCAAAAACTGAGGTGTATTTTGAGGCCAAAGACAAATCCTTCCACAAAATAGGCACCAAACTGTTAGAGAAGCATTGGAATCACCTTAAAGTCAAATTTTGCCTAAAAGTTGTATTATTAGTTAGGTCCGGGACTTATTAAGTGATGTGATAAGATTCTTCAGTTTCAGTTTGTCATAAAAAGTTACAGATTTCTATGACTTAGGGAAAATAATTAAATATAGAATGGAAACCATTCATCCAAGAAATAAAGAAAACATTATCTAAGACAACTGGTCTGACATTAAAACCAAATATTTAATCTAATATTTGGATTCAGTCCCCATAGAGTAGTGGCTTATGCGCTAGACTGTAACATCATAGTAAGTGAGTTCAAACTCCAGTTGCACTATTACATTCATTTTCAGACTAATACTCTTGGAAAAGGTATGAACTCTCTTATCTCCTCCAGCTATTGGTTAGATAGTGTCCCAACTATTCTTCTACAATAATAGCTTTGGCATTGAATAACCCATGAAGGTTGATATGTCATTAATTGTTGGGAAAATCTTAACTCTTCCTCCAATTTCAGAATCATTCAATTTAGCCTTTAAGATTTTTGAAACAATTCTAAGTGCACCAACCTTTATGTATCACAATTTCATCAGACCCCTTAGCAACGTCTTGGTACTTTTATGTTTTTTTTACCTTCCTTTGGTCTGTTAACACAGTCACATATGTGATTTGGCAGGTCTTTTTTCCTTTATTACTACTATCAAATCTGATCTCTATACTGGGATGGGGTAATCAGGCTGGATATCATAGAGTATATTGGCTTCATGTGAATATATGGGAGGAGGGCAGATGGAGAAGTGACATTATCTAATGGACTCCAGCAAATGGACATGTCAGTGTTGGCTAACCAGCAAAGACTTTTTATATCAACTCTGGGCGGACACATGATGCAGCCTAGAAGATATGCCAGAAATAATTGGTAATAGAGATAGATGGAGAGAGAGTGTCAGTGAACTCTGTACTCTCAGTGTAACTTGATGATGAAACTCTAGTTGTTTACCCCATTCTCAGTATATGTATTTACCAATCCCTCTACACAAGTAGGATGTGACACCAGGTCATTTTTTTAATTGGAGTTTAACAGGTTTAAATTCAGAATTTTCATTCTCCTTGACTTGTTGCCTCACCAAGGCTAAAGAATGCAGTCTGTTCTACTATTTACCCATAGCTGGAGGAAGAATAATTGAATTCATACTTTTCCTAAGTGTATTAGTGCTATATGAAATGCAAACAGCCTTGTCCAGGATTTGAACTCGTGTCACTGTGTCCATTTGCAACGATGATAACCATTACACCATGTAAGTAAAAACCATAATTATGAGTTGAGGTTTCAGTAATTTCTGCACATTGATCTATCTGCAATTAGAATTTTCCAGTTTTTTTTTAGAGCAATAAATTATTAATTCAAAATCTCGACTGACATGAGATTAATGTGAGGTTCGATGCTGTTGATAAAGAGTGACAACAATTCAACTTTCCAAGCAACATCTTCTTAGTTGGTAGTTTTCATCATAACTACTGCTCCTCTCCACCTTAAGAATATATCATGTCTCTTGAAAAGATGTCAAGGAAGCTTTCTAAAAAAAAAATATTGGTTGATCCTGAAGGAGCATCAATTCAACTTTTTCATGTTCTCCCTCATCCTACCAATTACAAAGTGACATTTTTTAAATTTTTTATTAAAGTTTGGATGAACTGAAAAAAAATTATGATTTTACTTTGTTTCCCTTTGTAGATTCATTGAGGTAGTTATTTCCTAAGCTAAGCTGCAACACAAGACCAGAAGTATGGGCTACCCAATGAGAATCAAACCCACTGACCATAATCTGACAATCTAACTTGCCAACCATTACACCATTATTTGGTGTAGACTTACTGACACTAGATATACATATGACAGATCTCTTTCTTTCTCTCTCTCTCCCTCTTTCTGTCTCTTTCTCTTTGTGTCTCTGTCTTTGTCCCACTTCCTCTATCTCACTCAACTTGTTGAAGCAGTATTTCATAAACTTAAGTTCATCCTCAAATTCAAACCTAAAATGAATATATATATATATATATATATATATAGATTGTGTGATGGCTATCTGAAGAGGTTGTTTTTTTTTGGAGAAGCCAGGTGAAATAAATTTCTAATAGCCAAATGATGTTTTGTTGAGTTTTTCCAATTATATGAATTTGTTTTGTATGAAATTTATAAATTCATACATTAATTATCATACATTGAGCACTCCCGGAGATTTATATGAATCTTCTTATATATTCTCAAATACAATCATTCCCAACTCATCTTCTTTGGGTATATATCTATATGTATGTATGTATCTATCAACACACAGTTTATACAGATGTTACTGAAAAACAAAAACACCAGCTGGGCTGCCAATAAAAACCTTCAAATGATGATGACACTGGAATGAGGTTAGAGGCTCAAATAAAATTAACTCAGAGTGAGAATGACAGTTGAAAATTTAGCTTTGTCATATAATTCTTTGTTGTATTTACAACTTTTCAGTTCCAGTTAATGTCCACCAAAGCAGCATTCTTCAATTATGTAAGATTTGAATTAATTGACAAAATGACAAAATGTTGAGCACAAACATTTCAAAGTTGAGACAATGTTGTAATTGTTCAGTTTTGCTTTCAGTTTATTTGTTTAATGGTAAATCAACTTTTCTGGTTTATTCAATGCCAAACAAAGCCATCTTAGTAGAAGGACAGTAGTGGTACTATTTAACCAAAAGCTAGGGTGATGAGTGGGTTCATACCTTGGGAATTAGTTTAAAAGTGAATGCAATAATCTAACTGGATGGTTTGGTTTGGTTTAATGGCACACCAACCATTGTAGATTATTTAAGGCCAAATCCTACTTATACATATATATTAGATTTGATTTGTAAACACATTTTGTTGAAAACATCCGAAAATGAGCCTGAGTTCATTTGTTTGCACACAGTTAAATGGTTTCAAGTATTTCTATCTAACACAAATAATTCTATTTATTATTAATCATTTGTTTGCACACAATTAAATAGTCTCAAGTATTTCTAACACAAATAGTATTATTTATTATTGTTATGGTACCTACCTTACGGACAAAAATGAACTCTTCCTATTACTATGAATACTGGGAGAATATTCATTCTGTTTTAAACTTGGAAAAAATGCCACAGAAACGTATGGAATGCTTTAGACTACTTTTTGACCATCTTGCATGAATTGAGCATTAGTTTTTCAGTGGCATAAGAGATTCAAGGAAGCCAGGGAGTCTGTGAGGGATGATGAGAGGTGTGGGAGGAGTAAGGAAGTCAATATACCAGAGTTGATTGGCCAAAGGGTTAGGATTAGGGTTAGGGTTACTATGTTGAGGTTTTAAGGGAGTTCAGGAAGAGTTTCCATTGGAAGAGGCCAGCACTCTTTAAATTGGGTCAATGGCATTTCCACCTGGACAATGCACCAGTCCACAGCTCCGTCCTTGTCACAAACTATTTGACCAAGATGGGCATCGAGGCAGTTCCTCACCCTCCCAATAACCCAGACATTGCTCCCAGTGACTTTTGGTTATTCCCTAAGCTCAGAGGCTGTCGTTATGAGACAATTGAGGAGATGAAAGAGGCTGTGACGAAGGCCATTGACACACACATACAGGAGGACTTCCATGGGGCCTTCCAGAAGTTGTTGGGATGGTACAACAAGTGCATTGCAGCTGGAGGAGATTACTTCGAAGAGGACTAGAGTTTCATGTGTGTACTCTCAATAAAAGTGCCCATACGAAAAAAGTCTGGAAACCTATTTAATGATCCTCGTAAATATATATATATATACTTATATTTTCAAATGCCAAGTCATCCTATGGTGGGAAAGATTCTATTTTAGGATTTTCTTTCTTCAATATTCATGTAATTTAAAATCTTATTAAGAGCTCAATGTAAAATAATTATAAATTAAAATACAGAGCAAATAATTCTATATAAAAGAAAAACCTTTAAAAATTACTCATATTTTTTTGTTATAGTGTTTATTTCAGCAGACCCTATATTTTTTTAAATATTAGATCTGCATCTTCAGACAAAGAAATATATATATATATACATATATACATATATATATGAAGAAAGCAGAAAAGCAGAATAATCCAAATAGGTGAATTTATTGTGATGTAAAGTCAACGTTAAATGTTTGGTTTCAATAAACTTTATCAGGACTTTGATGTCAGGAGAATTGTTCACACAGTGATGGATGCTTGTCAAGATAACAGGAGCAAAACAAATGTATACAATGAAAAGATACAAACATGCACATAGGGTTCTTGATTTAAAAGTATTAAGTAGATGTTTGGCACATGGAAAGATATTTGAAAATGTTGGATTCTTTTAAGAGAAGAGAAAAATCCTCCAGTATTAAATAAATACACAAAGATGGGTAAGTTTTCATATATACAGATCATTTTGAAGTCATCCATGTTAGATATCATGTAAGAATGTATTTAGTATTTATTTTTCTGAAAGGACAGTATAAAAGTAGATATGGATCTAAATCTGACAGTATGAAGAAAGCAGAAAAACAGAATAATTCAAATAGGGGAATTTATAAATTCACCTATTTGGATTATTCTGTTTTTCTGCTTTCTTCATACTGTCAGATTTAGATCCATATTTACTTTCAGATATATATATATATATATATAAACACACACACACACACACATAAAAACACACACACACTCATACACATATATAAACACACACACACACACACACACACACACACACACACACACACACACACATATATATATATATAAACACACACACACATATATATATATAAACACACACACATACATATATATAAACACACACACATATATACATATATATATATATAAACACACACGCACACACACACACACACACACACACACACATATATATATAAACACACACATACACACACGCATATATATATAAATACACATGAACTACTGTAGTACCGGGTATGACATTAAACTGCATCTGATAGTGAAGTCTAGGAGTTTAGGGAATGTGAAGTACTCCTTCGTTTCCATTACTCTTAGGATTATTCAAATCCAGAGTGGTAGTACCTATTAGGGTCCCATCACTGTATGCAAATCGAATAATTAGAGTTAGATAACAATACGTGAGACTATTTGACTATGTGCAAACAAATGATTAATACTAAATAAAATTATTAGTATTGAATAGCAGTGTGTAAAAAAAAAAATGAGATTTGGCTCATTTAAAAATAATGTTACCAACAAATTATTCACTTACAAATAATATATATGAATATTTGTATCTTTCTCTCTATATATGTATAATCAGGATTTAACATTACATAACCTACATTCAGTGGTTAAACTTGACTTTTGGAGTTCTGTGGAGTGTGGAGTCATTAATGAGTCAAATATATCTGTTTGGCATAATGTTTAAATATTTTGAGCTAGATTGATACATTGGCTCTTAAAATAGTTAACTGAAAACTATATTACTGTTCGGAAAAAAAAAGACTTTTACATTAAATAAACCTATAAGGGTTGATATGGCATAAAACCATCCAATCCAACCCAAACCAAACCTACCTTAGTTCTATACATAAATACAAACATATACATATGAAGATACAAAATTTAAATATTGTTTTTAAAAGCATGTGCATAATAAAGTATTTTTAAAATTATTAGAATATTTTTTAATGATATTTTGAAATCCTAAAAGAAGGGAACCTTTGTTTCAGTCACTTGTCTTCAGAGAATTATGTCAGTGACAACAAAGTTTACATCGGAGGAAGCAAACATGGGATATTGCTTGTGGTGTAATGGTTATCGTCGCAGGAAATGGACGAGACTGATTGCATTTCACATAGCACTAATACCCTTGGGAAAGGTATGAATCCAATTATTCTCCCTTCAGTTATGGGAAAATAGCGGGGTAGACTAGGTTCTTCAGCCTTGGTGAGGCAACTAGCCTAGGAGAAGGAAAACTCTGAATTCAAACTCCGCATAAAAGAATTGACCTTGTGTCATATCCTGCCCGAGCGGAGGGGTTGGGTAAATATGATATTGCTTCCTCCAATCTAAACCTCGTTGTTACTGATGTTCTATAGCCATGACCACTATACATACACATATACGTGCAGAAACATAACGATGCAATGAAGACGAGCGGACACAGGTCTTTAGAAAAATATACCTCTCACTTTACTGAAAGGTTTCGAAAGGGTTACAAGGGTATTATTGTGTGAGAGATGAGTTGGAGACTAAACAGAACTGCAACATATTGACCCCCACTCTTATGGCCATAACAGCGTTTCTTTCCCGTTCTCCTGGGCTGCTCAACCAGGGGCCTGGGGGCCCAGCCTCTCTGGGACATGGTCCTCATTCCAGCACCTTCTCTCCAACTAATCTGAACTTCCTGTTGCTGGGGTTATATAATAATTTGACGCCCATTCTTCTTCTTGCGAGCGTCACAATTTTGCACTCAGTTCAACCCCTCGACAGTCAAGGTTATATCCTGATATTCCTCGACTGGATGCACCAATTATTTACACAGGTGCATTTCTTATTTTGACAGCTTGGCCAGGTCGGAGGTCAATATACAACACTGACATAATTCTCTTTCATTTAGGATTTTAAAATATCTAAAAGAAATATTCTTATTGTTTACAAAATATTCTATTATGCACTTCCTTTTGAAAGCAACATATACATATATGTGTGTGTGTGTATGTGTGTGTGTGTGTGTGTGTGTATGAATTGCCTTAGCTTTATGTATATAGATATATATATAATAATAATGATAATAAATAAATATATATTATATATATGTTTAATTCATGGAAAATATTTTTCTGCACTTGGTTTGACAAATAACCACATAGTGATTTACTGACGACCAACACTCGCATAATATATATATATATATATATATATATATTGTTATAGATAGTTAAGCTTTCCAGTCATAGTAACCGACTGTCTGTAAGGATCTATCTGTAAACATGACCCATATCAGCAGGAAGTGGAACAAGGTGACTAGGTGCCACTCACATACACCCATCTGCCGCATGCTGAGATCAGCAGATACTACAGTTTGAAAAGAGAAGTCGCTGATAGACTGAAGGAAGGCATATGACAAGAACTGCTTTTTATGCGCCAAAAATATGAATTGGATAGAAAACAGTTTGAGAAATATCATGGAGAGGGACATGGAAGTGCTCCAGTGACTCAACTTTGGGTTCATCCGCATTACTTCACATCCACCATGCTGCTTCCCATGGCTTCTGAGGTTTAACTTGTGGGTAAAAAAAATTCTCTAGTGTATCCCTTAAGTTTAAACTTAGTTAAAGTCTAATTATTTATTTATTATTTTCCTTATATTTCAAAGAAATGGCTTTACACTAAAAAGTTTCAGAAGCAGACGATACCCCGTACAAACTATTACAAGCGCAGACTATGCAGATGACATAGCAAATAAACCTACCCAAGCCAAATCCCAGCTGCTTAGCCTGAAGCAGGCAGCAGGTAGTATTGACCTCTAGGTGAATGCTGACAAAACAGAGTGCATGTATTTTAATCAAAAAGGAGACATCTCTACACTAAATGGTTGTTCTCTGAGATCAGTGGACAAGTTCATGTACCTCGGAAACAGCATCTCATCCATTGAAAATAACATTAATATGCAGCTAGCGAAGGCATGGACTGTTATCAATAGGTTATCGATCATATGGAAGTCAGAATTATCTGATGAAATAAAACACAATTTCTTCCAAGCAGTGGTTGTGTCAATTCTACTATATGGATGCACCACGTGGACGCTGAATTAAGCGTATAGAGAAAAAGCTAGACGGAAATTGCACAAGAATGCTACGAGTTATATTGAACAAATTCTGGAAGCAACGTCTCTCACAACAGCAGCTGTACGGTTACCGACATCCCATCTCTAAAACTATCCAAATAAGACGAACAAGACATGCGGTACACTGCTGGAGAAGTAAAGACGAACTTATAAGCAACGTTTTCCTATGGACCTCTTCACACAGATGTGCAAGTGTTGGTCGACCAACAAGAACTTATCTACAACTGCTCTGTACGGACACGAGATGTAGGCTAGAAGAGCAGCCAGAAGCGGTGGATGATAGAGACGAATGACGAGAGAGAGAGAGAGAGAGAGAGAGAGAGAGAGAGAGAGAGTAAGTGAATCAGGGAAATCTGTGCTAGCAGCGTGACATGTTGATGATGATGATGATTAATATATATATATATATATATATATACATTTTTTCCATCATGCGAAAAAAGCGTTTTTGGTTATCTGCCATATTTATAACATCACACCTGGAAAGGATATAATCTCTTTGACTTGAACAACGTTTTGCGTGCGTACAAGCTTTCAAGAGCACCCAACAAATTAGGTCATGAATTAAGTACAACTTTGATATTGGATTATTTTCCCAACTCAGCGCAATGCTAACTTGAGCTCAAACATGAAACAATACCTGTGATGTTATCGTAGACTTGCTTTTGGCAAAAAGGAAAAGGATTATGAACCAACAAAAGAAAGACTTTAAGAACTTTGTTTCCCTTGAACCTTATAAAACAAGAAATAAACGACCCGTAGTAAAATGAAGTTTTTCTGGCTTCTTTTATTTAACGATTGCTTTTATATGTAAACAAGCTTCTACAGAGCCCTTCAATTGAAACCACACCATAAGAAAACAAACCGGAGCAAACCCCCAAACAGAAATAGACTCGGGAATTCGTCCATTTTACAAAAAATGCCGTGGACACTTTTATAATGGAAAAAATTCCTTAACAGGCAAACTATAGACCAGTCCGTAAAATACAGCTTGTAGAATTAGCCTGTAAAATACACCAACTAGAGGACACACGTGAAACAATGAGATCGAGTAGAAAAACTATTTGGGGGAATTGACGGTTCACTACTTTTTGAGGTCGCATCTCGGGTCATGTTATATACAGATGTGTGGTTGCAAGAAAAATAAGGCTGACAAGAAGATTTAGTTTATTTCGTTTATTGAATAAATAAAATAAACAAGCAGATAGAATATCTAGCCGGCTGACGGGTGGTTATCTGGTCGGCGGCAAGCGGTTGCTTTGATCTGGTCTGACGGTGTTGTCGAGTGACGCTCTCAGCGACGGCCGACGATTCAGCTGCCCATGTGACCTCTGCTTGCCCAATTCATATGTTCCCGACTTCAAACACCGGCTCCAGAAAATACTATTTGTGGGGAAAAATGATTGGTTGAAAAATAGACCTTTTTTTATCACTGAGAATTTTCTGGGGATTTTGAATAGACTATGCGCGGAGCCTATGGGCTGAAGCCATGATTTTCTCAGTTTGATACTTGCCGTTGTTGGGTCAACATCCAGTGGATGTTATTTTCTTCAGCAGTGTTGATGTCTGTCGGTCTGTGTTTTAGTAGTTAGATGTGTGAAGAGTTAAGTGGGTGAATCAGAAGAGATTTTATTTTATAGTTTACTATAACAGTCAGAATAACAAAGCTGAAGTTCCTAACTGATACTGGTGCTTCAGTAATAATATTACCCTGGAAATATGCCAGGAGACCCTGCCAAAACCCAAACCCGTTCATCTATCTACGGCCCAAGGACAAAATATCCAATGCTATGGGAAAACGTCCGTTGACATAGAATTTCCAGGACTTCGTCGCACATACAGATAGACTGCAGTGGTGGCTAACATTGTCAGCCCACTTTTTGGAGCCGATTTCCTGCGACATTATGGGCTACTAGTGAATTGTAAAGATGGCTGACTTGTGGACCCAGTTACTCGATATGACATACAAGGTAAGCGCGTCTAGAGGCCTGTACATCAAAGAGCAATTAACCACAGCAACGTCCTCCGAGAAATTGTACGTCCTTTATTCCGAGACCTGTCGACTCTACTGATACCAAGAATGAAGGCACCTAATATAGCCTTGTGGAAAGTCAGGAATACCGTTGATACAGGAGACAGTTTACTCACCAATGCTAAAGTGAGACAATTGTTCAAAGAAAAAATTCAAGCTGAAAAGGAAATATTCACCGCTCTACTTCAAAGAGGAATCCTAAGACTGGTGAAATCGACCAGGTCATCACCACCACGCATGGTTCCAAAATTCAAATCAAGACAGTGGTGAGCCTGTGGAATCTAAATATATTAAACAAGTCTGACAGGCACCCCGTACTGAGCATCAACAATCTTTTCTTCTAAATTAGGTAAGAATATTTTTTCTTTTCAAAATTGACCTATTTCAAGTCTCCTACCAAAAACTGATGAAAGAAGAACATATAGATAGTGGTGGTAACATCGTTTGATCTTTTTGAGTACTTATATATGCCTTTTAGTCTACGAAACGCAATGGTCACTTTTCAAAGATTTATGAACTATATATTTCTCCAGGTCACCTGCGTTTTCGTCAATGTGGAAGTTTTCTCTGAAACAGAACAACACCACAAGGTTATAAGAGATTCTACAGGAAAACAATTTGAAAATTTCTTTAGACAAATGCCAATTTTTCAAGCGAGAAATTGAATTTCTGGGCTACTATATTAGCACAGAAGGTTTAACACCCACAACGGCGAAAATACAGGAAATAAATGAATTCCCTGAACTAGCTGATTCAAAATCACATGAGCGTTTCTTGAGAATGGCGAACTTCTATAGGAAATTTATTCCACAAGTTGAAGACATACTTCTGCCACTCACAAAGTTGATAAAAGAAACACACCAACAGCAGTTTACCGATGCTGAAAAAGAAACGTTCTCAAGTATTACAAACTTCTTGAACAATCTTACTACACACTTTTACTCCGACACAGATATAACTCATTACTATCTGGTCTCAGATAACTCCAACTATGCAGTTGGAGCAGCGTTACATCATATGATTAATAACAAACCGGTCCCTATAGGATTCTTCTCAAACAAACTCACCGAAAAACAAACAAAATGGTTTACATTTGACCTGGAGTTATTCGCAACTTACCTGGTAGCGTTACATTTCAAACCACAAATTGAAGCGAGACTTATTCAATGATCATAAACCGCTTTCATTAACTTTCCACAAAACAACCCCAACGAACTCAGACAAACAATAGAGACATCTGTCTTTGATGACTGAATACGTGACAGATATTCTGGATATATTCACTGAGCAACTAAAGAGTGACACAGAAATAAAGATCAAGGAAAAAAAGGCGGAAAGACCATATTATGTGAAATTTCCACACTATACTCAAGACCATTTATTCTTCAAGAATTTAGAAAGGCGAGCTATGATACCTTCAATAATATGTCACATCCAGGACCCACGGCCACTGTAAAGCTGATCAAGTCCTGCTGCTTTTGGAATTACATGAATAAGGACATACGTTTATCGACCAAAGAGTGTCTCAATTATCAAGAAAGAAAAATAAATCGCCCCAAGAAGTCGGCCTTTGTTCCATTCATACCACTCTCAACATAGTTTAAAACTGTTCATATTGACATTGTAGGCCCATTGCCACCAACCATCAATCATAACAGCACATATTCATCACCAGTGGGATACATTTTTAATATGGTTTTGTCATTTCTAAATGAATGGTTATCTCAATCTGGAGGTCCACTATATGTTGTCACAGGTAGAGGAACTCAGTTTTAAAATGGGCTTTTCTGTGAGCTTTTCTCTGAGCTAATAGGTTTTCACAGACTAAGAACTACAGCATACCATCGACAATTCAATGGAGTAATTGTGAGATAACACAAGATAATAAAAACAGCTATAATGGCAATAAAGCAAAACTGGTTAAATGCCTTGCCAATGGTATTACTTGGTTTACAAAACCTACCAACAGACCAAGCTTACTCATCAACTGTAGTAGTTATAGAGGCTTGGTTCTACTACCCAAGCCTGTGGCTGAAAAGTTCTCAATGGAGTTTACTAGCAAAAAAGTTTGACATTTGGCACAAAAAATGATAATAAAAACTGAATTTCTCTCGAAAGGATTCCTATATATGTTGAATATTGACTTGAAGATTCTGTTGACAAGCCAATGCAACTGTGTAAGTCAGGTACTGGGAAAGAAAATAACAGGAAATGCACCTGGTACCTAAAGTGAACTTGACACAGGTGTTCCTAGCAGGAATACTGCATAGATTATGTGGGTGGCATGCTAGAAGGAAGTGTGATCATGTGTGTTGCATAGGTGGCAGGTTGAAGAAGATATAACCATGGGAATTTATGAGGGTGTCTAGAATATTATATAACCAGGAACATTTCGACCTGACTAGAGAGAAGAAAATTGGAGTTCACTGAAGATTCGTACCTTGGCCATTGTATGTGTGCAGCGCCGCCATCTTTGACTCTCTTACTTTACCCGTCCGTCCATTTCGGGTAATAAAAGAAAAAGAAAAGAAGCTGATTATATGTTTATAGATTTGTGTTCTTGTCTTTCTCTGATATACAACTCATACTGGGGCATAATGGCTAAAGTGCTGGACTGTGTCCTTATAGTAAGTGAGTTTAAATACCAGTCACACTATTCATATTTACCAACCCCTCTGCTTGGGCAGGATATGACACAAGGTCAAATTTTAAGCGAAGTTTAACAGGTTTGAATTCAGAGTTTTCCTTCTCCTAGACTAGTTGCCTCACCAAGGCTGAAGAACCTAGTCTGCCCTACTATTTACCCATAGCTGGAGGGAGAATAATTGGATTCATACCTTTCCCAAGGGTATTAGTGCTATGTGAAATGCAATCAGTCTCGTCCAGGATTTGAACTCGTGTCACCGTGTCCAATACCTACAACGATAACCATTACACCACGGGCACCAGTCACACTATTACATTAATTTTTAGACTAATACACTTGGGAAAGTTATGCAATCTCTTATTCTTCCTGCTATGGGTTAAATAGTATCACTGCTATTTTTCTACAAGGATGGCTTTGGCATTAAATAACGCATGAAGGTTGATATGCCATCAAACAAAGAAACCTAATACCTACATATGAAAGTAACACCCTAATGGGTTAAATAGTATCACTGCTATTTTTCTACAAGGATGGCTTTGGCATTAAATAACGCATGAAGGTTGATATGCCATCAAACAAAGAAACCTAACACCTACATATGATCCTGTGGTCCTTCACTTACCAAGAACTAAATAAATGCTCACATGTCTGGTTAGAATTCAACAAAGTGAGGCACTGACTAGAGGCTACTTATGCTGGACTATTTAAAGTCCTAAAAAGGAATAAGAAGTATTTTACCATGGAACTCCATTCTGGAAACCAACAAAATGTGTCTTTAGACACATAGAAACCTGTAACACAATCAAGACTACTTCTACTTGATCCAAAACCAAAGTAAACACCACTACAGATAATGAAACTCCCTGAAATTATTTATATATAAATGATTCATATATATACTGCTATTGAGCAATATATATATATATATATATATATATATATATATATGCGCACAAAGTTGGCTTTAGGAGGTTCAGGGGCCAATTGGGAACATATATATTGCAATGTGTTGTTGAGTGTACTTGATGAGCCAACATTACATTACACTTTTGCATGGGGCTGATTGGCCAAATTGGCTTAAAGCTGGCCCTGTATATGTATGTATGTATGTATACATGTTTCTTAATAACCTACATTACCTTGAGAAATGCCTTGAAGAATCCACCATATAACCTGGACTGTCTAATAAGTCATAATATAAAAGCTCTCCCTTCACATTTGAGTGTCAAACAGTACAAATAGTACAACTAATGGCCTCTATGTGGTGTGGAAGAGTAACATATCAAAGTAGCATATAAAAGAGATTTAGTTTTGGCCTTCTTTTCTTGTATATGCAACTTTCCCATGCTACTAAGTGACTATTAGTTGTACAATTTGGCAAACATGGAAGGTAATGACCTTTGTATTCCATGGTATCAAGTAGGTGAATTATCTGGTAGGAAAGGGATGTAATCTCCACACCAGCCACATTACTTGGATGAGCTGATAACTGAAGAATGCAGCTTCAGTGTGCTACAGATTCTCTGAATGACATGTTTCACGTTTTGTCTTTACCTCGACTGGTTGTCTTACCAAAGCTAAAGAGCCCAGTTTGTCCTATTGTGATAAGAAGTAGCGCAAACTGGACTATTTAGCTTGGTAAGACATAGCTACAAAAAGAAAAGAAGGATTTTTGCCTTTTTCAAGGGCATTAACCATGGTGTTCTATACTACTTGTATTGAACACCATAGCATTAACACCAAGTGAACCACAAACAGCCTCATCCAAGGGCTTGACTCATTGAATTCATATCCTATGATAATATCTATTATGTCACTTACCCATGATCTGTACCTTTTATATATATATATATATATATATATATATATATATATATATATATATATATATATATAAGTTAGCCGATCATAGGGGTAACCCAAAGACTCTCTTTTCAATAGCTGCTAGACTGAGAAGTTGGGGAGGGTGCTACTTCTTTCTCTAGATTACTTCACTTACTCTTGATCTGTACCTTATCATGTTGAGTGTTAAGCAAGGAGGCATCAAGTATTATTTTTTGAGTCTTTGGTATGACTCAACCTGGGATTGAACGCCATCTCCCAGACCATTGGTGAACTATTGTACCAGCTCATTGACATAATAGTCAATGAGCTGGTACAATATATATATATATATATATATATATATATATATATATATATATATATATATATATATAATGCTTTTTGTTTTATTAGATTGTGGACTTATTTATAGGTTAGTAAGTTTACAACCTAATGATGCAAAAAGCATTTATTCTACCCAACAACTATTTTTGTCAATGCACTTAATTCAGTGGTAAGTATTAATAATATAGAACAAATGTTACATCATGAAAATTTTTGATTAAAATTCAGTGAATGATTATGAATGTGATGGGCTACAAACTTATTGACCACTTTTGTATATATGTATATATATATATGTGTGTATGTGCATGTGCGCTCACATTCACACACAATATATATATATATTAAAAAAAAAGTTACCTTCGTTGAGGACGACCAGAAGGCTCCCCTTTCAATAGCTACTATACCAAGATGTAAGGGAGGGCACTACTCCTTTCCCTGGATTGCTCCACTTTACCCTTGATATGTACCTTATATTGCTGAGTGTTAAGCAAGGAGGTATCAAGTACCATTTTTAAAGTTTTGGTATTGAACCCAGGTCTCCCAGACCATTGGCGAACACTCTACCCACGAGGCCAATGAGCCGGTTTCAATATATATATATATATATATATATATATATATATATATATATATATATATATATATATATATATATATATATATATATATATATATATATATATATATATATATATATATATATAACCTTACCAAACTATTAAGTTTTAAACACCAATTCTGGAAAAAAGTGTGATATTCATTTTGTGAACATGATGTAAATAAACTCTGAAATAAACAAATATAGTAATAAACCTTTTGCTTGAATAACTTAATAAGTAAAGTATTAACGAATAAGATCTTTCTAAGTTTTAATAAATGATAATTCTTCTTCCTTTTTGTTTTATTATAACTTTAATTATTAATACAAAATCTATCTTAAGCAAAATTTATTCATAACGAAATCAAAGAAAATAAAAAGTTTTCAAATAAACTAGCGATTATTCTGGAAAAAAAAAGTTTTACTCACACTCCATCCCGTATTGTAATTAAGATGTCACAAGCAATTTTATAATCTAAATCAGTTTGACATTGCTGTTTCCGGAAATTGTCTTCTTTATTCTATTTTCTCCTTTTATTACTTAATTAAATGTTTAGACACAACTGCAATTTGTACAAAATAAACTTCAATACAATTGATAAATTCTTTTTGCTTGATTATAAAAACAAAAGTTCAGTTAAGGCAAATTTTTATTGTAGATTTATTTCTCAAGAGGATTTTTTTTCTCAAAACGTAAAACAATGATTGTAAAAATCTTTTTAAAAAATGAATGTAAATGATGTTTTTTTTTTTTTTTTTAAAGAAGAAAAGCCTTAAAATTTATTTTGTTGAATTGATTACTTTTAAAGATGTATTTAATTTGTTTTGGTAGCCGAAAAATAAACTTCCTGATTCTTTTAAAATTACGGCTCTAATTTTAACATTGACCCTTTCTTTAGCAATTTTAAATTTAATTATTTTTTTTCTTGGTTGGAGAATATCTCCTTCCTTGTCTAATCTAAACAGTAAAACAAAGCTCAATGAACAAACTATAGCAATACATATAAAATTTATTAACGTTGAGTCTAAGTTGTGCAATGTATTTTTCTTAAAGTTATTATGACAGGAAAAATAAATAAACCGAATGAAAGAAAGGAAAGATTAAAGCAGGTGCCTGATTTATCTGAAACCTTTTTCTTCTTCTTCTTTTTCTCCTCCTCCTCCTCCTCCTCTGTGCTGCCGACTTGTCCTCCCGTCCATATATGGAAGTAAATACTGACGCCATTTTGGATTGGCTTGACACGCTGGGAATTCCTCAGGTCCCGGATGAAGAAGCCATCTTTGCCAGGACTTACTTTGTAGTAGTTTTTCTCTCTCTTGCTGACCTGGGTGGCCATCGCTGACACTTTCTTTCCTACCGAAAGTCACCATGGTGAGTTGTCTCAGACTTTATTGGAAATGTTTACTAGCTGTTCGACATTTGTCAGTATTTTATTATTTGGCTTCTGCCTATTTTCGTTGATTTCTCTACCAATTCATTCCGGGGGTGGACTTCGCCGGGCTACTTTTACTTACTACTACCGCTACTGACAAAACACTACACAAATGTTTGTATATATGTGCATACATACATATATGTATATATATATATATATATTGTTGGTTTTTATTTCTTCTTAATGGCTTTAGAATGTTTTTTCTGGACCCTTCGATTTTTCTACATCTTCTATAGTCTTAATATCCACTTTGTATAATATTTTAAGTTATGATCTTCGTATTTTGATTATGCCATAAGGTGGGGCTTGGCTGTAAAACTAACAATGCTCCTCTTGATCAACCTCCTTATTAAAAAAAAAAAAAAAAAAAAAAAAATTAAAATTCGTGTAACTACCTATTATTTATAATAAACCGATTATTTTTTTTTTCTTGAATACTTGTAAATATCGTATTAAAACCAGTCGATGTTTGCATGGCATAAGTTTTAAAATGAAAACCTCAGGTCTTTTACTGTTTTGTAAATGAGGGTTCAGTTTACAATAAATTTTATTGAATCTATTCTTCCTTAATTAAAAAAAAACAAAAACAATCTAAAGGAATATTGCTATGTCATCATCAGTTGTGTATAATGAATTTTTTTCTTGTTTTGTGATCGACAGTATTATAGAAAATGACGTAAATATTATTTTTATGTTATGTGTGTGTGTATTTTCATGTATATCGTCTTTAAATTCTCAAACTGATGAGGACCAAAGTACAAGACTGAGGTGTGCCTCTACAGAATATATTGTTATGTCTATTTAGTCATTATTAATTTATGTAGGTAAACTGTTACCTTTAGGTTAAACGAGTAATTATTGTGTTGTTCTCTTTTTTTTTTTTTTTTTTTTTTACAAAGAGATAAGTAGTTCGTCTACAATCTTTTTAGTCTTGTGATTCCAATACAGAAAACTATTTTTTCTCTCCCCTTTTCATTCGTTTTCTCATCTAAACATTTATGTGTCTTGTCAGTTTTTAACGTATGATTTTAGTTTTCTAAAATAAAGACATCAAATCCTTGCGGAAATGTTGATGTGTGGATGTTTTACAAAATTAATTCGAATGCAAAGTGAAACTTTATTTAACGTTTTGAAAAGGAATTTAATGTTTTTTAAACTTTAGATAAAATTATTATTGTTGCTAAGTTTTGTTCGAATTGAAGATAGGAAAATTGTCATTTTTAAAAATTATCTTCTAATTTTTGTTTTAATTTAATTTTTTTTTATATTCTACAACCATTAAGTAAATAACATCGGAAAATAAAATAACCTCTGACATAATATTTACAATATAGTTCTTTCTCTATTTTTAAATTTATTGAGTCCTTTGTACAATATGTGAGTGTTGTGTATAAATTTTAAAAATATGTTCTGAAATAAAATCATTTGGTTGCCTTCTATGATATCAATTTCATCACTATGTTACAGACTGAAGGTGTTGCTGTTTCTTGTTTGACATTGTTTTTCTTAAATGAATAATATTAACAATTCGTATGTTAAATCTATATCAAAACTTGTTACTTTTTTCTTTCAAGATGAATTTCCAAAAAATTCTATCATCTCTTTTTTTAAAAGTTATTTCAGGTCATTCATGAAACCATGTTTTTAGAACTTAATATTCAGTTAGATCAGAGGGAATGACTAGATTGGATCATTAAGTCTGTAGCTTCATACGTTGTGATTAGCTTGCTAAATTTTGATCGGAAATCGTCAATGTTCTGTGATTAATATTCCCTACTAAGTATATTGACCAAAAAAGAAATTAATGTTGAAAAATAGTTGCAGTATGAAATACTTTTTTTATTAGGCTGCGGACTTGTGTGTATATAATGGCATAGAAAAAGATTTCGTTATTTTCTTCCTCGTTCGAATTAGAACCCTTTTGTTAAAATAGGAGTAGCCACCACTTTCGTTGACAGTTCTTCCCTCCTAAATTCTGTCTCATTAACTACAATTCCTTTTAAAGCACTCTACCAATCTATGCAGGGTGAGTCCATGATCTGATAGCATTGTGACCACATGTCCTCTTTCTTTACTATCACACCCCCGTAGTTGTATAATTTTTTTTCTATACTTATGTTTCTTATACTCTTATCTCCGCCATCAAAACAATTTTTTGCTATTTATTTACGTATGCAATTAGTGATGATCTGGTGTAGCTATTTTTTTTTATCTAAAAGAAAGTGTCGTCCAAGGCAAGAAATTTTGGTTCTTTGTTGATGCCACCATAATGTGATCTAGTCTTTCATCCCCCTATCACTGTAATTGCTATTACGATCATCACTGCCAGTAATTCTTATCAAACAAATAATTATGGGTATACTTTCTACGTCACATGTTTTATTCATGTTATTCAACCATGAGAAACTGAACCACCCAGCATTTTTTTTCTTGCCATAAAATAGTGCTTTAAGTTTGAAGAAATCTAGTTTTTGTTGATATTTCATGTAGTTTTAAGTCAAAAGATTAATTTAATAGTTAAAGAGCTTTTGTTATATAAATTTGTTAAAAGTTTATCTGAATCCGAAACTTGTCATATGCAAATTCAATTTTTATTTACCTAAAGGAAAAGTAGCCTTTTAGTTTTGTGTTTAAAAGATTCAACGTGAGAATTTGATTTGCAGCTCACTGAAGCGTTAGTTAGGTGGCTTAAAAATGTGGTCTTAATTTTATTTTTATATTCTAGTTTAGTAGACTGTAAATCTCACAACTTTCCTTTGGTCATCTTGTCATAAAATGGGTCAGTATGACTTTACCGGTGTGAAGGGTTATGCACATTCCTCTCTCCCATTATGTCAATGTCGCCATACCTATAGCATTGACATCATTGTAGCATTAAACACGGTAATAAACACCTATGACTGTATTACATACAGTATTTAATTGTATTGCTTTATTTGTGTTAGTTTACTTTTTATTCTTAAAGTGAATGATTCTATCTTTATTATCAAAATCCTATTCTCTCTTCAATCTTATCAATTAACGCTGTTCCTGAAATTAGTCATTGTTTTTATTGTACCTTCTTCAATAGAATTAATACAAGTTAATTTTCTTCTATTAATAGCAAGAGATATGATATGTTTTGTTTTGACTAATGGTGTGAAATATAAGGTTTTCTGGAGGGATATTATTGTCCTTCTCAAATCAGTGTTACTCTTTGAGAGGATGATTAGTTAATATTTCTGAGGCAAGGAACTTGTATGTGAAGGATCATTTTCACTCAAAAACTGTTGCACAGTAAGAAGTGGGTTATAGTTTTAGTGGTACAGTTTTGCTTTGTAGTGGTGATCAGATAACTCAGTAGCTATTGTCTATCAATTTTTTTTTTTACAATTGAAAAAATGACTTGTTTATAATTTTATTCTTGTGCTTTTTAGATTCCACGCCTATTTCTTCTCTCATATGGTTCATTGTACATTGTCTGATAGTAATAGTTGGTTTATGAAAAAGTAATTTTGTAAGAGTTTCAACATATTATGGTTGATGTTCAGATTCCTTATTTATGTATTTTATTTTATTTTTTTGTTCTAGAATTCGTTTTCTGCTTTGTAATTTTTGAGAATTTGTCACAGGTCTTTATTTCAAGGGCAAACAAAAATCTTAACCTTATAATTTTGTATACTGTAATATTGTACACAAGATCTTTTTAACGGTGACATTATGGTTATTGTCCAGAGTGGGCAGTAAGTTGGTCATAGATGAACCAAAATTTGTTATAACTTCTGTTTTGCCACCTGTTTAAAAATATTCCCATTTCAAATTGATTCATTACTCTTAAAAAAAACTCTTTTACAGAGACAATGCCTCTCCCTCACAATTAAATGCTTTTCTCATATAAATTACAAATAAATTCATCAGCAAAACATTTTATAGCACCCCTCTCGCCTCAACTTGTTGGAACAGGGTAATGATGTGTTGGCAAGAAAGTCGCAATTTTCCATTAAAAAAAAATGTCATTGTGATTCATAATAGCTTGCTGTTACAATTCTCACTTTTGATTTGACCAAGTTCACTGTCTATGGGACATGCATCTAAGCATGGTTGTTCAGAGGAATTTTAACAACTATTACAAAAAGAATATGGCTGGCAGCTAATGTAATTGTGGGTTCTGTAAGGATGAATAAATACATTTTAGTCAAAGTTTTCATCTAAACTGGGTCATAGCATTTACATCATTTCCTCTTAGAATACACTTTATTATTTGAACCTAGTCCAGTTTTTACTCTACAAGGCAAAAACTAAATGAACGTTTTTAGTCAATACAAGTTGCATATTAATTTTTTTGATTGACAATTTTATACTGTAACTTTCTTTATTCAAAAAAGCTGTTAGCTTCTAAGGTTTAATAGGGTCTTGGGGCTAAGATGGTATTTGTGGATCTTTCTTTTTTTTTTTTTTTTTTTTTTTTTTATATATATATAAAAATGTTTTTATTGCTGATGCATTTTTGTATTCTACATCCATCAATTAAATATTTTAACAATTAGATGAGAAACAGTTTTTTAAGACAATTAGGAATGTTTTCAGTAAATAGAAGAAATAAACAGGTTTCTTTATAATTGTTTCAATTAGCTGAAAGAGTTCTAATTATAGTTTCTGCAAGATCTTATTAATTTATAAGAGGCAACAACAAAAAGAAAATGTTCAAATTTCTGATATTATGTATTGCGTTTTTTTTAAACTCCGTCATAAACTAACTATTAATATTAAATACTGAAAGGTGAACCATTAGAGAGAAGTAGACATGGATATAAATATATTAGATATAAAAAGCACAAAAATGAAAGGTTTAAAATAATAATTCAAAAGTGATTTAATTGTTGCCTTGACTGATTGTATTTTTGTGTATCAAAATAGTGTTTGGTCCTACAGGTTAACATAAGTTGTTGGTGTATACAAATGTTTTTGCTTTGCAAGACTATTATACTAATAACACTGCTCTGTAGCAGGTTTTGCTAATCTCTCTTGAGACATATAGTTACATCAATGGTTAATACAGAAATTTTCAAGCCTATTATTTCAATGTTGTATTTGAAACAGTTTTTGCTTATTTCCTAATCATAGAAAATAGTTGATGTTTCTATCTACTGGCATAAATAAAAGCTTGAGGTGTCTTTATTATGGGTTTGCTTGTATCAATTAGACTGTCAATGACAAGTTCGTGTTTGTCACTACTAACCTCCACAATACTAAAGGAATTTAAACATACATGTGCTCAGGGTGTAATGGTTGTTGTCATAGAAAATGGACACAGCGAACAGAGTTCAAATCCTGGATGAGGTTGTTTGCATTTCCACAAAGCACTTATATTCTGGAAAGGTATGCCTCCAATTATTCTCTCTCTTGCGAAGAGTAAATAGTAGGGTAGACTGGGCTCTTGAACTCTGGTATGGCAACTGGTTTAGGAGAAGGAAAACTCTGAATTTAAACCCGTTAAACTCACTTAAAAATTGACCTTGTGTCACATCCTGTTTGTGTGGAGGGGTTATTAAATATATATGTACGCTGTTACAAATTCATCTTATTAGTTTAACAAGCAAATAGATACCACTCCTTCTGCCCCCTCCCTCTGCCTTAAGTGGCTCTGCCAATTGCAAATATTCATTTGTTTGCTATGTATCTCCAGAAAAAAATTAGGAGTGTCTCTCAATAGTGAACTTTGTTGATTTTCAATATTTTCTGAAAAGCTACTCTGTTATTTTTATAAAATGAGAAAAGTGGTATATTATGAATTTTTATAAAAATATATCTTCAAATATGAAAACTTGTTTTAGTTTATCCAATTAAGAAATAGTAAATTTGTAAAAAGTATAAGGTACTATTTACCAACCCCTCCGCTCGGGCAGGATATGACACAAGGTCAATTTTTAAGCGGAGTTTAACAGGTTTTGAATTCAGAGTTTTCCTTCTCCTAGACTAGTTGCCTCACCAAGGCTGAAGAACCTAGTCCGTCCTACTATTTACCCATAGCTGGAGGGAGAATAACGTGGTTCATACCTTTCCCAAGGGTATTTGCCCGAAAGTGAACGTAATAGCGCGACTGGAGTACGAACTCGCGTACTACGATTCCGCAGTTCATCGCTTTAACCATTACACCACGAGGACACCCTTGTAAAAAGTATAAGGTAGACTCAAAAGTTGTCACTTAATTCCAGGTGATGAAAGAAATGGACAAACACAGTTACTGTTTGGTATCCATGTTTATTAACTTGTCTTTAATTGGAATCATTTTGAGATGAGTCTTCTTAATTTGAGAATTAATTTTTATTTATTGCGGACTTTTTTTCTTCATCTTGGTAGTTTTTTTTGTGTTGTTTCTTCTTTCACTACGTTTCGGCCAAATTTCACCTCTGGCCTTCTTCAGGTGATTTACCGCGACCTCGGATAGGAATGCTGAGTCTTGTAACCGTATCCCCAGTAATTACTGCCATCCATAGTTGTTGTCTATCGCACCACGTGGTGCTAAACTCAAAACAAAGTTTCTCAGGATTGTTTCAGTTGAGGTGACTTCTAAACTCTCATCTATCAAATGCCTCCATACTTCTGCTGGTTGACTTTGGGAGGATATTACATAACAATATGAACAAACTTTTCTTACACTTATTTCAGTGTTAACTGTTTATGTAACCAATTGTGATATAATGTTTAGGATTAAATATTTGAATCAAAATTTTCATTCACTTTAACGAATTAAATAAGCGCAATTGTATTATAGTCTCAACCACATTTGAACCTGGTATATGTAGACAAAATTTGCTCTTAAAAAAAAAAAATTTAAATCGCTGCCTACAGACTTGATTGAAGCATTTTTGGTGATGGAGAAAAGTACCAACTTATTTTTAGTCTTTGACTTGAAAGTTTTTAGCAAGTTTTAGCACACTATTTGTATTGAAAATCAGTGGGAAAAGAAGGACTGTAAATGATCAGGAATTAAAACAAAACCTTATTGATAGAATAAAATAAATTTTGGAAAAGTTGTAGAAAAATTATAAAGGTTTTTTTTTAAATAGAAAAGTATTAAAAACTGTTTCATAACATTATTTTACATAGAAAACAAAATCGTTTGCTGTTGAGCTGCTTCTTTAGTGACCCATATTTAACTGATTGTCTCTTTTTTTTTTTTTTGTTTTTAATAAAATAAAAACATTAAAATTGGCTTTCAGTTTATCAAATTTTAAAGTTTTGATTGAAGTTTATTTGCAAATTGACCCCCCTCAATGTTTTTGAATTTTCTTGGTATTGTTTTTCTTTTAATATAAAATTTGGCTTCTTTTTCATCTCACTTTGAAGAAATTGGAAGCAGAATTCAAACTTCATTAAGAAATTGATGTTACTTCTTACTTTTCTAGGAAGAGTTTGGAATTTACTGAATAAAAATTTATACATGAAGTATTGAAAGATTATTTGTGGTGGCCTTTGTTCAAATAGTTTCCTCTACATTCTTATTGTTTTATTCTATTTTTAAGGATTATAAAAGCATGTTTTATAATGTATCTCTTTCCTTAAATTGTTTTGCTTATTTTCAATGTATGACTTTACAATATACAGACTTTTTTTCAAGAGATTCCATTTAGAGTGGATATGGAAATATAATGTAATATGTATGGAAGTAAAATTTTAATGATTGAACAAAAAAAAAAGACAGTTTCTATTTGTTATGTTCTCTAGGTGAACTCTAAAAAAGCAGTCCATTCTCTGTTATTACTTGTATAAAGGAATGTCTATTTCATTCAATTGACTTACTGGATCTAAAGTGTGTGTGTTTGCCTGAAGCTATAGATTTCATTCTATTGTTATTCTCTTATGAAAGTCTTTGGACCAACTCTAGTTACAGATCTTTCTATTTTGTCTATGAAAGTAGAAATAAACACTTAAATTTTTAACTCCTTTTTATTTTATTTTCTGTCTTGGTGTTAGAAATAACAACCAACAAAAAATGTATAATTCTATTTTGGTATTTCCATTTTTGTAATATTCTATCATCCTAGGAAGGAAGAGCTGTTGGAAGTTTTCTTAAGGAAAACATCCTTAGTTTAAAAATAACTGTACTTGGTCTTTTAAAGAAAAAAAAAACAACTTTTACTCACTTAATGGCTGCTGAAGTCAGGCTTTTAGTTCAATGCCAAGTAACTTTCTATTTATAAAATTGATATTATAATTAGTTGCAAATAATGGAACATATGCCATAATTAGCATTTGGCAGTTATCTTCCTTGAGGAAGTATAATGATCAAGACCAACACTATTTTCATTAATTGGATTGGAAATTTCTAAAACTTGAAACATTTTAACTCTATCATATTAAAAAAAAATCTCTCTACAATGTAGAGTAAGTGCTTAATTACAATATTAATTACTGCATGATGAACAGAAAAATGTATATCATGATGGAATTTTTTTAATAGTTTGCAAGTTTAAAGAAAATGATTATGCAGACAAATTTTCCTTAACAGCTTTTAGTGTTTGATAGAACTCTATAGAAAAAACAAATGTAAAGGAAAAAGACTTAAATAAGTATAGACTGAATACAAGAACCTCTTCTGTTATGTTAAAGGAAATTCTATTAAAACTGAAAAACAAATTCACTGATTGGTAAAAGAATTAGTTATGTTATCAACTGATTTCTAATGAATCGTGTTATATTTCAATTTGTTAAATTCTCTTATCTCAATATAGATAGTTTTTAAGTTTAATTTAGTCTGGTGTAAGTTCAGATTGAGTTGGTTCCATTTCATTTCTGGTTTGTCAAACTATTGTTCTTAGCACTGAACCAAATCTCTAAATGCATGTTCAGTTAATGTCTATATAGTCAGTGTGTCTTGTCCAATTTACTAGAAGTACTAAATTGACTGCTTGTGAAAATGTTTGTTTCTAATGCCAATCAGATCGGACACCATGTTAATTTTGACTTAATCCTATAAGCATGTTTGGCAAGTACAATGAATTAGCATTTTGGGAAACCCAAATGCTAATAGATTCAGAATCTTTATATACTGGTGATTTCTTATTACACTCTTATTGACCAGAAAACCAAATACTTGAAAAGTGTTTGTGCTTGGTTAGTGACTTACCAAGCAATGTTTCCACTAAGTTTTATCTTTTTTTTTTTCAAATTACTTCTATTTTGTTTACACAATCATGCATTTGTGGTAAATATAGTTTCTAAACAAAGATTTTTGATATTTATTAAATTTGGCACAAGGCCTGGAAAAATCTATATTTAAAATAGATCTGTTTTTCTATTAAGAATTTTTTTCTTAGTTGAACATTTTATCAATCACTTGTGAATTTTTGATGGTGTGTGTTTTTTTTTTTTTTTTTTTTTTTTTTTTTAAATTTAAAAAAAAAATTTTTTTATTACTATACACCCATTCATATGAATGCCATCATTCTTCAAATAACTTTGCTTGTCAAGATGATCATTTTGTGACAACTTGAGTATGATTTTTTTTTCTTTCTTTTTTTAATGCACCACTATACACTGAACAAGTATAAAAACATTACTAGTCTTTTGATGTAATATTTCGTCTGTGTTAATCAGTTAAAACCATTCATTATTTTCAATTAACTGTAAACTCATTTGAACCTTATTAAAACAAAACTTAGTTTAGTGCCTGCCTCTTTTTATACTCAATATTTATAATCATCAATCTTCTTAATTAGATGACTTTCAGTTTATTTCTTAGAATTTTATACTCAATTTTTGCCTCTTGAACTAATTTTTGTTGTATGTCTATTTAAAGTGAGCAATATTTGTGTGTTGAATCTGCACTATTTTGAATGTAATGCCAGTGTCATATAAGGATTAAAAAAAAAAATTTCTGAATTGAGAAAAAGGATATAAAATTCTAAGTGAATTAGTGATTTATTTTAAGGGTGTGTGTGTGTGTGGGGGGGGGGAAGGTTCTAAAATGATAAACTTAATATTTTCTATTTTTGACTTGTTATCAATTTTATTTTCACTGTTTTATCTCTAATTGGATTGTAAAGTTCTGAGGATAAAAGCAAAAAACACTGACTGGATTATTGTTGCAGCCTACTGACTTCAGTTACTCCATTGCTTTTGTTTTAGTGCATAAAGTAAATATTCCTGATGGTAATCTGATAAAATTTAAAAATTGAATTTTGTAATATTTACCTAAAAATTTGGGAACTCATTTTATATATAGTGTACTGAAACTTGAGAAATAGGAAATTAATACGAGTATCACTGATGAAATAGGACTATATGTTGAACATTTTCATTTGCAATTTTTAATTGTTATACCAGATATTAAATTTTCACCCTGTTTTGATAAATTCTGAAAACCACTGTTTATAGTATTGTTTGTGACCTTCTAGTGTTTTCTACTTTCTTTTAGTGATAAGAAATTAAAAAAAAAACAAAAAAAAAACTGTAGTGTTTGTATTAGATATATGTACTGTATAACTGCATGCTTTCATCTCCAAATATGTTAGAAGTTGTAGAAAAATTGTATTTGATGTATTATTGGTTGAAATTATGCTAAGCACAAAATGAACTACTTGTATTATGTTGGATTATGTATATCATATTTCTAAAAAGGTCATATATAACAACTGTTAAATTCATGTTCTTCTCTGTTGGTCTAAACCTTCCTTAATATGGAAATCTCTAATAACAGTATCTCATCAGTTGACTACACTTAATAAAGCCTACATTTAGCTTTTATTGTTCTTCCCAAATTGCTTATACTTATTTGCTTAGCTGCCACATTTTTTTTTCACTTCTATGAAATCTGTGATTGGAAAGAAAAAGAAGGAAAAAAAAAGCAAGAAAGACAAAAGATCCATTGTTATTTGTACACTTTTTATTTACTTTAGAGCCTGCCTCTATTTTATTACTCAATTCTAATAATGGTAAAGGAAATAAAAACAAAGTGCATAACTGTTCTACTTTCTAACTTTTTTTTTCCCAGAAGTGATCAGATCTTCTTTTAAATCTATAGTTTCTTCCTTTTCCACTTTCTTGCCTATTGTCACTGTGCTTCAAGTGCTCTTTGTGCACTTGCAATACATACTCCTGATATTAACTTTTTCAGCTTTATAAAAAGATAGCTTTGTTCATTCAATAGTTATTATGAACAAGAAAATATATTTATTGGTTGTATTTATTTAATGGTTGAAAACTTGTCAAAATTGAATTTTCATTCTCTTTGTGAAGTCATAGTTTGAATATGCTTTGTGCTACTGGTTTTAGACCTGTTATTAAAAAAATCTCACACACGCACTCACATTGCATTTTATATATGTCACTTTTCCATGCCGTTTTCTATGGATTACTCTTTGTGTAATACACTTTTTGAATGGTGTAACATTTCCCTTACATTAAACTTATTAAATAAAACTTCATAATTATTCATTGGTGGCTGTAGAATGTTTTGGTGACATATTTTCTGTCCAAGTTGCATTTTCAAAACTATAGTATTCTCTTCTCTATGGAAACACTTGATTGCTGTTTCATCTTTAGCAGCTTAAAATTGAAAATAAACACAATTTTAGTCTGCATCTTCCAACTTAAGCAGAGGATAATTTTTTTTACTATTAACTTTTTAGTTTCATTTCATATTCAGAAATTATTGAATGTAAACCAGAAAATACAGAGCAATGTAATGTTTTTGATGTATTATCATAAATACAATTGCAAAATTACTTGAATATTCCTCTCATTTTTGTCATCCAATGTAAACAATTTGTCTGCATGATTTCAGGGTAAATCTTCTATTCTTTAATGTGAAAAAGGAACTATCATTTCAGCCTCTTTTATATTTTTGTATGTTATATGCACACATAGAAGAAAAAAAAAAACTCCAATCTTGTTGATTGTTCTATTTCTCAATAGCTGGAAAGGGAGTTTAGACAACACTAGGGGTGGCATTCTTTTCATGAAAGTATTGTAGAGGACTTAGACCTTCTCACCAAAATAAAGGTGTTCTGGCTATGAGATGAAACTGTATCAGGTGGTAAGGCTCCAGTTCTGGATTACTTTCGTGTTCATTCTGATCTGGAGTGGTAGTACCTGTTAGGGTCCTATCTATGGGTCAAATAAATCTGTTTGCAAATTATTTGTATCAGATTGGAATACTTGATATCATAACCTTGGGCAAAAAAACTTAAACTACATAGAAACTGTAAATAAAAATGTACAGTGTGCACAATTCCCCCACCTCTGCATAAAATAACCCTAGATGATTTGATATGCCATTAAAAACGGTCTAAAATATTTGTGCAGTGAAGATTTGTACATGTCTGTTATGGTTTTAAAAAGTGACCTAGTAGTTAACATCCTGGACTAAGACATTGTAGTGAGTTTGAACTCCAGTCATGCTATTATGTTCACTTTTGAACTTACACCTTTGGGAAAGGTATTGAACCCCTTATCCTTCCAGTTATGGGTTATATAGTACAGTACTGTTCTACAAGGATGGCTTTGGCATTAAATGATCCATGAAGGTTGGTATGCCATTAAGTAAAGAAACCAAACTAATGTTCCACTGTCTCCAACATTCTTTTAACCAAAAATACCATTTTTGCATCACATTGTTTCAGGTGATGAAAAATAGGTTCTGCATCTCAGCAGAAAACAAAAGACAGGTTATCACAAAATGAGATGCCAAACCAAAACCAGGACTATGAAATAGGAACTACTCAAATGCAGAAGTATCATCACTTACAGATGCTTATTGCTAATGACTTGATCAGGTAAACAAAGCATTATTTTGAAAGTGTCCTGCTTTGGTAAACAGAAGAGATGTTATTCTCCAGGTTGACAATATTGAGAATACTCTGCAAAGTAAACCCAACAAAAGATAACATCATTATGATGTGAAGTTCTTCCATATTCATCAGATTTAGTGTGTATTGTTTTCATTTTTGATCACTTGAACATTTTATAAGTTGCAGAACATTCAGAAGCAAAAAAGTTGAAAAGTCTTTCAGACTTTTGAAACTTTGATCTGAATTGAAAATTTGCTTTCTCATTGAAAATGAAGATTATTACATTTTTGATAATATTAGATAAATTTATCTTGTATTTGTTTCCATATCATCTCTGGTAAAATGTAATTACTTTCCGAACATCCTAATATGCTTTTCCTACTTAGAACTTGATTGTGTATGTAAATATCAGCTGATCTTATATTACAGTTGTTTTTATTTAAAAAAAACAAAACAAAAATGCAACTCAGAAACTGGCTGCAATATCTTTTCTTGTAACCTGCTTGAAATATTATTTGTAACTAATCAATGATATGAAGGTTTCTTATTACTGAAATCAACTCATCTGTGTGTGTAATCTTTATAACTTTGAATGGATGTGTGTTGATTAGCTTGTATGAATCCTACAGAACAAGAAATGGAAGAAGTTTTTCAGTCAATACTGGAACATAATACCTGAAATGAGTATTACTTAACTAGCCTTTTGAATATAGTGTTCATCTAGCACAGATGATCGGTAGTACAATGTTTTCATTTGACAACTGAATTCTTTCTCTCAAGTGAAATAATAGCTCAGTTGGCTGTTGTAGAATATGCTGACTGCATCTCTAAGAGGTGTAAGACCCCTCCCCAACAAGTGTCCTCAATATGATGCTAAACCATCTGATGGTGAAGCTCCAGTCTTGGAGCTTTGGGGAATATCGAGTACCCCTTCATTGCCATTACTCTCAGGGCCAATCAGCTCAGCAGTTGTAGTAACTGTTAGGTTCCCATCTATGGCTCAAATAGAACTATTTAATCATTTAACTGTGTGTGCAAGCAAATGAGTTCTGTCTCATTTAAAAAACTACCTTCAAACTATTCATTTACATATATTTGATATATAAACAGGACTTGGCATTAAATAACCTGCAAGGGTTGAAATGTTATAAAACAACCAACTTAAGTGAAATAAAAAAAAAATTAAAATTGTATATATAATACTCATTAATGTTATACAAATCCAGGGATCAGTTTTCACTGATTAAAACCAAAATTATAATCAGTTGAAACTAAAACTGTTGACTTTTCTCTTTTAGAGATATGATACTTGATTTTCATATCAGTTGAATCCAAAGCTGCAGCTTTAGTTGAACCTCATTTTGTGAAAACTGGAAGCAGTACCTCTTAGGTTTGTATTACGGGTTCATAAAGTTACTAAAAGGATAATCTTTATTTACTTTTTCCTTTTCAGTTTACAAAGAAATCTTGTCTTGTGTCATAAAAGTCTAGATGTGTAAGAAAGTTATTCATGAATGACTAGTTTGTATTTTAATCTTGAAATATGAGCAAATGTTATATCTGCTTGAGTATGGGGCACTTCCTATCTTTTGCAGATGATAATGGTTTTAAATGCTCATCACCAAGAATGCATATCAACCTTTTATAAAGATGTTATTTTACTATATCTTTCTTCCTCATATTAGAAGGTTTAGAACTACTTGTGGATTCTTTTTGCCTTCACAAATGCTCACACTAATTTGTAAGGAATACAAATTTACTCGGTTCAGAATGTATAAATTTTTATCAATTTATATTGATATTGGCATTTGATTTTTAATACTTTTTAGATATGTGAACTGCTATTGAGAGGTCTGGTTATCAATCATATGGAAATCTGATTGCTCTGATAAAATGAAATAGATTTCATTCAAGCTGTGACTATGTCAGTACTACTGTATGGATGCACCACCTGGACATTAACAAAATGCATGGTGAAAAAAGCTAAATGGGAACTACGCAAGAATGCTATTTTAAACTAATCCTGGAAGCAACACCCCATAAAACAGCAATCGTATGGCCACTTAACTCCCATTTTACAAGCCATCCTAGTAAGATGAGCGAGACATGCTGGAGACTATTGAAGAAGTAAAGACTAATTCATAAATGACAATCTCTTATGGATTCTATATGGATGCAATGCGGCAGTTTTGACTGACCAGCAAGGACTTACATCAACTCAGTGTGGACACTGAATGCAATTTAGGAGACCTGCCAAGAGTGATGGATGATAGATGGATGGTGAGAGAGAGTCAGGGAATCGGGGACCTCTGTCCTATAACATGATCTGATGATTTCAATTTGAAACAGGTTTTTGGAATGTGGAGATTTGCCAATAAAAGTTGCTTTAATTTTTTCCTATTTCTCTTTGATGGCCTGTCTCTGTTATTTAAATTTTTTTCTTATTTTGAGGAAGCAATGCATTCTTATAAGATTTTTGTTAATCTTTATAATATCAACTCTTCATTTTTCTAAGTCCCCATATTTTAAAAGGTTAATTTTTTTTCATAGATTCTAATATCGGTTTCATTGTTAAGTTTTAGAGCTCACTAAATCTTATACTTTTAATGTGCGTATTTGTATGTATGTGTATTATGACTTCATTTTTAAAATCTAAAATTATTTGTAATGCTTTCCTACAGAAATAATTAAAGTGGCTTTTGTGCTTTATTTAAAAGCTGTGGTCTTAAAATAGTGAAGCTTTCTCTAAGAAAGCAAAACCTGATATATTTTACTGTGGAGAGTGGCAAAGTAGAAGGAACTATTTGTCTAGTTTCCTGATTGGCTAAATAAAGACACTTCAGTGTTTCCTACTCTCACATTGTTTAAATTCCTTTTGCTTGCACATAGATGTGATATTTAAAGTTATTTTTTTTTCTGTTTCTAGTGTTACTGATAATTTCTATCTTATTAAAAATACCACCTGGTTTGATAAAAGAATTAGATTTTTGTTATTTATTTCCCCATTCAGATTAACCTTCATACAGTTAAAATGTTAGATAGCTTCAATGATACCTAAATTAGTCTTTTTTTTTTTTTTTTTTTTTTTTTTTTTTTTTTTAATAAAATGAATAGGAAAGTTTAAGATTAGTGAGTTTAAATTGAACAGCAAAGAAAACTGATGTGTCTGTAATACAAAACTCACTTAAAAATATTCAAATGCTTTTGTATTTATCAATCAGATATTTAGTTTTGGTAAACTTTTTTTTTCTCCCCCCCTCATGTAAATCATGATAGGTATATAATATATAACATTGTTAAAATTCTTTTTGTAAGTCTTCAAAATTTTCAGGTTTATAACAATAGCATTTTTTAAATTTAAAAAAATTTTTTTTTTTTTATCTGAATGTCTCTGGGAGTAAGCACATTTGAAGTTCTGTACTCTGAACTTAATACGTATGACTGTATATTACAATGAAAAATAAAATTGAGTTCAAAATACAAGCTGCTAGGCTAAAAATCCTTCTTTCTTTAAAGATTTAATTATCTTTTCATTGTACTGTTGAAACTTATTTTAATAACAAAATGGGGGTGTTCCTTGATAACAATAATTGTAATATCTTCAAGTATACTCTTTTTTATTAAATATATATACGAGGATCATTAAATAAGTTTCCAGACTTTTTTCGTATGGGCACTTTTATTGATAGTACACACATGAAACTCTAGTCCCCTTTGAAGTAATCTCCTCCTGCTGCAATGCACTTGTTGTACCATTCCAACAACTTCTGGAAGGCCCTATGGAAGTCCTCTTGTGTGAGCGTGTCAATGACCTTTGTCACAGCCTCTTTCATCTCCTCAATTGTCTCATAACGACAGCCTCTAGGTTTTTCCTTGAGCTTAGGGAATAACCAAAGTCACAGGGAGCAATGTCTGGACTATAGGGACGGTGAGGAACTGTCTTGATGCCCATCTTGGTCAAATAGTCTGTGACAAGGATGGAGTTGTGGACTAGTATATTGTCCTGGTGGAAATGCCACTGACCCAATTTAATGAGTGCTGGCCTCTTCCGACGGAATCTCTTCCTGAACTCCCTTAAAACCTCAACATAGTAACCCTAACCCTTTGGCCAATCAACTCTGGTATATTGACTTCCTTACTTCTCCCACACCTCTCATCATCCTTCACAGACTCCCTGCCTTCCTTGTATCTCTGATGCTCGATTCATGCAAGATGCTTGAAAAGCAGTCTGAAGCATTTCATACGTTTCTGTGACATTTTTTCCAAGTTTAAAACAGAATTTTATTGCATATCATTCTTCTAAAGTGTCCTCATGTCTAGACTGCATTTTTGAAATTCACCAGCTGTGACAATCGGGCTTTAGTAGTGTTTATTCCAATTCTTGCTGTAGCTGTTCATTTGAACCGGAAATCATCTTATAAGATGTATAGCAATAACATACTGAAATTTCAAGAGTCTATGATAATTTATACAAAAAAAATCTGGAAACTTATTGAATGCACCACATATATAACCAGTTTTATTAAAATAATATTTGTATCTGTATATATTGAGCGTTTTTTGTTTTGTTCTGTACATCTACTTTTACTCTCTGTGTATGTATGTATATATATATATATATATATATATATATATATATATATATATATCTCTCAAACAAGTCTTGTTTTTTTTTTTTTTTTTTGACATGTAGGGAAATGAAAAAAATATAGAGAACATGAATGTCACATGATTGACTTTGTTTTATTTGCTGCCAAAAATTTAATGTCTTTGATATTTTGAGTGTATTATACCAGTTTATCATCAGCTGGTGGTTTTATTTATTTTTTTACTTTCTATATATCTTCAATAATTTCTCCTGAAAATATATTTAGTTTGATGTACTTTTTGAATGCTATAGAATGTATGAACATATGTCTTGTTACAAGAACAACTTAGAAACCATTGTTCAGATATTAGGCCTTTTGCATGTATTTCAAAACTTTCAACTTTATATCATAATCTAATTTTTGGATAAAATGGCACATTTGTGACCAGATTTTTGTTAGAACATGTTAATGGTGTTAAACTAATTTTGAGAATAAAGAAATTTCCAATCCAATTTGCAACTTAATGAGTGTGGAGGTGTGTGTCTGCACTTATGCCGATTATAATTTCTCAAAGAAGATAACAGGGTATTTGCTCTCATGTATTTATTAGCAATTCATTATGACTAGACATCAAACCTAGCACTCACCGAAACTGACTTTTTTTAAATGAGTTAATCAGAATTCCTATAAACTGAATGAAATCTTAGCATTTTCTTGCTGCTTCAACTTCAATATTGTCTACTTTTCAAACTGAAGTAAATGGAAATCTTAATCATTCAATCCTACTTAGAAAGGTTTTTATTTAGTGTTCCTAACAGTAAAACTTGGAGAATATTTGGTAATTTTTTTTTTTCTAACAATTTACACACATATCAAAATTCTTAGCTTGTATTGTTAAGGGACATACAGGTATAGGGTGTAGTGGCTAGCATGCTGAACTGTGACATTGTAGTAAGCAAGTTCAAACTCCAGTTGTACTATTATGTTCACTTTCTTTGGAAAGGGTATGAACCTATTTACCAACCCCTCCGCTCGGGTAGGAAATGACACAAGGTCAATTTTTTTTTTTTTTTAAGCAGAGTTTAACAGGTTTGAATTCAGAGTTTTCCTTCTCCTAGACTAGTTGCCTCACCAAAGCTGAACAACCCAGTCTGTCCTATTTACCCATAGCTGGCGGGAGAATAATTGGATTCATACCTTTCCCAAGGGTATTAGTGCTATGTGAAAGGCAATCATTCTCATCTAGGATTTGAACTTGTCGACGTGTCCATTTCCTACGATGATAACCATTATACCACGGGCACTTCCTTTGGAAAGGGTATGAACCCTTTTATTATATCTCTATTGCTGCTGTTTTACAAGGATGACTTTAGCATTAAATAACCCATGAAAATTGATATGCCATTAAACAAAGAAACAAAGCCAAACTTTACATGCATAAAATTTTAAGATTTGCTTATGGTTTAGAAATGTTTTTCAGTTGATTGTCTTTTCAATTCTTTTTCCATTATATCATTTTGTTTTCATCTATGTGTATTTTGGAAAATTTCTTTATTCTGCTTTCTTAAATGTCATGAAATTTTTATAAAACTTGACAAGAACCACGGGTCTTAATAATGTATATTCTAAAAATTTCAGCAAAATTTGAATGCAGATCTTTTTATTGTTGCAAGTTTTTGATTTATGGGTTGTTTTAGCATATAAGTGTTATCAAAATAACTTAAACCTAAATTAAAAATGATGGGGGGGGCAGTTTCAGGACATTGTTTTCTGAAACCTTGCCCAGTCAGTTGGGGCTGCAGAATACATTGACTGCATCTCTGCAGAGGGGTAAAACTTCCCTAATGACTTTTGGATATGACACTAGACAATCTGATGGTGAGACTCCAGTAATTCTGGAGCTTTGGGTAATGTGGAGTACCCCTTTATTGCCATCGTTCATAGGTCTATGCTGGCATGGAGTGCTAACACCTGATAGTGTCCTATTTATGGGTTAAATAGAACTAAACAGTGTACTTATGCTAAACTGAATTGTTTAAAACAGAACTGTTTTGACATTTAACTGTTTAGCATAAGTACAGTTTTTTTAATAAACTGAATTGTTTGAAATAGAACTTTATTTGTATAAAAATGGATTTGTCATTAAATAACCTACAATGGTTGATATGCCATAAAACCAATCTAAATCAAATCTCCTGAAACCTCTTATTGTTTCATATACATGCATACTGAATTTTACTTAATAATTTGTGTTCCTGATTTTAAAATTTAAATTGGAAACAATTAGTCATTTCCATCCTTTCTGTTCTTCCCTGAAAATTTCCAAATTAGATAAAAGGAAAAAATAAGTTTGACATTGCAATTATAATGAATCCTTAACCCTTTGGCCCTCAGATAACCTGGACCCATGATCACAAAATTTACAAAACATTCAAACTTTGCTCCAGGACACAGATATATCTGTGTAAAGCTATCCTATTAGTCAGTTAAAAGAAAGCCTATATTAAATCTTTTTATTATTAGTATTTGATATGAGTTTCCTGAACATAAAATATTGAATTTTAATGTTCAATGGGTTCAAAGTTTTTTTTCTTCTTTCCTCTAAAATTATTCATTTATAATTGTTCATTCTGATTAATGTCATCTCATTTTATTCTATCTACATCTTTGTAGGATTTTATAACATGAAATAAATTCATGGATATTGGTTAAGAACTAAATTAAATTTTTAACAAAAGAAATTTTTTTTTCTGTTTTTAATGAAATAATGAGTAGGTTAGTAAAAAAGAAAAAAAAAAAAAATATATATATACATATACATATATATCTATAGTCATCCACAGACAGATCTGTTTCGTTCTATCAGAACTCATCTGTGTGGCTAGACAGTATCTCCCCGTGGCTGGGATCGAAACCCGGTTGACTCAAACGCCAAGCCAAAGCTTCTAACCATTTAGCTATGAGGAGATATTAGTTACGAAGTACATTTTAAACGGTTATGAATCACAATTACTATTGTTTACATACATCTGTTATATATATATATATATATATATATATATATATATATATTTATGAGTTGCATGAGAACTCGTAAGCTCATCTAAAACAAATCTTTTAAAGTTTGTGGTGTGATGTGGAAGTAACATAGCTACATACTTTCTTTATTTCTTTCATTTTATATATACATAATCTCAAACCGTATTACCTAAAAGTGTTGAAAATTAGCCAATCACTTAAAACAAACATTTTATTAATTTCATGAAATTAATGTTAACTTGAAGTATTAAAAATTCAAGCAATTAAATTTTTGCACTTATTGATGACTTTACTTTTATGATTAACCCACCAACATCTATATGAATCAGTTGAACAATAATTTTTTTTTCTTTTTTGTAGTTATTTATGGCTTCTTTCTCCTTTTTTAGACATCTGAGTTTATCTTATAAAATGCTTTTGATGATCAATTTTCTTGTTTGTTCAGTCAGAAGTCAAATCTATGCCAAACAGAAATTGTAAAGGAGCCAAAACATATTTTTAAAGAATTTCTCTTTTAAAGGAACAATAATAACAGTGAATTTTATACTTTTCCTCATTCATAGACAATGTTTCCAATTTTTTCTTCTTCCTTTCCAAATTTAGGTATCACATGTATTTTGTTACTTTTGTTGAATCATATATAAAATAATTTACACTTGCAGTTTTTGTGATATTTGTATTTATATATGTTTAGCAAGTAAGGAATATCTAAACTTCTTAAAAATGTTTTTAGATTAAGTTAACTTTTTTTTTGCATAATTTGAAGTTGGAAGTTAATAAAAAAAAATGTATTAATAAAGCTGGTATCTAAATCTGTAACAAAATTATAAAGATATTGTGAAGTATATCGTTCTGATTTATTTGACTAGTTCATTTTTAGCACAGTACTTCATTTATGAAGTGTTTACTGTGTCTTTAAGAAATATGATGATTATCTTTTGATAGACAATTTTGACCATGTCAAATTGTGTGTGTGTGTGTGTGTATGTGTGTATATATATATATATATATATATATATATATATATATATATATATATATATATATATATATATATATATATATATATATATATATAATCTCTAAGTGAGAAAACTGGTACACTAAATTTGATATTAAGTTGTACAAATATGAAAAAACGCAAGATTTTTTGAGGATGAGTTTATTTTTTCCAAACATTAAATGTTTTGGTTTTTAAATATGAAAGCATTAAAACTTTACATTTAAAAACTGAATGTTTTCACATTTAAAAACTCGCATTTAACATTGAGTGAGGATAAAATCATCTTCTGAAGATGGTGTTTCTTTTTTTTTTTTTTTTCATATGTGTATATGCGTGCACGCACACGTGAATTCAGTCTTAAGCTAATTATTAAAAATAAATATATAGGGATGCTGATTTATCAAAAATACTTTCTAAAGAATAAGTTTTTATATTTTAAAAAATACTATTTGATATATTAAGTAACATGAATATATTTAACTTTAATAGTGCCATAAAACTTTTCCATTTTGACTTTATATATTTTCTTGTTATTTCATTCAAACATTTTTTTTTTTTTTCTTCTTTTTACCATACCTCGGATTCTTTGAACTAATTAAAAAAGAAAAATTTTTGAATAATTAATTTTACAAATTTAATGAAATATTACATGGTATTATAACTTTTAATGTCAGAGCAAACCATATATTGATAATAGCTTAATTCTGTTCATTTTATTTAGTTCAATTATTGGCTCTTTGACTTTCTGTGGTACATATTCATACTTTATAATGCAAAACAAAAAAATGATCATGCTTATTTCTGTTATGTTATAAAAGTAATTCTGAAAAATCACTGTATTATCTATAATTCTCTTCCTATTTCTGTCCTTCATATTGACTTTGAAAATGTAATGTGCACATTTCCTAAATGACTGCCTTCTTTCTATCTTTTAACCAGTACTGACTCTTCTGCATTCTGCTAAGATTTTTTTTTCAATCATGGTATTGTTTGTCTTAGTGTCCACAAATGCTATGTTGTTGACTGGCTTCAAACACTTGATAAAGGCATACTTGTGTGTGCGCGCGCACACACACACACACACACACACACACACACACTCACACACACTCACTCAAGCAAAAGTCTTCAGCCACTTAAAACTATTGTAACTTTCTATTAATTGCCAACTTATAAGTTGATGTTTCATAGTTCATTTTTTACAAATTAAACATTGGCCTTGTTGAGGCATTTCAATACCTAATTTTGTTGTAGAGTTTCTGAATGAGAGACCACCCCCAAAAATGGCCATGCAAAAGTTTTCAGCCACTTCACATAAACCAATCAAGATACAGTGTTTGAAAATAGAAAAAGTCTATAATGAAACTTTATTACATTTCAAGAAGTTACTTTACATTGTTAATATTTTGTGTGGCTTTTTCTTTAGCTTGAATAGTTGCTTCTATGTGCTGAGGAAGAGATGCATACAAATCCATCACCATGTTCACTGTGGTATAAGATGTCATTCTCTATGGCTGAGCTTTGAGCACTTTTCATTGCTGTCCACACTTGCTTGATGATATTTAATTCCAGACTCTGAGTTGGCCAAACTCATTTGTGTTGCACATGATCTGTGGCATGGAGTTCCATCATCCAAGTCTGGTATCAAGTTATTCTTCTGCAACTGGTTGTATCTGGCACTATTCAAGTAACTTGATTTTAACCAACTTTCTTGACTCATCACTTTATGTATCGCCAAGTATTAGACTCTTAAACCCCCCCCCAATTTCACTGTTTTTGTTATGTAACATTGGTTATTTCACTTTACTTCTGACATATTCTTGCTTATTAGAATGCAGTTTTGTCCTAGTTTCGTCACTGAATGATAAGCATCTGTATCCCATAGTTCATACCTCTTTGACTAACTTTATCTTGCCTTCAAATGCTTTTTGGTTATTGCTAGTTTCTTAGCTGAAATGCACCCCTTCAGTTCATGTTCTTGATGAATGCACTTAATGGTATCTACTGACATCAAGTTGAACAAGTCACACTCATCTGTTACTTGGGCTGCAGCTTTCAAAAGCAACCACATCTTGGTTGATCCAAAAAACACTTCTAGTACCTTGAAACTTCAAGAGGATTTCTGAGATACTGCTTCTTGAAATTCTGAGTTCTTTACCTGTTGCTCACTGGCTTATATTTTTGACCATCTTCATTATCATCCTTTTTATTTCTTTGGAAATTTTTGCCATGATTTTAGATGTAAGAATTTTCCATATATCTAAGAAAAATTGGTGCCGTTACAGAAAATGTTTGCATATTAGCAGTGCAACATCTTTCTATTTTATAACGGTATTTTGATTGATTTATGTGAGGTCTGAAAATCATTTGTAAGAAAACATCCACTTATAAGTTGGCAGTTAAAGCTAAAGTCACTTTATTGTAAATTTCTACTGTGTGAGATATAACACACACACACACACATATATGGGGGGGGGCACTGAAAATAAAATCCAACAGTATGACAATGTACAGAAATGAAAAAACACTAGGTCTTCAAATGAATAAAATCATTCTCTGAAGACCTTGTTTTTTCATTTGTGTGTTATATATATACACACACACTAGTAATACATGGTATTTCCTGGGAAAGATTAATATCCTAAAGAACATTTTCTGAACAAAAAATATTCTATAAATACTTTGAAATCACACTTCTAACAGAAACTAGCTCAGTTGGCTGAAATTATAGAATATGCTGACTGCACTTCTGTGTTTTGGATATGATACTAAACCATCTGATGGTGAGGTTCCAGTTCTGGAGCTTTGGTGACTGGAGTACCTCTTCATTGCCATTAATCCCAGATTCACTGACTTTGAGTAGTAGTATTATTACCTGTTAGGTTCTGATATAGGGGCCAAGTAGAACTATTCAATCATTTAGTATACTTGAAACTATTTAACTGTGTGCAAACAAAGGCTTGATATTGAATTATTGATAGTAGATTGCAATGCTTGAAACCATTAAACTGTGCAAACTAATGAATGTTGACTAGAATTATTTGTATTGAATAGTAATATTTGAAACCATTTAATTGTGCAAACAAATCAGCTCCACAAACTATTTGCTTATAAATCACATGCACACATATACCTTGAGTTTCATTGTATTTTTAATCCCAAACTAATTATACGTCGATAGCTGTTGACGACGAACGCTGTTTGGTTATTTAATGCCAAATCCAGTTATATATAAAAACTGGATTTGGCATTAAATAACCTTCAAGGGTTGATGTGCTATAAAGCATAACCAAACTATCTGATGGTGAGACTCTCAGGCCCACACTGATCTACAGTGATTGTACCTATTAGGGTCCTATCTATGGGTCAAATAGAACTGTTTAATCATTTACTATTCTTGAAACCATTTAACTGTGTATTAAAAAATGAGCTTTTGGTTTATTTGAAAATATTGTTACCCACAAACTATTCACTTATATATAAAAACAAGATTGGCATTAAATGACCTACAAGGATTGATATGCCATGAGAACCAATTGATCTAAAAAAGAAGTTAACTAAAATTATCACAAATACAAGTCAAACATAAATTTGACATATGTAGCTCATTATGTATTGTCTAATTAGACAGCAATCTTTCTTAAATACAAATTTGCATGAAGATGATAAACAAATAAGATATATTAAAATTATTTCTTTCTTTTCTTATCAAGTGTGATAATTATATATTAACTAATAGATGATATTTCTCAACTTTTCTATCTTTTGTGATATAAAAGATTAATAATTTAACGCATATCCTTGGGTGCAGAGTGCTAGTCCCCACCACCTCTTGGATTTGTTTCCTGGATTTACTTAGAATTCTTCTTGTGAATACCAACTTTATTAAATAAAACCTTTTTGACTCGAGTTCAAATCCTGGACGAGAATGATTGCATTTCACATAGCACTAATACCCTTGGGAAAGGTATGAATCCAATTATTCTCCCTCCAGCTATGGGTAAATAGTAGGGCAGACTAGGTTCTTCAGCCTTGGTGAGGTAACTAGTCTAGGAGAAAGAAAACTCTGAATTCAAACCTGTTAAACTCTGCTTAAAAATTGACCTTGTGTCATATCCTGCCTGAGCGGAGGGGTTGGTAAATAAGATTAGATAAAACCTTTTTGATTGATTTTTACACACAAAATTTCCAGGACATCCAGTTGTCTTTTTCTTATCGTAGGTGAGAGCTTTTCAGCACCCTCTTCTACACAACAAATATTTTTTTTACATAATCTTTCTTCAACAATCCACTTAATTCAATGGAAAATATTAATTATAATCATATGGATTAAACATGTAGTGAAAACTTAAAAATTTAACTAAAAACTATGTATCAGGCTGTGAACTTGTTGATCCATTCTTATGTATGCTCATATGTTTGTATAGAATGTTCCATATTCCAGTTTTAAGTTGAATAATTAGAAAATTTTTCTATAATTTTGAAGTTATTGAAATTAACAATGCTATCAGAAAATGTTGTAGACATTTGCATTTTCAGTGGGTTCCTTCTGAAAAATGCTTGTTAAATTTCTATAAAGTCCTGTCAAACTATACATCAAAATAAAAGAAATTACAAATGGAAGAGACTGTTTATAATATCAAAGATTTTAGTTATTACTTTTACAATTTTAAGGCAATATCTCTTTCACAAAGTAAAAGATGTGACCTTGTGTTTGTCAGAAATATCTTGTCGCTATGAAAATTTTACATTAAAGCAGGTAATAGCTTGAGAGAATTTCAGATCTGCTGTTTTTGTTTTTTTGTTTTTTTTTTTTTTAAGGCAAATCTGTGTAGATGCATTTTTTTAAATTTAAAAAAATTTTTTGTTTTTTATGTCAATTATGAGTAAACTGGATATAAATTTATGAAAAAAAAAAAAAAAAAAACTCTAGAAATTAATAAGTCTGTTTCACCGATTTGTGATTGAGAGGAATTTTTGCAACGAAAAGTGACTATACCACAGAAGCTGAACTTTGATATCAGCTTGGAACAAAAGTAACTGACCACTCTAAACTACCAATAGACGACATTAAATGGCATTCTTTATTCTATTTTTCTGCCAAATTTCACCAGATACGTGTTACTGTAAGTTTTTGTAAATAAATGACATATACTTCACAGTTTTCATGTGAGTGAATCACACACACACACACAACTCCAGGTGTTTGAATGTTTTTTTTTCCTACTGTCTCATTGATAAATTATAAATAAAACAAAACAGTACACATATAAACAACCTTGATAAATTATTAGATAAATCAATTTCCTTTAATCTGATGTATGGTTTGAATGGATTTTATGGGTTTATAGTAATTTTTATAAGCATTTTTCAGATGGATACAATGTTTTAGGATGGCATGAGCATTGCTACTCTGTATGTGTTTTAAATGATTCCATGATATTCACCTGTAAATTTTACATATACATACCAAATTTCATTGCTTCATCTTGAATAGTTTTTGCTATAAATTGGATTTGTTTAATGAAAACAATTTATTATCCAAAAAGGAGGGGTTTTTTTCTCGTAATTTTTTTTCAATACAGTTTTTCTAACTTTAAATGCTCATATTTCAATAAATTATCAATGGATTTTGATAATTTAAAAACCCAAAATCTTTTATAAATTTTATGTTATAACAAAATCCAATTTTAAACTTTTTGTGAGCCTTACTGGAATTGTTGACCTGATAAGCACTGTTGCATAGAAGGATAATCTGGAAATTGTTAGATTAAGATATGCATTAACATGTAAAAATCATCAATTTTCTTGCCTAGAAAGTTTTTTTTGTGCAAATGAGGCAATTTTTGGTTTAAGTTTATCCCCTTCCAGCAATTATTATCTAAGAATTCTCTTTTGAATCCTATCAACCAAATTTTTTCACTTGCCATTATTATATTTAGATTAACATGTCGGCAGTTATTTTGTATTTAGTCACAATTGTATTTCATTTTGGATTTTTGTTATTTAAAAAAAAAAAAAAAAAAAAAATTTGAAATTGTGATAATGAGGAGTATAGCTCTTACTGTTGCTTTATGACAACAATTATTAACTTTTCAATCTGTAAGTAAAATTGTATCTTTTGCATGATTTAAATGTTCAAAGTATATTCAGGTGATTGAAAATCTGTTTTGAAAAATTGTTTCTGTGAATGTTGAATTATTGATAATGTCTCATAAATTTTTATAGTTTCTTTTGACTGTCTTACTGATTGGGCATGCTATAATTGTTGGAGATGTTTTCTCTGAATATTTAATTCAGTGTTTTAGCTGCTTTAATATATTCATTAGCTTATCTCTTCTCTTAGCATTTGTTGCTCTACAGACTCGTTTAAAGTTTTTACAACCTAATCTTTTGATCTATAATGTTCTTCAGCAGTTCCTCTAACAGGTTCTCTCTTCTGAAATTTAAACTTTTATGTGACATCTTCAATGCAGACAAAAAAAAACATCTAAGATTTTACCAGGATTCCTGCAATGCTTTCATTAACAAAGCATATCACCTACACAAAATATGTTGTACATTTCTTCACTCAGGTTCTTAATCCTACCATATTTTGAGTCTAGAAAAAAATGCTTAAGTATGCATCCAAAGAAATCAATTCAAAAATTTTATATCAAATATTTCTACTGCACTGTTAAAATTCTAACTTGCAAAACTGTAAATAAGATCATGTCTAGCTTTACTGTTTAAAGGTATTTAAAGTTAACATTCATATACATTTTCTTTTTCCTTTCAGTTAATCCCCATTATACTGAATAATCTATTATGTGTCTGTCTGTAACTGAAATTGTCACCACCATCATAATTCCCCAAGTTATTTCCATCACATTCTCCATGGTTTTATTTTTATTCAAATCTCAATTATGAATAAAATTGGGGTATTTAGCCAACCTCTTTGCTCAAGCAACATGTGACACTAGGGCAATTTTTAAGTAGTGTTTAACTGGTTTGAACTGTTTTCTTTCTCTAGATTGGTTGCCATACCAAGGTTAAAGAGCTTGGACTGCTCTACTATTTACCTATAGCTGGAGGGAGAATAGTTGGATACATACATAAATAAAAAAATTTTTATATTATTAATGATGATGGCCTTTTCTATATACTAATAACATGCAATTGTATTTATATATACAACTAAGAGCGGTTTACAGTGTGAATTAGAAAGCTAATTTGCATATTGATCTTAAAAATTTGATTTTAATAAATATTTGGTATTGATTTCTAATTGTTTGGTTTTATTTTAATATGAACAAAAATTCCATCAAATCTTTAAAAGAAATCTATCAATAAACGGTAATTTTATTCTTTACTATCTAATTTCTGGTTGGATAGTTTTTGTGATGGGAGGTAGGTGACTGTATAGTTGGTGTTTTGTGGGGTGTTGTCGCCAGGACTTGTTCAATATTGCTTGCAGCGTTCTTGTATGATGGTGTCTAGCTTCTTCTCCAGCCGTTTAGTTAGTGTCCAAGTAGTGCATCCATACAGCAGTATCGTTACGACTGCTGCCTGAAAGAAACTGCGTTTCATTTTATCGGTCAGGTCTGATTTACGAGCTCATAAGTGATGTACTCCTATGGACCCCCACATATGGCCAGGCAAAAGCAGGATGACCAGCTTGAACATACATTCAGCAGCTATGCGAGGATACGGGATATAGCCCTGAAGATCTACCAGAGGCGATTAACGATAGGGAGAAGTGGCGAGAGAGGGTCAGAGGTATCCGTGCTGGCGGCACATGATGATGATGACTATCTAGTTAAATTATGAAAATTTATCAAGGAAAAGCAGGGAGTGATGGGAAGAGCTAGCATCAAAGCTGTTCTATTCAATTATACCCTGTTTCAAATCTTTCTATATACATTCTTATGTAGTCTTTCTAATTTAATATAATACAATATTATAACTGAAATACTTGCATCTTCTGGATACATATTTTTACTCGTAAGTATAATGTAAAACAAAACTTATTAAAAGAATTCTTTAAAGCATTTTAACTTAGTTTTTTTTCCCCCCCCAAATATCTAAACATTATTAAAGTTTTTGACAACATTGAAAGCTATTAGACAATTTCAAATCTAGCAAGCTAAGTAATATTGAATTCAATGTAATTAATTTAAAAAAAAAATTTTTTTTACAGTTGTTTACTCTGTGACACTTGGGTTAATTGCCATGGAAAGAATGAGCAAGGGATATTTTGTTATTCATACTTGATTCTTCCACTGTATGTCAAATTCCTGAGACAAAAAAAATTCAGTACATATACATTCATTTCAAGTTAGCAGTGGAAAGATTCTGTTTTTATTTCTTTACTAAGTTGAACCTGTAGATATTATCAGAACAAGGGTAATTTATATTTTCTAAAATCTTTTAATAATTGTTTCAAAGAGATTACTGGCTACTTAATATGTTCATAAGAAAAGTCTGTGATGAAATCAAACTGCATTATAAATAGAAGAAAATGGCCTAAAACAAAGATGTTAAGAAGTAAAACTTATGTTTCATGTCCTTTTTAAAAAGTTGATTTATCCTTAGAATTAATTACTTAAAAATGAAATTTATGTTTAATATTTAAAGATTCATGTAAATTGTCTAATGGTCTTTGAGAATTATCATTGATCATATTTTTACCAATGCAAAAATTGCTGCAATAGTTTTGTATATTTGTATCAATAAATATTAAACTTGTTTATGACTTATATTTAAGCATATTCTAAATAAGTGTTTTAGAGAAAACAAAGAATCATCCGAGAGATTTTTGTATTTCCAAGTATTTTTATCAGTGGTTTGTTGAACTTTTGTCTTGAAACTAAAACTGTAGTGGGCTTCTCTTTTATTTAAAAACTTAATTTTTTATTTTTTTTATTATTATTATTATTATAAAAGACAAATTGTAAATTATCTTTATACAATGCACATGAACTTCAGTATCACTTAAATATTTCAACTGTTACTTTTATTTCATCATTTCTCCAGTATTGGTTTTAAAAGTGTAAACTTAAGTTTCTTATAAACTTGAATTTCATTATTTAACCTTGGTTGCTTTGGTTTGTATTACTAGTAATAGAATTAAAGAATTGGCTCTTATTCTATTAAATGTTTTTCCTGTAGTGTTATGTGAAATGGCTAAATAACTTGATATTTTGTACATCATTCTTGCTTTTATCTTGTCTACATCTAATTGTGTATATTTTTATAATTAGATGTTTATATGAAATTACATAGACTAATACTTTCTTGGATTTATTTAGAATTTCCCGCTTCTTTTGGTTTTCTTTTGTGATGACACATTTTAAGTTCATTCTTTGTATAATACAAGCCAATTGAATGTTTTAAAAAGTTGGTCCTAATATATGCTTACACACTAAATATTTGTTTCATACATAACTATTACTTATATATTCACTTATTTCACATTCATTTTGTATGTAACATTTAAACCTATGCCATAAAAAAAATACTGTATATATAAAATCAATACTTTGTCATATCCTTCCTGTTAATAGTTACTAACATGCAAGTCTTTAAATATATTTCCAATTATAGTTATGATCCCATATTATATATTTATGATGCAAGCATTGGACACTCAGTGAGAATTAAACTTACCACAGTAATAAGTTTGAGCTAACTTGGAAACAAGTACGCTACAAATCAACCTATATTTACTCTTATAAATGTATTCAAGGGAAATAGCTTGATACTTATCCCTTGAAACTTTTTTTTTTTTTTGTATTACAAAATAAATATACAAATATGACTTTTATATCAACTAATGAATAAAATAAAAAGATAGTTCTACATATTCATGCTTATATTCATCTTTAATTATTCAATGAAAAAATAAGTTGTGCTTCTGAGCCTTTTATAGAATTTACTAAGTTTTGCTTAATCTGGCATGCTGATCTTGGGTTACTTATAGTATGTTCTGTTCTTAAGTAGTCACCCTTTGAACTACTGAGCAGGCCCACTACTAAACTTTGGTGATTTAACATAAACCAGTGCTTTTAGTCTCGCTTGATTGCATATATTAATATCGATTGACAACATAAGTTGCTTGTTTAAATATCTTTAATATCAATTAAAAGATTATAATAGCTTGGAACATAAGTCTTTTGTCTGAAGAATGAATGAATTGCATTTTGACATTTTTTTTCACCTTTTAATCAAGGAACTTTGTTTGTGACAAATATTGAAATCGAGGTATTTCAATACTTTTTCTAAAATTCTTTTATGAGGAACTTATTTAATGCAACTAATTCATCTGAGTAAAATTGAGCTAGTTTTTTTGTTTATTTCATTGTATATATTTTTTTTAGATATTTTTAAAAATAATTAGAGTTGATTATTTTACTGTATATATCAAATAAATCCATAAAACAAGTTGTTGGTAATATTTCGATCCCATTATTTTATTTTTTTAAACTATATCTGTTAATGTATTTAATCTTGGTTATATAATTGATTTTTATATATATATATATATATATATATATATATATATATATATATATATATATATATATATATATATATATATATATATAATAATTTTTTTTCTTTTTATTATATATATTATCATTTTTTCTTTTTTTCTTCTTTTTTTTTCCTCCAAAGATAGACATTTACACAAATAAAAGAACTTAAACTTTGATCTTTTGGAAGCTAATATACAAATCTCTGATAGTTTTTGTAGGTGTCTGTTGTTTTATGATCATCTTGAGCAGTATCACTGGTATTTATTTAGTCCCATGGCTTGCTTTATCCATCATCCCAAAGAAATGGGTAAGCCAACATTTTTCTAAAGCTGAGAGACATTGAAAAATCAATGCTCTCTTTGTCAGTTGATGCCTGTTAGCCTATCACACTATGATGATACTTAGAATAAAACTGCAAATTGATGATCAGGCAGTTGTGCTACTGTTTGAGTTACTTTTAATACCAGCCCTTTGTAAATTAGTATATAGCTAGGTACGTATACTCATTTCAGTATACACTAACTTCTGTTTTAGATTAATATGAGAATCTTTCTTGTACAGTGCTATATTTCTTCTTGGAAGAGTTATTGATGAAAATGTTAAAGTTATGAGAATTTAAAAAAAAACAAAACAAACATACAAAAAAAAAAATGACTTTCTAAAGTAAAGCTTTCATGCATGGAGCATCAAAATCTTTTTGTGAAAATAAAAATTTTTGATTTTATTTGAATAAATCCTTGTTACCATGATAGAATTTCTTATTTACTCTGTGAGATTTGATTTTGTGACATAAAATCACACACACACACACACACACACACACACACACACACACACACACACACACACACACACACACACACATATATATACTCAAAGTAATTTTTTTTTTTTTTTTTTTTTTGGAGGCTTCAAAAGTACTTTATTGTCTAATTGTAGTTAAATCTTTTGTTTATGAAAATCTTGAAAAATGTAACAATTCTTTTAATTTTGTTAATGTCTTCATTTAGGATTTCTATCAACAAACCAAGGTATCCAGCTGATTAGAATTAACTTCTTTACTGCTTTAAATTTATGTTAAAAGGGTTTCCTGAAATGAACCAAAAACAAACTGAATTTAGCTTTTATGAAGATTAAACTTAAATTACATAGAAGTAATACATTCATAATCAAATAAGTCTTTTATGCAAATTTAATTTTTAATGGCTTTTTCTTTGTTTTTGTCAAATTAAGAGGTATATGTGTGTTATCATTTAGAGTATTTGGACTATTGTCTTCATCTTCATTATTATATTATGACATTTTTGTCAATGCATCATTTGGCCTTCTTCAGGTATTTCCTGTCAAACTTAGGAGTCTACGTGGAACTTTGAACTGAACCCTTTATTTAATCCACTGGGGGTAGATTGTTCTAATTCTGTTAACCATAACTGAATACAAGTGTTAAGCAATAGTCATCATCATCATGTCGCGCCGTCTGCGCGGATATCCCTGACCGTCTCTCGCCATTTCTCCCTATCACTCATTGCCTCCGGCAGGTCTTCAGGATTATTTTTACTTGTCAGGATTGAACTTCCATCCTCCAGATGATTTCGCTTAGAAGTTCATTAACCAAACGCCTATTTGTTGTATGCTGAAGAAAAAAAAAAGGAAAATAAGTCTGTGATGAACAACAAGTTGATGTTCCTCATCAGTTGGAGATAAGAAAGGATAAAAGACCTTTGTTTATCATAAGGTGGATGTCTGAGAATATTAACCTCATTGTAAGAAAGCATTATTGCTGCTGCTGCTTTACTCCTCCTCTATCTTTTTTTTTTTACTAAAATTGTCTTGCCATTTATTCAAGTACCAAATGAAAAATACTTGTGCATCAAAAACTGTAAATATTTTTTGTGTAAGATATTTATCTTTTTTTTTTTTTTTTTTTTTTTTTTTTCTAATAAATAATGAATCTTGTTTGAAATTCTACTTTTATTGATTGGTATAACTGAAGACTGGATTAAGATTTAATTTTCTATAACAAGTGTTGTGTTTATTGGGTCTTTTCTTAATTTTTAAAGCAAAAGAGATGCTTTTATTATCATAGAATTTGGGAACGTTACATGTTTCATATAATCTGCAATATGAAACAAAATATTCTTAACATGATTTTTACTGGATATTTTTATCTTTTACTTTGATTCTTGAATTTGTTCTAATGACCCCCCCCCCCAATCCTTTGCAAATCTTTGCTAAGAGCAGGTTGTCTATTCAGCTGTAACATTTTAAAATTAGCATAGTTTTTATCAAAATGACATTGTTATATATAACATTGGAATTATTGGACAAAAAACAAATGTTTAAATTGATAATTTCTTACAATAAAAATCCCCTGTAAAACTATGAAAAAAAATTAATTTCAAAAGATAATATAGAAATGGTAGGCGTTACAATAAATAAATTTACAACAAAAAAGATTTATCTATTATATATAATAGATAAATCTTTTTTGTTGTAAATTTATTTATTGTAACACCTACCATTTCTTATAATTTAGAGTAAATTTTAAGTTTGTAACAGATTGTATATTATATCATCAACAATACTACAGGACTAGTTTTACAGTCCTTATACTCAATGTAGACTTCAACTACTACTGTTGATAATTTTGTAGTTATGTTTTGTTCTTGTTGAATTAAAATTAACCTTTGAACTGACATTTAATAAGTTCTACAACTTATAATCAGTTCAAAAGTTGAAAGAATTTTATATTTCTAGGTATATGTTTTTGTATTATAGGAACACTTTTAGATTTCTAATGCAATGTCTACTTGATTATGACTAGCACAATAATTAACTACTTTTCTTTCTATCAGTAGTTACTAAATACTCATGCAAAATTGTCCTTGGCCTTTTATCTAGCAATACAGGGTCAGGTTGTTCATTGAATAAGCTTTAACTTAGTCCTGGAAGTAAGGAATTTGTCTCTCTTTAATGTCAACCACTAAACCACCTGCTAATGTGAAGGTAGTTACTATCCGGAAGTGAAGTAATTTTTCTTGCTGCATCAAAAGCTCTACTACTACTAATACTAGTAGATGTAGTTAGTCCAAATCTGTCTTGTTCTTATCATAGATACCTTTTACTGTTTCTTTGTGTCTTAATTTTTAGTTTTACATAGCAGATTGCTCAATGCTGTCCAATGACATAAGTAGTATTCTATTTTTTTTTTTTTTTTTTTTTTTTTTTTTTTTTTACTGAAGAGATTTTTTGAATGATACCCAATATAACTTTTTAAAACTCTTTAAAATTAAATCTAAATATAGCATTTATGAAATGATGATAAAAATGTTGTAAAGTTTTTTGTTTTACACATATATAAATGTTTACAAAAGTTGATTACTAGGAGTATAAAAATGTACTTCTGTTAAAAATATTGATTTTTTTATTTTTTTTTATTTTTTTTTTTTTTTTTTATTTAGAAAAAAAAAAATTTTTTTTTTAAGAACCAAAAATAAACTTCTGTTTTAATAAAATACATTTCACTAAATTAAAAAAAAATCTGATCAACCTTTTTAGTACAAGTGCTGAAGTTGGAGATCAGTCGGTTTTTGACAAATTTATCAAAAGATCTTAAGTCATAAGCTAATTATGCTAAAAGCTATGCAAATTTAAGATTGTTTAAAGATTGATCTACATTTTAACTATAAAGTATGTTGAGTGGATTTCCCATAGACTTATGCATATCTTGTAAGAAAAATTAGAATAAAGCTATTTTCTTTAAAAAGAATCTATTTCCATAGCTTAAAAGATGATGGGAAAATGAGTGAATTTTGTTGTTAACAATGTGAAAATAAGAAAAAAGATTCTAAAGGAATGCAATCTTACAGCCATTTTTTTTTTTTCTCATTATGTTTTGGTCAATATAAAGAAAGGGGTAAAAGTAGCATATAACTTCTTCAGTCATAGGCTTACATCATTAACTTTAATGTACTTCTTGATAACTTATTTTACCAATGAATGGTAAAAAAATTTAAGCAATTTGTGTTTGAATTACCAGACAATTAAATTTACTAACTTTTGATGACTCATAGTGAATAAAAATCTGAAACCATCTTGAAATTTTTTGCTTCCATGTAACTTGGAGGTATTTAAGTTTAAAATATATGGTGTTAGGCAAAAATTCATTTTGCCTAAGAAAGACGAAAAAAAAGGTGGGGATAAGATATACATTTCAGTCTTAAATAATCCAATAAGAATACTTATCTGCCTACTTTAAAATTATGACTTTTGTAGATTGTCAATCAATTCTTATGTTCATACCTAGATACTTCATATGTCCAAAAAATCTCTAAGGACTTTGACATTTACATTTGTTTTTAATCATATTTCAATCTGAGTTATGTTAAATTGTTTATCCACTTTTCATCTTTTAAATTTAACTTAGTCTTATGGTTAAACTATTATTACAAAAACTAATATAAATTGCAAATTTGGAATGCAAGTTACAAATTGGTTGACTTTTTTTTATTTTATTTTTTTTTTTTTGACATTTGAAGAAATCATTTTTGTATAAAAGTAAAAAAAAAAACAAAAAAAAAACAAACAAACAAGGAATTAACATTTTGTAATTTACCTCAACTGGAGTTTGCTTTTAAAAAAACAAAAAAAAAAATATTGAATTTGATCTGCATCTTTTTTTTCTTGTTTAATTAAAAATATTCTATTTTGATTTGTATGACTGACAAAAATGAAAATCTATCTTATTGATAGGAGTTCCTGTGGCTAATGTTCTAGATTGCAACATTTTAGTAAACGAGTTTGTACTCCAGTCACACTATTATGTTCACTTTCAGACTAATACCTTTGGGAATGATATGAACTCTTTTATCCTCCAAGCTATGGGTTGAATAGTACCACTACTGTTCTATAAAGATAGCTTTGGCATTGAATAATCCATGAGGGTTGGTATGCCATTAAACAAAGAAACCAGGCCAAACCTGCTGTGACTTAAATAGTATCACTACTATTCTACAATGATAACTTGGCATCAAATAACCCACAAAAGTTGATATGCCATTAAACAAACTAAACCAACCAATTTGAAATAGCAACAATTTATGTATAACATGTTAAGATTGTAAAGCTCTCATTAGAAGTTATAAAATTATTTTTTTTAAATAAGTAAATTTGATGAAAAAGAAAATTTTGGGATGTCTGAAATAGTTTGAAACATGTTATACCGATAAATTGTTAATCTCAACAAGTTGGTCTTCAAATTCAGTTATATTTTCTCTTTCTTCTTTTTGGTAATCATTCTGTCGTGATACAAAACTAGTTTTCTTATAATTCTAATGTTTCGCCAAACATATAAAAAAAAAAAAAAAATATTATTTCTGCTTTTCTTTCAAATATTTAACTTTAATCCTGAGGTCACGTTTATATGGAATGTACTGCATGCATCCAAGTTAAGATACCAAATACCCTGTTTTATTTCTAATGGTTTAACCCATTCAGATTAACTTATCAAAATGGATTTTCCATCTTCACATTTCCCCTCTCTATTTACATTATTCTTATAGAAAACTGATTGCTGTGAAATTAGCTTTTTCATTTGTGTGTAAATTTAATTATTTTTGTTCATAGGTGACTACAAACTTAGTTCACTGTGTAATGGTGTGGGGGAGGGTGCATATGGAGGAATGTTTTATTAACCTTCATATTTCTCATACTTTCAAACGAAAAGGGTTTCAGATTTTTAGTTCAACAACACACGCACTTATATATATGAATGACTAGAATTACACATCAAAGGAATGTATTATTTTTTATTATAAATGTTTTTTTTTATTAACATAATCATTTAAAAAAAAAAAAAAAAAAAAATTAAATAGAAACTTGTGGACTGAATGACATAATCTGATTTTAAAATAGGATTTTCTTAATACTTTTTAGTATAATACATTCATTCCAGTCTACTGAAAAAAATCTATTAACTTGTTTGTGAGATATATAATTTTATGAATGAAATAATGTTTTAAGTTAGTGGCTGGTGGGGTGGGATGAATGTGTTATGCATTTTGTGAAAAGATTGTAAAAAATTTTATTTCTTAAAATCATATTTTGGTCATATTCTGTACCTGAACTCACAAAATATCAAAAGATCTGGCACAGACATTTTTATTTAAAAAGCTATCCTATCATTCCATTAAAAGAGAGGCTGTGGATGATCTCTATATCAAGCCTTTTATTGTTAGTATCTAACAATCTCCTTGAGTTTGGGCTTATAAGTAAAGTAAAATTGGCGACCGTAGTCGAGGGCTACCCGAAAACCCCTTTTTCAATAGCTACTACACTGAGGTGTAGGGGAGGACATTACTCTTTTTTTATCAATTAATTTTTTAGTACATGGAAAGAATTACTGCTTTTTAAAAAACTTGATTTGATTTCTTTCTTTTAGTCAATAGATTAAATCACTCTCTTATTTCTGATAAAATTGAAAATTTAATATTTCAGCAAAGTGAATTTCACTGAATGTCAATGTATTATTGAAAATGAGAAAATGTTGTCAATTTCAATTTTGCTACCATTTATATTGAGTAATCGGGAAAAAAAATTCTTCTTCAGTGAAACTCAATTTAGTTTTTGACTTTAATTTTATTGTGTGTGTGTGTGTGTGTGTGTGTAATATGTATATATAATCTATCTCATTCTCTGGCATTTTTTTTTAAGGCAACTTCATTATTCTATTCTTCCAGAACTTATCTTTTTCAAAGTGTTTTCCATGCTTTCAATAATTCTTTGGAAGAATTTATGCTCTACTGGGAATTGAATTTTTTTGTTTTCGTTAAGAGACAACACCAGAATAAATAGTAATTTGAAGATGGAATATATGAATACAGCAAATTAGTGGAAACTTTCCAGTTGAACTGTCATGATTTTTACTTGGCCGTCAAAGAAAAATGCATTCTTTGTCTTATCTAGTTCTGGACAGATTTTCTTGGTTGTGTTCAATTAGGAACTGGACTTGTTTAAATGAATCTTTTTAGTTTTCTAAAAGGAGCTCATTGCAGAAAACTTTTCTTTTCCACTAGTATATAAAATGAGAGAGATAAGCACCTTCTTAGGATGAAGACAGATTTTTCTTAACTTACCATATCTTGATTTCATGTTGTAAAATATTCATACATTATTGTCTATCATAAATTGTTTAAAAAAAAAAAAATGTTCAAATAGTTAATCCTACACAGAAGCATTTTCTTTTTCCTGATATGGAAGCTGAACATCAAATCAAATTGGTCAACTGATTTTTGAATGCTTGATTTATATAATTTGAGTGTTACCCATTTCTTATATTACATTCACTGGTAATATCTTTATTTAATCACTGTCAACTACAACTGGTTTACTCAACTATGGGGCATCCTGAAATTTCCTAAATTACTGGTAACATGTTTGATCATTCCCAGCACTGTTTCAATAAAAGCTTAAATCTTTTTGGAATTTAAGGAATCTTAAAATAAAAAGCATAATATGCTAGGAAAAATATTTTTTATTTAAGGATTAATGAAAATTATATGCCTGTTCAAGCAATTAAAAAAAAAAAAATGTGTATGTTGATATTGAGCAAGATATCTGCTCTGTACCGATTTGTTTTTCTTATTGAAAATGTTCATTCATTATTTTTTTGGCTGTTCATTGCTAATGCTACTTTTTAAAGGCATGAATCCACATATATCTTGGATTCATGATTTCCCTCTGTTAAAAATCTTTCTTGTCTTATAGCTCAATATTTTGAGCCATGAATCTAGTAAACATCTTTTTGTTTCTAAAAGTGAATTTGTCTTCGATATTTTTTCATTGATCCTTTTTTTAAGCATATAGTTTACAATGAAAATATGTCCAAATAAAAATACTTCACGGTTTGGAATGTTGATGTTTTTCCAGACTTTGCTTAAAGTATGTGTGTATCTACATAACTTGTTAACATCCATACTTGAAATGGAAGTTTTAAATAATGTTAAAAACTAATTATAAACTAATTTGGTCCTTCATCAAAGGGTGAAGAGAAATATAAAGTTTTGAATAACAAATAATGTTTTCCATTTGATTCATGAGTGAAATTCTAATAGCTTCATTAATCTTTCCTAAAACATGAATTTTTGCCTTGTCGGCTGGGGTTGTAGAATACACCGACTGCACTTCTGCAAAGGGGTAAGACCCCTCCCTCCTCAACGAGTGTCCTGGAAATGACAACAATCTGATGGTGAGGTTCTAGTGATGTTGAAGATTTGGGGAATATGGAGCACCCCTTCATTGCCATTGTTCCCAGATCCACTCTTACCTGGAATGGTAGCTCCTGATAGGGTCTTATCTATAGGTTAAATAGAACTAAACTGCATACTTATGTTAAACTGAATTTTTTGAATTAGAACTTTTGATTAAACTGAATAGCTTGAAATGTTTTGGACAATTAAACTGTGAACTTATGCTAAACTGAATTGTTTACTATAGAACTGTTTTGACATTTAACTGTGTGTAAACAAAATTTCTACTTATGCTAAACTGAATTGGTGGAATTAGAACAGTTTGAATAAATTGAATAGCTTAAAATAGAAATCTTTTTGACAATTAATCTGTGTACTCATGCTAAACTGAATTGTTTGAAATAGAACTGATTATTTGTATAAAAATGGATTTGACATTAAATAATCTACAAAGGTTGATATGTCAAAACCCAACCAACCAACTATAACATGCATAGTAAAATATATAAAAAATATACACATCCCTTTTTATTTTGTTCAACCCCTCCCTGTAATTTCTCTGTAAATCACATTGAGGATGTGTATTTTAAGAGTTGTTCAATTTCAATAGAAGAATATCCCTTAGAAACTTGAGTGTAAAGGGTTAACAAAAAGTTTGGGAAGATGAAAATGAGCTCTATATTTTTATATATGCACTAAGAAATGATGCTTAGTGCTTTTTGTGACCCATATAAATATCATTGTGTTGAAAAATTGTGACCAGTTAAAAATCAAATGCCTGCTACAAATTTTCACATGATTATGTTATAACTACTGCTGCATATTTATTTGCACTATGTATTTATATTCTTAGCATCCTTTTAAAATATATAAAATAGAATAAAAGGTAAAATTCTTTTATTCATTAAAAAAAGGTGGGGGGGGGACGAGAAGACCTTAAATGTCCTAGCTCCTTGTTCCAACAACAGCTTTCGATTGAGTTTATTGCCTCAAGAATGAGTCACCCTTGGTTAGAGTGGTTGACAACATGGCCTGCTGCTACTATTGTGCTTGCCACTGCAGCTTCTACTGCTTTATAAACAATTTTCTTACTCTTTTCCTACAGAACATTTCCTATCTTTTAGATAATTCAGATTTAAAAAAAAAAATGCTTTTTTTGTTTTTAGATATCTTGATCTTGCTGTGTTTGTGCATTCATTATCTTGAATATCATTTTAAACTTAACCTTGCAGCATAGTTAATAGGCCAAATAATTTCTTTAAAGATTTATACAAATTAACCTGTCAGCAATAGGTTAAGGAATTTAGCCCAAAATGAATAACTAGCAATATAATGAAACCTGTTTTTATTTATATTAACTTAACCTAAACACCAGTCTTTTGTACTGCTGTCTGTAGAATTATCTATGCACACAGATCTCGACGCGGATCAAGCTCACTACATTATTAACAAATGGCCGAAATGAGCCTAGCTTTGCTAACTACACTAGCTTTTTTTTTTTTTTTTTTTCTTTTTTTTTTTTCCCTTTTCCTCTCCTTCCTTTTGCTTCATATATAGGTTGCTTCAGTCTATTTTCATTGAATTTAAATTTTCATTTTGATTGATAATGTATGCATTTGAACTTTCTCTCTCACATCCTCTTCCTGGTTGTATGAATGAGGACAAATTTTCTGTTTCCATAAAAATAGGCTAGCCACTTTCCTCTCTTTGGTGACTCACCCCTCCCCTTAAAGAAGTTTGCATATGTTATATTATCCTTTCACCATTGACTTTTAGAGCAAGCATAGATAAACTGTGCAGTCTATATAAGAGGTGAATATATGAAGCTTATATATATATATATATATATATATATATATATATATATATATATAATTTTTTTTGTAGGTGTTATGCAAATTTTTTTTTTTTTTTTTTTTTTTTTTTTTTGTGTGAAGATTTTTAAAAAATGGTTGTGTTAGTCCTAATGGCTAACAATGTTACATTTATCAAAGTTGGAGAGTTGATTAAAATTTTCCTTATGGTAATAAGATTTACAATTCATTTTGGTAACAATAGTTCTTTGGATTTTAGAAGCAAGTTGCTGTACTATAAAATTTTTACTCAAATTTGAAATTCAAAATATTATTTCTGCAAAAATAAACCTGCCTTAGAAACCAAACTATAATCAGATATTTTAAAAAAATTGTTTTTATTTTGAAATAAATTCCAAAAGCTAATGTTTGGCTAGTTTTCAACTGATAAATTTGATTCGAAATTAGCAACTTGCATTACTGATTGTAATGGTACCATTCACTACTTAATGTAAAAAAAGAAATAGGAATTGATTCTTTAACTTTGTGTGTGCACACACACACACCTGGATCTGGAATTCCTAGACTGATATAAAACCAACAGTCTGGTGGTATTGTAAATTACTGCTGATGCATTCTGTATTAGAGGTAATAATACTTAACTTGAGAAACCAGGCCTGACCCTGGGGTCAGGCATGATATATAAATGAGAGTGGTCTTTTCTGTTCATGAGTAAAGCTGATAAATATTTCCATAATTGAATAGATATTTGTAAAATGTTTTGTTTTTTGCTAAATTTTTTTACTGTTCTATGGACATTGCTATCTTTAAATTCTTTAAAATGTGAGTGTTATCATCTGCAACCACTTTGTATTGCTTTCTCTGTATATTCTTAGAACAGGTCATGACTTAATGGGTGTAACACAGCTGATAAAGATATTTGTTCTCTCATTTCCAATTTGCTAAAGATAGTTTTCTTCTATTTCAATCTAGGAGTGTCCCTGTAAATCTTTTATGACCTTTGACTTGCAATCAGTATGGATTATTACTCGTTTCAGCTTAGTCTGATACTAGTACATCATAATGGGGCATAACATTAAGATCACATTCACTAACAAAGCTCAGCAGTTAAAAGAATAGACTGATATAAGGCCATAAAGCTACAATTTTGGGGCTCCAAGGATTGAACTCTACATACTAGTGATGGTTTGTTTGATGTTTTGTTATAGGGTAACAGCTAAGTGTATTTTTAAATTTTAACTTAGTCTGGCACAAGGATACTATACTACACAATAATAATAAACTCATATAGTAACAGTGGTTTGCTACACAAGCTAACTCGTCCTGAATGATGAAGCACACTTGTACAATAGTGTGCATTTATTAATGTCTTTACTGGAAATGTTTATTTACTTAATAGAAAATTTTTCTGGAGGAGTAGGTAGTTGGTTTTTGTAACTTGCATTGGTCAATTTTTATGATTAGCTTACTAGTTATTGGATAAGGTGATAGTATTAGGAAATAATTTAAAAGATTGTAAATATCCATTATTAACAAAGTATCTGTATCACGTATTTCATTTGCTTATTGAATAATCAAAATAGTGTTTATTGCATTTGTTAATAAACTGAGATACATATTGAATGTATTGGTGGTCTCTTTCTCCTCATTAAATGATATTGCTTTTGGTTTATACTTATATAATATAATTTCCTATAACCTGTATTTCCCTTTGAAACTCTGTACTTTCTAAATTACAAATGAAAGTAAGCTAATAAGTAAACAGATTAGCCAATTCATCATCTCCTTTATATCTTTTTAGTATTATTAGTAGTTGTATGCTAGCAGCTTGATGCCTTTTCATATAAACTGTTAGGAATGGTATTTTAAATTAAAATCTATCAGGGAATATTTTGTCAGTCTTTTTTTTTTTTTTTTTTTTGTACTTATTAGAACTGTTAAACATGCAAGTTTGATGTATTGTTTGACTTTGTTGCATTTTCACCTGAAAGAAATAGAAAATTAGTTTCCTGTTAAAACTTCCCTTACACTCACTTATTGTATATTTAGTATTGGTTTCTGCTCTCTTATTTAAAAAAAAAACAATTTCTATTGTATTTGCTCTTGTGTTTTTAGACATTTCAATGTTATATATATATATATATAAAAGAGAGAGAAGAGCACTGAGTAGACTACTTAATACTGCTTTGACTAGTTTCATTAATTAGAAGTTGTGGTCATGGTATTTTTGGCAATAAGTCATTTCTAGTAACATTCACACTGTAACTGGTTTGCTAAGTGAAAAGTTGATAACCATCTGTAACTTTGAACCAGCAAATTCTTATGTGTAGGTGACAACTCTCAGAAAAATGCCTATACCAGCAGGAATAGTCCACTATAATTAAAATGGTTTATATGGGGATCCACAGATGTGCACTTGAATAAAGGCTGTACAAACAGAATCTGCAAAGCTGATAGAACGTATTTATTCCTTTACAAGTGAACAAAATAGACAAATCAGTTCTTTATCCATTTCAATAGAATGTTTTGATAATCCTTTCCAATAACTTAATCAACTATCTAGTCTGTTACTTTTCCTAATCCAGTATAGTGCTTTCTGTTCCAATTAGCTGTAGAATGAATGGAGAAAATATAGGCTTTTCATTTATTATGTATCAGAAGGACAGAAATATCTATGATAAATGGTAATATATGAATTCATCGTTTATAACATAATTAGGTAATTTTTATCATTCTAGGTTTTTGGACTATTGATCTTTATTGTTATATTCACGTTTTAGCTGATATGTCCACTGGCCTTCAGATGTTTCATGTCAAACTTGGGAGCCTACATGAAACTTTGAACCATGTCCTTTATTGAATCTACAGGGGTTGCTTGCTTTGATTCTGTTGTGAATATAGCAATAAAGGTGAAGACAATAGTCCGAAAACCCTGGATTATAAAAATCATCAAGCTTTGTCTCACTTAATTCAGACAACTAATTAGATCATGTGCTGCCAGCACAGATCTTCTTGACCCTCACTCTCCACCTGTTTCTATCATCCATTGCTCCAGAGAGGTCTTCAAGGCTACATCCTGTATTGACACAGCTGTTGTATATATGTAATGTAATCATATCATCCATCCACAAGAGTATATCACTTAATCATAGAATTATTTACACATAAAATCATATAAAATATTATCTTAGTTCAACTGAAATGATTATTTAATTTTCAGAAGCATTTGTTTGAAGACTTACTTCAGTGGTTATTAAGCTTGGTGTTGAGTCCTATCTTACTTTGAGGATTTATAACTGCAGATAAAGAAAAGTATTCTAGAATTAGCATTAATACTTTTCGCCTATGAGAAATTATAACAACTAGGGTAAGCATGAATAAAAAAAACCCACACTATTATTAAGCTATAAATTGGATTGGGAATTACTTTGTTCTTTAAGTTGGAGTGTTTTAATGCTACTTCATTAACAAAATCTTGCTGCTATGTGCCTCCTTTTTTTTTTTTTTTTTTTTTTTTTTTTTTTTTTTTAAATAACTGAAAAAAATTGGAGTATTATGATATAGACTGTTATTTTTTAGTGTTATTGTATTCTGTTTTGTCATCTTTGTAAGAATTCGCATTTATTTATGTGGTACATTCAATAAGTTTCCAGACTTTTTGTACAGGCATTTAAAATTGTCGTAGACTCTTGAAAATTCAGTATGTATACATATATACAGTATGCTATACATCTTATGAGACGACTGACCAATTTTTATGATTTCAGGTTCAAATGAACAGCTACAGCAGCAATCGGAATATACCCTACTAAAACCTGATTGTCACAGCTGGTGAATTTCAAAAATGCAATCGGGATGTGAGGACATTTAGAAGAACGATATGCAATAAAATTCTGTTTTAAACTTGGAAAAAATGCCACAGAAACATATGGAATGCTTCAGACTGCTTTTTGATGATCTTGCATGAATCGAGCATCAGTTTTTGAGTGGCATAAGAGATTCAAGGAAGGCGGGGAGTCTGTGAGGGATGATGAGTTGTGGGAGGAGTGAGGCAGTCAGAACACCAGAGTTGATTGGCCAAAGGGTTAGGGTTACTATGTTGAGGTTCTAAGGGAGTTCAGCAAGAGATTCTGTTGGAAGAGGCCAGCACTCTTCAAATCGGTTCGGTGGCATTTCCAGCAGGACAATGCACCAGTACACAACTCCATCCTTGTCACAGACTATTTGACCAAGATGGGCATCAAGACAGTTCCTCACCGTCCCTATAGTCCAGACGTTGCTCCCTGTGACTTTTGGTTATTCCCTAAGCTCAGAGGCTTTCGTTATGAGACGATTGAGGAGATGAAAGAGGCTGTGACGAAGGTCATTGACACGCTCACACAAGAGGACTTCTATAGGGCCTTCCAGAAGTTGTTGAAACGGTACAAGTGCATTGCAGTTGGAAGAGATTACTTCGAAGGGTACTAGAGTTTCATGTGTGTACTATCAATAAAGTATCCATATGAAAAAAAGTCTGGAAACTTATTTAATGATCCTTGTATATGAACAACCTGCATCGTATATTTTGGATTGTGTTTACTGTATGTATTTACAAAAAAAAATGTCTTATAAAATAGTTACAATCAAATGTGTTAATAATTACACATTCTCTAGAGCCATAAAAAATATATTTGGTGCACTTTTTTCTCCCCATTATGACATAATATTCTTAAGAAAAACATTGTTTAAAAGAAATGTTATTCCTTGAAAAAGAATTATCTAAATCTGTTTTGTATGGAATTAAATGTCTGTACAGACAGCGACAAAGACTGCTATATTGACCCATAATTCTCTTTACCATAGCATGCTGTATTATCTTCAAGATCCCACTTAGCACTTCTGCTTCTTGGCTGGGACTTACTCAACCGGAGGCCCTGTGGGTCACCGTCCCAAGTGGGGTGCTCTCAGTGACTGCAAGCTGGCTCTGACTCAAGCTCTCCCTGACTTCAACTGACAAGCAAGCATTTACATATATTATTTCATGATGTCCTGAACTTCCAATAGATCCTATGATTGTTTCTGCTTATTTACACAGGTGTGTCTCTGATTGATGGCTTGGTCAAGGGTCAATATGCAACATTTGTCAATTAGCCTATTTCTCTATTATTGAAGCATTCTTAATTTGTTTAGATGTCTTTACTTATCAATCGAATAAAAAGTCACTTCCGTAACTTTTTTTTTTTTTTTTTTCGAATTTATTTGTTTTTGCTACCTTTAGAAAGTTAATGATTTTGGTAGGATTTTTTTTTTTTTTAACCTTTTGAATATCAAAATATCCAACACGATTAAGATTTTTCTTTTTTGAAAGTGTTATTTTTAGGTCCTATTTGATTTCTATTTAAATTATTGCAGTTGATATAGCCACTTTAACGAGTACACTGGTTCCCTTTTTTTTTTTCTTTTTTTTTTTTTTATATTTATTTATTTATTTTTAAAGATTTTTTTAAAATTTGGTTTTGCTTTCTATGATCTGAATTATCTGTAGTTAATCTTGGAAAAGGAATAATTTGTGAGTTTGAATTTTTTCTGAGATGAAGAATTATTTATTTTTTATACACTTGTTTATTTGAAATGAGGTTTTCCTAGTTTATTATGTTATTTCAATGATTGTATTTTCTGGCCCTTTTCAGGTGCTTATTGTATTTAATAATTTCAGTCTGAACCCATTATTCAATCCATGAGTGTGGACTGTTATTCCATATCCATGATAGGTGATATCTTGTATGAACAATTCTGTTATTTCATCCTTATGGTGTGGTTCCTGCTCTTTCAACAAGATTTCACTGCCAAACCCAGAGATTGAACTTACAACCGCCATGTTAATTGCAATGCTTAATGCTTATATTCACTAATAGGATAGTCAAGTGTTGTAATTTTGGAGCCACAGAACACCATGTCCGTTCTTTCTCTAACTTTATACTAGGCCTACTAAAGATGATATCAAAATCTAGCAAGTGTATTTTTTCTCCATTACTTTTTATTATTCAATATTGCTTTATCTATTATTCTGACTTCACTTCATAAGTGACTCCCCCCACCTTTCTACACAGGGTCAGCTATATCTGACTTCATATTTTCTCCATGGATTGTGGCTTTTTATATTCTTTATGTTCTTCTAGTTGACCACTTTTGTCATCCCATGGGACTATATAAATCTGCCCCCCCCACCTTTACTCTCTGCAGCATTGATCCTTCCCACCACCATTATTTAGAAAAGAAATAATTCAAGAAACCTATTTCATATGACATTAAAACAACCTAATAATGGGTTATGGGGAAGCCTCATTCCAACACCACTCTATCCAGTGATCTATCTTTTTTAAATGATTTTGTTTTTATCTGATCACTTTCTCTGTATTAACATTGACAACAAGTTTTAATTTTTTAAAATCAACATCAATTTATTCATAAGAGTAAACTCGGAATCTACTATGGCAATTGTTATGACCCCCCCCCGTCAAACTTATTATTACTCCTTCATTACATGTGACTATGCATGTGTCAAGTTGGATCAAATCATTTGCTTTATGAGTAATGTGGCATAGTTAAGTTGCCAATCCTAAAAACCAAGCCATCAACATTGTTTCCACTCTCTAAACACTGACTTATTAGTTGGGTCATGTTAGCTCTCGCTTAATGAGTTTAAAGTGAAAACATAAGTTGCTATTGTGTATTTCTTTAACATAACATCACTTATGTCAGGAATTGTTTTTTTTTTTGTTTTTTGTTTTTTGTTTTTTTTGTTTTTTGTTTTTTGTTTTTTTACTATTGGTACAATGTAACCTAGTACAACCTGTTACATGTTATTTAGAAAGGAAATAATTTCAAGTAGCCAATTTCATATGATATTAAAACAACCTAATAATGGGTTATGGAAAACCTCATTCTAACACCACTCTATCCAGTGATCTACCTTTTTAAAGGATTTTGTTCTTTATCTGATCATTTTCTCTGTTTTAACATAGGGAATGAGTTTTAAATTTTCAAATCAACATTGATTCATAAGAGTAAACTCGGAATCTAACTTTGTAGCATACTTTTATAAAGATCAATTGCAATTAATATTTTAGCATTTTTTCCCTAAACAATACAAATATTGATGTTTTCTTTGTCCTATTGTGCAATTGGCTTGTCTGTCATTGTAATAAAATGTTGCCTATTATTGTGCAATTGGCTTGTCTGTCATTGTAATAAATAGAATGTTGTCTATTATTCTCTGGAATTCTGATCCCCATTCTTTCTAAGCATTTTGCCCTGGCATGTGTGTCAACCAAGTTGTTTTTCAAGGACATTGTTGAGACTTATTTCATCTGTACATATTACAAGTGTGTAAGATGAATTTAATGTGAAATTTCCCAAAGTTAAGAATACTGCATTTGATTGAGAAATTTCATGAGACCAGGATTGTACAGCTATCTTTTGTTAACTGCCCTATCTTTGCCAATTGTGTGTGTGAGAGATATATATATATTCTATATTCAAAATATAGGCTGTTAAAAGAACCTTGCACTCCCCCACCTTTCTTCCCAAACATGTATGTGTAGCCTTGGTTCTATGCTTAGTATTTAAGATAAAAAAGGTAAAAGTGAATTTCAATTTATAACTTTTCTTTTTTTTCTTTTCCTTCAATATATATCGTGTAGTATCTGTTATTGCATTAAATTTTAAAACTTTTTAAGTTAATAGATATACAACCTTTGTATCCTGATTTAGAGGGTTTGCAGAGGTTTAGTACTTAGCTTTACTTTAATTTTAAAGTTTACTGTTTCTAGCATTTATCTTTGTTTATTTTTTGGTCATAAGTCCAGTAATAAATGATATACTTTGCTTTTTTATATGCACACTCCAGTTTTATAAAGTTCTACTTTTAACACCGGACATTGGCCTAGCGGTTAGTGTTCGCCAATGGCCCGGGAGACCTGGGTTCAGTCCCAGGTCGAGTCATACCAAAGACTCAAAAAAATGGTACTTGATGCCTCTTTGCTTAACACTCAGCATTATAAGGTACAGATCAACGGTAAAGTGGAGCAATCCAGGGAAAGTAGTAGCGCCCTCCCCTACACCTTGGTGTAGTAGCTATCGAAAAGGGAGCCTTTGGGTCACCTTCGATTATGGTCGCCAACTTTACTTACTTTTATATACAATTTTCTTTAGCAGTAAATGGTTCCTACTGAAGATTGCCATGTTAATTGTCACAAATAAGTATTAGGTATTACTGATGCATTTCTTCGATGTTGATAAAGTTTTTTTCTTTCTATATGCACACATTATAGGAAATCGTACTTCAATCCAGTTTTTAAATCATACAAACACAATATTTTAATTTAACCCATGCCTGTATTGTGAAATCCCAGTCAGCTGGAGCTGTAGAATACACCAGCTGCATCTCTGCAGAGGGAGTAAGACTCTTCCCACAAGTTGTTTAGGCTCTAGTAATGCTGGAGTTTTAGGGAATTTGGAGTGCCCCTTCATTGCCATTGCTTTGAGGTCCACTCTAACCCAGAGTGGTAGCACCTGAAAGGGTCCTATATATGTATCAAATAGAATTGTTTGACATTTAAAATAAGTGCAAACAAATGATTTATGTTAAATAGAATTGTTAGAAATAGAACTGTTTGACTAATTAACTTTGTGTAAACAAATGTCTGATGTTTAAATTGAATTGTTAGTGATACATATCTATAATTGGAACCATTTAACTCTGTTAATTTATGCTAAATTGAATAGTTAGAAATAGAACTGTTGGATCGTTTAACTGTGTATCTACAAAATGTGTTTACAAATTAGATATTTAATATATATATGTAAAAACAGGATTTTGCAATAAATAACCAACAATAGTTAATATGCCATAAAACCAAACTGCTATTGTAATATTTGTGTATGGAGGAATTTTCTTTTGATTAATGATTGTTTAAGCAATAATATAAATCCAAATAACTTTGTTATAAATGCACAACTCTGTAACAGGCATGTTGTTTAAATATTTTAGCATTTTTCTTTTAATTAGAACCCTAACTAAAGCTGTAATCAGCCTAGTTGGCTGGGGCTGTATAATACACTCACTGCACCTCTGCAGAGGGGTAAGACCCCCACCCCCATGAGACTCCTAGATATAACACTAAACTATCAGATGGAAGATGGAGAGTACCTCTTCATTGACATTACTCTCAGATCCACTCTGGCCTGGAGCGGTAGTACCTGTCAGGGTCCCATTTATGGGTCAAATGGAACTGTTTAATCATTTACTATACTTGAAATCATTTCTTTGTGTACAAACAAATGATTACTCTCAAGTTGAATTATTAGTATTACATAGCAGTGCTTAGAAATATTCAATCATTTACTATACTTAAAGCAATTTAACTATCTAGAAACAAATGACTTGTGTTAAATTGAATTATTAGTATTATATAGTTAAATGTTTCCATGTATTGCTATGTGCAAATAAATGAATAATGCTGAACAAAATTTTTAGTGTTAAATAACTATACTTGAAACCATTTAAGTGTGTACAAACAAATAAAAATGTTACCTACAAACTAGTACAAATCATATATAATATATACACTACCAATCAAAAGTTTGGAACCACATTCATTTTCCCCCCTCCTCTAAACTTAAAAAAAAAATATATATATATAAGTTTCATATCTTTACAGAAACAAATTTATTTTCACAATTATGCAATAATTTAAATCAAAGTGGATATGAAATAATTATAATTTCTATTAAAGCAAATTTATATTTTCTTTTCATCAAAGAATCTACCAGAGCATTTATTATGGCAGAGCAAATTCTTGGCATCTTTTCTAGTGACTTGTATGTAAAATGTATGTTGGAGGAAGTGATTCCCAAGCAGTATGTAAATGTGTAAACAACTCTTGTTTATTCTTGAGTAGTTCACTTGAAAATTTACAGTTAATTGCATCCCAGACTAGTTCAATTGGTGAAATATTTGGAGACTGAGGACGCCAAGCCATAATTTGCAAAATTTCCTTATCTTTGATTTTTAGATAATTTGTATACAGTTTTGAGTTGTTTTGGATCAAAATCTTGTTGCAAAACAAAATTTTGTCTAATAATGCAGTAGCCAGCAGGAATTGTATGCCTCCAAGATACTTTTCCTTTCATATAATGCCTTTTAATTAGAACAGTCTCCAGCAATTTCACTTCCAAAACATCCCCAAACCATTACAGTACCACCACCATGGTTAAGTTAGCACAATGCAGTTTTTACTCCTTTGTTAAGGAGTTTCTCTAACAAATACTCTCAATTTACTTTCAAAAAACTCAATTTGGACTCTTCAATCCATTGTACCTTTTGCAATTTCCTAAAGTCCAATCCTTATACTGTTGTACCCATTATAGTCTTTTCAATTTATTTCTCTTTTTTAATTGAGGCTTCCTTTAAGCTCAATAGAATGAAGTCTTAACTGATATTGGATGTTGACATCTAGAATTAAATCTAGTAGTTTGGAAGCTGTTTTTCATCACAATCAAGTGTCTATCTTCTGCAATTGGTGTTACTCTGGGCTTCCCAGAACTTTTTCTATCAACATTTGCACTGATTTCTGCATGTCGCTACAAGCAATAATCCCCCCCCCGATATCTGTAATATTCTAGCAATCTGATGCTTGGAATACCCTTCTATTGAAAGAATTTCAACCTGGGCTCTTTTTTTCAATACTAATCTGTTAAGTTCTTGGTAACGTGTTCTGAAAATTAATTTCAATCACCCATTAATCTAAATTGAATTGTACCTCTAACAAGGAGTGGAAATAGTTGTAAATTTCTGTTCTACAGTTCAGGGTGCATTAGGTTGTAACAAAATTTCCAAAGCTTTTGCAAATAAATTTATAATGCTTGTAGAAAAATGTGTTTATATCTTTATATAAGGATTTGCATATACACAATAGGTGAATTCATTTATCTAAATATGCAAAATTAGTAATTATATGAATTTTGAGAAACAATTCAGTGGTCACAAATTTTTGGTCCTTAGTGTATGTGTATAAACAAGATTAAATAACCTACAAGGGTTGATAAGCCATAAAACCCAACCAACCTAAAAGATATAATATAAAAAAGAAAATCTCTCTGGTTGATATTCTAACATTACACTTTTCTATACATTTTCTGTTTTACCTTTTCAGCCATAACGTGTTGTCTCCCTTCTCAAACTATTCCTTTATTTTATCTTTCCAATAATTATTATTGACATATTTTTTCTTTTTTGATCTTTTCATTTTCTCTTAAACATTACTAGAGGTAAAATAAAAAGCTATTTGGGCTGTTATTGATTTTTATTTTTTATACTCATTTTTCTTTTTTTTTTTTTTTTTTTCTTACAGACAGAACAACAGCTGGATTGCGCATTAGATTTGATGCGAAGATTGCCACCCCAACAAATAGAGAAAAACTTAAGTGATCTTATAGATATTGTAAGTAAACAATTTTGTTTTATAAAATTATGAGATAATTTGTAAGAGGATATTTTTTGTTTTTTAAAATACTAAGTGATTGTAGGATATATACTTACAATATAAAAATGTTACTTGGCTTATAAATTATTGGGAATTGAAAACATTTGAAGAAAGAAAAAAACAACAAAAAGACATTCATATATTTCCCCATCACCATGAAATGATATCTATATAACCAATTAGGAAAAGTTTTTTTTTTTTTTTTTTTTTTTTTTTTTTTAATAAATGACCAAACTATTTTATATATAGTTACAAAATTTGTTTAACCTCGAGGAAGATTTTAATGTAAAGGTGTTTTGTTCCTCATGAATGGTATAAATGTACAAACATCAAAAGAAAAGATGTCTTATTAAAGTAATTAGTTACATTTAATTAAACATCACTTATTAAATTTATAGGTACTTCTTTAAACTAGAGCTCTAAAAAAAAATAACGATATGATCATTAAGACGTAACCCAGACAAAACAATTGGTTAAATCATTAAGGTGTATACCATGATTTTTTTTCTGTGTTATATATACTAATATATATTTATTTATCTTGTATTATAGCTCAATCACAACTATTGAGCACTCACCAAATTATACTGCATTTGGTCTGCCACAAACCCACCAATTGAGATATATTACAACAGTATATGGTTGTCACTATCTCCAGTAGTTTTGTATGACTTGATTCTGATTCTTATAACATGCTGTAATGCTAGTCTTAGCCCAGCATGGACAAGTACTTCAGCTTGTTTTAAAAACTTATTTTCAATTAAGTCAGAATTATTTGATTTATTTATATTTTTTTGTTGTTGATATATTTCAATTGTTCATTTTTGAGATTGACATTAATTATTCAAAACTGCTTTTCACGTTACGTATGTCTCTATAAATCTTGATAATTTGATTGGCCATTCTATTTGGATGTTGTGTTGCTTGTTTATGCATAAAGCAGAAAGTTTTATTGAAACTGCTGTACATAAGTGTTCAGGATTCACAAACATAAGTTGAATAGTCTGAAGTAACTTTTCAGAATTTTGATTTCAACCTTCTATAACTGTACTAAAAAATTAGAATATTATTATTCAGTAGTTCTTGACTTACAATTAGAGATAGGAAATTTTAAACTGTTTTTATTAAAAGATTTATGCTTGGTTGTTTAAACTCCACCCCCATTTTTTTAAAAGTGAAAATTGCTTAAAATTCTTATTAGATTTTACATAGACCTAATCTGTTTTTGACAATACAAACATTCAAATTAGTAGACATATTTGAAGTCTGTGTAAATAGATTTTTTTTTTTTTATATATGCTAATAATAGTTTAAGCAATGAGACAATACCAGATAACTTTGTTATTAATGCAAAACTTTATGCTTGGCTTACAAGTTGAATAGTTTAGCATTTTTCTTTTAATTAGGAAAATACCTAACACATTTTACATTGTACAAGTTATTTCTAAACTCAAATGCAAATGAAGAAATTGTAACTTTCCCAATTGAATTCTGCTATATAAACTCTTGACTTGGATAAATAAAAAAGTTTATTAATTCAAATGATCTACTTTTTTTAAAATTTTTTTTCTTTACTGCTAAGTAATGTTTAGTTTATTGCATAACCAAATGAAACATTTAATGTGCTTGTTATAGGAACCATAAGTACAGAATAGCTTAATTGAAATGTGAATTTTATTTTGATGTTGTTCAATGGGTATATTGCATTCACAAACACCTAATATTTATTTATTATAACAAAAGGAAAGTTTCATGAAATTTTTACCCTTTTCTTCCTCTGCTATATATATATATATATATATATAAAAATTTATTACTATTAAATGATCTGTTATTTTCTTATTTTATTTAACTTCACTTTTCTTTTGAGATATGTGTTGGTTATGATATGAAGATATTGTGGCAGTTGTATTAAATTTTTTTTTTTCAAAGTTAATACTTTCAAATAATCTTGATGTTTTGAAGTTGTAGAATGTAGGGGGAAAAATGAAGTGAATATCCAAATTCTTGTAACAAACCAAAATATCTCTGGCTAAAATGATCTTAATTTGTTAGCAGCTTTTATTCATCTTTTGAGTAGGGTCAAATTCTTTTAATAGTAAAATGAGAGATGAAAGTGTAAACTTAAAAAAAAAAAAAAAAAAAAAAAAAAAAAAATTTTTTTCAATTTTTTTTTAATCAACTCTGTACAAAATTTTTTTGTGTTTAATTAAAATCTTTGCTTTTACTTAAAACAATGACGACACTTAAAAAAATGAAGTTTATATTAGTGTGAAAGTATGCGTTAATCTTTATAAATGAACTATTTAGACCTCCTTCCTTTTTACTATGACTTATACGTATATACTTGAAATGTATTTGAAAACAAAACTTATTCTTTTATACCTTTTAACTCTGCATTGCTTAAATGTTAAAAGGTGATTTTGAAATATAAATTTAATCATTGTAAATTACATTAGCATTTTATTTTAAACTCTTTATGAAATATTTGATAATTTTCTTAACTTCATTTGCTTCCTATTGCAATTTTCAAACCGTCATTTTATACATCATCTATGAAATTCTGAAGAATGATATTACTACTAATATTACTGATATATGTCAATAAAGATAGTAACTTATCAGTTAAATAGACTCCAACAAGCCTGAGAAAGAGAGGGTAGCTTGAACTAAGCTGGTGATGGTTGAAATAATATCTGCAGACTCGGCTGAAGTTGGATTATGTTAACTGTCTCGTGTTATATGGGAGATAAGGAATGGCTGAATAGTTAGATTTAAATGATTGCAGCTGGAAGGTTCTGGTTTAATAGACAGCTATCTTATAAAAGACAGTCCTTCTGTGGAAAAGGGCTGCAGATTCAGATCTCACTAGAGGTTTATTCTTCATTTCCAATCATTGTTGCTTATTAATTGCTTTATATGAAGATATGAGGGTTGTGATAAAAAACAGTTGCAATTAAAGTGAAAGATATTGGTTGAAAAATTAATAATTGACAATGCTTCATCTATGAAAATCAGAGTACTATATCATGTTCATTTACACTGTTTTAGTGATAACGTTTGTCTTTTAAGATAAATGTATAAGCTAAACTTTCCTTTTCAAACTACAGAGAAAATGAGGCATTATTTGCTTAGAATCCAGTTGTACTAATCATTACTCTAAATAGTTCTCTTGGTTAGCAAACTTTTGATATATAAAGAAAGCAAAATTTTACTTTTTTTAGAAAAGTTTTATAATCTATTATCTATAAATAGTTTGAACATATTTTACCTTATATTTGTTTTACATAATTTGAGTTATATTTTCATGTCATTGTTATTCAAAATATTTTGAAATAATTTTGTTCTCTAAAGATTAATAAGATTTTTCTTTAATACCATTTTCTTAGTTGTACATATAAATGAAATCTATAACCTATAGTAGCTATTATTATGCAGGTTTTTATTTTTATTTTAATCATTTATATATAAAGTTTTGATAAACTGTCAATCATTCAAATTTTCTCAATGGTTTTTACTAATAAACAAAACTTTTTAATTGATACTATATTCATAACATACTGAAAATTTATATTAGAAAAATTGTAATTTTTGCTGTAATTTTTTTTCCTGTCTTCAGGCCCCAGCATTATGTGAGGATCTTCTGTCTTCTGTGGATCAGCCATTGAAAGTAGCTCGAGATAAAATCGCCGGTAGAGATTATCTTCTCTGTGACTACAATAGAGATGGTGATTCCTACAGGTAAGATGAAGGGTTTAGATTGTTGAGATATATATATATATATAGTGCTTCACATTACCACTGTTACAAACATAGCCACGGGTAAATTTTTATTTATCTTTATTTTTTTTTTTTTTTTTTTTACATAAACCATCTACCTTTCTCATAAAATATATATTTATCCAATCACAGGTCAATTTTTCTAAATGGACTACAGCTGGTTTGCCCATAAAATATAAATAATGGTCAAGTTTTAGGTGAGAAATTTTATTTCAAAATTTATGTTGGCCTCTAACAGGCTTTTTTGGTGACAAAAGGGATTGATAGTTTCACTTGCCAATCATTTCTCAAGATCTGGAATTCTTCTTTTTAAGAGTTGTTCTGACAAGATGAAGGTTGACATGTTGATAATACTTGTAGTCATCATAGTACCCTGTCCCTTTTATTTTGAGAGATACAGCTAGTTTTGATATTTACGGTTGTATTTTTTCTTGTCATATTTTAACCCCCCTCCCCAATTCCCACTATAATTCTGTCTCATTGGGAGTGATTGGACTGTTTTTCTTAATAGATGTAGCTATGTCTAAATTATTTGACTTTGTTCTTCTATAAATGAGTTGCTTTTATAGCAGTTCAAGACGAGAGAAATGGCTGCAACCTGGTGACAGGGCATGTGTGTTAAACATTTCAATTTCTGGGTATTATTTTAAAACTTACTCACTTACTCCTAATTCATTATTTTTACTTCTCAATTATCCTCTTTCAATTCTGACCTTTTTGCTTGTGTCATCAACCCTGAATCAAAGGGAATCTTTCTTGTTTTTGAATTAATCCATTATTTTATCTTGATACCTTATACCTGCAGTGCCAAACTTTTTAAAGAAAACCCAATATTTGCTGATTAACCCATTTTCTCATGACTCATTATTTTTTTTACTTTTAGTTTGATCATATGCAATTTGACACCTCTATAAATCTCTTAAAACCTTGGTAAGAAAATTCTAATATATGGATTTTCCATATTTTGTTATTTGGTCTGTCTTTGTATTATTTTCTGTTATCCTTTCTAAGCTCTCTTATTTTAACTTCTGGTGGGTGGGAATTGTAGTCACACTAACCACCAAGTTAATTAAAAGAAAGAAAAAGATTATAACCATTTTGGCTTGATAGAACCTACTCAAGTTACATTTATCTTGCCATGTATAAACAAAGAAGGGTAAGAAATGATAAAAGTTTCTTTGACAACATTGATTTGAATGAAACTTTACTTAATAAGGTGATCACTGAGAACATGCATTTGCTGAGAAAAGCAGAGTTGAGATCCTAACAAATCACATTCAGATAGTGAGTGAGTGAGTAGTTATTGATACTAATATATTTCAAAGGTGTTCCTACTGAAGCTTTCAGTTTGGTTTGTTTGTTTAATGGCTTATCAAATTTGATGGGTTATTTAATGCCAAAGTTATCCTTGTTGAAGAACAGTAATGGTACTATTTGACCCATAGCTGGTGGTGACCCATAGCTTTCTCAATGGTATTAGTCTGAAAGTGAATGTAGTAGTGTGACTAGAATTTGAACTCTCTTACAATAATGTTCCAGTCCAGAACTTAAACCACTATGCTGCAAAGACTTCCTCTACTGAAGCTGCTTTCATTTGTTTTCATTCTCAAATATGAGCTGTATGACTGCATGCTTCACTTTAGGTAATTTCGATTCAACAAAGTACTACTTATATAATATCTGTTTACATTCATAATACTTGCATTAATTCTTTACCTTTTTTATTTATTTATTTATTTTTTTTATGTTCATCATATAGATTGAGTGCCAAAACTGGCCCAAAGAAAATTAAGTTCTAAATCAAATACTCACTCACTACTCTAAAAATACTTTGTGCTGAATATAACTTAAGTAAAGAGGTGGGTGTGAGTATTGGAGTAATGTTTATATCAGTATTCGTCAATAAAAGCTGAAACCTTGCGCGCACACACACACACATATATATATATATATATATATATATATATATACACCTCAACTTATTTGATAGCAATTGATGCTAAAATATAACAGAATTTTTTTACCCCCACTTACAGAATTTTTTTTAGATAATATGTAATTTGTGAATGTGGTCAATCATTAAATGCTAAGTACTAGAAAATTTTATAGAAAGGATTACTTCCAGCACACAACAGTTATTTCCTAGAAAGAAAGTGCAAGGGTCTTATTTTTCAACAAGATATCTGATTTACATATCTTGTATTATTGGTATACTTATTTTCAAATTTTTACCATCATTTATATTGATTTAAAAAGATTAAAATTGTCGTCTTAATGTTTTATATCATGGCTCATAAAATTACATAAACATTCAAAAAAATTTTTTTTCATTTATATTAAACAACAAAACAACTTCTTTACATTGTATGATTCTTGGTACACCTTTTGGCTTATGTGGTATGCTTCTCAGCTTATCTAACATGCAATTCAGTTTTCAATATTTGTAGTATGAGAATTTATCTAAATGCATGACTAAGGAGTCTGTTCTAACTAAACTTGGATATCAGTTATTAAAAAATAATTTGAATAATATATTAGTCAACTAAAGTAAATTTATATTAGACCAAAACACTACTTTCTGTTGGTACTTTTATGATGAATTCATAGCAGAACGAAATGATGTTCACATATCACTAAATGTGTAGATTGTTTTTGGGATTGTTCAGCTCTATTAACTGACAAATATTTTGTGTTCTTTAAGTGCTATTGTTGAATTAAAAACACTTTAGTTATTATTTTTTCCTTTTTTGACTTTGAAATTGAATTAACTTTGTTTCAGATGTGACCTATTTAATAAGGTAGGCAAGTGCTTAATTCTATTAGTATTTAAAATCCTAAAAAAAATTAAGGATTATGACACCCACTCACCAAAAATTAAATTTTTTACCTATGGCTGATTCTTTTGAGGTCTTCTTTATTTTATTTATTTATTTTTTGGGTGGACACATTTAATTTTCTTTTTCAGCTGGTCTATATGGGATACAAAAAAGAATTTATATTTTGTCTTGTTCAAATATTAAACTGAGGCAATGGAAAAATGACCATTTTTGGTTCATTAACTATTTAGTCTGACTTGCTTTGATATTCTGGAATAACTAGATAATCCAAAAATTAGGGTAGTTGGCACTGTGAACTATCACTATTTTTCTTGGTTAATTCCTATGATTTAGAGTATGAAGATCCAAATCTATTGTGCATATGTATGTATGTATGTGTATATATATATATATATCTATCTCCTAACATACTACAGTAGATCTTGTAGAAAATTAAGTATGTTTTCTATGTTAATGTTGAGATTCTAAACATTCTTTTTAATTATATCTTTCTTTGCCTCTATTGGTACAGTTACTTTATTCTCAAGAATAAATATCATTTCTGTGTATATGAATGTTTTTAATTTAATTTATTTATTTTTATTTCAGGTCGCCCTGGAGTAATACGTATGACCCTCCCCTTGAAGATGGAACTGTTCCTTCAGATAGGCTGAGGAAGTTAGAAATCAATGCCAATGCAGCTTTTGACCAGTATCGAGAAATGTGAGTTATGTTTACCCCCCACCCCGGTATTATCAGGGACAGTTGATATTTTGAGGAGCTACTAATTTTTATTACTTGGTGGGGGAGGGGGGGGGAAGAAAAATCTTTATTTCTTCCAAGTGACAAAACTTTTATTTTTTAAATTAAAAAAAAATATATATTTTAAAGTTTTTGAAATTGAAAAGCAATTGTTGGTGAGTGCAAATTTTAGTACTGACTATATTTTTGTTTTATTCATATAGTAAATAAATGGATAATTCAAAATCAAGTTTTCAGATGAAAAATATTCTTATTGAAGGTGCAAATACTTAGAACTTTTAGCCTGTCATTTTTTAGGCAGAAACAAGCCAGGCGTTTTATTTTATTTTTTTTTTTTTAAATACCTGATTGAAATACTAGTAGAAACACACTGCACTTAACTCTGGTTTTATCTTCTACAGCAAAAGATCCAATCTTATTGCCCTAGATAATAAACAGGCAATAAGCCAATATTTTCTTTTGAATTTATGACTGATGTGAGCATCAGACAACTTTCTCTCTACTCCCTAATTTTTTTATCTTTATATTTAAAAATCTTATCTGCTTTACTGGGAAAGCAGAATAGTTTTATACTAGAATCATTATCAGTGGCATGTTTTGGCCTTGATAGAAAAAAATATTTCTATATAAGTTTTGTATGTGGAAGGTTTTTAACATTTATCCATAAAAACTTTTCTTAGATTGAGGTGTCATTGTTACATGATGAAATTTCAATTAATGTTGTTGCCATTTTCATCTATTTTACTGGACTTGTTTTCTTTAATATTTTAGTATAAAAGATGTTGCATTGACAAGAGATTAGAAGTTGTAGAATCTTTTAATTTTGAAAAAGATGGCAAATTCTCATTTGTATATATTAAACCAAATAAATATTTGACCCTTTCATAAATATAATCTTAGAAATTAGCTCTATATTTAATTGTCAAATCTATTTTAAACTTTGTATCAATAAACTTAAAGTATTAATAGTATGAACAAAAATTGAAATATTTCAATGGATAAGAATATAAATTCAATACTTTGTTATTGAATGGCAAAAAAGTACTCAAGTATGTGAATATAAATTGTATAGCCTCTAGACATTGTAGGCAGACATCAGAAGAGATATTGAACCATGCTTCTTCACATATTAATGTGATTCTGGTAGTTGAGCAGTCAAGGACCTGGTAAGCAAAGTGGTCATGTGACTTGCAATATTCCACTTTAGGCCTTACTGGGCTAGATGAGCATTCAGTTGGTCATGTTAGGCCCTAGCACCTATTTGATTGTCCTGACCGTATTCTTTGTGGCATACAAACCCCTAATCCTTTTCATCTTAAAGGCTGAGGATTGATTGCATTGAGAAAAACAAGGCTTTTTGTGTCCTAAATATGACATTAAATTGCATCTGAAGGTGAGGCTCTTGGAGTTTGGGGTGTGTGGAATATGCCTTCATTACCATTACTCTCAGGTCCACTCTGACCTGGAGTGATAGTACCTGTTAGGATCCCATCTATGGGTCAAATAGAATTGTTCAATCATTTACTAAGGATTATTATTATTATTATTAGTTACTTGAAATCATAAAGCTGTGTGAAAATTGTTCATATTAGATAGGAATATTTGATAAATAGGATTACTTACATTAAATAGACTTGAAATTATCTAACAGTATGCAAACAAATAATTAAATAGATTTATTAGTGTTAACAATACTTGAAACCATTTAGCTATGTGCAAACAAATGAGCTCTAACTCGTTTTAAAATAAAGTTACCCACACAATATTTGCTTACAAATTGTATATAAAACAGGATTTGGCATTAAATAACCTAGAAGGGTTGATATGCCATAAAATACCACCAAATTCTTGTTCTAAAAATTCTTTGATCAACAAAAATATTTACCAACAAACTATTTGCTCACAAATCATACACAAAAAGATTAAGCATTAAATAACCCACAAGGGTTGATAGGCCATTAAACCAAATAACCTATCCTAACCTCTTCACATATTTAGATTTCTTAGATTTGAGGCTTAACATTTCCCAATCTGAATCTAGTTTGTACTAGAAATTGACTGGGCCACTGAAAAATGCTTTTTTGTCGGCGTATTTTTAATTTCCTTGTACTAGTCATGTTGGAAAAACCGTTTCATTTTTCTCTCCTTAGCTGAGAGAGGGTTCATTTAACTTCCTCTATTTTTCTCTTCAATAATATGAAGGTGTTATCTCCCTTAAGATAAAAAGTTATTCCATGTTATATCGCCATTATGTGTGTGCTTTGGTTTGTAGGTTTCATTTGGCTTTAACAGGCCGAACTGAGACTAAATGATTATGGTCTTAAATGACCAACGTATATTGAAATAATATTCTGTGGCTTTTGCTAAATGTTCCTTTTGTAAAGTTCATTTAAAACATAACTGTCTTTTTGTCAATTCTGAAAGCTTGTAAGATATGTAGAACGTCAATTAATGTTATTATAGTATGGCTGACAACTGTTCCTGTTGCCTCTAGGTGTTCATCTAATTCCTTCCAAATAATGTAGATGAAGCTGTTTTTCCTCACTTTCCTGATTGATCTTTAAGGCAGTATGCTGAAAGATTTTGCAAGGAGACCCTTTTCTCAGTATGTTTACTATAGTGCTATTTTTCTTCTACTTGAAAATCAATAAGCCAGTTATAGCCAAGCGAATATGAGATTGTTAAATTATCATCTAGCAGCATTAACAGAAATGGATTAAAAATGGATTTCCAAGTAAGTATCTTTCTTTTTTTGTTGTAATTATATCTTAAACTTCAATACCAATATTCCTGCCAGTGACATTCTCTCTTGCTGGTGAGAGAATGTGATTTCCTGAGAACCAAGAAAGAAACAACTTCATTGGCAGCTGACAATGGCCAGCAAATCTTTCACACCCTTGGCAGACATCTGATATATAGGGCAAACTCTTGTAAATCTCTTTTTTTTTTTTTAATTTTTTTTTTTTTATAGGGCTTTGTGCTATCTTGAATTTTTAGCTTGATGAAATAAAGAAGTATAAATTCCATCTAGTTGTCTTTGTTGTTTAGATGAAAGTGTCTGTTTTGCTACCATACAAGAGAATGAGTTGGTTGTTTGAAAGAGCCTTATCTTGATATTGCAAGGTAAATTGGAATGCCAGAGTTGTTACATGCTTGTGCTTTCCAGTTGTTCACATCTTTTCTAGCCTTCATGATCCAAGATATTTAAAATCATCTCCCTTCTTTATTTGGTTGTCATCTATTGATTTTTTTTTTTTAGTTTTTGTAGACATAGAATTAGAAAAGTATTCAGTTTTACCTCCTTAAGATGAAGACCAATTACTGCAGCTGCCTTTTTAGAGATCTGTTAAGAAATGTACATTCTTTACACTTTTTCCTGATAAAGTGATGTGATCATCATCAAAATTGGTAAAGTGTTTAGGTGAGTGTCTGGGGCTAGTTTGTTACTGGATGGTAAGTCCTTTTATTATAGATCTTGAGATTCTATGAGATTGTGAGAGAAAAGTGATCTCTCTCTAGGTACAAGAACCATGCCAATTTTAGCCATCTTTAAAGTGGAGAAATGATTTCAAGGATTTCACTCCTGATTAAGAGGAATTTGGTAAAAGTTAAGATCTTTCCATATGATAATAGGGATATTTTGGAGATTTTGTTTTGCAATAATTTTGTTAAGTTAGATCTCCTCTAAAGAAAAAAGGTTTGATGAGAATGTCTAAAGGAATAGATTTTCAACAAGAGTTAACCTTTGAAATGATCAATCCATTTCTTTTTCCAGTTTCTTGAGAGCTACCTTTGATGATAGGGAGATAGCTTCTCTTTCCTGCCAGATATTTCATTGACAACATGCTACAGTGTTGCATGAAGTAATTTAAGTCATGATATTTTGCCTTTAATATACTCTCCTAAGTAGAAGGGAGAGTTCTTGTAGCTTAATGGTTAAAGTATTGAACTATGGCCTTGAAGTAAAGTAGTTTTGGATTCTAGTTGTGCTATTATGTTCACTTTCAGATTAAAATCCTTGTGAAAGGTATTGAACCACCTTATCCTCTAATCTATTGATTAAATAATATTACTGCTGTTTTTCTATAAGGATGATACTAGCAGTGAATAACCCATGAAGGTTGATATGCCATTAAACAAAGAAACCAAACCTGAGTAGAGATGTATGCATCTTTAAGATTCCTTTTACATTTTGTTATTTCAGATTTTAGTTGACTGGATGCATTTTTGTCATACTGTTAAATTGTTTTTGGTTTTTCTCTTCTTGAGAGATTAAATATTGTAATCTCTTCTTTACTGTGATCAATTTTGTATATTTTTCCTTATTTTCTGGGCTTGAAAGTTCAGTGAACCTGTTGAAGACATCAATAGTTTAAGAAAGATTTTTGTTTGATATAGCAGCTTCCATATCAACTTTTTTCAGTTAGAAGAGACCTTCTTTGGAGTTTGAAGGCATAGGGTGATTGTTGGAAAAAAACAACCTATATCATTCTGTTGCAAATTAGACTGGAAATTGCTTTGTTCACGAAGAGAATTTTAATTTAATAAAAATTTTGCTGTGATGTGGTGCTATTTTTGTTGGTTTGTAAAAGCATAATGAGAATTTTAGTAATATCAGTTGGGAAAGGAACATACCTGAGCTTTTTCTTTTCTCTATCTTCATTTATGATTTTTCCTTCATTCAATAATCCGGTCCTCAGTTTATCGTATCCAAATCAACACGTATGATTTTAAACTAGCACCATTCCTCTACCTAATTTGTCATTTTTATCTATCATAAGTTATAATTTAAAACCTTTTTACATATTTCAATATCTGAACAGATTTTACTAGTTTAATAACTCTTTTCAAAGTTATCAAAACTATATCCATCTTCCAAGTTAGTTAATAATGGAATTGTTTGTTTCAGGTACTTTGAAGGCGGTGTGTCTTCAGTCTACCTCTGGGATTTGGATCATGGTTTTGCTGGTGTTGTGTTGATTAAAAAAGCTGGTGATGGTTCTAAGAAGATTAAAGGTTGCTGGGATTCCATACATGTGATGGAAGTACAAGTGAGTAAAATCAATAAGTCAGTCTCTGAAGACTTTTCACATTGAAATATTTCACTTTTAATCAGTTATATATATCTTAAATGTAATAAGTTAATCATGCTTACATGAAACATTTTACTGCACTGAAGAAGTTAATTTCCTTTCTCATTACTAATTTTGAAAATTACTCCCCTCCCCACATTTTAAGTTTATTTTAGTCTTTTCTCTAACTTATCAGTTAATTTAACTGATGCTATCCAACTTTGGTAATTCCATAATAGATTGTTTAAGGTGGTGTGACTAAACTATTTTTTTTTTCTCTCTCTGTTCTAAACTATTGATTTTCACCGTACAAACTGCCATGGAGGTGTCATTTTAGAAAAATTTTAATTGTAGACATTGTTTGCACAAAAAATATTAATTCTTATGTCAAAAATGGTTACATTTGTCTAAATTTCTGAAATTAGTTATTGTTTACATGTCTAAAATTGTGTAAAAAAAAAAAAAAAAAAAAAATGTAAGGTTTAAAAGATGGTGTTTGAGTTGTCCCACAGTGGGTGAGATGTTGGTTAGAAATCACTTGTTGGAGTCTACCTGGAAGTCATGAGTTAATCCCTAGGTCCAGGTTTAGCAGAAAGAAAAATGGCAATACAGAGGCCAAAAAACTAATGTGAATTGACTGGTAGAAGATATTCCAAGACATGAACTGTGGAATGAGAACAGTCTACCTCCATAGATTAAATAAAGGATTTGGTTAAGAATTCCTTGAAGGTTACTTATTATGACAAGACGCCTAAAGAAGGCTATTGTGAAGATGAGGACAATAGTCCAAGAGACATCCATAATGTTTAGAAGTGCATTACATGAACACTTCACTTTCTGGCATTATTGATAGTTGAATTTTTTTGTTGTAGATCAAAACAGATATTGATGGTTCAAAGAATTTTCCTCTTAAAGAAAAATATTATTCAAAATGAAAAAAAAAAAAAATCATCATTTAAAACTACCTTGAAGAAATACATGTATGCATCTACTTAAAGGGCTAGAAGTCAGTCATTAGTTTCTGTATGTAATAAAGATTTGTTGGAAATTCATGCACATATTTGATGAGGGAGATGTGTTATGTTGCTTTCTATTTTCTAATGTCTCATTGGTGCAATACTATACAGTTGATAATTGGTGATGAGACGGTGAAGGAATGGAGTTGGCTTCAGATCTTTACCAAAGTATTTAAAAAAAAAAAAAAAAAAAAAAAAGAATTTTTTTTCTATTTGCTACATTTTTTTTTTTTTTCCCCCCCTGTATGGACTAATTTTTTTTATTTTATTAGTTTATGTATATAACTTTGCAAAAAGATGCAAATACACATTTCTAACAAAAGCTTATGAGAAGTAATGCAAATACATTACATTTGTTTTATAAATTAAGATTTTAATGTTGATTGAGAAAAATTTCTGGTTTTAAATAATAATGATTGTTTAAATAATAATCTGAAAATATTTGATTTGTTGAATTTATTGCTTTCGTGTATTCCAGGAAAAATCCAGTGGTAAAACGGCACATTACAAGTTAACTTCTACTGTAATGTTGTGGCTGCTGACCACAAAAGAAGGCTCTGGAACCATGAACTTGGGAGGCAGCCTCACTAGACAGGTAAGAATTAAGCAATCTTATTAAAGCTTATGTTATAGTAGTGTAAGTCTTGCTGTGAAAGCCTATAAATAATATGGGTAATTATATCGTATTATTCCAGGTGAAGATACATAGCATACTTTTTTTTTTTTTTTTTTTTTTTTGCAGAAGTCACAATAAAAAACCTTAAGTTAAAAAAAAGAATAAAGAACCCAAGTTGGGTGGGGCTGTAAAATATGCTGACTGCATCTCTGCAGAGGGACAAGACCCTCCCTCCACCCTTAATGAGTATCCTGGATATAACGCTAAACAATCTGATGGTGAGGCTCCAGTCCTGGAGCTTGGGGAATGTGGAATACCTTTTCCTTGCCATTATTCGAGGTCCACTTTGACCCAGAGTCGTAGTATCTGTTAAAGTCCCATCTATGGGCCAAATTGAAATATTTAATCCTTTTCTATACTTGAAACCATTTAACTATGCAAATGAATGAATAATGTTGAATAGAATTACTAGCATTAAATAGCAATACTTGGGACCATTTAACTGTGTGCAAACAAATAAGCTCTGGTTTGTGAAAAAAATTACTACCTACAAACTATTTGTTTTCAAATCCTATATTTAATATATATGTATGAATAGGATTTAGCATTAAATAAGTTACAAGGGTTGATATGCCATGAAACATAATCAATCAATCAACCAACATTAAATAAAAATTGTGGGTTTAAAAAAAAAAAAAGCATGACTTATATGGAAATTTATTGTTTATAAAATTTTATTTGAATGGGCAGATTAATGTAGTCTTTTTTATTTTTGTGTGAAGTATATTTTATCATTTGCATATATTTTTTATATCTGTTTATTTTATTTCCATTTAATGTTATATTGTTCTAAGTTAAGTTTTAAATCGCTTATTTTTCCAGATAGAAATGGATGCCCCCGTAGGTGAATCTTCACCTCATATTGTGAATATAGGCAAAATGATTGAGGCAAGTATTTTTCCAAGCTTTCTTAGTTTCATCTAGTATTTTTAAAGGCTTATCTTTTTTGTTATTTAAAACCTAAATAGTTATCTTCCATTGTAGTGTTAGAGCACAGATGACATCAACAGAGAAGCCCTCTTCCTCAAAGATAGGAATTGGAGTTAATTGTAATGAGCAAATTTAATCTTTACTCAACAAAGTGTGATAAGGACAGCCACAACAGCCAATGAATTTCGGTCTTGTTCTTATATTTCTAACTTCTTCAGTCTGGACATGTGAAATTTGAGAAGAGTGTAAAGATAATAGATATGTTAATTGATAAATGATGCGAATGATTCTATGTAATTTGCATTCATTGTCATAATGAATATTTCCTATTATTATTCAGTTTAACAATTTTTCAAATAAGCAAATCATAATTGTTATTTGAATCCTAATGGACATTGGACACCAGCTGGTACCAATTAAATAAATCCATCACTAGAGGGTTGGCAGTAAATATAAAGAACATAAGTGAAATAGTTCAATCACAAGAAAAAATATGAATAGAAAAAAAAAAACATTACAAAATATAGATTAGAAGTGTTTTCTTGATTGTTTAAGATTACTACATTTTAAAATCTTGTTTACTAGGATTTTTGTCTCGGCCTTTAGAGTTGTCAGAATTTTGTTCCTATGAAATCAGAAACATTTCTTTTTACAGATTTGAGAATATCTTAGATAAACTGTCACATTGCATCCTTATGCAAACAGAGCATATTTTACATTAAAAATAAAAATATTAATTTTCTTAGTTTTAAATTAGTTGTTACTATAAAATATTGATTCATTTAATATCTTCAAGCAGCTATTGTATGTGACATTTTTAAATATATTTTTCTGAACACTTACTGTGTCTATACACTCAAATGTGTATATTGTCAGATTTCTTGTTAGTTATAGAGGAACCCTGTTTGGGGTGGTGGCATACCTTATGCAAATTTAGTCAGCTTATAACCAAGTATTTTTTCTTTGAAAATAGGGATGAAAATTATGACACAAGAGTGTTATGTTTTGGCATATTTCTCGGAATATTTGCAAATCTGGAAGTTTTCAATCAATTTATATAGTATTTATACAATGACTTACCTAGCTATAATATACTGACTTAATAAATGTTTTACTTGGTCTGAAAGGATTTTTTCCCCCTGTTTAGCTACAAAAGAATAAATGTTGTGTATGTGTGTGTGTGTGTATATATATATATATATATATATATATATATATATATATATATATATATATATATATATATACACACACACACACAAAAGGAATTATTAAATTCTGTGATATAAATCTTTCCTTGTCCACCTAATTTTTCTCTTATTTTTATTATGGGCAGCTTTTGGGTATATCTTCATGTTATATATCTTCCCTCTCTTTAATGATATTTGATATTGGTGAATTTTTGTTGGACCTTTTTAACATGTGATTTTTTTTTTCTTTCTCTCACTTTTCTCACTGGATTTTGTTTTTTTCTCTTTCCAGGACATGGAGAACAAAATTAGAAATACGCTTAATGAAATTTATTTTGGCAAGACAAGGGACATTGTAAATGGGCTGAGGTCAGTGATGCCTCTTCAAGATTATAAGCATGTGGAAGCTTTACGTAATGACTTAGTAATGGCCCTACAGAAACGTCCACAGGCTCAATGATGATGATGATAGAGGATTGCTGCAGTTTCAAATTACTTCCACACATTAAAAAAAAATGACAAAAAAAAAAAGAACAAACAAAACTTTTTTTTTTTTTTTTTTTGATTGCCTACCATTTTCATGGATAGGCTACAAATCAAATCAGATTTACAATATCATTTCAGTTTTTTAAATTTATTTTTAAATAATTTTTTTTTTTTTAATTTAAAGAAAGAAATTTCTTTTCATGAAAATTTAAAGTTCTTTTCTTACTTTTAAAGAAAAAAGATAACATAACCTGTACCTACAAAAGAAAACCTGTTTTGTGTGCATATAAATGAACATATATGTATATTAATATGCACAGATAAGTTTAATGATATATGGCATTAAATTTGAAGTCCCCGCCAATTTTTTTCCTCAATATCTCCTCTATCTTAATTCCATCTTTCAATTAATAAAACAGCAAAAAACAGGAATCCCAAAATGAAAATACAAAAAGGAGCAGGACATATATAAAAAAAATCAAAGAAGCAAAATAAAACAAAAAGTGAAATTCCCTTTTTAATCAGTCTGGGTGTAAATGTGTGAAAGATTGCAATAACTGTATATTTGAAGATGGTGGAATCTTGCCCCCTCCCCCTGCTCCCCTCTCCCGGACATGACTGCTTTAGCTTAAAGAATGAATAATTGTCAGATGGCATGTCATAGGCCTCCTGTGTAGGGTCCAGCAGCATTATAATTACAATTATTACTTCTATTATTTTGACTGGACAGGCAAATATGGCCAGGTTCCATCCTAGTGTGTTCTCTATGGCCAGTGTTCAAAATAATATTGGCTATTGGCAACAAAGTTATTTTTACCTTTTTTCTTGCTGATGTGTTCTTAAAAAATAAAAATTTGGAAAAAAAAAAATTCATTTATAATAAATAACTATAATAATGCGAATAATTGAATAAATGATTAACATTTAAAAATCGGGATTTTTTTTTTTTTTTTTTTTTTTTTTTTTGTACAATTGCACATACAGACTGCTTACATGTCTATTATTATCCTGAGACAGCTTTCATCAGCCAGATTGTAGACATTTTGAGGGTGTATCCAAAAGAGCAACACATCACTGCAACTATTGATAATCATTTGAAAGGTAGTTTACTTGCAAGACATTCTCCAAATAGTTTTCGCTCTTTACCTCCACCCCTCCTTTTCACTTTATGAAAAAAATTAATAAATAAAAAAAAAAAAAAAATAAGACAGTTTCCTGCTTGTAGGTCTTTCATGACTGCAATTCTTTTAAAACTTTCTTTCTGCCACTTTTCAAAAAAAAAAACAACAAAAAAACATAAAACAAATGTATTCTTTTGGAATAAAAAAAAAAAGAAAAACATTGAGAGAAAAATAACATTTCTCCGCTTTTATATTTGGTAAGGTTCAAACATCTCTAATTTTCATTCAAGTCTTCTGTAATTATATTTATGACTGCTTAGATTTTTTTTCTCTCTCTCTTCTATGCCCTTATATTCCCTTGCCCTCTGTTATTTCAGGATGGAAATCTTCTGTCAGATTAACGGGAGACAATTGAAGGACAAGATACTTTTACTCCCAAATTATATCCTATTTTCACTCTTATTGATTTCAGTAACCTTGAATTATGAATAACTAATGCTTTTTAATGGACTTGGACACTTAACTTATACCTGCAAGTAAATAACTATCAAATTCTTTTGGATTTACACTCAAATTAATTTTACATAAACAAGTCAAGAGATCAGAATTTTTGCCTTTATATTATCATTCATAATAAGCCCATCTCTTGTTCTTGTTTTACTATTATTTTTTCTTGTAAATTTAAACACTTCAAATTGACTCCTAATATCTATGCTAAAGGAACATTTAGGAGGGTAAGATTCCATTTTAAGTGTTTAGATATTAAATCACCTAAAGTTCATCCAGTTTAAGTAAAAATAAATTGTTTTTGACATTAACTTTATTGATATTTGCTGTTTTGTTCCATTATCTTGTCATCTTTCAGGCAACTTCATAATTCCATGCTCTCATTGTTTTAAGCAAAGAACTAATCTTTTTGTAGTCTTCCAGGTAGATATAATTTTTTTCATTGAAAGCAACCATCAGACGAATAAAAGGTAATCCAAAGGTACCATATTTGGTGAATTTGGCAGACAAAGGAAAATTTCTCAGCAAAACTAACAACTAGTCACTAAAGAAACGCTTAATCTAGCATTGATATCCTGAGAGAATATAAATTTCAAGTCCTAATTATTATCAGTCCTAACAATCCAGACAATAATATGAAAATATAATTGGTAAATCTTTATGTGAAATTATCTTTTTAATAATAATTATTACCATTTATAACTTTGTAAACTTTTGACAAGAGATTGTAAAATAACCATTTTTGATCTAAATCTTGACTGATTACCTGGCAGAGGTAGGTACTTCAGCTAGTTTTGTTTTAAAAGAAAATGTATATTATGAGTTTATAAAATTTGTCTTTCATTGTTGTCTACCTGTAGATATTTTTAACAGTCTTCCATTTTCATCAGTAATGAAAGTGTGTTTTACCTCTGAAGGCAATTCTCTCGAGTAAAAATGAATATATATTCAGTATTTACCATATACAATAGCTCTATAATTTTTTTTTTTTTTTTTTTAAATTTATTAGCTCTGTTCCCTCATGCTGTTTGTTAATGATCTGGTCCCAAATTGATCTTCATTTTAGCTGTTCTATATTTTCAGGCAAGGGTATGTGTCAGCTTTTGTAACTCAAGTATTTCTGAAAGAATTTATGATGGAATTTCATTTTATTTGGTGGTGAATATGGCTGGATTTGATTATTTATAGTTAGATGAGTGGCCTTGTTGCTTTGTGCTACTATGTACTTGACTTTTCAATGGGGGCTCAAATCTATCTATGTTGTCTTTTGTAATCACACATTTCTAATGGAGGAACTAATTTTTTTTTCTTTTTAAGATTTTAGTAGATTGTTTTTAAAATTTTTTTTTTTTTTTTTTTTTTTTTTTTTTTTTTTGTCTCCTCATATCAAATATTCCTAATTTTTTAATTTATTTTTTATTTTTATTTTTTTTTTATTCAGAATTTTTGCTGGTGAAGCTCATCAGTTATGTTTAGATTTAAACCTCTTTCTGAGTGACTACCTTTTTTATTTTTATGAGGTTTATTGAAATGTATCCATAGAATGTTCTTATCTGTTGGACTGAGATTGATGTGGAAAACAATTGCAATTTCATTTGGATTATGTAAACCTGAATTGTTCATATTTAAATTGTCTATTGTTTGAAACAATAAGGAATTCCAAAACAACTGAATATCTCATCTAAACCTTTACCATGTTTTCTGTAGTGTATTTTATTTTATTTTATTTTTTTTATTGCAATTATTTCTGGCCATTTTTAGCAAGCATCTATTTAAAGAAGTTTAGTTGTTATGAATCTTGTAGAGTTTATGTATTCATTGTCAGCTATAATTCTGGTTTAACCAATGAGGATTCTTTGTTGCTTATATAAACACTGGTCATAATATTAAAACTACTGTTCTCATGTAAGGCAGCTATGTTTGGTCAGTAGATGCGACTTCTTATATTTTTGAGATGTCTCAACTGAAATTGTTGAAGTACTAAATTTTGTTATTTTTAGTATTGCTACTCTCTTTTTAAACAAGAAACAACGTATTAATGATATTTTCTTTTCTATGATAAAATTAACTGAGATCTTTGAATATTTTCATAGCTATTCATTCTGAACATGACTTTATTACTCCTTTTATTAAACTATCTTTATACATTTTTTTGACTGCTGCTGAGCTCACTGGAATTCCTTATATTGCATTAAATAGTCAATCCTCATTAATAAGCAGATTACTTTAAAATCATCAAATGATTATATATAGTTATGTGCAGACAGATTAGGATTGAAGTAATTTCAGTATTAAAGGGTTCAACTTGTGTAGCTTTGTGCCAGATTAGAAACCCAAATACTGGAGGTGGGGGATAATCATTTTATGTTGGGAAGGAACGGTGACACAGTCTTCTAAATAATTTTATTTTCAGAGGATGGTTACTGGAGGTACACCATTGTGTCTCACCATCCTAGCATGAGAAGAAATCTCTGTTAAGTACTAATTCTACTCATTCCCTCTTGTGTAGAATGTCTATTGTCCCATATATAAAGTTCATTTTTCTTGGGTGGTATATGTCTTGTTACCTCTGTTTTGGTCTGAAAGCAAGTTTTTCTCATAGGAGTATGGGAGGGGGTGGACATTTATGCTGCCTTGGTTTCCAGTACCAGACATTTTATCATTCAATTTCTCTCGGTAGGGGGGGAGTCTTTGGCTTCTCCACTTCTTCAACCTGCACCTGATGTGCCCAGGGTCATTACATAACACTTGCTTTAACTTTTTTTTTTTTTTTTTTTTTTTTTTTTTTTTAGCCATTTACTCTCTGGCTTTATTCAATTAAAGTTATTAATCTAAATTTACTTGATGATTGATAAAAGGTCTGTCCAAAAATAACTGGCCATTGAATATGAACAAATTTGGGCTGGCAAATATCTATCTACTTGTTTCATCATTTTAAGTCCATCGGTCACACCATAAGTTAACCGAATGTCATTTTACTTTCTTTGGAGAGTGTTCAAGAATGTATGGTAAGGTCTCTTTCTGGTTTGTTGCCAAGCTAAGGCCGAACAATTGAGTCTTGAGATATTTTCTTTTTAAGGATTGAAAATTGCTATAATTTAATGGACCTGTGGTAGAATTGATACATAGTGACAACAAAAAACTTATTAATCCATGAAGAATGATTTAATCAATTTTCATAAAATTTATATCAACTGGAGACAAATTTGATGTAAAAAATTATTTTCTTCACTTATGTACAAGTGGAATTATTAGGTGGTAGTTGTTGGGGGGGGGGTGTTATATAATGATTGATTTTAGAATGAATTTTTATTCCTAGATTAATGAATTATAGACTGTCTTAATCAGTCAAAATATGATCCCTGAACATTGATGCATTCCTGCCATCGACTAACAAAGTTATTAATGCCTGTACAATAAAACTCTAAAGGTTTTAATGCCAAGAAATATTTAAATGCAGTTACCACTTTTGAACTAAATGTTTTTGCCGTTTAAAAAAAAAAAAAATGTGCAGATTTTTGGAAAAATCATAGTTGATTGAGTGAGGGATATGGTGGATGGGGCCGAGTCTCATGTCCCAAGTCATTGAGTTTCTGCAGTGTCATCCTGGCAATATGTGGCTGAGCATTTTCATGAAACAAAATTGGACATGGTTGATTAACCAAGTGCTGGTTGCATTTTATTTAAATGAACAGGCATTTTTACCCTCTTGATCTTCCAAGATTCGTATCTCCACTAAGGGACTTCCGAAATTAGTGCTATACTATCCGATCACAAGTGGATCCTTTACCCTATTCTCTGTTGATATTGGTAGTTGTTTGAATTCTTGCAACAACAAAAAAAGTGAATGCATTACTTATTTCAGAATTTGATTTTGAACATGATATAAAAAGAAGTGATAGAAAATTGACAAAAAGGTCACTTTATTAAGAATAAATTTTTGATACTATTGAAATGTTAGAACAGAATTTCAACAGGTTATACTAAAATCAGACAGTATTTTCTGAACAACCTAATATATTTTTAATTCTTATATTATTATTGCTATGTCAAGTTTCCATGATGTCAAAGTAAATTAGTCTTTAAAATGTCTTCCAAATATAGCATCCCTGGTATAAGCAATAGATAAATTTAATGAATACTTTAGTTGAATTTAAATAAATGGAAAAAAAAAAAATTTTACTGTATATTTTGAAAAATAAATTTATTTACATCTAGTACCAGTTAATTCCAGGGAAGTCTTCGTGTTATGGTTAACGTGCTGGACTGACATCATAGTACGCAAGTTCGGGCTCCAGTCAAGCAAATTACGTTCATTTTCAGACTAATACTCTTGGAGGGAAAATATAAACACCCTTATCCCACCAGCTATGGGTTAAAAAGTACCACTACTGTTCTTTTGGGTATTAAATAACCTATGAAGGTTAATATGCCATTAAATAAACTGGAACCCTCTAAAATCTATGCACATTTTGAGTCACAAAATATAGATGACTAAAACATTTGGGGTGGGAGTTCATGGTAGAAGTTATATCAACACGACGTAACTAATAATTATATTAACAAAACATACCATACCAATTAAAGACGTGTTTTTTATTTACTCAGAAATCACTTGAGTTAATAACATCTTGGCTATGATAGCTGAAAGATACAGGTCAGAAATAATGCTACAGTAGGTGCCCAGAGTTTTGTAACCAGATTTATTTGTTTTACTTTGATGTTTAATTTAAAGAAATCTATTCATATTGTAGTACCGGACATTGGCCTAGCGGTTAGTGTTCGCCAATGGCCCGGGAGACCTGGGTTCAATACCAGGTCGAGTCATACCAAAGACTCAAAAAATGGTACTTGATGCCTCTTTGCTTAACACTCAGCATTATAAGGTACGGATCAAGGATAAAGTGGAGCAATCCCCTACACCTTGGTGTAGTAAGCTATCGAAAAGGGAGCCTTCGGGTCACCCTCGACTATGGTCGCCAACTTTACTTACTTTACTTATTCATATTGTCAGAAGTCTATTCTTCCTGAATCCATACTTCTTATGTCCCTGGAATATAAAATTGGTCTGAATATTGTGGTGAAATGATAGGAATTAAAACAAATAAAATTAAAAATGATCAATTAGAATTATTTCATCTAAGAAAGTTGGGCCTCTTCTTTTTCATCCTCTTACTACCAACAGCCCAGTCGACTGGGACTGAAGAATACACCGACTGCATCTCTGCAGAGAGGTAAGACTTCCCCTAATGAGTGTCCTGATTATGACACTAAACAATCTGATGGTGAGGCTCCAGTAATGCTGAGGCTTCAGTGAATGTAGCGTATCCCTTTGCCATCACACTCTGGTCTGGAGTGGTAGCACCTGATAGGGTCTTATCTATGGGTCAAATAGAACTGTTTGATATTTAAACTGAGTGCAAACAAATAACATGCTAAATTATTTGAAATAGAACTGTTTAATAATTCAACTGTGAGTAAACAAATGACTGATATTTTATTGAATTGTTAATGAGCCATATCTATACTTGGAACCTTAATGGTTCCAAGTATAGCTGTGTGCAAACGAATGAATAATGTTGACTAGAATAATTCATTCGTTTGCACACAGTTAATGGTTCCAAGTATAGCTATGGCTCATTAGTCTTAAATAGCAATACTTTTAACCACTTTGTGTGCAAATCTAATGATTAATATTGCTTAGAATTTCGTAAGTGTTATATGGCAATAATTCAAGCCATTTAACTGTGTGCAAACAATAGCAATACTAGTAATAAAACAATTAAGTCTAACTCAATTACCAACAAACTAATCTCATACATATCGTTTTTTTCATCATACAACGTGTGGAAGCACGTGCGATACCCTAACCTCATCAGCCGCCAACCAGGGTGATAATACAGTTTCGGTAGCTCAAGGCGGTACTGCCACTCCTGGCGCTACCAAGCAGCTTTTGCCACCAGACAGCTTTTGCCACATATCATATGTATTTAATGTGTATAAACAAATGACTCGTGTTGAATTGTTAGCAATACTTGAAACCATTTGACTGTGAGCAAACAAATGATTAATAGTAAATAGAATTATTCGGATTAGATAGCAATACTTGAAACCATTTAATTGTACAAAAAATGAGCTCAGGTTCGTTTAAAAATGTTATTAACAAAATGTGTTACAAATCACACATTCAATATACGTATAAATCAGAATTAGCATTCAATAACCTACAATGGTTGATCTGTCATAAGACCAAACCAAACTATTACTACCAATGTAAACACTATATAGTGTGGATGTGAAATTGGTTGAATAATTATCTAGTGACATGACTAAGTTTAGATAATGTCAGCTGGTTAATTTTTGTCGGTTAATCGGTAAGATATTCCAGTTAGGCATGCAAGGAGATGGGATACAATTTCAAATCTCATAATAGTGTAGTGTTGGGTTTATGGTATTGGACGCTTGAAGGTTGTCTTTGTATATTTGAGTACCATAACTTACTGCTAAAATTATTTAAGTGTGTGAGGGAAACAGACACTTGTACCAAAGGAAATGGATCACAGTTTAATATTTTCTCATGCATAACAATACACAAAACAATTCACGACGAATTAACATTTTATTGTCTGAACAAATTTATTAGAACGACTACAAGAGTGTCATTGGCCTCAAGAAAGAGTTGTACGAAGGAATGTCGTAATGGGCTTTTTGTGGCGCAATTATGTACGTCTGTGTGTTGTGGGTAACTGTCAGAATAAAAGGGATTCTTATTTTTAGCATCTTTGGACGGCATCAGACTGTCTGGAAAAGTTTCTTTGTGTGGGGTTTTCGCACCAGAACTGGACAAAAAGCTGTGCCCGCATGTGAAATTGCGAGAGGGTCTGAGACTGGAAATAGAGGAGGCAAGACATAGGATGTTGGATAGGAATCTTAGACTCAGGGACCGAAGAGACGTTGAGTCTAAGACTCGCAGTGGAAGAGACTAGCAGAGAAAGGGCTCGAGCAGTCAGAAGGCAACATGTGGTCAGTGAAGGTGACGGCCAAGAGAGACACAGATCCAAGTGGAAAGATGAGTCAGCATTTTTTTTGGTAGCTGTTGATTCTTGCTAATTTCTTGTGATAGTCACATATACGCACACAAAGTGCCAAAAATGCCACAGGCCATACTTTCTTATGTTTTCCTATTCTGAATCCGTGTTTTGTCTTTTCTTCCTTCCTCCCTCTGTTTATTGTTATTTTTTGTTTGACTCGTAAAATGCCCACTCGGCCGGGTGTAAGATACAACGGGGTTCATATTTATGACGTGTAGCTTAAAGGTGTCCTCATAGACTAACAATTCCATTGCAAGTATGATGTATGGCAGTAGCAGTGTTTGGGGATAATTGTTTGTTTTTTTTTTACGATTACCTTGACTGCCATCCATATTAAGAGCTATTTTACCAAATTCAATGATAAAATCAATTCCGATGTCATTCGGAGATCTGATTTCAGCTTGTAGAGGATTATTACATAATTTATCAATTTGAAGAGACAACATTTTGAAATTTTCCACCATTAATCGAGTGGGTTATTTCATATTTTGGTAAAAGTTGAGATTGTTTAATTACGAATGAGGTAGAATTGGCTTCTGTAATTTGTTTTGCAAACAAACATATACAGCACTTCCGAGGCATGGCTAGGAATTAAGTAACTATCTCAAATGGTATATTAAAACTCTTTAACAAATATTTCTCTAATTACTTCAATTTAGGGGTAAATTTTCGAGCTAAATTAATTATACTCTTAATTACAGTTTTATCTACCCACGCCGCCCAAATACTCGCAACAATAAATTAAAACAGAAGTTTTAGAGAGTTGCTTTCAGATTGAGAATCCACTTTTTAATTTTAAAAATAATAGGTGGGGGGTGTATGGGTTTTTTTTTTGGGGGGGGGAATACTGTCAAGTTTGCAGTTTTGCCTCAAATTATTAATCATTTAATTATTAACAATAAGACGGTTTTTAATCAAACAAAAATAATGTTGCATAGTGCTATTAAACTAGAAATTAAAGTGTTATTACTTTGAAACTTTTATATCAAATTTAGAAACATTCAAAATTGGCCTTTCCTTTAGTTTGGTTATTTTAATACTCTTTATATATATTTATATTTATATACTTTAAAGTATATATATATAAAATATAACTTTCTTTTACCTTTTAAGCAAAACAACTAAAAGTAAAAGTAATGCATTTTGTCCTTTAAAAACAATATCAGAAAAATATTAAAATAAATGTGATAAATAAAATGGTATTACTATTTTTTTAAAATAGAACTCGCAGTAAAAACACTAAAACAAGCACAAAAAAATGAAAACGTCAGAAGACGTGAAAGGAGACCTTTCTAAAAAAAAAATGTTAATTAAAATATTGACATTAACTCCATGTAATAAAATTTGTTAATATTATTTTTTTATTTTGATAAGTAAAATAATTACAGCTCACCAGTAAAATTTGTTAATATTATTTTTTTATTTTGATAAGTAAAATAATTACAGCTCACCAGTAAGAAACTAATGTTATAAAAATAATCATTCATTCTTTAACAAAAGCGCGAAGAAATTCGCCTTTTTAAAACTTTTAATGGAAATCTTGGATAAAGTTTTAATAGAGAAATGTTAATGAACCTTTCTCTATTAAAATGTTATTCAAATTTATTATTCAAACTTAAACTTTTAATTGAAAAATGTTGACTTATGCTAATTTTTATCATTGTTAAAAACTTGAGAAAATCAAACTTTAATTTCGTTGAAGTTAGGTTTTCACCCACTCTAACAATGTTTTTTTTAAACGATATCAAAAATAAATATCAAATTAAGTAATGACAATAAATTTATGAAAAAAAATTTAATTGATTTTAGAATAAAAATAGTTTGCTTTACATCTTTGAAGAAACTAAATTAAAATCTGTTCAAATTTGTTCAATGTTTTATTGTTTTGCTTCTTAAAATAACACAGATTGCTAAAAAAAAGAACTGCATTTTACCAATAAATAATTCTTGAAAAATGTTGAACAAACTTTAAGGAAGAAAATGCCAAAAATGAATTAAACTTTAATTTAAAAATGTTAAAGCTTTAAACTTAAGTATATCTTTTTGTGCGAGTTAATTTAAACCTTAAAGTTTCCTTTTTACAATTTAAATAAAAATAATGTATCAACTCAAACTAAAATAATCAAATATTCTTACTTCAACTAAATAAGTTAAATGATATTCCAACCAAAGGTAAAATTAAAAGATTCCTTTGAACATTAACTAAGTTAAAACTTAAAACAAATTCCCCCCCCCTTTTTATTTTTTTTATTTTTTTATTTTTTTTATTTTTTTAATTTTATATTTTTTTATTTTTTATTTTTATTCTTTATTTTTTTATTTTTATTTTTATTTTATTTTTTTTTTTTTTTAATTTTTATTTATTTTATTATGTACACATGGGAAGCAGCATGATGTACGTTAAGGTATTTGAATAAACCAATGGACGACCAAAGTCAATACCCAAATGGGTCCTGGACGTGAGTTTGACGACTTTTCGCTCAGGATCGACAGTTCGATCGGGGAACTACTGCTGCTCCTCTATAAGAGTGGCTTCTATAGAAGAGAACAAAACAGCCATCGAAAGATAACCATGACCCACACTCAAACCACTTACACAAACCGCATCGCTCTTCGCGCGGGTAAAAAAGGGGCGCGTCCTGCTGAGGTTGGAGCCCTGGCCTCGGTGTTCGAAAAATCAGCTACAGAGCTCAAACAATCAAAACTACTAAAATGCAAGCAAACACTACAAATAGCCACATTTAACGTAAGAACCTTAAATAGAATAGGACAACTCCCAGAGCTAATCGCATCGGCCGAAGAACATAAAATAGACATAATATGCATACAAGAACACAGATACACACACACAGAAGATATCAAATATCACGAAACTAGCAATGGATGGTCGCTCGCCACTGTATCCGCATGGAAAAACTCTGTCAACGCCGCAGTGGGAGGGGTAGGATTGCTTATAGGACCTAGAGCACTAAAAACGCTTAATAGCATAGAGAAAATACAACCTAGAATGATGGTAGCTACATTTAACGGAAACCCCAGAGCAACAATCATCTCATGCTACAGCCCCACCAATGTTAGTGAAGAAAATGAAATAGTCACCTTCTACGATGAGTTATCCTCATTAGTGCGTAGCATCCCGAAACACAACATGTTAGTCATTGGCGGAGACATGAATGCACAAATCGGGAAAAACGGAAACAACAAATACAGCCTCCACAACACGTCAAATAGAAATGGACAACATCTAACAGATTTCATGATAGAAAATAGATTAGCATGCCTCAATACAAACTACCAAAAAAGAGAGGGCAAACTATGGACATACACGTACGCAAACAATACTAAAGCTCAGATAGACTACGTCCTTATAAACAAGAAATGGAAGAATAGTGCATTGAATTGCGAGGCATACTCCTCTTTTGAGGGTGTGTCCACCGATCACCGAATAGTCACAGCGAAAATACGGTTAAGCCTACGAAAAAACGACAAACGAACAGCGACCACCAAACACTATGACTGGGCCCTATTAAACAACAAAGATGTCAGAGATAAATACGTATTAGAATTGAGAAACAGATTCGAAACACTACAAGAAAAGACGGAAAAAAGTACACCAAACGACGAATACGAAAATTTTGTCAATGCACACCTTGAGGCAGCAGCAAAATGCATTCCAACAAAAATTAAAACTAAATATAGAGTCCCATGGGAAACCTTAGCGGTGAGAGAAAAACGTGCACTAGTGAAAACAGCCTCCAAAAACTATCGAAAAAACCCAACAAACACAAATGCCTTAAAACTAAAAACGGCACAATATCAATTAGCAGGCATATATATAAAGGAACAGACAGAATACATTCAAAATCAGATAGATAAGATCAGAGACTCGGTAGAAGATAGACAATCTAGAATTGCCTGGCAAACAATAAACGAAGTGAGCAGAAGAAAGAACACAACCAAAGCAAAACTTAAAGCAGCAAACCAACAAGAAAGAATAAAACTGTGGAAACAGCACTTCGAAAACTTACTTGGAAACCCACCAAAAATAACGCATGAACCAATCACCAGAATAATTAGCAAACAATTAGACATTAAACTTGGACCGTTCACACAAGGAGAACTCGACTCGGTTCTCAGAAAAATTAAAAATAGGAAAGCTGCAGGACTGGACGAAATTCCCCCGGAAGTATGGAAGACCAGACAATTCGACGACATACTGCTCCGACACTGCAACGCAGTATACAATCAAAATCCGATAGATAGATGGACGAAGGGATGCATACTCCCCTTCCCTAAAAAGGGAGACCTCGGATTAGCCAAAAACTACCGAGGCATAACACTTACATCCATAGCTGCCAAAATCTACAATGCCCTACTACGAAACCGCATAGAACCCAAAATCGACAACATACTTAGAAAAAACCAAAATGGCTTCCGAAGAAATAGATCTACGACCTCACAAATACTAACCATCCGCAGAATCCTTGAGGGTGTACGGGCAAAGAACCTACAAGCGACATTAATATTTGTCGACTTTACCAAGGCTTTCGACTCCATTCACAGAGGAAAGATGGAACAAATCCTACTAGCGTACGGCATACCTAAAGAAACCGTAGCGGCAATAACGATTCTCTATAGAAACACTAAAGTAAAAGTACGATCACCAGATGGAGACACAGAATACTTCGACATTGTAGCAGGAGTACTACAAGGGGACACGCTGGCTCCGTATCTCTTTATCATTTGTCTAGACTACGTACTTAGAACATCGATTGACAAAATCAAAGAGAATGGCTTCGAACTGACGAAGAAAAGAAGCAGAAGATATCCCGCAACAACAATTACCGACGCCGACTACGCCGATGACATAGCGATACTGGCAAATACACCTGACCAAGCCGAAACACTTCTGCATAGCCTGGAACGAGCAGCAGCAAGCATAGGCCTCCATGTTAATGCACACAAAACGGAATATATGTGCTATAACCAAACAGGGGACATCTCCACTCTAGAAGGAACCCCTCTTAAACTAGTAGACAAATTCACGTACCTAGGAAGCAGCGTCGAATCAACCGAAAAGGACATCGAAACGAGGTTAACGAAAGCATGGGCAGCTATCAATAGGCTATCGACTATATGGAAATCAGACCTAACCGATAAAATGAAACGCAGTTTCTTCCAGGCAGCGGTCACATCGATACTGCTATATGGATGCACTACATGGACGCTAACAAAACGGCTGGAGAAGAAACTAGATGGCAATTACACAAGAATGCTGCGTGCAATCCTCAACAAGTCCTGGCAGCAACACCCCACAAGACACCAACTGTACGGCCACCTGCCCCCTATCACGAAATCTATTCAAGTTAGGCGAACCAGACATGCAGGACATTGCTGGAGAAGCAGAGATGAACTCATAAGAGATGTACTCTTATGGATCCCCACACACGGCCGCGCAAAAGCAGGACGACCAGCACGAACGTACATTCAGCAGCTATGTGAGGATACAGGTTGTTGTCCTGAAGACCTACCTAGGGCGATGAACGATAGGGAGGAGTGGCGAGAGAGGGTCAGGGATATCCGTGCTGCCAGCACGATATGATGATGATGATGACACAGCAGTTAGTTCAAACTAAAACGACCCAATTCTCTCCCTTAAATAAAACCGGTCTCCAGTTTCGTGACGTGTGCGCAATGAAGTGACCTGTAGAATAGAACGCCATGATCAATATTCAATCAGTTCACCAATAAAACAGCTTTCTGCCACTATCACCAAAATTTGCTGTTTCATATCAAGAGTGAATGAAAATGTTGGTGTGTTTGTTTAATAAACCATATTGATAAAAGTAAGGTAGACTGAGCTCATTAACCTTAGTAAAGCCACTGAAAAGGAAAAGTTGAATTCTAAATCTGAAAAGTATTGTTCGGTAGAATCTGTGACTCATTGCTGTCATTCTTCTGTTATCGGTTAATCCAACAAGCATGGCTGGTTCTGTAGATGCCTTCACTACGATAGACAAATCTTCTGTGTAGGTGGGTCAAGTAGTTGGCAGCTTTAACTGAACTGTTTGATCGATGAAAGAGGCTTTTGAGCAGAGTCACCGTGACTAACGCACTAAACTGCGACACTCTATTAAACAAGTTCGGAGGTGCCCGTGGTGTAATGGTTATCGTCGTAGGAAATGGACACGGTGACACGAGTTCAAATTCTGGACAAGACTGATTGCATTTCACATAGCACTAATACCCTTGGGAAAGGTATGAATCCAATTAATCTCCCTCCAGCTATGGGTAAATAGTAGGACAGACTGATTTCTTCAGCCTTGGTGAGACAACTAGTCTAGGAGAAGGAAAACTCTGAATTCAAACCTGTTAAACTCCGCTTAAAAATTGACCTTGTGTTATATCCTGCCCGAGCGGAGCGGTTGGGTAAATAGGATTAAACAAGTTCGAGCTTCAGTCGCACCATTATGTTCACTTTTGGATTATTGCCTTTAGGAACCGTATGAAACTCCCCCCATCCCAGTTATCGATGTAATAGTACGCCTGCTGTCCTACAAATATTGTTATATATTGACCCTCGACCGAGCCGTCAATCAAGAGATGCACCCGTGTAAATAAGCAGAGGAACAGCGGAAGCAGGTAAACGTAAGACAATTATATAACCAGGTGCCACAGACGGCTTGGGTCAGTTCTAGTTGGAGTTGAAGTCAGTTGGGGGACAAGATGCCAGCGTGAGAATCAGCTTGCAGACTGAGGGCTTGCGGCCCTCAGTGACCCACAGTTGAGCAACCCAGCTAGAATGCGAAAGAAGTGCTGCTATGGCCAGAAGAATTTTGGGTCAATATGTAACAGTCTATCCCCGTCTCCAACTCACCTCTCACACACAACCACCATCAACCCTTTCGAGAATAAAGAGTGAGAGATATATTTTTCTAAAGAACTGTATTCGTTCGTTCATTGAAGTTCGTCATTATATTTGATTATGTTTCCGCTTATACTTGAATATGTATACGCGTAGTATACAACAATATTAGATAACCCATGAATTTGATATGCGATTAAAACAAAGAAACCAAACGAAAACCAATTGTGGTGGACTAAGTACCTTCCGTAGTTTACGGGAGTTACTTTCAGGATTCCTTTCCACAATTACAGCACAAATTTCACAAGCACGTAAACAAATGGAATGTAACAACAACAAATATTAAAAAAAAAAACAATTTAATTATAATAATAAACATGAATAAAACAATTAAAGTGCAATGTTCATTTTATGTGCGTGTGTGTGTGTATGTAGTAAACACAGCTATGACCAGTTCAATAAAAATGATTTGTTCGGCCGTGTGTTCGTGTGTACATGTTGAGAAAGTCTATTGAACCAATGTGTTCATAGTTGTGTCCGATGTAAAGAGGATAAAAGATTGACTTTACTTATATACATGTGTATGCATGTGTGTATATGTGGGAGGGACCGTAAGTATGGACCTTTTGTTTTTCTTAAGTCCACACAGGCGCTTTTTATGATCTTTGGCGACAACGTTCCGGTAGCCGGCAAAAGAACATCGCATACTTCTTCGCTTTGTGTCCTTGCCTCTCTCAGTCTGGTAGTGGAATGCCTTAGTTGATTAAATTCTTTGTTATTTATACTTTTGGGGGGAACTAAAGAGGATCAAAAATAGGATTTTGTTAAGTTTTATAGCGGGTCCTAAAATTCAAGCACACGGACATTTCTTGACCAATCAGATTCGTATAATTACTAATTTATTTTGGAGCCTAAATATTTTTCTGTTAATTAGTTTCTGAGCCGAATTTTCTAGAATGTTCTTATTTTGTGTTTTTAGCTGAATCGTTGAAAAATATAAAAGTGAAACTTCAATGTTAATGCGATTTTGATCCAAAATTTCTAGGATGTTCTTATCTATGTTTTTGGGGTTGATTATTTTAAGGCTAAAAAATGTGTATTCTATTCAATAAATGAAAGTGGTATTTGTTCATGGATCAGAAATTTTGTCTTGGATCAGAGTGCAGTATCTGTAACAGTAGAAACTGAAGGTTATTAAACCCCCCCCCAAAAAAAACAACAAAAAACAAAAAAACAAAAAACAAAAACGAAAAGATATAAAATATTTTGATGAAAACAGTTATTTTGTCGAATATAAGATTTAATTATTCCTTGAAAATAAATACGAAATAAGACGAAAGAAAGACCCTCGCCAAAAAAACACCCCCCCCAAAACAAAACCCCCCAAAACAAAACAAAAAAACAATCAACCACAAAAGAACCCTCCCCCATAAAAACACATATTTGATTATTCAATTTTTTAAATATAATTTCGTAATATATATTTACTGTCCTCGATACCATTGACGCCTATTTTGTGTTTTGCTCAGTAAGTTTTTGGTGCAAGTTTAAACCCATTATATCGTTGAATAGAACTCACTGAAATCTTTCTTTTGTACATAAAACTATTGTTTATTCTATTCATCAAAGCTCTATTTATCTCCTAATAACGTCAAAGCATAGGGTAAAATAAAAAAAATAAAATGGCCTCAACAGTGTTGTGAACCGTTAATTAGATTTCCACAGGTACTACCCTTTTATCCTTGACAGGACACAAATACTACTCATGCTAGCAGAAGTTAATTAACACAAATAATAAGAAAATGTCACACTTTTCATTAACTCTTTGCGCCTGAGCGGCTGATTCGTTTGGGAGTATACATAGCAGAGCAGTTTACTTTCAAATCAAAAGTAAAATTTTCATGGCTTTGTTTTATCAGGCTCAGTATACAAAGTAATAACCAAATATTTTTGGAATTAAATCAGAAGTAGATAATACCCTAAAATTTAGTGTTCACTATTTCCTTTGAAAATTTCCCTTTGAGTCGGTGAAGTTTTACATTTTCAGCTATTTTCCAGCCAGAAGCCCAGGGCGGAAGGGCTCACAGGTGTAGGTACCATAGAATTAAATAAATATCGATAATTCTTTGCCGTTTGGGGCTTGGAAGCTTATTTTGAACAATGTAATGCACCAAGGAACAATTAAAATAAACTTGCCAAGAGAAGTAACTCTGGAATTTTGTCGATTCCAAGTTACAATTTTAGAATCATACAATAATAAGTTTAATTGATTCCTGACTGCCTTTAGGTTCTGAGGAAATTCAAAAGCAATTTTTGCCTAGGGATAGGTTTTCCAGACGGATCCTATAAGACTAAATGTGTTGGATGTTTAAACCTAATTCCAATTAGATGCTTCAATATTGAGACTTTCGTAGATCTTGTGGAGGACTAAGTACCTTCCGTAGTTTACAGGAGTTACTTTCAGGTTTCGTTTCCACAAAATCGGTGACCCCGACGTGATATGAACACGCAAAACTTCCTGAACACTCGGAACAATTAAAATATTCACTCATTTCAAAGGCAACATAGAAGTATTGTTGTTACGGCACGTAGACTTGAGAAATGAAAGCAGCTAACACATTCTCCGACTAATTAAATAACCTGTTCGAACAAATGCAAGGTCTTCTACACAAGAATGAAATGAATATTGTTTCTTTAAATGAAAATTTTCGACGAATAAAAACAGTTTCTTGCTGAAATTCCATACACGGAAACAAAACATCAGAATTTATTTCAACGCACACACACAGAAGAATATTTAACAAGCTATATAAGAATATTCGTAATGTTTTGTAATGTTTCCTTTTTATGTACTTGTTAATATATAAATTATTTTTTGTTTGTATTGCTTTCTTTTGAATGTTTTTTTGTCCGCTTCGTTTACATCGTTCGCTTTTCAATAATGAGCCAACATAAATTGTGGGAGCAAATTATTCAACAAACCACCCCACAATCTCAAGTAATCTAGCCAAGTTAGTTTGTGTAGACGTGTGTGTGTGCGTGTGTGTGCGCATGTGTGTATATCATCATCATTATTATGTCGTACTGATAGCACAGAGTTCCCCGATTCACTCTCGCCATCCATCACTATCATTCATCGCTCCTAGTAGGTCCTTTAGACTGCATTCAGTGTCCTTACAGAGCTGATGTATGTAAACATTTTCTGGTCGGCCAATACTGGCACGTCCATGTGCAGGACTCCATAAGAGAACATAGCTTATGAGTTCATCCTTGCTTCTTTAGCAGTGGTACACATGTCTTGTTCCTCTTACTTGAATGGTTTGTGAGATAGGTGGCAGGTGGCCGTACAGCTGCTGTTTTGTGAGATGTTGCTTCTAAAATTTGTTCAAAACTTCATGCAGCAGTTTTGTGTAGTTTACATCTAACTTTTTCTCTATGTGTTTTGTTAGCGTCCATGTGGTGCATCCACGCAGTAGTATTGACACAGCCACTGTTTGGAAGAAATCTTGTTTTATTTTATCCGATAGGGTAGATCGATAGCCTGTCAATAGCATTCCACGCCTTCGCTAAGCATATGTTACCATCACTTTCTGTCGAAGAGATGTTGATGCCGAGTTATGTGAACTGGTTTACTAGATTTAGAAGCTTCCTACTTAGAATATGGCTCCTTTTTGTTTAAAACACATGTACTCTGTTTTATCGGCATCACGTAGAGGCCAATGCCTTCTGCTGCTTACTCAAGACTATGTAGTAGGGATTCGGCTTGGGATGGTGTATTTGCGAGAAGTGTGAGGTCATCTGCATTGTGTGCGTCTGTCATAATTTTTGCGGAATATCGTCTGCTTCTCGCCCACCTCCAACAATTTGCACCTACCTCTTCTCTGCTTCTACAGATATAATTATTTTCTTCAAGTACCATTTTCTTTTTTTGAATTTCAAGCGACTCACTAGATCATAAAACAACTCCTCTGAAATTAAGCATATCATCTAGGTTATTTACTAAGCTTATTAGTTTGGCATAAGGCTACGAATGTGGGGTTTCCAAGGAGAATCGAACTTAGTACACACTTGAACATGCCACATGTTAATGATAACAAAAACGGTGGTCTTCAATTACGCTTTATTCCAAAATGTATCGTGAAAATAATTATTCTGAAGTTATATTTCAGCAAAACAGATTGCCTATCAGCGTGGAGAGATCATCTTCAGTTTTTCTCACTTTAGAAAAGAAATTATTTTCATTATACAAAGAAAAGTTATTTCTGTTTGGAGTTATTTGACCTTCCACCAAGTCAGGTTTGAAAATGAAGTCCTTCTCATAGTGTGTATGTGTGTGGTGGTGGAATATAGCAGGGGAAAGGACAAACACACACGAATCAAGATTCTTGCGTGATTATTACAGAAAGATAGTTGGTCCTCTTGGCATTCCCTTTTCGGTGTGCCCCAGGCGCCAAGCAATAAACTCTGTACTACTGATCGATATTAAAGCTGATATGTTGGTTGTATTCTGTCAATTTTTCAAGTGGGGAAGGCCTGACTAACTTGGAAAATCAGCATTCAAGATCAAATACCGCCTTTTAGCACAATTGGAAAAAAGTTGCTATTTCATTCACGAAGTAGACTGCATTTGATTTCATCAATCGGACAAGTTTTAAAAAGAGAGACAACTATAATTTTCTATGGGTTATTCCCCTTTAAAATGCATAGAACCCATCTTGAAGTTTTTAAGAGGCAGGTAACTCTGTCATTCAAAGTGATGTCCCTTGTTCACTTTCTTATTTTGCGATTTCTCCATAACTGAATTTAGCTCTATCGATATTGTACAATGAATAGGGCGTCAGCAGTTGCGTTGAGTGTGCAAGGGACTCATTTAAGATGAATTGTGATGATTAATCCAAATGATATAGCTCTTTGGAGAATATTGGTGCGATGGTCAAGTTTAGAGCTCTCGTTAATGGTTTGTGATCGGAGACAACCGTGAAATCTCTTCCTGATGTGACGAAAATTTTTCATCGGTAAATATATAGCGAAAAACACTTTGAAGAAGATGCTATTATTTTTGAGTGAAGGGGCTGAGTAGAATGAAATCAGCCGAAATGTGTTATTCTCCTCTGTTGTAAAACTGCTCTAACAACAACAGCAAATTTTGATTGAACTTTAGATGAATGCTAATTGGTTGAATATTGTTTCTTCTTGCAAAATCATTGCGACAACAATTCAGGACGAATTAACCATAATACATTGTATTGCCTGAACAAACCTAAAAGAATGAATCTTCATGAGTAAGTTCAACTCAGGTGGGGATTAATAAAAATAAGTTAAAAAATAAAATAAAAAAATTCAAAAACCGTACTTGCTTCCTGAAGCCATCTGACCTGAAAGATAAACTTCCTAGCAGCAAAGAGGAATTCTCTCTGACTTCATCCGTTACCACTGAAGTTAAAATAACTTTCTCTCAGATGATGGCAGGGTAACAAACGTGCGCACTGAGTCCTGGACTTAGCGGCAGGTTGTGTGTTGTGGAGGTGAATAAGATTTTTAAAAAAATGATAAATGAATGTAAAAACATAGAGAAACTCCCAAAAGCCGCAGACAGAAAGTAGGTGCGACGGATACGCAAAAAAAAAAAAAGAAACATCCCTACATAAGAAATAAACCCGTTCTCACTTCAGCGGGACCCTTCAGACCAAAAGGACTGTCTTCCACTCGGCTGCTAGCAAGTAGTGCGCCTGTTTAGTTGAGTCCCTTGGACTTTGCATGCGGGTTGTGTTTGCAGCTAGCTAACCAACACGCTGGAGCAAGCAGCATGAAGACACAACTGAACATGACCACACTGAACTTGAACTTATTAACCACCGGAGACGCCTGATTTGGGATAAACGACAGTTCTAAAAGAAACAAAGTGATATATATATATATATATATATATATATATATATATATATATATATATATATATCCACCTTCCTTATTTTTTCTTTGCAGCATTTTGCAAATTAATTCTATTGAATTTATAGAATTAATTTTCAAACCAGTGCTAATGTACTTAAATATCTTTAGCTACTGGCACTAAATATAGAATCACATTCAAAAACAAACGCCAAAACCTTCAACGGCAAAGACGTCCTTACACAGTAGTAATATGCTAAAACAAAAGTTACATCACTTTTGTAGTAGATCCTCCCCTGATGATGGCCCAAAGTCGGGCAGAAAGTACTAGGGATACATGCAACTATGGACAATACATAAATCAATTCCCCCAGAATACAATAAAAGTAATACGGGAATTCGAACGGATCCAAAAGAAAATATGTAGACATAAAATGTCTATTATGTTTAATGAAATTTGCATATATATATATATATATATATATATATATATATATATATATATATATATATATATATATATGATAAAATCTCCCATCATACCTTTGACAGGAAGTATAACCTGAGTATGATTCTTCAAAGTCAAAAATGAAAATTAGTAATATAATAACCTTTAAGTTCCTTTTTCACCGTATACACTTCAAGAAGCGCTAAAGCTGGTGTCTATTGAAGTCGACCAATATTTTTTGGGAAATTCTGATAAAACTATGCCTCATTATGTCTTAAAATTTCTTCTCAGTGAGTTAGTTTTTGTCTGGTTGTAGTCTATGAGGGGTAGAGTGAATAGTGTTTAGATTTTTACTTAACAACATCAATGAGTTGCAGAGGACGGGTGATGTTCGGATATTGGCGAATTATGTCTGTGACTACGTTGAACTAATGTTTGCAGTATTGTATGATATAGAAATTTCAGTTATTTGTAGATTAGGTTTCGTAATCACTTAGAGATCTGTTAGACATATTAGCCGAGAATTTAAAATGTAAAAGAAAATTCGTCCCAAGTTTGAGCGTTTTTATGTCAGCTATAGTCTGGTTATATGGTATCTCAATATACATGGGATCCACGTGACTGCTTATTATTCTACAAATAATAATGTTGTGTTCTTTTTTGATTCAGATTTGAAAATAGAATACTATAATAACTATTAATCCTCGATCACAATGCTTTGGACAAGGGATGAAAAATATTTTGCGTTAGTATCTATTGGGTGACAAAATCAATCAAAACTGTCTCAGAATAGATGCAACTCATTAATATGATAATAATTTATTACTGAGACAAGAAACTCAAAAAAAGATTGCATGTCCTGGAAGCTGATATAATCACTGAATTTTCGAGTTGTAATTTTCTTTTTATTGTTCTGTTTTCTTTGAACTTGAAACAGTGTAAAATTGAAACGAGGCTTCAATGGCCGAAGTAGTTCATGTATCATCAATTTTAAATAAGGTATGAATTTCTACTTAAAATAGATTTTTTAAGGGCAGATGTAATTCAAATTGCACCTATTCTGGGTGTCTTTTGAAGTTTTCCGGGGAACTTATCAATTAAATAGCATCTGATTAAAGGCAGACAAATATTACAGCTGTTTCCCGGTCAGAAGTGATTTTTTGGATGTAGATAGTTAAAACTAAACGTTCCTAACATTGTTAGCTGATGACAAATAACAAAAGCGAAATAACTTTTTGGGTGAACAAATTGCAATGAATCGTCTCAAAGATTTGAATACATTTTATTAAAATCGAAACTAACCCCCCCCCAGACTTTTTCGTATACATTTTTTTTTTATAGTGGAAGGTCAAAATATGGATGATATATCATTGGAACATTGTGAAACTAAGATTTAACGAATGTACCCTCATTCTCCATAATCATTTTTTTGGGGGATGGTCGAGAAGCCATTCCTTGTAATTCCTCTTTATGACATCTCTCTATGGAAGGATTACTTGACGGTGCCTATGTTCTCTCCTTGTAACACGTGACCGGTTATACTAGGAACATTATTTGACTCAGCTTCTACAGCAGGTTTGAAATTGATTTTCTTACCCACAAGCCGGTTGCCTTATCAAGGCTAAAGAGTCCAGTCTGCCCTACTATTTGTTCATGAGCGCGAAATGAAATGTAAACAGCCTCGAGCAGGTTTTTTTTTGTTTTTTTAACTCAGCTCGTCAAATATCATTTCCTCTTCCGATAACCGTTATATCATAAACGCCTCGAAATTTCCAAATATATGGATGAACATTAAGGGAAATAACTCTGTGTGATCTAATGAGGAAGAGTTATTTACCTTAGATCATATAATCATTCCCTATCCTAATAGTTACCGTTTAACGTACGACTAATAGGGAGGTAATCATAGTATTAAAATTCACTCACTCGAAACTGGTTTCACCGAAATTTGTGATGTCATTGGTTTACTTGTTTGAATGATTCATTTTACTAAAAATTCAAGATACAGAAAATTTTGGGAAATAAATTTGTATCTGAATGGTGTTTTTTTCTTTTTTAATCAATTTTTAATTTCAAGTTCTACGTCATTGACAAATAGATTGATTTATTCGATTAGGTGTAGTAAATATAGTATTTATTTATTTAAATCGATTTACAAATATTTTTGAATTGTCATTTTTATGCATTTATTGTTATTTACTGCTTTGACCTAATTCTGTGAGTATTCAATAGTGAGTAAGTAAAAAAAGAACTTAAAAAAAGGAAAAAAGAACAAACAAAACCAAACAAAAAAAAACAAAACAAAGCGAATCACCCCCCAACCCCCAACAAACAAGAGAAAAAAACAAACAAAAAAACAATAAACAAATAACAAAACAAAAATACTCAAAAACAAAAAAAGAAAAACATGTTCCAAAACAATTGCATATAAAGAAAATGAAAGCCAGAAATCTTTTTTTTTGAAGCGACAAAAATAGAATATGGATAAATAAAATATGAATATAAATGTAAATATCAAAATAAATAGATAAAAAGAGTATTATGAATTTGCAGAAGACTTTTTAGAATTTAATTTATTTCCGAATTGAATTTTAGGGAAGACAAATATTTAAATGAATTTGTTTTTCTTTGTATTTTTTCTTTTTTGCTCATTTTTAAATAACCATCGAAGAAAACCGAAACATAAAGCAATATTATTATGTGAATGAAGATTTCAGTAATGAATTTATGGAAAAAAAGGTATCTAAAAGTATTCCTTCAATCTTTAATTCTTTGATAATCTTAATAAAGTATTCAAATTAATTCACTTACTGTTGTTTTTACATGATGAATTCATTAAAATAAATAAATCTTTCTTTTTGATATGACATCGATCTTAAGGATAAAATTTTAGTTTTTGTGCGTAGTTTGTGCTTTTGTTTATTAGATGTCTGTTTTTTTAATGTGTAATTTTTGGAAAGTCATTAAAAATCTATAACAAAAATCTTAAGTAAGAATACAATAAAAAAGTGAATTTTGTTCCCAATTTTATATTAAATTAATGAAAAATGTCAAATTTATTAAAAAAACTCAACTTGAAGAAAAATCTGATATTGCTTAAAACGAAAGAAAAAAATTCAATCGATAAATACATTGTTAAAGAAGAAATCGAGAAGCTAATTTTCATAAACATAAAAGCTGTGTCAGTAGATATTTCCTCTTCCCAAAGACATCTTTTCTTTAAAAAAAAGCATATCTTTTGGGGATACTCGTTTCTAGATCTTCTAAGAGATCAGATGTTTGACATACCATGACCCCCCACCAAAATAAAACAACAAACAACCAAAAATAAACCTCGGTAGAATAATTGAGGAACAAATTTTTAATATCCACAGATACTAAACTCTCATCCTAACAGATGAACAAAGAAACAAATAGAAAATTCATATTGTTTATTATAGTAAAAAAAAAAAAAAAAAAGGAAAAAGAAAAAGAAAAAGCTGAGTTTTTAAATCTATTAAGAACTCGTACATACATTAAGTCAGTTGTTAAAGATGATGACAGTCATTTTTTTTTTTGATGGGGGAGTTCATTTATGTTACTGGTTTTCTTTCAGTTTATGTAATCATACTAACTTATTTTTTATAAATACTTTACATTGCAATTTTTTGATTTGAAAAATGAAATTAGAAATAACAAATGGATGAAATTATAATTGTTTAAACACTCTTAGACAGACAGCAACAAATTGACAAAACTTTAAATAAGGTTTAACAATGATACAAATTGACAGAGATCAATAAACACATGGTCTTCAGGGCATGATTTTATTTATGGAATTATTTGGTAACGTTAAATACTTCAAATTTTGTAAGATATATATATATATATATATATATATATACAGAGAGAGAGAGAGAGAGAGAGAGAGAGAGAGAGAGAGAGAGAGAGAGAGAGAGAGAGAAATTAAAAAATTGTCTTCACGAAAAGTTGGATGTAAATGTTGTAGATTGTGTTTTGAAGAAAAACTGCAAATCATGAATTTTCCTGATCAATATTGTTTATTGGATAAAAAAATGGGACTTATTTTCAAGGTTTGGTTTCTTTGTTTAATGGCATATCAACCTTTTTAGGTTATTTAATGCCAAAGCCATTCTCCGAGAAGAACAGTAGTGGTACTATTTAACCCATAGCTGGGAGGATAAGGGGGTTCATACCTTTCCCAATGGTATTTGCCCGAAAGTGAACGTAATAGCACGACTGGAGTACAAACTCGCGTACTACGACTCCGCAGTCCATCGCTTTAACCATTACACCACGAGGACACCCCCTTATTTTCAAGTGTAGGCATGGAATACATTGTTACTAAGTTTCGAACCATCTGAATAACCTTTTAACTGTGTGCAAACAAATAACTGAAGTTGAATAGAATTATTAATGTTAAATATCAATCTTGAAACCATTTAACTGTGGAGAAAAAAGAAAAAAGGACCACTAGCTCGATTAAAATGTTACTTACAAATTATTCGTTAACAAATCGTATATATCTAATACATATTGTCATCCACAGACAGACTGTTTCGTTGCATCACAACTCTTCAGTGAGGCTTGACACGCAGGACGCTTAAAGCTGGGATCGAAACCCGCCCAACTGTCTGTTAGACTTAGTAACCTACCGCTCAGCCAGCAAGCAAATCACGTCACCGCGGGAATTATAAGGCGTTATGTAGTAGCTTTCGTTTGTTTACATTTTTGCCTTACCAGATACCAGAGTGCTTAATTCATTCAAAGAGCTTTGCCTTACGCGAGTGGAAGCCGTTAATTCCTTCACCAGAGTACTCAACCCTCGTATATATATATATATATATATATATATATATATATATATATATATATATATATATATATATATAATCAGGAATTGGCATTAGATAATTTAGAACAGTTGATATGCCGTGAAATCCAACAGCCCATTAACCTATTTTCCACAGTGATGTGCCCAATGTTTTCTTAGTCTGGTACAAGGTTGCTCAAGTGGAGAACCCAGTGGTGATTAAACTCATTTATATTTTGTGATCTGCTTGATTTGTATGTTAACGTTGTCCACAACAAGACGTAGAATATAGGTATTTAGTATTTAGTAACGGAAAAAAAAAATCAGACTTTTTATCTTCTAGATCGACCTCGTATATATATGTGTGTTGTGCGTGTATGTGTGTTTGTGTTGTGTGTGTGTGTGTGTGTGGGTGGGTGTGTGTGTATGTGTGTGTTGTGTGTGTATGTGTGTATGTTAGTGTGTGTGCTGTGTGTATGTGTGTGTATGTGTGTGTGTTGTGTGTATGTGTATGTGTGTATGCGCGTGTGCGCGCGTGTGTGTGAGAAGGAATGAAATAAATCAGACAGAATATATGTAGAAAAAAAGGAAACGAACAAAAAATCTATATTGGTGTAGTTTTGATGATTTGTTTATTGTTTTGTTTATTTTCATGCCAACGCGTTAAGATTCCAAACTATTTTGAATACAAAAGCATATTATTAAAATTATTTTAAGAGTGAGAAATATAATAATCATAACGGATAAATCTTTATATCAGTTGGAAGTCATCATCAGGGCAAAAGAATGACTCTTATGGAAATGAAAATAACACCAGGTAATATGTTCGAAATTGATTACGTCATCAGGTGGAATTTATTTGAAAGAAGGTAGCAGCATTTTACGGTTTGAGAAACGATTTTTTTAACGGATTATAATTTTTAATGACTAGAAAAAGAGGGTTAGTGTTATAAGTTGATTTTGAAATCTTGTAGCATCATTTTTGCAAGAGAAGGTGATATTTTGTAAAAATCTTGTAAAAATCTTGTGTCAAAATATAATATAGAAGACTCTTCAATTATTCTGCGTTTATTTCTGTTGTGGATAAAGGCAAATACGTGGTGCCTTCAATAAGATTCCAGAGGGTTTTTTTTTGTACAGGCATTTAAAATTCTTGTAGACTCTTGAAAATTCAGTATGTAATACCTATACATCTTATGAGATGACTGACCAATTTTTATGATTTCACGTTCAAATGAACAGCTACAGTAGGAATTCGAATACACCCTACTAAAGTCTGGTTGTCACAGCTGCTGAATTTCAAAAATCTAATCTGGACGTGAAGAAGAACGATATGCAATAAAATTGTGTTTTAAACTTGGAAAAAATAACACAGAAACGTATGGAATGCTTCAGACTGCTTTTAGAGCATCTTGCACGAATCGAGCACCAGTTTTTGAGTGGCATAAGAGATTCAAAGAAGGAAGGGAGTCTGTGAGGGATGATGAGAGGTGTGCGAGGAGTAAGAAAGTCAATACACCAGAGTTGGTTGGCCAAAGGGTTAGGGTTAGGTTTACTATGTTGAGGTTTTAAGGGAGTTCAGTAAGAGATTCCGTCGGAAGAGGCCAGCACTCTTTAAATCGGGTCAGTGGCATTTCCAGCAGGACAATGCACCAGTCCACAACTCCATCCTTGTCACAGACTATTTGACCAAGATGGGCATCAAGACAGTTCCTCGCCGTCCCTATAGTCCAGACATTGGTTCATGTGACTTTTGGTTATTCTCTAAGCTCAGAGGCAGTCGTTATGAGACAATTGAGGAGATGAAAGAGGCCGTGACGAAGGTCATTGACACGCTCACACAAGAGGACTTCCATGGGGCCTTCCATGGGGCCTTCCAGAAGTTGTTGGAACGTTACAACACGTGCATTGCAGCCGGAGGAGATTACTTCGAAGGGGACTAGAGTTTCATGTGTGTACTATCAATAAAAGTGCCCATACGAAAAAAGTCTGGAAACTTATTTAATGATCCTCGTATATTAGTTATGGAAATAAAATGTGTAGTTAGTTGAGATATTACCGGATATATATATACCTACAGAGCCAGAAGTAATCTATTAGGTTTCACCTAACTGGATCATTAGGAGAACTCTGACAAAGTCCTGATGATCCGGTGAGGTGAAACCTTGGTAGATTACTTCTGGCTCTGTAGGTATTCGTATTTCTCTCAATTTAGTGTATTGAGCACTCTTATGTTTCAGCTTAAGGTATTCTGTCGGTGTCTTTTCTTTTGATAAGGCATTGCGATATTGCTTGATTATTTTCAAGCAGTGCAAATTAAAAAAAAAAATTTTTTTCTATGGAATGTTTCCCTCCAGATATTAGTTTGTGTAATATTTTTTTGATTTACAAATTGTATTAAGTTTTTTTTCACCGCCAGAATTACTGAATTGGTATAAAACTACAACTAATATATATATATATATATATATATATATATATATTAGATACTGTATAGTTTGATAATAAGCAATACGTAATAATATATATTTTGACTGTAAAATGTACCATGAGAAATAAATAAGAACTAGAATTTTACAAGTTCACAAGAAAATCAAATTTTTATAAATTGTTTGAAGTGTATTTATTTATGAGTTATTTGTTTGTTTGTATGCCACATCAATCCTTGTAGGTTATTTAAAGCAAAATCCTATATATATATATATATATATAATTTGTAAACGAATAGTTGGCAAGTAACATTCTTAAATAGGACAGAGATAATTTCTTTGCACACAGTTAAATGGTTTCAAGTAAATGATAAAATATTTTTACTTGATGGGATCCTAACAGGTCCAACCACTCCGGATCAGAGTGGACCTGGGAGTAATGACAATAAAAGGGTACTCCACATTTCACAAAGCTCCTGCACTAGAGCTTTACCATCAGATAGTTTTGAGTCATATCAGGACACTTGTTAGGAGAGGGGCCTTCTATATATATAAATATATATATATATTGTCATCCACGGATAGACTTTCGTTGTTTCACAACTCTTCAGTGTGGCTAAACACGCGAGATGCTTCAAGCTGGGACCGAAATCCTGACTTTATGCCAGTCGGATTTCTAACCCAGGCCTATCGTTATTCTCAGCGTAAGCGATGGATTTTTTTACGTATATATTTTTACATATACGCTATCGGCCACCGAAGTGCTCAGTTCATGAGAAGAGCTTTGCATTTACGCGTACGTGGCAGCCGGCTATTCCCTACTCGAGTGCTCAGGGAGTATATAAATTGTCATCCATAGACAGACAATTTCTTTGGATCACAACTCTTCAGTGTGGCTAGACACGCGAGATGCGTCAAGCTGGGATCGAAACCCAGCTGAACTAAATCACCCTAAATATAAGTTTCAATGCATGATATAGTATTTTACAAGTTAATACGTACACAGGTACCAAAATCAGGGATGTATCAATTATATTCAGATACTATGCACAAACGTTAGTCATCAAGGATAAAACCTTTAAATGTTATTGTTTTTGAAAATAGAGGTTTGGTTTCCTTTTTTTATGGCATATTAACCTTCGAGGGTTATTTAGTGCCAAAGTCATCCCTGTGGAAGAACTGCAGTGATCATATTTACCAACCCCTCTGCTCGGGCAGGATATGACACAAGGTCAATTTTTTAAGCGGAGTTTAAGAGGTTTGAATTCAGAGTTTTCCTTCTCCTAGACTAGTTGCCTCACCAAGGCTGAAGAATTCAGTCTACCCTACTATTTACCCATAGCTGGAGGGAGAATCATTGGATTCATACCTTTCCCAAGGGTATTAATGCTATGTGAAATGCAATCATTCTCGTCCAGGACTTGAACTCGCGTCGCCGTGTCCATTTGGAAGAACTGCAGTGATACTAAGTAAGTTGGCCGACCGTAGTCGAGGGTGACCCGAAGTCTCCCTTTTCACACTGAGGTGTAGAGGAGGGTGTTACTTCTTTTCTTGGATTGCTCCACTTTATCCTTGATACGTACCTTATAATGTTGTTAAGGAGGAATCAAATATTTTTTGTGTTAAGGAGGAATCAAATATCATTTTTTGAGTCTTTGGTAGGACTCGACCTGGGATTGAACCCCGGTAACAGGGACCATTGTCGAACACTCTACCTACAATGCCAATACTAGTGATACTATTTAACACTTAGGTTAGGAGGATGAACGAGTTCATAGCTTTGCCAAGGCTAGTAATCCAAAAGTGAGAGTAGTAACGTGACTGGAGTTCGAACTCGCTTATTACGATATTGCAGTCGAGCACGTTAGCAGCTATGCCACAAGGACTCTCTCTCTCTCTCCTGAAAATAAAGAACCTTTGTTATACAAAAGCGTTCCAAAAGTAATGCCTCTTACTTAATTTCACAAAAACAACAACAGTTACAAGGAAACCAATAAGAACGTGAATAGAAAAAGTTTTCAGCTACACAACACTATTTTTCCACCATTGATTACACTTTTGTGGGATGCTCCAAAAGTAATGCCTCTTACTTAATTCCACAAAAACAACAACAGTTACAAGGAAACCAATAAGAACGTGAATAGAAAAAGTTTTCAGCTACACAACACTATTTTTCCACCATTGATTACACTTTTGTGAGATGCTCCAAAAGTAATGCCTCTTACTTAATTCCACAAAAACTACAACAGCTACAAGGCATAGAATATCACCGTTGGATAGAACAAGTTTTCAGCTACAAAATACTAATTTTCTGCATAGTCACCGCTATTGGTTCTGCATTTTCGTCAGCGATAAATAAGTCTGCATGTGGCGCCAGCGGAGATGACCAATTATTTCACAGCAGTGATGACGTCATTGTTGTTTAAAAAAAGTTGTCCGATTCGTCCTGATGAGCTGATTAAAATACTCTTCATTTCGTTGGGAGATAGCTGTTTTGAATGAAGATGGTATGTATTTACCCAACCCCTCCGCACGATATGACACAAGGTCATTTTTTAAGCAGATTTTACCAGGTTTTAATTCAGGGTTTTCCTTCTCCTAGACTGGTTGCCCTACCAAGTCTAAAGAGCCAAGTTTACCTCACAATTTACCCATAACTTGAATGTGTCAACACTGTTGAAACACAATGCCCACAGTCTAACTGTGCTCACATCAAACGTTTGTTCTTTGTAAATGTCAAATAGGTGCAATTCTTTCAGTATTGAGGAATTCAGCGACACATCTCTGCTTTCATGTGTTATGTTATGTTGCCCGATTGCAACTCAGCTGCTTTCTGTAACAAAGAAAATTGAAAAAAAAACCCCCCAAAACATGTGGGTTACTGGAAAAATGTTTCAGCTTCTACTGCCATACAACCAGCATACACCTCTGATGTCGTTTAATTTCTTTGTAGATCCTTGTAGCAGAAAAACAGTGGTGCTATTTAACAAATACCTTGGAGGATAACTGGGTTCATGCCTCTCTCAAGGGTACTAGTCTAAAAATGAACGAAATAGCACGACTGGAGTTCGAATTCGCTTACTTTAAGACAGCAGTCCAGCATTTTAACCGTTACGCCATAGGGACTCCCCCTCTGATGGTGGGGGACGACATAAAAAGAAGGAAAAATTACACTTACTCATTGCTGATTTGAATATATTACCAACGGTGGCAATTATGTGCAAAAATAGCATTTTGTAAATGAAAACTTGTTCTATTAAACAGTGTTTTTGTGGTTCCTGGTAGTTTCTGTGGAAATAGATAGGAGGGTTTACTTTGGTGCGTCCTTTATATATATATATATAAAGTACAAAAATTGATAGATGTTTGTGTGTTTATGTATATGTGTATATGTTTTGGCACATACATAACGGCTGATAATACATACAAAATATTCGTGCATCTTATATATATATATATATATATATATATATATATAGAGAGAGAGAGAGGTTAAGTACACACACACATACATATATAGAGAGAGGTAGAGAGGCGAAGCTTTTCTTGCTGTAGCACACACACACACATATAAAGTGTGTGTGTGTGTGTGCATTGTGTGTGTGTATGTGTAGTGTGTGTGTGTGTGAGAGAGAGAGAGAGGGGAGAGAGAGAAAGACTAAGCTTTCATTGCTGTAGTACTCATAATATATATATATATATATATATAGTAGGGAAAATCTATTAGGGATATGTGCGCATAGTTTCGGTTAAATTGTCTGTTGATTAAAATAGCGATGACAGTGAGAAGTAAAACATCTGGAAACCTCATTGGTTTGTTAAAAATAGTGGAAACGAAGAAAAAAAGAAAAGAAAAAAAAAAAGGAAGAGTACACGGCGAGACTTCCAGCCGATTTGACAGTCTGAGAGAGAACTATAACTTAGAGAATACTCATTCTTAGCTGCAAACGTTATCCACATGCCTCAGTTTCCGATTCCAGGTTTACATGTTCGACTATTTCGAATCTAGAAAAAGCAAAAAAAAATTTCTTGGAATTAAGAAGAAAAAAAAGAAAGAAAGAAAGAAAGAAAGAAAGAAAGAAAAGATTTTACAAGCTGGATATAAAAAGACGGTCAAGAAAGCTACCCCAACCCGCAAAAAAAAAAAAAAAATCCCCTCCTTTAAAGATAATCAGTCATTTACGATCTCCACATTTATAGAATAAACCATTTGGACAAATATTTGACCAATAACTAACTGTATTATTTTATTTTATCTAATGTACATATTACTAAATTACATTTTCACACACACACACACTGACTCACACAAACTCACAAACACACACACACACATATATATATTGTCATCCACTGTTTCGTTCTATTAGAACTCTTCAGTGTGGCTAGATACAGGACGATCGAAACCCGTCCAACTTTACGTTAGACTAAGTTTCAGACCTCTCGGCCACCAACCGGACCACGTTGACTAAGGGAATTTTTAAAGGTATTTATTTAGCAACAGCAGCAGCAGCCGTTTGTTTACATTTTTTATATCCTATCGGCTACCAGAGTGCTCAATTCTTTCGAAGAGCTTTGCATTACGCTAGCGGCGGCCGACAATTCCTTCGCCAGAGTGCTCAACCCCCATGGGGGAGCGTAACCCAGTAAGAATAGCACGTCCTAAGAAGATTTTCATTAAAGCAATCAACTTAAAATGTACTAAGTTAGTGAATAAAGCAATTTCCTACCCAATTCTTATGATTGATTGATTTTAACGCCATATCACGTCAAGGTGGGAGAGTCGGGGCATAATGGTTGAAATGCTGGATTGGAAGAGAGTTCGAACTCGTCTCGCTATTGCGTTCTTTTTCAGACTAATACCTTTGGGAAAAGTATGAGTACCTTATCCTTCCTCCCAGGTATGGATTAAATAGTACCACTACTGTTCTTCAACAAGGGGGTGGTGGCATTTAATAATCCACGAAGGTTGATATGCTGTTAATCAAACTTTTTTTTGCTGCTGCTCCATTTCTTGGTTAGTTCAGTCGTCAAGTCAGAAATCAATAATGTCGACTCGTAGGGGGATTCTTTCTTTCAGGAAACATTTTCTCGTTGCACTAAAAGCTGACGTGTGTGATTTGCTGGAGACAAAAAGTTGTGGGAACTAAACGATCTTTGTCCCTTTCAATATATATATATATATATATATATAAGTTGGCGACCTTAGTCAAGACTGACCCGAAGACTCCCTTTTCAATAGCTACAACACCAAGGTGTCGGGGAGGGCGCTACTCCATTCCCTAGATTGCTCCACTTTATCTTTGATCCTTACTTTATGATGCTGAGTGTTAAGCAAGGCGGGATCAAGTACCATCTTTTTAAGTCTTTGGTATGACTCGACCTGGGATTGAACCGCCCCTTCGCACGAGCAGGATGCGACACAAAGGTTTTACAGGTTTGAATTCAGAGTTTTCATTCTCCCAGACTGGTTGCCATACCAAAGTTAAAGAGCATAGTTTGCCCTATTATTTACTCATAACCGGAAGGAGAAAAGTTGGATTCTTACCTTCCCAGAGAGTATTAGCGCTTTGTGAAATGCAAACAGCCTCGTCCAAGAATTGAACTCGGGTCGCTGTGTCCATTTCCAACGACGGTAACAATTACACCACGGGCACTTCCATAATTTTTATTACCCCTCTGCAAGAACAGGATGCGACACAAGGTCAATTACACCACGAACGCCTCCTTTTTCAATTTGTATGTTTAGAAGACCCGTTCTAAAATGGCCTTGAGCTATTTAATATCTTTACGAGGAATGATGTTTAAAATCCTACATAGATAGCAACACATTTGCGTAAGGTTTATGTAAATATTCGTATTTTCTTATCACTGTCCACAACCTTTACCGTTACTCTCGTTCTTTCCCGTGCAGTTTTAAAGATTTTCTGCACAAAAAAAAACAAAAAAAAAAAAAAAAAAAAGCTCCGAGGTATTTCGAGTAATAGGAAAAATACTGGTTGAATAAGTATTTTAATTCTTTTTTTTAAATCAGAATTTGAGCAAATTTCTGCACTCAATTATTTTGCTAATTTAGAATAAATAAAAAAGATTTAAAAAAAGAAAAGATTGTCACTAGACAGGAATTAATGTAAACGTTACTGACAAACAGTCACTGCGCCATGCTACTGTAATTAGCTCATTCGAATGTCACTCTCTAAAAAAAAAGATAATTTTCTGAGTAAGATTTGATTTAGTTGCTTTATCTAATGGCAAATCAACCTTCATGAGTTATTTAAGTGGTACTGTTTAGATAATGATAAGAGGGATCTATGCCTTTATCAAGAGTATTGGTTCGAAAGAAAACTACGTGGTCATAGTTCAGAAGGCAAACCATAACGCCACGGTAGTCCTGTCGTGTTGTGGTTAACGGACTTCATTTATTAAATTGGGACAGTTTAACATTGGTACGTTAAATACTAGTAGTATAAACCAATAGTAATATCCTCATATTGTAAGTACTTCAGATATTGTCCGATTCGATCGGCTAATGCAGACATCAGAGCGTTCCCTTTCACGTTATTGCAATAGAAATATATACTTTAAAGACTGTGCTCCCACTCATCAAGCTTCAATTAATTACTAGTTTTCCAACCGAAAAAAGTTCAAATTTGACATAAGGGTTAGCAACTCGGAGAAAGGATCTAGTGAGCCGTGTTCAGATTATGACTATGTATATCACATTCATTTTAGGCTTATATATTCATTGCATTCTGTCCCATCGCCAGTTATTTAAACCATATTCTTGTTACTGGTATATCACGAGAAAAAAGAGGAAAAAGAACAGACTTGGCAATTCTTTCATGAATAGCAAAGCAAAACGCCAAGACATTCAGAAAATTATTATTATCATTACATTTTTTTAAAATATGAGAGAGGGCCTGGAATAAAGGCCAATTTAAAAAATCCACCAAAAACCAGCAATTCATAAAATATCCATAAAATTTTCAATATTTATTCATTTCTTTATGAATAAAGTATTTTGTATGAACAAAGATTTTGAGAGACATTTTCTTAAAGATGAAAATATTTTTGAATTTACTTCCTGATTATTTTTTAAAAAGTGACTTGACTGGACTTCCGAGGATATATTGTTCCCGTAGAGCCTATCTCCGTCCCCCAGCACAGGGTGTGTAGGTCCCATGCATCACCACAGAACGTTCACTTTTTTTCTGTTAATCACCTTTTCATTTTCGCGCCCTAGCGGCTGAGGCTAGAGAATACGCTGACTGCACCTCTGAAGAGGGGTTAGACTTACCCTTAATTATACTAATAAAAAGTTATGCAATGAGTTACCATGTTGTATGTTCCTTATTCAAACTAAGATTGAGGTGAGTCTTCGTGGCGTAATGGCTAAAGTGTCGGACTACTATGTCGTAATAAGCTCGAACTTCAGTCACGCCATTACGTTCACTTTCAGACTATTCCCTGTGGGAAAGGTATGAATCTTCTGATCCCCGCTAACTATGGATTAAATAGTACTACTACTGTCCCTCGATGGCCTTGGCATTAAATAACCCACGATGGTTGATATGCCATTAAACAAAGAAACCCAAATCAAGCCAAGATAAAAGAGTAGTCCGTCCACGTGCCCCCACCGTTAACCATGGAGACTTGATAAAGACTGACTGCAGGGAAAAATGGAATCGTGCTTTCTTAAACCGAAATTCGAACTCAGTTTGCCGATTCCATTTTCCGTGCTTAAATCCGTTACGCCACTTTTAAAATGTCCCATTCCATGGATCTGACATCTGTTGCTTGTTTGGCATTATTTGCTCTTTTAGAAATGCAAATTTCTCAGTCTATTCCAGGAATTTATAATTTCTAGCAGAAGTACTCGGCGTTGTTCGATGAATAAAAAATGAAGACGAGAAGGTTATTGAGAAAATTCTAATAGATAAATTTAAAAAACCCACAGAAAACAAAATAAAAAATACCAAAAACAAAACAAGCAAACAAACAAACAAAACAAAGAATAAACTAGTGCTGGCTTAGTAAAATAGTAATTCCTGTTTATGGAGAGAGTGAGGGAGAGGTTCGCTGTGATTGGATATACTAATCACATGGTAAGCCCAGAAGTCTTGGCGCAAAAAAATCCGAAATCTAGTGAGACAGATTTCACCAGAGGTCCGTGAGACGGGGACGTTAAAAGCTCTCAGAAAGACAACCCTAAGATACCAGATATCTTCTTCAGCGCGCCGGTAAGTCCCTTAAACTCAACTTTATACACAGGAAGGACTGTATATTGTTATTCATTGTTTCACGCGTTGGTTAATAAATTGTTAGAATTAAACGAAGTATTAATTCATTTATTTGTTGCTATTAGCCTTAGAATAAACGCTATACAAATACAATACAAGCAAATATTCTGATGAAATGTAAAAACAAGAGTTTGTTTGACTATCAACAGATCAATCGAAATCTCTTGTGACCTAAAGGTCAGTCCTATCAATCCCATATTCATCAAATTACCCATATAAATTAATTTTCAGCTCCCGAGTGTCCAATCGTTTGAATAAGGAACATACAACATGGTAACTCATTGCAAAACTTTTTATTAGTATAAACACTGAATTGAAAAACTCTAAAATTAAAGGAGAAGTCCCTGTTGGGTAATGGCTAACGTGCTGGTCTGCGATATCGTAGTAAGCAGGTTCGAACTCTAGGCTCGTTATTATGTTCACTTTTGGACATATACACTTGGGAAAGGCATGAATCCCCTTATCTCTCACAGCTATGGGTTAAATAGTACCACTACTGTTCTTCATCCGTCTCATTGGTCTAGTGGGTAGACCTGGGTTGAATCCCTGGTCGAGTCATACCAAAGACTTTAAAAATGGTACTTGACACCTCCTTGCTTAACACACAGCAATATAAGGTACGTATCAAGGGTAAAGTGGAGCAATCCAGGGAAAGTAGTAGCGCCCTCCCCTACACCTTGGTGTAGTAGCTATTGAAAAGGGAGCCTTCTGGTTGCCCTCAACTACAGTCGCCATCTTTACTTACGTACTGTTCTTCAGCGAGGATGGTTGGGGCATTAAATAACCCACAAAGGTTGGTCTGCCTTTAAACAAAGAATCCAAACCATGTCCTTTGGGAATTGTTAATTCTTTTTTCTGATGTGAGGAAACCCCTCATAGGGTTGTGGTTAACGTGCAGGATTGTGACATCATAGTAAGCGAGTTCAAACTCCAGTCATGCTGTTATATTCACTTTTGGAAAGAGAAAGTCACTAATCCTATTAATCCTTCAGCTATGGATTAAACAGTACCACTACTGTTCTTCTACAAAGATGACTTTGGTATTAAATAACCCACGAAGGTTGATATACCATTAAACAAACAAAGCAAACCATCTAAAATTAAAAGTGTGCCTGGAAAATAAAACAAGATTTGGTCATTATCGATAAACTTTGGATTTGTCATACAAGTTACAATATTTGTAAGCCATTTCATTGGTCTGTATGTAGTTTCTTTCCTGTAATGTAGCAGAGAATTTATGTTTGTTAGTTTTTGAGAGAAATCTTTTAGGGCTTAAAAACTGAGTTATAAATAGAATTGCAAGATAAACAGTTTCAAGTTTTATTTATTTATTTATTTATTCATTCATTTATTTATTTATTTTCATCAAACTCTAATATCTTTGTCAGCCATTTCCCGTAATACAAGCACTTACGCGAGATCTGAGGCTAGAACGTCTATTCCTCGGAGAAAAACTCTTGTCGCCCTCAAAATTGAATATAGGCACAGCACATGTGGGCGTCAATAAGCTTATATATATATATATATATATATATATATATATATATATATATATATATATATATATATAAGGGCGTCAATACTATAAGCTCATATGTATATGTGTGTGTGTATGTGTGTGCGCGCATGTCTGTGTGTATTATGTGAAGTGAGCGTCAGTTTGTGCAAAACTCTGCCGACAACCAAAATCAGTGAACTGAGTTCGAATTTCGGATAAAGCACACTGTGTTCGAATGTCATCGGAAAGGCATGAACGCACATCTCTGCATGTTATCCTATGCCGAGATAACTTGACAAAAATTTATCGTCACTGACATGCCATCATGTTTAGGTAAATCCATTCTTCCGTAACTTTCTTATCTTCCCGGGCTGCAGTTAAAAAAACAAAACAAAAATGCGTTCAAAAATAAAACAAAACAACCCCCCTCCAACAAAACAAAACAAAACAAAATAAGATAAAATAAAGTAAGAAATAAAAATTGAAAATAAAACAGTAACAACAACGACAACACACACACACACACACACACACACACACACACACACACACACACACACACACACACACACACACACACACACACACACACACAACAAAACAAAAACAAAAAAGAAACACCTAAAAATAACAGCAAAAAGCAAAACGAAAGCTTGCTTTGTCAAACTTGATAGGAGCCAGTTTAAAATGTTACTGTAAGGAATGATACTATCAAAATGAGATTATTAAAATGAGACTATTTCAAAAAGTTACCGTAAGGAATGAGTCTATTAAAATGAGACTATTAAATGAGGCTATTTAAAAATGTTACTGTAATGAATGAGACTATTAAAATGAAACTATTAAAATGAGACTTAAAGGAATGAGACTATTAAAATGGGACTGTAAGGAATAAGACTATTAAAATGAGACTATTAAAATGAGACGGAAAGGAATGAGACTATTTTCCGAGAATCTAAATTTTGATTTTTTTACTTCTCGATTAATTCATTTTAAATGAAAACTTACTTAAAGTAGAGATCAAGTTCTGTCTCAACGGCTTTCCAGATGAGCATATTTAATCATCGCATTCAGATATTGCTTCAGGAAAAAACACAATTTTTTTGCAGTTGTGTGTGTGACTCATTTTGTCTCCGTTATCCGTCTGTACATTCGCAGTTGGTCAGTTAGAATAATTATGGCAAAAGTTAATACACGAAGATTTGGACTGTCACCACGTGACTTGTACGGGGAATATAGCAACAAAAAATCTTTTTTCGAATGGTCAAATGTCTTAATCCGCCCCTTAACACCTATTGTCGGTACTCAACAAAAGTGACTCTCCCAGGATCGCCAGAGGCGGAGAAGTGACCCCTTCTTTCTATTCTCATCCTGGCCACTTTCATATCAAATGGGAGGGTGTAATGGTTAAAGCAATGGACTGCAGAATCATAGTAAGCGAGTTCGCACTCCAGTTACGCTATCATGTTCACTTTCTGGCAAATATACTTGGGAAAGGTATGAACTCCCTTATCCTCCCAGCTATGGGTTAAATAGTACCAGTATTGTTCTTCTAGAAGGATGGGTTTGGCAACAAAGGTTGAAATACCATTAAACAAAGAAACCAAACCTTCACATCAAATGATAAGCATTTACGAAATGCTTATCAGCCGTTCATTTGATATGAAACCACAATATCTACTTTATGTTTTTTCTTTTGAGTTGTATAGTGGCTTATACCACGTGACTTCCGGTATCGCGGAAGTATAAAAGACGCCGAGTGAAGCACGAGTGAAGCAGAAAGAGAGACAGAAGCAGAAACAGAAACAGAGAGATAGCTCTGAAAGGACGTCGGTTAGTAGTAAAACCAACTTCGGACGTAACACCAACAACGCGAGACTTATAATACTAGTCGGACTGTACCACTTGAGTTAATAAACAATTAACTTTATTTCACTGTATATCTTTTCCTTACCACGATACAACACTTTGTTAAATTGTCAGCCGACATTATTTACTTACTAATGTTATATGAGGAAGGGAGGGGGTCACTTTAAAAGAACGAATTCACGCTTCTACCAACCAATTCTTATCTTTTATTTACAAAAACTTTCCCGCGCACAGATGCGTGAGTTATTTATAACACATAGTGGGTATCGTAGATTTTTTACAAGGTTAAAACTAAAACAGTTTTTTATGGTTCACTTTTCTGAGTGTCTTTGACTTCCGCTTCAGATATTTAACGTCTAAGAATGTGGAGACAGAGGTGTTAGTGTAGCCTAACGGTTACCAGCAAATTAACTTGACTTTTCAAGATTATTCGCTATGAAATAATTTTAGAATTTAAAGGATAAAAAACATCCCCGAAAATTTTGACGAACAAGCCAAATGTAAGCTGTATGAAAAGGGGAGATGTATGTGCATACTCCTTATGAACAGTTTAGTACACTGGACATTCGAAGAAAGCCAAAGGATAAGACGGCCGAAACGTCGGGAAAAAAAGAATTAGTCGGTACCAATTTACAAGAAATACCTAAAACATCTCATCTAACAAAATTCACAAGCTGCTTTTAGTGTTTAATGTTGTTGTATAGAGGCTCGTACTACATTACTTCCGGTATCGCGGAAGTAGAAAAGACGCCATGTCTCGAGAAGCTAGAGAGAAGCGAGACAAAAGCAGAAGCAGAGACAGAAGAGCTCTGAAGGACGTTGGTCAGTAGAAGACCAACTTCGGTCGTTAATCCCTACTGCGAGAGACTCATAAGACTAGTCGAACTGTACCACTTGGGTTAATAAATAATTAACTCTGTTTCACTGTGTATCGGTTCCTTACTCCGATACAACAAATGTCATATCAAGATTCAAGGGTTATTTAATGCCTAAACCATCCTTATTGAATAGTAGAGGTATTATTTAAACAATAACTTGGGGAATTAGAGAGATCATACCTTTCCTACTGGTATTAGTCCGAAAGTGAACGTAATAGCGCGACTGAAGTTCGAACTCGCTTACTACGATGTTGCAGGGCAGCACGTTAGCCACAAAGCCATAAAATTCAAATAAAAGGAAGAATTTTTTGTCTGTAACTTTGAGAAGAGACATTAAAATTCAAAATTTTGTTTCTTGTTTGGCGAAGAAGGTATTGAAGAATCAGTTAGGGTTACGTTCATGTATCTAGCGTTGCTGAAATAGAGTGATTCGAATGGTGTATTAACAATCATTTTTTGTAGCCATTTTCTGAAGAAATAAGTTTTTATTTTCGTTTTTCTTATGGATTAAGATATCTTGACGAAGTCTGAAAAATTGACCAGTTAAAATGTTGTGGTTAACAACATCAGGGAGACAGAAAAATTAATAAAAACAAGAATTGAGATTGATTTTAATTTATCCCACAGTCCAGTCGGCTGGGGGAGTAGAATATGTCGAGCATATCTCTGTAGAGAGGTAAGACGCCTCTTCAACGAGTTTTCTGAGTATGACACTTAATTACATTTGATGGTGAGACTCCTGGAGATTTAGAAAATGTGGAGTACCCCTCCGGGGCCATTACTCCTCGGTTCACTCAATTATCAGTTTTGAATAACAATGCTTGAAACCAGTTGACTATGTGCAAATGAAAGGTTTATGTTGAATAGAATTATTAGTGTTAAATAGCAATACTTGAAACCATTTAGTATTCTGGTTATGACATTAAACTTGCATCTGATGGTGAGGCTCCAGTCTTGGAATTTTGGAGATTGTCTGATACTTCTTTACAATTCCTCTCATGTTCACTTTGACCCGGAGTAGTGGTATCTGTAGCGGTCATATCCATGGGTTAAATAGAACAGTTCAATCTTTTATTCGGGATTATAATTCATATTTAATAGAATCACAAATTGTAAATAGCAATAATTCAAACCGTTTAATTGTGTGCGAATAGAACTGCTAGTGATAGATAGTAATACTTGAAGCCAATTGTGTGCAAATAGAACGATTAATATTAGACAGCAATACTTGAAACCATTTAACAGTGTGCAAACAAAATATTGATATTAAATTAATTTATTAGGGTTGGATAACAATGACTGAAACTATCTAATTGTGTGCAAACAAATGAGCTCTGGCTCGTTTCAAAATAATCATTTACGAATCATATATATATATATATATATATAAGATTTGGCATTAAATAATCTACAAGAGTTGATATGCCATAAAATATAGCCAACCAACCAACCTAATTTATATCAACAATTTCAGAGATGGTTAATTGTTATTATCATTCACTGGTGTACACGAACTAATAATCGAAATTTTGGACACGGCGACACGAGTTCAAATCCTAGCCGAGACTGATTGCATTTCACATAGCACTAATACCCTTGGGAAAGGTATGAATCCAATTATTCTCCCTCCAACTATGGGTAAATAGGAGGGCAAACTGATTTCTTCAGCCTTGGTGAGGCAACTAGTCTAGGAGAAGGAAAACTCTGAATTCAAACCTGTTAAACTTCGCTTAAAAATTGACCTTGTGTCATATCCTGCCCGAGCGGAGGGGTTGGTAAATATGAATCATCGAAATTTTGGTTGTTTTTATAGATGCTTCGACTATTGAAATCCCCAGCCTTCTTCCAGTGTTTATTGCAGTGGGATACCGACGAGGAATCGATTCATTTAATCAGTCCACGGAGTCTGATTGTTTCCATTCTGCTTAGAAGACAATCTCGTATCCGTTAATTTCTTTCTTCCACTAAAGTAGAGGGTCTAACGATTTGTGTATCACACTAATCCTAAAATTGAGGGAGCGGAGACAGTCCTCGTGGTGCAGTGGCTAACGTTTTGGAGTGCGACATCGTAGTAAGCGGTTTCGAACTTCAATCGCGCCATTGCATTCACTTTCGGATTAATATCTTCCCCCAACTATGAGCTAAATAGTACCGCTGGTGTTCTTCTTTGGCACTAAATAACCCACAAAGGTTGATATGCCATTAAATAAAAAAAACAAACCTAACCTAAAACTGAACTCATTACTAACAAGTAACTAGATACCCTTTAATGAATTCTTCCATTCACTTGACCATTGACTGATCGGATAACTTGGAGGCTTAAATCTCATTTAATTTTGTCCACCTCTTCCACTGGTTGGTTAGTTGGTTGTGTTTACGGCATGTCAACCATTGTAATGCCAAAATCAGTCTTTTTTTTCTTGTAATTATATGGTTCCAAGTAATTATTCCTATTTGATAATAACCGTTTGTTTGTACCAAGTTATAAAGTTTCAAGTATTCCGTTCTAATATTAATAATATGCACACAGTTATGTGGTTATCAATATTTCAAGCAATTATATGGTTTAAGGTAAACAATAATAATAATAACTATGCAACATGAAAGTGGCGGTGATATCAATTGTGATTGGTGCGCTCAGTACAGTCACAAAAGGATAAATAAAAAGACTGGTGGACTTAGAAATCAAAGGACGAACAGAGACCATCCAAACAATAGCATTGTTGAGATCGACCAGAATACTAAGAAGAATCCTAGAGACTTGAGAAGACTTGCTGTCACTCAAACTCCTGTGAGAAACCATCAACTAACGCTGGTGTGAAAAACTTTTAAATGTGTAAAATAATAATAATAATAATAATAATATTTAAACAACTATAGTTTCAAGTAGCTATTCACAATACTAATAATTTGCACGCAGTTATATAGTTTCAAGTATTCCAATCTAATACTAGTAATTTAAACTCAATTATATGGTTTTAAGTATTTTAAGCAATTATATAGTTGAAGAAAATAATAATAATAATATTAATAATAATAATAATAATAATAATTCATAAACAAATATAGCTTCAACTATTCGGTATACAAATAATTTGTACACTGATATATGGTTTCAAGTATTCCTATCTAATACTGATATTTTCCGAAAAGATCTATTTGACCCTTAGTTCCAAGCAAGTACGAGCACGCTAGACCAGAGTGGACACAGGAGTAATGGCAATGAAGGTGTTTTTCACACTTTACAGAGTTCCAAAATTAGACCCTTACCACCTGGTGCATACTCAGGGGATCGCTTTTATGGAAGGAGTCTTACCTCACAGCAGAAGATGCTGTGAACTTATTCTAGGCCCCACCAACAAGGCATCTCTTCTAGGCTCCACCGACAGAGCATCTCTTTTCGGTCCTACCGACAGGGTATTTCTTCTAGGTCCCACCGACAGAGCATCTCTTCTAGGCCCCACCAACAGGGCTTCTTATCCTCAGCAGAAGAATATATTGTCACGTGGTGTCTCACTAAGAAGATAGAAATAAAATTACTACTATTCCCCGTGCGTGAATTAACAGAGGCAAGCCATCAGAGAATGACCGTTAAGACATCATAGGAATGTGGGTCAATCCCAAAGTAACAAATCCAAGTCAGAATGGAAAAACAGATGTTTGTACTTGGTGACCTGATGGATAAAGAATGGGATACGGGGTGACATCTAGTAGCCCTAAAAAAATCGCCTGACCAGGGGGAAAAAGAGAGAAGCCAAACGATTGGCTGGGAGCCTAAAGCGGAAATGGCACCGTTTTCCCGTCAGCGAAAAAAAAAAGAAAGGAGAAAAAGTTAGTTGTTGGACAGGGTTCGCGGCGGACGGAACCAAAGCCAAGTACTCCGGGTAAAAGAAGACGAAAAGAATATCTCGGACACGAAGGAGCTATTTCTTCAAGCCAGTATTAAAAATAGCATAAAGTCTATTTGCCCGTAAAAGAGGAAATATTCTCCACAGGAACTCCATCAAAAAAAAAAGAAGATAAGTAAACTTTGAGACCGTTTCTCCTTATACCCAATTTTATATACCCCCCCCTCTCTCTCTCTCTCTCTCAGAATTTGAAGAAAAACGAAAGAAAAGAAAAGAAGAAAGACATTTATGTTCAGGGACTATTCATATATGATATATTTGACACGTTAAAGGTGTATATCTATGTGTAGTAAAAGATTGATATATTTTAATGTTCCCACGTGCTTGAAGTTGTTATTTGCAGCGTCAGCTACGAATTTGTTATGCCATATTTCTTTTTCAGCTTCTATTCGCCTTATGATATGCTCGCTTAAAATTGTCCTATAAATTCCTTTAAATTCTTATACGGGGAACCGGAATTGCCGACTACTTTAACTAATATTAAACTAAACCTAGAGGTCCATATCTTCCATTGTTCTAGGGGAGGAAGACTAGTTGCCTTGGTGGGTGGGTGTATAGTGTGGAATTTGGAACCCCTTGCCAGCGGCGGTCAGTCTGGCCATAAATTAATCCCCCACATAATATGCCAGTTGTTATATGCCTGAGAAAAAAACTCTGAACGAGGACTTATTCTACAAGGGATCAAGTGCCAGTCTGCCCCGTCTTCACACGTGCGAAAATAAAGTCCCGTTTTGGGATTTTAAAGAATTTGCCGTCACAATATGTCTTGTAACATTCATACGATAATTAAAGGTTGAATTTTGTTAGTCTTAAGCTTATTGTTGCTTTTTTTTAAACAAGAGGCTTCCGTATGATATTAATTTACATGTTAGGTTGACTAAGGAGGTAATAAGAACCTGACGTATGCACAGCTTATTTCACTCACATAATTTTTTATTCTTTCTATCATATATTTACCCAGCTGCTCCACCACGAACAGGATGTGACACAAGGTCAATTTTTAAGCAGAGTTTAACAGGTTTGAATTTAGAGTTTTCCTTCTCCTAGACTAGATGCCTAACCAAGACCAAAGAACTCAGTCTGCCCTACTATTTACCCATAACTGAAGGGAGAATAATTTAATACATTATTTTCCCAAAGGTATTAACGCTATGTGAAATGAAAATAGCCTCGTCTAGGATTTGAACTCGAGTCGCTATGTCCATTACCTTCGACGATAACCATCACATCACGAGTGTCTCCTTCTCTTTCTATGATGCTGACTTCATTCTTCAGAGGTTGATAACCCCTCTTTTTTTTCCACACGTGATCAACCGTGCTTAGTCTCTTCGATGTTAATCTCGCCTCACATTTAGAAGAGCGTTGGACTCGCCGTCATAATCTCTACCATGACTGAACTGGATGGAATACGCACAGTTTTCGATCCTGCTTTTTTTTTCTGAAGGAAGTTTCATTGAAAAGAGATATCCCCGAAAGGTGGAACCGTTTTTGAATATTGATGTTGTGGCGTAACGGTATTTCTAGTCAATATCGTCTTGAAACCATCCTCTGTACAAGGCAGGATTTTGTTTGGTTTGAATTTATAGCATATCAATCATTGTCGGTTATTCAATACCAAATCCTTCTTATACATATATATTAAGTATATAAAATTAGGTTTAGTTTGGTTCTATGGCATATCAACTTTGGTAGGTTATTTAATACCTTGTAATTCTTTTTATACGTATATATTAAATACGTTAGATTTGGTTGGGTTTTATGGCATATCAACCACTGAAAGTTATTAAATACCTAATTCTTTTTATACCCATACATTAAATATCTGATTTCTAAACACTTTGTGTAGATGACATTTTTAAACGAGCCTGAGCTCATTTTTTTGCACACAGTTAAATGGCTTCACTTATTTCTAGCTAATACGAATAATTCTTTTTACTATTAAGCGTTTGTTTGCACACAGTTAAATGGTTTCAAGTATTGCTATTTAACACTAACAATTCAATTAAACATCAATTATTTGTTTACACACAGTTAAATGATAAAACAGTTCTATTTCAAACAATTCAGTTAAGCATGTCCACAAAGTTAAATGATTCCAAGTATTGCTATATATCACCAACAATTCAATCAAACATCAATCGTTTGTTTACACACAGTTAAACGATCAACCAGATCTACTTCTAGCAATTCAGTTTAAATGTCAAAGTATACAGTTTAAATGTCAAACAGTTCTATTTGACCCATAGATAGGATCTTATCAGGTGATACCGCTCCGGGCCAGGGTGGACCTGGGAGAGGTAGTAATGAATAGGTACTCTGCATTTCCCAAAACTCCAGCATTACAGGAGTATCACCATCAGATTGTTTAGTGTCATATACAGGACACTCGTTGGAGGAGTCTTACCTCCACTGTAGAGATGCAGTCGGTGTATTCTACAGCCCCAGCCAACTGAGCCAGCAAGTTAGGAAGTCTCTCTCTTTTTATATAGAGACTCTGAGAAAATGGTTTTAAGAATGACTCCACTGAAGCTGATATATATAAATGACACCTTCAGATTCTGGCTTCACAATTGCTCAGTCGATTGACTGCATTCCCTGAAGAAGATCAAGACCCTCCTCCAAAAAAAAAAAGGTGTCCTAAACTGTATATGATGGAGAGGCTCCAGTTTAGGAACTTTGGGATGTGTGGAGTACTTCATTGCCATTACTCCCAGGTCCACTCTGACTCGATATGATTGAACCTTTTAAGATACCATATATAGGTCAAGTAGATCTGTTTACCGGGCCATTAGGCTAATGAGTAGAGTGTTCGCCAATGGTCTGGAAGACCAGGGTTCAATCCCAGGTCAAGTCATACTAAAGTCTCAAAAAATGGTACTTGGTGGCGCCTTGCTTAACATTCAGCATTATAAGGTAAGGATCAAGGGTAAAGTGGAGCAATCCAGGGAATGGAGTAGCGCCCTCCCCTACACCTCAGTGTAGTAGTTATTGAAAAGGGAGCTTTTGGGTCAACCTCGACTAAGGTCACCAACACCTTTACTTTAGATCTGTTTTAAAAATGAATCGTATCCGATGGGACAGAGTGTAAAAAAAGCTCTTAAAAATAACTACACAAAAAATGTAAATATGAACGTACAATGAACGCGATTCCCTAACCTCTAGGCATAAAACAACCCGAGACGGGTCGACATGGCTTTAAAATCAATCCATCAATCCATTAATCAATTTGGCTTTACAAGTAAGATACGCAAATAATTCAGGACAATAAATTCCTTCAATACAGATAACAACGGAAAATACACTATTTAATAAGAATAATAGGCAATTTTTTTTGTTTGTCCTTTACAGACGGCGGAGTGGTTTGAACCCGAACTGCTAAATTAGGTGAGCATTCTTTGACCCACTTGTAAACTGATTAATGACTTTTGGCCGAGAAAATAAATAAGTAAACTGATAAATCGATTAAGTTTTACTCCAATTTCTGTTAATTATTAACCAAAATTGTATAGTTTGGTTTATAACCCATCACGAAAACTATCCAAGTTAGACGAACCAGACACGCGGGACACTGCTGGAGAAGTAAGAGCGGACTCATTAGCGATATACTCCTGTGGACCCCTTCACATGGACGAGCAAAGGTTGGACGACCCGTTATAACCTATCTACAACAACTCTGTGTCGATACAGGATGTAGCCTAGAGGACATGCTGTGAGCGATAGACGATAGAGACAGGTGGCGAGAGAGGACCAGGGAAATCCGCGCCAGCAGCGCGACATGATGATGATGATGATGATGATTAACCAAACACCGTGAAAGTTTTCAAAGAACAATATTCAAGTTATGAAATGAGAATAAAATGGATAAATCTTTTTATTTTTTTTTTTTGCTTTTTTTTGGGGGGGAGGGGAATTAATATTTTTAATGTAAAAATCATGTCGTAACCAATCGGCATGAATTTTTAATATACAACAAAGACTGTAAAACAACCGGCTGCTGAGACGACCGCATTAATATTATTCATACCAACCACAAAAAATAATGGCGTTTTATTTTAATTTGTTAGTCAAATATTGTTTGGTTTTGTTGATTTGTTTAATCGTATAACAACCTTCGTGGGTTATTTAATGCCAAAGCTATTCTTGTAGAAGAACAGCGGTGATACTGTTTAACCGAGAGTTGGTGGCGGGATAAGGGGGGTTCATATCTTTTCTAAAGGGTTTTAGTCCGAAAGTGAACGTAATACTGCAACTGGAATTCGAACTCGCTTACTACAATGTCACAGATCAGTACGTTAGCTACTACGACACGAGGACATACCTGCAATTAGCATTGTGCACAAAGATCATGGTGTAACACAGAGTACTCTGCTCAGCTACTGCGCCCTTGTCTGTGAACATCTTAGCAGTGTCCAAACTCCGGTTTGGGTTGATTTGTTCAGGTTTCTTTGTTTAATGGCATATCAACCTTCGTGGGTTATTTAAAGTCAAAACCTTCGTTGTCGGAGAACAGTAGTGGTACTGGGGGTGTCCTCGTGGTGTAATGGTTAAAGCGATGGACTGCGGAATCGTAGTACGCGGGTTCGTACTCCAGTCGCGCTATTACGTTCACTTTCGGGCAAATACCCTTGGGAAAGGTATGAACCCCCTTATCCTCCCAGCTATGGGTTAAATAGTACCACTACTGTTCTTCTAGGAGAATGGCATTAAATAACCTAAAAAGAGTTGATATGCCATTAAACAAATAAACCAGTAGTGGTACTATTTAACCCATAGTTTGTGGGATAAGAAGGTTTATGCTTTTCTGAAAGGTATTCGTCCGAAAGTGGACGTAATAACGCGATTGGAATTCGAATTCGGTTATTACGATTTCGCAGTCCAGTACGTTAGCCACTATACCAAGGGGACTTCTCATTTCCCTTGTCTTAATTTGTATATGTATTTTATTTTTCAACTGTAATACTCTTTATCCTTAACATTCGTCATTATGCCTATAGAGGCCAACTGGCCTTGATTAGCACGACTGCGTATTAAAAAACTGTCACAATACGATTAAAACAATTTTTTGAATGATGTTTGTTAAATCTAATCGTAGAAAGAAATTTTTATTTGCAAAATCAATATCATAATTGGATCGATCGGTACTTTTTTGGTTTGATTTCTTATTTTTATGGCATATCAATCTTTGTGGTTTATTTAATGTCAAAACTGTCTTTGTAGAAGGACAGAAGTCATACTGTTTAACTCATGAGGATTTTCTGGGGTTTCTTTTATTAACGGCATATCAATTTTCATGGGATATTTAATGCCAAAACCAACTTTGTAGAATGACAGTAGTGGCACTATTTTACCCACAGCTTGGCGGGATAAGAAGTATCCATATCTTTCCTAAGAGTAAAAAGTCAAAAAGTGAATGTAATGGTGTGACTTGGGTTCGAACTCGCTAACTTCAATGTCTCATCTTAGCACGTTAACTACTACGCCATGGGGAATCCCCTTCTACACAGAAAGTGATGGTGTTCTGTTTTAGTTTTTTAGTCAAATAATATTTACCGACAACAATACTTTGAGTAATTAAAATTTGCTATGTATACTTATTGGACCCCTTGATAATTTGGAATTTTCAAAAAATGATATGCTAAAAAACATTAATAACCACGGAACATTTGGTCGACGTCTTTGAGTGACGATGACAGATGGACAAAAAAAAAAAAAAAAAAAAAGAAAAATAAATAAATAAATAAACAGATTAAATAAATAACAAAGAAGACATTTGGTGAATTAAAGATTTTATGATAAGGGGAGCACTGAAAAGACGTTAATTCTGACTGGGTAATAGAAATTCTCAAGTAAAAATAAATGAATAAATAGATAAATAAAAATTCTCTGATGTATGAGGGAACGTTTTGGTGACTTTAGGTGAATTGATGGCGATAGTCAGATCTGTAATTAAATATGTACTTAGCTTTTCATTCATTTACGTGCTATTTATATAACCCGGGATATAACGTTTAGATAAATAAATTTTCACAAGTCCACATTTTCGTTCACATCATAAAATACGTCTTGTGACACAGCGAATTTCTAGTGGCAGGACAAAAATGAAATAATATTCAATGTTTTATTTCAGCTCCGAATGCATTTGAATACAGTATAAATAAACAAGATTTCAGTTTTACTTATCAGATGCCCACTGACTTTATCGCTACTTTTTCTGTTCTTCTTACTCTCCCCTTTTCACTCTACATAGTTTTAATTATTTTATGTAATAAGAAACTGAAAATTTCTAGTAATAGAGGTTTTGCTTTGCTTTATGACGTATAAACCATTTAAGTTATTTAATGTTAAATACTGTTTACACACACGGTTAAATGGTTTCAGGTATTGTTATCTAACAAATAACTACTTAACATCAGTCATTTATTAAAAAATATTTAAATAGATATACATGATATGTAAGATTAGTTTGTCAGTAATTTCATTTTTGAATAAGTAAGAACTAATTTGTCTGCAAACCAGAATTGATATTGTTTTTACACAGTTAAATAGTTTCAATTATTGCTGTCTGACACTTATAATTCTACTCCATTCCCTGGATTGCTTCACTTTACCCTTGATCCTTACCTTATAATGCTGAGTGTTAAGCAAGGTGACATCAAGTACCATTTTTGAGTCTTTAGTATGACTTGACCTGGGACTGAACCCTGGTACCATTTTTTGAGTCTTTGCTATGATTCGACCATTGGTGGACACTCTACACATTAGGCCAATGTCGAACAGTAGTGCTACTATTTAACCCATAGTTGTGTGGGATAAATGGGTTCATGCTTTTCCCAAGGGTAATAGTCAAAAAGTGACGTAATTGAGTGACTTGTGTTCGAAGTTGCTTACTTCGAGGCTACAGTCCAGCTCCTTAGCCACTACTTAACAGGGAATTGCTTCTCAATGGGTTTGTGGCTCAAATAGCGGCGAGTTCCACAAAGCAGGAAAGGAAAGTTTCAAAATCATTTCGTAAAAGCATCTTATTATGGTCTGTAACAAAATTTGAAACTTTTTCAAATTACTTTCGTCCTCTTTGTATTTTCTCTTTCCTTCCATCCAACTGAAGATTCATAAAAATTATTTAACGAGGTAACAGGTTGGTTTCGTGGCTTTTTTGTTTAATGGCGTATTAGTTATTAAATACCAAAATATTCAATGCCTTGTAGAAGAACCGTACTATTTAATCCATAGTTGAGGGAGAAGGGGGTTCATAAGTTTCCCAAGTGTTTTATTCTGAAAATGAACATAATACCGTTACTAGAGTTCGATCTCGCTTACTACAATATCGCAGCTCAGCACGTAAGCCATTATATCACGGGTATTCCTCCCACCCGAGGCAACAGGAAATTACATACAACAACGATCATATAAGGACGGATGAAAAAGTAATTTCCATTTCTTTTTAACTTAAAAATGTTTTTGTTCTACTATTTTATGTGTGAAGGAGTCTCACCAGCCTGGTTCTACTGATGAAACCTTCCAGCCGTCTATATTCTAATCTCGACGTAAGATTCTGACTTATTTGTTGGATGGGTAACCGATTACCATCCCTTTGTTGATATCAAGTCACAGCTCATTAAGTGGTGAAAAGTAGGAAACTGTTTTAAGAATCGGACATTGCTTGATTGAGAACAGGTGGATGGCCTGTGTAAACAGAGGGTGATGTTGAATCTGTGTCTGTGAGTGGACAGTTAAAAAGCCAGGCGAAAAGGCAGCCGGTGGGTGGGAATGAACGAACTGACTGCATGACTTACAGACTGACGGACAGACACGTACGATAAATCGCTTAAGACTCTCTAATAAGTTCGCTTGGAACACTAAAACAGTTTATGAGACAAAGAAAGAAATTAGAAGGGAGGAAGCAGAAAGAAAAAAGAAAAAGAAATAAAGTACACAATGTAGAGAGAGAGAGAGAGAGAGAGAGAGAGAGAGAGAGAGAGAGAGAGAGAGAGATGTAGACTGAAAAAGAAAAGGAGAGAAAGGAAGAAAGAAAAAAGAAAAAGAAATAAAGTACACAATGTAAAGAGAGAGAGAGAGAGAGAGAGAGAGAGAGAGAGAGAGAGAGAGATGTAGACTGAAAAAGAAAAGGAGAGAGAGGAAAAAAGAAAAAAGAAAAAGAAATAAAGTACACAACGTAGAGAGAGAGAGAGAGAGAGAGAGAGAGAGAGAGAGAGAGAGAGAGAGAAGAGAGAGAGAGAGAGAGAGAGAGAGAGAGAGAGAGATGTAGACTGAAAAAGAAAAGGAGAGAGAGGAAGAAAGAAAAAAGAAAAAGAAATAAAGTACACAACGTAGAGAGAGAGAGAGAGAGAGAGAGATGTAGACTGAAAAAGAAAAGGAGAGAGAGGAAGAAAGAAAAAAGAAAGAAAGAAGTAGGTTGAGGTATACATCGATAAAAAGGAAAATAATAATTATAATAATAAAAAGATAGTTTCCGACTTGGGTAAGTGGTAGGTATTGCATATTTACCAAACGAGCGAGAGGTGAGTCCCCGTGGCATAGTGGCTAACGTATTGGTCTGCGATATTATAGTTAGCGAGTTCGAACCCCAGTCGCGCTATTACGTTCCTTTTCGGACTAATACCCTTAAATTGTACCACTACTGTTTTTCTACAATGATGGCTTGGACTCTAAATAACCCGTGAAGCTTGACATGTCCTTAAACAAAGAAACCAAACCAAGCGAAGCCTTTGGTTGTAGATACAAAACAATTTTGAACGATGATTTTTCAAGGTAAGCATAAACTCTTCCAATTTAACAATGTTGTTATCCCCCAGTTGGCCTTGTGCCATACTCGCTCTTATCTAAATGTCAAGGGTATCAAGTAGATATTTCATGTTGACTGACTGAGATCAACTTTCTAGCTATAATATTATCACCTTCTTCTAATAACAAAAGGGTTGTTTAAAAGATTTGTTTTTGAGTATTGGTATGTTTTTGTGAAAAACATACCATCATTTGCTCAAATGAGTTCAATTTGGATTTAGTGACTGGAGGCTAAATCACTCTCATTTGAGCCCGATTATCTTAGATTGGTACACAGTTTCCCTTCATCATCTTTTACACAGTATTAGCGAAATCTTAGAAATGTCTTTTAGGTTTACTCAGCGATTCATTTCGTGTGCGTACATACCTCGTAAGAATTGTTTGCAGAAAAGTGATCATTACATAGTATTTTGGTGAAAATCAATGCTAAATATAAAATGCCATTTTAACACAATCCACTCTTTATGTTTCATCAAGGAAAATGGTGCTGTGAAAGCCAAGCAATGGATCACTGCTATAAAAACAGTATCGCTTCAAATCAAGTCAGTCGCATACTATTCTCGACAAGTCAACGTCTATACCAGGGATTACTTTACTTCATAACACATATATCGGGAATATTTGGGGAAGTTTAAAAAGAAAACGATTTTAAGATTAAAAACAAAAAAAAATCTATAAAATTGGAGGAATTTTTGAAGGAAAATGTGGCACATACAAAACGTGGAGACGCCCGTGGTGTAATGGTTACCATCGTAGGAGATGGACACGGCGATCCGAGTTCAAATCCTTGATGAGTCTGGCTGCATTTCACTTAGCACTAATACTCTTTGGAAAAGGTATGAATCCAACTATTCTCCCATCCAGCGATGGGTAAAATAGTAGGGCAGACTGATTCTTTAGCCTTGGTATGTGTTGTAACCTAACAAAGGTTACTGTATGAGAAATAACCAAAACAGAGGTTTAAAAAAAGGGAAATCTTTATAGCATTAACAAAATAAAATACTCACCAGCGGCGTGAAGAAAGTAAACCACTGCTAGTGGGGTACTACTTAATCAGCATATTAACCTCCTTACAATAGTGTCCAACGTATTTATGAAGAATGGGACACACTCATTAACGTTCATAGCGATGGTATATAACAGTATGGCAACCGGTCTAAGAGAAGGAAAACTCTGGATTTAAACTTGTTAAACTTTGCATAAAAAACTGACCTTGCATCACATCCTGATTGTGCAGAGGGGTTGGGTAAATGCATATAAAACATGAAATGGCAGAAGAATTAGAGATGAATCAATCAACTTTTGTACGTTGTTTACAAGTAAAAAAAAAAATATCACAAACTCGAAAAATAGATTCGGCATAATCTTACGAAAAATAGGTAATGTATTATCTTACGAAAACGAACACCAGCCAATATTTAAGCCCTTGTTATCTTTTTCAACAGAATAAAAAAATGTTTTGGTTGGTTGGTAGTGTTTTTCGGCATATCCAACCTTGAAAGTTATTTAATGCCAAATCCTGTTTATATATATAAAACATATTTGTAATCAAATAGTTTGTGAGCAATAATTTTTAAACGAGCCAGAACTCATTTGTTTGAACACTGTTATATAGTTTCAAGCGTTGCTATATAATACTAATAGTTCAATTCAACATCAGCCATTCGTTTTCACACAGTTAAATGGTTTCATCTTATAGTAACTAATTAGATATTTCTATTTGATCCACAGGTAGGGTCCTATCACGTACTATCACTCTGGGTTAAAATGAACCTGGGAGTAATGGCGATGAAGGGGTTCTCCACTTTCCCCTAAAGCTCCATGACTGGAATTTATTATCAGATACAGTTTAGTGTCATATACAGGACATTCGTTGGGGATGGATCTTGGCCCGCCGCAAACGTGCAGCCAGCACATTCTACAAACCCAGCAGACTGGACTGAAAAAAACAACAAAAAACAAAAAAAAACAAAAAACAAAAAAACAAAAACAACAACAAAAAACAAAAAACGTTTTAAACACAATAAAAATAAAAAATGAATTTATAATGAGAATCCCCAGCGATGAAATTCGTCGCTAGATTCAAGACAGCTGTCAATATTTCAATGGCAAGAATACTGAGTAACATCTGAGAAGATTTAACATCACTCAATTCTTAGTAGCAAATGGCAAATCCGACAAATATGCAAGTCGATCAAACCAACCAATCAACAAACAAACAAATAAGCGAACTACTTAGATTTGAATTTCTTAGATTTAAGAATTTTCATTATTATTATTATTTTTTAGTTAGTATTTCATCTTATTTCTGTTGCTTTTTATCGAAAGTTCGAAAAACGTTCTAAGACTATTGCATATAGAAAAACTATTACAGAAAGAAATATAAACAAAATTTAAATGGCAACCTTATGTAGCCTAACTGGTTAGGCATCGTCACGATAAGATAGGAACCCCAGGGATAAGAGTTCAAATTTCACCTGAAGTTTGTGCTTTTTTTTCTCCATCTGTTTTATTTACGACAGTGAGACTTGCAATAGAATAAAGAAAGCAACAGAAATAAGATGAAATAAATACCATTAAAAAAGAAGTTAAAAAATGTCTTTGCAGTTATTGCTATCGATAGATTATCGATTATATGGATGTTTGATCTATTCGATAGAATAAAACAAGATTTCTTCCAAGCTGTGGCTGTGTCAATACTACTGTATAAATGCACCACACGGACGCTTACAAAACGCAAAGAGAAAAAGCTAAATAGGAATTACACAAGAATGCTACGAGCTATTTAAAAAAAATTCAGGAAGCAACACCCCACAAAACAACAGCTGTACTGCCACCTACCTCCAATCTCAAAAAAACATCCAAGTAAGACGAACAAGACATGCAGGACACTGCTGGAGAAGCAACGACAAATTCATAAGTAATGTTCTTTGATAGACCCCTTACACATGGACGTGCCAGTGTTGGCTGAACAGCAAGAATTTATTTACATCAGCTCTGTACGGACATGGGATATAGTTTGGAAGACTTGGCTGGAGCGATGGACGATAGGGACGTAGAGAGAGAGAGAGAGAGAGAGAGAGAGAGAGAGAGAGAGAGTCAAGGAAATCTTTGCTGTCAGTTCGACTTGATGATGATGATGAAGTCTAACAGAAGGTCACAAGTTGTTTTTTTAAGTACCTGATGTCTATAAGTAGTTTCTCATTTAATGAATGATCACGTTCGACTTCGTTGATAAAACTAAAACATTTGTTTTTAGCTTAATTTAGCTTTTGGAAATTTAACGTTTCTAGCCCAAATTGATATTTATTAGTTAACAAGATGATTTCGCGACGGCTTCATTATTTCAGGGTACTTGCCGGTGTAGATCAAAGTGTTGAACATTTGGATTTTAAATTACTGTAAAACTTACCATCTTAATTTTTTCTTTCGTTTTTCTTTGAGTGTTCGTAAGATCTGTGATAGTTAATAGTATAAGCGTTATTTAAAACAGATTTTCTTTTGCGTGAGTTATATTAATTAGATATACAGTCTTGATAGTTACTAAGCATTCTACAGTACAAGGTGAAATGTGTGTCTAGCGGAGAACTGAAGGTGGAAACAACGTTTTAGCGATAAGCTTCCAGATCGGAAGGGCTTATCTCACTAGAAAATCAGCATTCAAAATCTTGATCTCAAACGCCGACTTCTGATACAAGTAACATGCAACTATTCTTGCCACACTGAAAGATAAGTAAAACTCAATAATATGAAGTCAGAAAAAAGAGTATTGCTTGGCCTGACTGTAAGTAAACGTACGTACTGTCTTGGCTGATTTAATGTGTTAGAAGATTACGTATCATCGGGTCCAATTCGGTAAATTTGAAACCTGAGAGAAGTACATTCATTATCTATTTGGGATAGTCTCTTTTTCATTATTATTTTTTACTCCTTTAGAGTTTTTCACATCAGTGTTAACTGATGGTTTTTCACTGGAGTTTGAGTGACAGCAAGTCTCCTAAAGTCTCCAGGACTCGTCTCAGGATTCTGACCGTTCTTAGCAATGCTGTCGTTTGGATAGTCTCTGTCCGTCCGCCGATTTCCAAGTTTTCCAGGCCTTTTAATAATCCTTTAGTTATTGTGCCTAATGCACCAATCATAATTGGCACAATCGTTACTTTTATGTTCCACAGCTTTTTCAATTCTCTAGCAAGGTCGAGGTACTTATCTTTCTTTTCACTTTCCTTCAGATTTATTCTGTGGTCCGCCGGGACAGCAAAATCGACAATTTTGCAGATTCTCTTTTTTTTTGTTTTGATTATTATTAGGTCTGATGTTCTGGCCGGGATTAGGTGATCTGTTTGTATGTTAAAGTTATTATTACTATTATCATTCATTAGAGTTTTTCACGTCAACGTTAGCTGATGGTCTTTCACAGGAGTTTGTGTGACAACAAATCTCCTCAAGTCTCCAGGACTCTTCTCAGTATTCTGGCCATTCACAATAATGCTGTAGTTTGGATGGTCTCCACGCGTCCGCCAACTTCCGAGTTCTCCAGTCCCTTTAATAATCCTTTAGTTACTGTACCAAAAGTACCAATCACAATTGGTATAATTGTCACCTTCATGTTCCATAGATTTTTCAATTCCCAGGCAAGGTCCAGGTACTTATCCTTCTTTTCACATTTTGGAGAGTTTTTTATGCAATCACTAGCAGATGGTTTATCACTGGAGTTTGAGTGACAGCATGTCTCCTCAAGTCTCCAGAACTCTTCACAGTATTCAAGCCGATCTCAATAATGCCGTTGTTTGGATGGTCTGTATTCTTATTTCCAAGCTCTCCAGTCTCAATACCAATCCTTCGGTGACTGCACCAAGACCACCAGTTACAATTAGTATCACCGTCACTTTCATGTTCCACAGTTTCTTCAGTTCCCTCGCAAGGTCTTCGTACTAATCTTTCTTTTCGCTTTTTTTCAGTTTTACTCTGTGGCCGGTAGGGACAGCAAAGTCCACAATTCGGCAGGTTCTCTTTTTTTTTTATCCTATTTACCAACCCCTCCGCTCGGGCAGGATATGACACAAGGTCAGTTTTTAAGCGGAGTTTAACAGGTTTTAATTCAGAGTTTTCCTTCTCCTAGACTAGTTGCCTAACCAGGGCTGAAGAACCTAGTCTATCCTACTATTTACCCATAGCTGGAGGGAGAATAATTGGATTCATACCTTTCCCAAGGGTATTAGTGTTATGTGAAATGCAATCAGTCTCGTCAAGGATTTGAACTCGTGTCGCCGTGTTCATTTCCTACGACGATAACAATTACACCACGGGCACCTCTTTTTTTTGTTTTATTGACTATCATTAGATCTTGTCGCCTGGCCGAGATTAAGTGATCCGTTTGTATCTCGAAATCCCAAAGTAGTTTATGTATCTCATTCCCCAGGATAGATTCTCCATTTATTTGTATGGTCAAATTTAAACATCTTGCACAATTCCCAAGGGATCACCTTGCCCAACCAGTCATGTCTAGTTTTATACTCTTTCTTTGATAATTTAAGCGATGCAGTTTGGACAGGTGGTTTGAGTGTGAGTCATGGTAATCTTTCGATGGTTGTTTTATTCTCATTTATTGAATGTAAAAGTCCGCTCCCCGGATGGAGACACAGACTACTTCGACATTGTAGCAGGTGTGCTGCAAGGAGACACATTAGCCTCATACCTCTTTATCATTTGTCTAGTCTATGTGCTTAGAAAGTCTATTGATAAAATGAAAGACAATGGTTTCAAGCTGACAAAAGAGAGAAGCAGAAGATACCCTGCACATACAATTAAGGACGTGGATTATGCTGATGACATTGCGCTTCTAGCAAATACACCCACCCAAGCCGAAACCTTGCTACATTGTCTGGATCGAGCAGCTGCTGGCATAGGCCTCCATGTCAATCAAAGAGGTGTCATCTCCACACGAAACCGTAGTTCTCCAAAACTAGTAGTAAGCAGTGTCTCATCAACCGAGACAGACATCAACACGTGACTAGAAAAGGCATGGACAGCTCTCGATAGGCTATCGGTCATATGGAAGTCAGACCTGATCGATAAAATGAAATGCAGTTTTTTTCCAAGCAGCAGTCATATCGATACTGCTGTATGGATGCACTACATGGACGCTAACTAAACGTATGGAGAAAAAGCTTGATGGCAACTACACGAGAATGCCGCGAGCAATATTGTGCAAGTCCTGGAGGCAGCACCCAACAAAGCAGCAGCTGTACGGCCACTTACCACCCATCTCGAAAACTATCAAAGTTAGACCAACCAGACAAGCGGGACACTGCTGGGGAAGTAGGGATGAACTCATAAGTGACATACTCCTGAGGACCCCTTCACATGGACGAGCAAAGGCAGGATGACCAGCTAGAACCTATATATAATAGCTCCGTGCCGATACAGGATGTAGCCTTGAGGACCTACCGGGAGCGATGGACGATAGAGAAGGGTGGCGAGAGAGGGTCAGGGAGATCCGCGCAGGCGGCGTGACATGATGATGATGATGTGCTAATTTGTTGTATTCCCTTACGTGATTCATCGTTTCATCTCGATCACTGCATAACCTACATCTGCTATTTTGTTGCGTCTTATCTTTTCTTGCTTTGATATGATTGGTCCTTACTGCGTTATATGGTGCTGCTATTAGAGGAGACTCCGTTTCTCTCTTAAGAAAATTTGCTTGTTTGTCGTTTGAAGTATCCATACAGTTGTTTTTCTTTCCAATTTTGTTTTCTAGTTATTTTTGTTCAGTTGATCTTTGCGTTATCTACGTTGTTTCTGGTGGCTGTAATCAGTCTTCCTCCGAGCTTTTTTATGTAATCTTCGAGTCATTGTATTGTTTCATCAACGCTATCCTAAATGCTGGCAAATACTCTTCCTCCTTTTTTCTTGTCTCATGTAGTCAGTCAACATCATCTCTGGCCTTATGCATGGTCATTAGTTTCCTTGTTCTCTGGTCCATTTGTTTTAGTTCTTCCCTCACCCACTTCAAGAATGGTTCTGAATATCTTAAGAAAGGGACAGCACAGGCGTTTATTCCTTTTATGAGGTTCCTGTTGTATAGTTTGGTTTCGAGTAGTTTTTTGTTCCCCAGAGATACTCTTTTTTAATTTTTTCTTTCATCACCACTTGTTCGATTGTGTTTCCAATATTCCCAAGTATTTGTAGGTTTCCTTTACTCCGAGCATTCTGATTTTTTCTTGGTTTGGTAGTTCCATCCCTTCCGTCATGTGTTGTTTCCTGCTTTTCATTATTAGCATGGCGCATTTTTCTATGCTAAATTCCATCCCTGGGTTTTCAGCTCAGCTAAGCTTTTCCTCTAGCTGTCAATTTCACTCTCCAGGTTTCCATGTTTTTCTCGATAAAGTTAATGACTTTGTTTGATATTTTGTACTTTTTCAGACATTGTATTATCCAGCTCTGGAGTATCATGTCGTAAGCCTTTTTGAAATCAATCTAGGCCATAATTAGATTAATTTCGTCTTGCTTTACTCTCGTTGAGGATGTAATAAGTAGTTCTCTTGTCCTTCTGGTTCCCTTGCGACATCCTTTTTGCTCCTTGGAGAACAGCCCGCGGCTTATAAACGAATAGTAAATCTCCTCTCTAATTTGTGTCGTTAGTATTTTCTACATCATCCGTAGGCACGTTATGGGTCTGTAGTTGTTTGGAGCGGTTCCTTTTTTTGTCTTTCTGGATCTGGGTGATCTCTTCTTTGGTCATCTCTTCTTGTAGACATCTATTCATTTCGGTAACCAGTCTGTCGTAGATGAAAGTGAATTTTTTTTTTAACCAGAATCCGTGTATACCACCAAAGCCTGCAGTTTTCAAGTGTTTTTTTAGTGTTGCTTTGAGCGAATTGAGGTTTATTTTCCACTTTAGGGCCTTCGAATATTCGCAACTCTTTTTTTATGTTGTTTATCCATTGTTTTTTTTTTGTTTTTTTTTTGTTATCATCTCTCCGTTCTCATATTTTGCTAAAAAATTTCTTTGTCTCTCTTGCATCCGGTTGTTGGTAAGTCTTCGCCTATCCTCCCTCTACTTGTTGGTAGAATTTTCTTTCGTTCTTTTGGAATGTCCTGTTTTACCACCAGGCCATTGGTCTAATGAGTAGAGTGTTCGCCAATTGTCCGGGAGACCGGGGTTCAATCCCAGGTCGAGTCATACCAGAGACTCAAAAAAAGGTAATTGATGCAGTCTTGCTTAACACTGCATTATAAGGCAAGGATCAAGGGTAAAGTGGAGCAATCCAGAGAAGGGAGTTGCACCCTCCCCTCTACCTCGGTGTAGTAGCTATTGAAAAGGGAACCTTTAGGTCAACCTCGACTAAGGTTTGGCCCTGTCTCAGTATCTTTTTAGTCTTCCTTCTTTCGCCTGTACATACTGATGTACAAGATAAAAATATCCTTTTTTTTCTTGTTGGATCAGATGATATCCCGTTAAAAATCATTTCAGAGTCTTCGATTCATATCAATGCTCTTAACAGGATAGGAATAAATTCATTATTCTAATGTGCCGAATATTGGTTTTTCTTGAAGTAATATTATTTGAATTTATTTACATTGAGCAGGAATATTTCGATATTCAAAATTTGACTAACTTATTTGTCCTGACGGAATTGTTCCCTACTCGGAATTTACTGGATTGAAGAATAACCATATATATATATATATATATATATATATATATATATATATATATATATATATAACTGGAAATACATACGGCAGTATGAAAACGCGGAGAGATGAAAAAACACAAGGTCTTCAGAGGATGATTTTACGCGTAGAAATAATTGTCAACGTTAAACGTTTCCGTTTTTAGGCTTTCACCTGGGCGTATAAGTAATTATCATTATTTTAATAATTTACACGACTTGATGAAGGTTTAAAATATTGCCAAATAAAATCATCCACTGAATAACTTTTCTCTCTCTCTCTCTATATATATATATATATATATATATATATGTATTGAGAGAGAGAGAGAGAGAGAGAGAGAGAGAGAGAGAGAGAGAGAGAGAACGACACTGTTTGGAAAATCAAAATTCCGTTTAGTTCCTTTCCATCATGTCAATTGTCAATTGGAAAGACAGAAACACCAGACAGGAAAAATAAAAATAAAAATGTTTGGATTGACGAGTATCTTCCAAAAAAGAAAATAAAAGGGAATGGCAAATAAAACAAACAAATGAACAAACAAACAAACAAACAAACAAACAAACAAACAAGCTAGCAAAAACAATAAAAAAACAAAAAAGGGTAAGAAAAAGAAAAACAAAGAAAAGCTATGAAAACTAATAAAATGAATAGATAAACAAATAAATAAATGGAAGAAGAAGAAGAAGAAGAAGAAGAAGAAGAAGAAGAAGAAGAAGAAGTAATAGTAGTAATTTTGAAGGCTTTCCTCCAATATTGTCAAAAAAACAAAACACACCACGCCCAAAATACAAAACCAAACAAAACAAGAACAAAAGTAATACGTTGTAAAAAAAAAAAAAAAGAAAAAAAAAAGGACAACCAAAACAAGACAAGACAAGACAAACAAACAAACAAACAAACAAACAAACAAAAAAGCAACATTTTCACAGATTTGGACAAATTTTAAAAAATTATTAATAGATGATCTACGAAAAAATTTCATTTTTTGTTGTCAGTTATATTTATTCCAATTAATTATTCCAATTAAAAAGAAAGACATAAACAAAAAACCAAACAAAACAATCACTATCCTGTGAGATGGTGTCCCCAATGAGGGGGTGCTCGTTGTCACCAATAAATATTCTCGTGTCCCCGGGACAATGGGACACTAATAATCTTGAGTCCTGGAGGCAATACAGATTCTTATCTTTACATCACTTTCCTCATTTTGTCATGTGCTATCAACACCATCCATTTCTTCATTACAAAAATTCTCATTGTCTATACATACATGTACGTGTGTGTGTGTGTGTGTGTGAGAGAGAGAGAGAGAGAGAGAGAGAGAGTGTGTGAGAGAGAGAGAGAGTGTGTGTGTGTGTGTGAGAGAGAGAGAGTGTGTGTGTGTGTGTGTGTGAGAGAGAGTGTGTGTGTGTGTGAGAGAGAGAGAGAGAGTGTGTGTGTGTGTGTGTGAGAGAGAGAGAGAGTGTGTGTGTGTGTGAGAGAGAGAGAGAGAGAGAGAGAGAGAGTATGTGTGTGTGTGTGTGTAATCCAGTAAAAACGGCACTTCATAGCGAGACTTCTAATAGAGAAATACATTTACAATACTTGGGAAAATAAAAATTCAAGTCGATTTCGCAATAGAATACAATTTAGTGGGGTCTGCTTCGAACTGAATATCCTTTTTCAATTACCTAAATTCTCAATATAACAGACAACTATGAAATGCTAATCAGAATCCCAAACACTTTCTTAAATAGAAGCAACAGTATTATCATGGATCTCAGTTACAACAGGAATTTGAAGGTCGTCAAGTAAACATTAAACTTCTTTTGTCTTTCTCATTGCAACTTCTGTAAATCATTAGACATTGCTGATTTCAAATTATAGTATATTAGTAAGGCCATAATGTTAGGACATCTGACAAGAATTGAACTCACGACCTAATGGTTTATGTAGTTAACGCGTCCACTTCATGAAGAGTAGAAAGATGTCTTCTTTTTTTCACGCTTCTTTACTTGAGATTTGAAATCCTATCATATCGCTACCCAAATAATGAATTGCTCCCGACTATTTTCGAGAATGATAACGTCGTTTGGTTTTCTGGGAGAAACATAAGCTAATCACGATTCCTTCTGTTTAGGTAGACACTCGATACAAACTAGCATTATTATTTCTATTAGATACTGAGCTTCGTCCGAAAAAAAAAGAAAAGGAAAGAAAAGAAAAAGAAAAAGACCAAATGGGGAAACGAAGAAAAAAGATCGTATTGTGTCAATCTTCTAAGAACCAGCCTATCTTGAAAATCAGCATTCGAAATCCGAGCTTTCTATTTTGGTTCTAAGAACTGACCACTGGTATCAGTGGAAAATAGGGACCTACCCCAGCCACAAAAGTTTGATAATGATTTCGCTTAACTTTGTATGGTACAAGGCCAAAACAAAAAGGTAGGTTAGAGTAATTTACTAAGTTTTGTTGCGGCACAAGGTCGTATAAATGGAGCACCCAATGTGGCTCGAACTCACTCGTGTTGGTTTATTAGTCAAGCTTGTTAACCATTACACCACCCTAGGCGCCCTTTGTTGCAGGAAGATTGTATTGTATAAGATTCTGCCATTAACGTCAATATTCCAAATCTTGGCATAGAAATACTCAGCTATTTCAGCGACAAGGCAGACCACAAAATCTTTGGTCTTTCTGAATAATAGTTGGCGTAAGTACGTTAATAAATCAAGAGTTAAGATTAAAGTGACGAAAGGAGCTACGTAGTAAAATTTCGGGTTATGTAATGGTTAGCGAGCTCGGCCGGCAAATCGTCACGAGTGAGTTCGAGTCTGATTGAGTGTCCCATTGGGGCGGGCTCGTGCCACATTTGAGCCAAAAGCTTAGTAAATTACAATGCAGTTGAATTTTAACTTCGCATGGAATATATTTGATAAAATTCCTGAAAATTAGGGAATAATAATACATAATAAATGATTCGGCCGATAAATCTGTAAATGTAAAAGTCACTATTTAAATATGAAAATAATGAGTCAATCAAATAGAGTTCTGAATGAACTTTTTAAAATACAAAATGTTTCGGGGGATGGGACATTTTTTTTTGTTTTGCTGTTTGACACTTTTGTTTAATAACTCAAATTCACATTTCCTTTCTTTTTCTTTTTTTTGCAATGGCTGCTGAAAAATAACATTCAGTTGTCAGAGAAGAAATACGTTTTATGACGAATATATTCCAATCTTAACAAAATTGATGGGATTTCTGCTTTATTAATCACTATAGATAATCTCATCATAATCATAATCATCATGGCAGGTCTTCCAGACGGCATTTAGTGTCTGCCCGGAGTTGAGGAATAAAGGTAATTGCTGGTCGGCCAACATGGGTGTTTCCATGAGTGGGAACTCTGTATATAAATTTGTCCTTGTTTCTCCAGCAGTGTCTTGTTCGTCTTACTTGGATGGTTTATGAGATAGGAAGCAAGTGGCTGCACAGCTGCTGTTTCGTCGGGTACCACTTCCTGGGTTTGTCCAAATAGGCAGACTTTTCTGAACAGTAGAAATTATTAATAGAGGGCGCCTCGTCGTGGTGCAATGGTTAACAAGCTGGTATCTCAGATTATTTACGGTTAAGTAGAGAGTTCAATCCTCATAAGGTGAACCACATATGTAGTCTTATGCCAAATTTAAGCCCAGGTTATTTTTTTTAGACCTATGCTCAAATCACGCTTAAAGAACCAGTTTCGCCAAGGATCACCGAAATTAAGAATCAATGACTCTGCTGAAATGGTAACTAGTACCGTATAGAATTTATGTGCCAGATTAAGCGAAGCTTTGGTAAATTCTAAGACTGAAAAAAGTATTTGTAAGTAGTTTGGTATGTGCTATTAAGTATATTGATATAGAAATACAAACAAAAATACACGGCACAGCTTGGGGTTTTATTTATAGATAAATAAAAAAATAACAAACGCAATTTTGGAATTGAAAAGATTATAAAGAAGCCCACGTGCACGCACACACACACACACACACACACACACACACACACACACACACATATATATATATATATATATAATTTAAAAGAGAACAGATTTTGTTAAAAATGCATGTAAAAAAAATTTGAAAAAGTGCTCAACGCCGGTCGGCAGAGCGAGGTAAAAAACAAAAATAAGAGAGGTTCACCTACCCACCCTCGGCGGCCACATTACTCTTAGTTTAATGTAGCAACCTTTCGAGGGAGAAAGCTACAAATGACAGATGTGGCCACACACACACACACACACACACACACATATATATATATATATATATATAAATTTTGTCTTTTTTTGTTGGTCCAAAGACTGAAAAAAATTGAATATTTTAAAATGAATCGGTCTACAAAGAGATTTATATTTAATTTTTTTTTTGCTCTAAAATGTTTCTGGCTGTCTTCAGAGAGTCTTAATGATTTATATATATATATATATATATATATATATATATATATATATATATATATATATATATATATAAAGTAAGTAAAGTTGGCAACCGTAGTCGAGGGCGACCTGAAGGTTCCCTTTTCAATAGCTACAACACCAAGATGTAGGGGAGGGCGCTATATATATATATATATATACATATATATATATATATATATATATATATATATATATAGCGCCCTCCCCTACATCTTGGTGTTGTAGCTATTGAAAAGGGAACCTTCAGGTCGCTCTCGACTACGGTTGCCAACTTTACTTACTTTATATATATATATATATATATATATATATATAAAGATGCACAAAGTGATGAGGCAAATAGTTTCATGTGGAAAATAGTTTCATGTGGTGTTTTTCATTATTCTTAACTAGTTTTGACTTCAGATCATCATCAGAAGAAAAAGTTTTGGGAGAAAAAAATGGGTTTTAAAGATTAAAAGAAAACTTGAGTTGATATGCTACACGAAAAGCAATGTAAAATGTATTTCTTCTTTTCTTAAATCTATTCCTTTCTCTCTTAAATCTATTTCTTCCTTTATTTGATATATCTCATCCTCTGTTAAATCTATTTCTTCTTTTTTTAATCTCTTTCTTTCTTTTTTAAATCTATTTCTTCCCATCTTAAATATATTTCTTCCTCTTAAATCTATTTAATCCTTTCTTAAATCTATTTATCCTTTTTAAAATCTATTTCTTCCTCTGTTAAATCTATTTCAGCCGCTATTAAATCTATTTATTCCATTCTTAAATCTATTTCTTCCCATCTTAAACCTATTTTTTCCTTCTTAAATCTATTTCTTCCCCAAATAAATCTATTTCAGCCTCTCTAAGATCTATTTCTTCCTCTCTTAAATCAATTTCTTCCTACTGGTTTAAAAAACTCTTAAAACAAATTAAAAAGTGTTAATTATCTTGGTTAACCTAAAAGAATAATTTTCTGAATGCAGATTCTCGTTATCATGTAACCAAGGATTGAAAATACTTCAAAGATTTTACTATTATTTAAACTATGAAAATATGTGGAAGAATTTGAATAAGATGGTTATTAAAATAGTGTAGTGTGAAGAAACAGAATGAAAAGTCTATTTTTGAATAAATAATTTTTGGGTAAGGTCATGTGATCTTACCTTTCATTTGGCTGATGATAACCTTTTCTCGTCAAAATACTTTTTAATGTATTTGCTATCATATATAATGGACAATGTACCAGAATTTATCATAGTAATGTATTCATTTTTACTTATAAATGTATGTATCAATTAGACTCTCAATAAAATCAGAAATAGTCCACTAGTCACAAATTCGGTCAAGTATCATAAAAATCCAACCTTATAAAAGTTTTAAATGAGTAAATTCTACACATTGAAGTATGTAAGAATAAATTCTACGTATTGAGGTATGTAAGAATAAATTCTACACATCGAGGTATGTAAGAATAAATTCTACTTATTGAGGTATGTAAGAATAAATTCTACTTATTGAGGTATGTAAGAATAAATTCTACACATCGAGGTATGTAAGAATAACTTCTACACATTGAGGTATCGTATATAAGAATAAATTCTACTTATTGAGGTATATAAGAATAAATTCTACTTATTGAGGTATGTAAGAATAAATTCTACACATCGAGGTATGTAAGAATAACTTCTACACATTGAGGTATGTAAGAATAAATTCTACTTATTGAGGTATGAAAGAATAGATTCTACACATTGAGGTATGTAAGAATAAATTCTACACATTGAGGTATGTAAGAATAAATTCTACACATTGAGGTATGTAAGAATAAATTCTACACGTCAATGTATGTAAGAATAAATTCTACACATTGAGGTATGTAAGAATAAAAAAAAGATATATATGAAAACTTTGGTTAGTTTAGGTTATTTAGTCTAATGGTATATCAACCCTTGATGGTTATTTAATGCCAAATCCTGCTCTCTCTCTCTCTCTCTCTCTCTCTCACACACACACACACACACACACACACACACACACACACACACACACACACATATATATATATATATATATATATATATATATATATATGATTTTCAAGTGAATTATTCGTAAGCAACTTTATTTTTAAACAAACCTGAGCTTGGTTATTTGTGCACAATTAAATAGTTTCAAGTATTGCTATTTACTGTTTGCACACAGTTAAATGGTTTCAAGTATTGTTATTTAGTATTAACTATTTGTTTGCACACAGTTAAATGGTTTAAGTATTAACACTAATTATTCTCTTCAATATTGATCATTTGCTTATACACAGTTAAATGGTTTCAAGTACTGCTATTTCACACAAATAATTCTAATTAATAATAATAATCCATAGTAAAAGATAGAACTTTTCTATTTGACCTATAGATTAGACCCTAATGAGTACTACCACTCTTAGTGGACCTGAGAGTAATGGTAATGTAGGGGTAATCCACATTCCTCAAACCCCAAGATTGGAACGACACTCTCAGATGCATTTACTGTCCTACCCAGGACCCCTAAATGGTTTCAAGTATTGCTATCTAACACTAATCATTCTATTCAACACTATTCATTCATTTTCACACTGTTAAAATGGTTTAAGTATTGCTATGTAATACTAATAATTCAATTTAGCATTTAGCGTTTCTTTGCACAGAGTCAAAGTTCTATTTGAGCCATAGATAGGGACCTTAAAAGGTACTACAATTTGGGGTCTGAGTGGACCTGGGAGTAATGCTAATGGGTTCTTAACATTCATCACAGCTTCTGGACTGGACCCTCACCATCAAATGCAGTTTAGTGACTTATCAGGACACTCGTTGGGTGGTATCTTATCCATCGGCAGAGATGCAGTCGGTGTATTGTACAGCCCCGACCGACTGAACTAATTCAAAATTAACATCCTAAAATTTACATCTGCACATAGATATAAGTAGCATCTAATATAAAAGTTCAGAAGTTTAAAAATCATTATTTTTCAATTCTGCAGGGGATAGTCACCATGGCGTTGTGGTCTAAAGTGTTGAACTATGACATCACAGTAAACGAGTTCGAACTCTCCAGTCGCGCTATTACATTCACTTTCGAACTAATACCCTTAGGAAAGATATGAAAACCCTTATTCCCTCCATATTTGCCCAGTCGGCTGGGGCTGAAGAATACAACGACTGCACCTCTGCAGAGGGGTAAGACTCCTCCAATAACGTCCTGATTATGACACTAAACAATCTGATGGCGAGGCTGAAGTTTTGGGGAATGTGGAGTATCCTTTTACTGCCATCACTCCCAGGTCCCCTCTGGTCCGTAGTGGTAGCACCTGATAGGGTCCTATTTATGGATCAAATAGAACAGTGTACTTATGCTAAACTGAACAGTTTTTACATTTAACTGTGTGTAAATAAATGACTGATGTTTAATTGAATTGTTCGTGATATATAATAATACCTGGAACCATCTAACTTTGTTGACTAAACCGAATCATTTGAAATAGAACTGTTTTGACATTTAAACTGGGTACTTATGCTAAACTGAATTGTTTGAAATATAATTGCTTATATGTATAAAAATGGATTTGGCATTAAATAACCTACAATCGTTGATATGCCATAAAACTAAACCATATTTGGGTTAAATAGTATCGCAACTCTTCTTTTATAGGGGTAGATTTGGTATTAAATACTCCACGGAAGTTGATATGCTATTAAACAAAGAAACAAGACCAAATCAATTCTACAGATGCGATCGTGATCAAAACTTGCAATAAAATCGTTCTATTCTCTGGAAAATTTGCGTAAAATAGAACCAAGGAGAAAGAAACATATTGAACAAAAAATGTTTATTACAAAAAAGCGTAGCGTCATAAATTAGATTAAAATTAGCTTTGGCATTCGTATTTATAGGTAATTTCAGTAATAATAAGTAATAGTTTCTAATGAAATATGGCAACTTGGCAGTCTAAATAAATATTCCCCGTTCGTTTGCAGCACATCAAGTCATCAGGCGTTGCAAAGTTGATACGTTCGCCAGAAACTGACCTTTCACATTTTGGAGAGAGTCCTCGTGGTGTAGTGGATAATGTGTTAGATTGTGAGATTATACTGAGCGAGTTCGAACTTCATTCGCGCTATTATGTTCACTTTTGGGCAAATACCCTGGGGAATAATGTGAACTCCTATATCAGCCTAGCTTTGGGTAAAATACTGTTCTTCTACAAGAATGGGTTTGGCATTAAATAACCCCCAGAGGTTGGTATGCCATTAACTAAACAAACCAAACCAATAATGGATCAGGAAGATCACGTAAAACGACATCTCGACAGAATCGGCCGATTCAAACACTTTTCATGCGTGGACCGTTTTGATACCATACTGGAAATTCTGTGTCATAGAAGATTTTGGTATAAGATTTTTTCGGCAGAAAGTGTTACTCGGTTTCCGTGAAGCAGGGTTTCATGCATATTCTCCAACCGTCAAACCCTTTCATAAGCTATGACCACCAAAAAGCTAGACTTGTCTTTGTCAACGTTCTCTGAATCGATGAAAATTGGTCGAGAGTGTTCTTCAGGGATGAAAGTAAGTTTAATTTGGTTGGCTCTGACATTAAGTAGTATGTCTGTCGGTGTAAAAAGGAGAGATTGCTTAGACACATTTAAAAAAAAAATTCAGGTTTTTTTACAATGTTTGTCCTCTAATCTTAAATGCTATAATTTTGTAAAAGACAGTTTTTGTACTGGAATTTTCCTTTTTATCCTTTTTTTTATGTAAATGTATGGAAGTGTATGAAAGTTTTACCAAAATATTAACTGCTATTTTTTAACACTATCGAATCTGAAGGATGGGGAATTTTTTATTTTTAAATTTTAATTATCTGATATTGGTTTGGTTGTGCTGTCATAAAATGTGATTCGTGGGTTACACACACACACACACACACACACACACACACACACACATATATATATATATATATATATATATATATATATATATAATTTGTAACGCATTTAATGGCAAATCTTGTTTAAATGGTTTCAAGTATAGCTATTTAATACTAATAATTCTATTAAATATTAATCATTCGTTTGCACACAGTTAAGTGGTTTTAAAGTTGTCAGGTTAGATTCACAGACTGTTTTGTTGTATCACAAAATAAATATGATCACATATATAAATATGATTTCAAACGAGTTATTAGAATTCATTTGTTTGCACACAGTTAAGTGGTTTCAAGTATTGCTATTTAACATTAGCAATTCTATTTATCAAGTGTTTTTATCTAATGATCCAATTTGATAATAACTATAATCTCTAATAAAAAAAATTGAAGATTTTTTTTTAATTTATAGATAGGACCGCCACTTTGAATCAAAATGGACCAGAGAATAATGGTAATGAAGGAGTACTCCACATTCCCCTGTCTGAAGCCTCACTATCAGATGCAGTTTAATTTTATATCATGGACACTTTGATATTAGAAACTCTGATATATATATATATATATATATATATATATATATATATATATATATATATATATATAAGGTATTCTTCAATCCAGTAAATCCGGAGTAGGGAACAATTCCGTCAGGACAAATAAATTATTCAAATTTCGAATATTCAAATATTCCTAGTAAAGACCTCCATGTAAATAAATTCACAGAGCAAATAATATTATTTCAAGAAAAAAAGAACAATATTCAGACACATTAGGAGGATACATTTATTTCCATCCTGTTAAGAGCATTGATATGAATCAAAGACTCTAAAATAATTTTTAACAGGACTACATCAGATCCAATAAGAAAATGAATAAATTATTTTCTCATTGGATCTAATGAAGGTCTGTTAAAAATTGTTTTAGAGTCTTTGATTCATATCAATGCTATTGGTTTTTTCTTGAAATAATCTATCTATCTATCTATCTATCTATCTATCTATCTCTCTCTCTCTCTATATATATATATATATATATATATATATATATATACATTTGATTAACAAAAGATTACACGTATTTGAACTAAGAAGTCAAATTTAAGAAAATAATAAAGAAGATTTACTTTCACAAAAAGAAAAAAAATTACCCTAGACGCCACCAACTGTTGTTTCATCCTATAAACATCATCAGGATTATTCCGACTAAAGGTTGGCCCAAACATAATTTTATTGATAAAGCGGCCACCAAAAAGAATAAAAAATTTGATTAAAAAGAAACAAAAAATAAAGTATCTCAGATCTCTGGTTGAGTAATTCATTAGGATTATTGTAGGAAGCTATAGCTAATTTTTCCTCCATTCATAGGAGAGTGTATTTATCACCAGCCTTATATTTACGGCATTTTTTAAAAACTATCTCCCATTTTAATATAAACTTAAGTTGATAGGTCCTGGCTCTTTAGGCATTTTCTCTCTCTCTCTCTCTCTCTGTATATATATATATATATATATATATATATATATATATATATATATATATATATAAGTGTTTGTGTGTGTGTGTGTGTGGGGGGCAAAACACACGAGAAATTGTGTGTTTTAAAAAAATACTTCTACGATCAATATGATCGTCATACACGACAGATTTAGTTTCTGTTCTCTTCGCTCCGATGAAATGAAACGCGGAATAAAAGGTAACCTTTTTGGCTACTTCAGCTAAGATTTCAAATGTATTGTAATATAAATATCGGTTTATAATCTTCAAATCTAGTTGTAGGGTGTTGAAAATACAACTCAATTCATTCTAGTTGACGTATAATGCAAAAATGAAGAGAAAGAGGGGTTGAAGAAGAGATGAAGTTTCTTTTTTTATCGTCTGAGTCAAACGAAGAACAAGGCCTCTTTTATTTTGTTTCATCTGACCACTTCTGATCATATGAAAAGACAAGGAAGAAACATCGAAGTAGTTTTTTTTTTAATGCCCAAAATGCGCTCCATGGTCAAAACCATGATATATATTAAAGTTACAAAAGTTTATGTGTACTGGTTTGGTTTCTTTTGTTCAATGGCATATCAACCTCCGTGGGTTATCTAATGCCAAAGCCATTCTTACAGATCATCAGTTCTGCGATTTAAACTATAGCTGGTGGGATAAGAGAGTTCATTCTTTCCCAAGGGTATTAATCTGAAAATGAATATAATGGCACGATTGGAGTTCGAACTCGCTTACTATGATGTCATAGTCCAGTACGTTAACCATTACGCCCACTTTTGTACATTATCATAGGCTGCGTATTATAAGCCAAGATTATTGGCAGTCAGAATATCTAAATAAGATACACACACACACACACACACACACACACACACATATATATATATATATATATATATATATAAGAAGGGCTATTCGTACTTGTAGTGAATGTTGGTTTTGTTTGGTATTCTGAGCTTCGTATCTGACTCTTTTTCATCTAACCCAATTCACTGGTTGTCTTCTTTTGTCCATGGAGCTGTAAGAGAACTAAGGACGAAAAGAAAGAGATGAAGATACTTTTAGAGTCAAATTTATTTTGTGTTTTTACGATTATTCTGTGGTGAAAATGTTTTCTTGAACCAGTAGAAATCGTCGCATTTCCCAGAGAAGGTGTATGAAGTATATTATAGAGTCATTTTCGGCAATTGCAAGATTGAGGGTCCATCGGGTGTTCGGTAGGTATGTTTAGCAGAGGCGACTACAAGCAGGAGAGGCAACCTGCCAGACTTAGCGAGCACGAGCGCTACCAAACAGCAGCCGACAGTAACAGATCCTTTCAGTCAAAGAAGTGAACGCTTAACAAGGAAGAATTTGTCTTTGGGTCCAGGAAGCTCCTCCCTTTTTTTAGGCATGCGCCGATTTCGCTTCCTGTCGGAGGCCACCTGGGAAACTTTTTGCATTAATGTATCTATTTATTTTATTTCCTTTTAATCCCTCCATATGCATAGCAACTTGTTTCGTTGATGGGATAGTTATGTGTTTTTCACTGGTCCTGTTGGCTGGTGCTCAAGCACAAGTTAAGAAATAAGTCCAGATTTCAAATGCTGATTTCACGGATAAGTAAGACCTCCAAATCCATTTTTCATTTTGCTATTGGGCTATTTTAAGCAAAGTTAAGGATATTAAGGCTAAGTAAAAAATAGGATAAAATCATTTGCATTGATTAGTTACATACAATGCAATGACTTGTTTACAATCACTTTGATATTATGGTGGATGATAAGCATTTTGTATCATTAATATATTGTTTGCTTTTTCTTTTCTGTGAGAATTTTGCATGTTATCTGAGTTCTATCAATTTTTGAACTGTGATACGAACAAATAATTAAGTCAACCTGAATTGGGCTTTACATTTAGAGTATTGATACACATTCCGGGCTTGCAGTTCGTAGCATTGATATTTACTATAACATGGCTTCCAGTATATATATATATATATATATATATATATATATATATATATATATATATATCCAACCTCTCCGCACAAGCAGGATGCGACACAAGGTCAATTTTTAGCGGAGTTACAGGTTTGAATTCAGAGTGTTCCTTCTAGAATGGTTGCCATACCAAGTTTAAAGAGTCTGTCTGCCCTACTATTTACCCATAATTGGAAGAACAGTTGGATTCATACTTTTCCCAACGGTATTAGCGCTTTATTAGATGCAAACAGCCTCGTTCAGGATTTGAACATGGATCGCCATGACCATATCCTACGATGTTAACCATTACATTAACATTAACAGATCTATTGTTGATATGGAACAGGAAAAAATCAAAACATAAAATAAATTACTGTGTGACTTGAAGTCTTAATTGTAACAATGTTGACTGGTTTGGTTTGGTTTTATGGCATATCAACCGTTGTTGGTTATTTAATGCCAAATCATGTTTTACATATATATATATATATATTAAATATATGCTTTGTAAACACATTTTGTATATAGACACAGTTAAACGATCAAACATTTATATTTCTAACCATTCAGTTTAACATAAGTCCAAGTTAAATGGTTCTAACTATTGCTATGTATCACTAACAATTCAATCTATCATAAGTCATATGTTTGCACACAGTTTAAAAGTCAAACAGTTTTATTTGATCCATAGATAGGTGCTACCACTTCGGGTCTGAGTGGATTTTGGGGCGATAGCAATGAAGGGGTACTCCGCATTCCCCAAAGCTTCAGCATTACTGGAGCCTCACCATCGGATTGTTTAATGTCACTATCCAGGAAACTCATTGTGCAGTGGTCTTACCCCTCTGCAGAAATGCAGTTGGTGTATTCAATGAGGCTGTTGATTCATTGAGTCAAAGTTACTGTGAGTGACGCATAGAGGGGTTAGATGTTGTTTTGATTTGATGACTTTTGTTACTTTATTAATTGTTTACAAATACGTCCACAAGAACCAGTAAGGTCCAGTTAACTCAGACAACAGTTTATTATAACCTTTGCTACAATATATATATATACATATATGTATAATTGTATTCACTCACGGTTGTGGTTTAGGGAGACGCTTGTGGTATAATTGTTATTGTGGTAAGCGAAACGTGTTCAAATCCAGGACACGACTGCATTTCACATAGCAGGAAAGGTATGAATCTAACTGTTCTATCTTCAGCAATGAGTAAATAGAAGAGAAGACTGGGATCTTAAACCTTGGTATGGCAACGGGTCTAGGAGAAGGAAAACCCTTAATTCAAACCAGCTAAACTTCACTTAAAAATTGACCCTGTGTCACATCCTGCTCGTGTGGAGGGGTTAGTTAAATACATATATTCACTCATATAAGCAGTGAAATGTTAACACTTGATCTATTTTCTGCTGACTAGTTTTCATGATTATCTGCGTTTGAACACGGTCAATAGTTTCTTTCTTTCTTTCTTTCTTAAAAAAAAAAAACAATAAAAAAATAAAAACATTCTTTGATTCAAAATTCAAATTTTTCGTCTCGTTTTTCTTTTTTTTTCCCCCTTTTTTTTCCTTAACATTATTTGTTTCTTTTTCTTTCTGCCCCACCTCAAAAATAGTATTTTAAAACGTTGGGTTTCGCCTCCACATTTTTTTTTCCAGTTTTGAACTAGAAAAACTGCGTATCGGGAATAATCAGTTCTGACGTGTGCCGGGCGAGAATTCTGCGAAAGTTGGTTCATCTTTGTTTGGCCGACCGCCTCCATCAAATCGGCAGTCAAACCACATCCCTTTCACACACAACCCTACCCAGAGTCTCACTCCCCTCGAAAACCCCCAACACTCATGAACTTCCTAGAATCAAACTTTGCTTGTATTTGATCTCGCAACCTCCACCTCTACCACTGGCGATAAAAAAGAAAAAAAGAAAAAAATCTAGAAAAAGAAAAAGGAAAAAAATTAAATTAAAAAAAATGTAGAAGTAACAACAACAACAACAACAACCACAGACCTGCCCCCTCTCTCATGGGTCGGGTTACGCACTGGCCCCTCCAGTCCAAAGATTTGGAGAATGATATCCGCACTAAAGTTTTTAGGATTAGCGCCTTAGTCGTATCTTACACCGGTCATGTCCTCCCCTTCCTCTAATTTCATACACATATACATACCCACACGCGCACACACTAACATACACTTTTCCTTACTCGTACCTCACACACACACACAGACACACACAGACACAGACACAGACACACACACACACAGACACACACACACTTTTTCTTACTCGTACATCACACACACACATACACACACACGCACACACAAACATACACTTTTTCTTACTTGTACCTCACACATACACACACACACATACACACGCATACACAAACATACACTTTTTCTTAGTTGTACCTCTCTCTCACAGGCATACACACACACACACACACACACACGAACACACAAACATACACTTTTCTTAATCGTACCTTATACACACACACACACATACACTTTTTCTTTACTCGTTAATCACTCACACACACACACACACACACACAAAGATACTCTTTTTCTTACTTGTACCTCACACACACACACACACACACACACACACACACACACACACACACACACACACACAAAGATACTCTTTTTCTTACTTGTACCTCACACACACACACACACATACACACACACACACGCACACAAAGATACACTTCCTTACACGTAACTCACACACACACACACACACACACTTTTTCTAACTCGTACCTCATACACACATACACGTATACACACACGCATACAAATATACACTTTTTTTACTCGTACCTATTGCACACACACAGATACACACACGCGCGCAAACAAACATACACTTTTTCTTACTCGTACCTCACACATACACATTCACTTATTCACTGGCGTGCACAGGCATTCTTACCAATTTGCACCTTTGCAAATAGACATAAGTTTAACCCCACTTCTCCACAAGATTTTTATTTACCCACCCAAACGTGTATGTGTATTCACCCAACCTCTCCGTACGAGCAAGATGGGGCACAAGATGAATTTTTAAGCGAAGTTTAGCAGGTTTGAATTTAGAGGTTTTCTTCTAGACAGGTTGCCATACCAAGGTTAAATAACCCCTTCTGTTTCACTATTCATTTATATCTGGAAAGAGAATAGTTGCTTTCATACTTTTCTCAGAGGTATTAGCGCTATGCAAAATACAAACAACCTCGTCCAGGGCTTGAACTCGGCTCAACATGTTCATTTCTTACAACGGTTAACATTACACGACAAACGCGTCAAATATATGGATATATATGCACATTGGGTTTCACAATATTGTAGCTTGTGTGCCCATCGTTTTACTGTTTTTATCTTAACAGTTTTTTTTATTCAATCAAACTTTTGGCCGTCAGATTCTATCACAGGAAATCAGAAAAAAAAAGAAGATAAATCTAACGGAACTTGAACACGCATCCCGTATTGGCATGAAGTTTTCCATGTCAGGTGGCAGTTCCAATCCTATTATTTCATTAAGGAATCCTTTTAATTAAGATGGACTAACTGCTTCCAATCCTTCATTGTGTTAAAAGGTAACAAGATAAAGATGAAGCAATTAATAATTCGTTGAAAATACATGTTCTAATGACAATACTTCATTTTAGATTCTCAAGAAAGAATGAATTGAATAAAAATAAAACAAACGTATTTCCAACACAAATAGGCCATTCATATTCTTGTAACATGAACGTACAGTAGTACAAGAAAAAACTGAAGTCTCAGCAACACACATGAAAGCTTTTATACAAGTCAAACATTTGGTAAATATGCATAAACACTCATTGTGAAATTCATCATGCATTATAAATAAAGTTTTGGTTTTATATATGCATTTATAAATGATTAGAAATTTCTCATCATTTCTTTGTATAAAGATGCGGATATGTACCATACCCATGATACGGATATGTGTAACGTACATAGAATGTTCATAAAATATATATTTGGAGGTGCCCGTGGTGTAATTGTTATCGTCGTAGGAAATGGACACGGCGACACGAGTTCAAATCCTGGACGAGACTGATTGCATTTCATATAGCACTAATACCCTTGGGAAAGGTATGAATCCAATTATTCTCCCTCCAGCTATGGGTAAATAGTAGGACAGACTAGGTTCTTCAGCCTTGGTTAGGCAACTAGTCTAGGAGAAGGAAAACTCTGAATTAAAACCTGTTAAACTCCGCTTAAAAATTGACCTTGTGTCATATCCTGCTCGAGCGGAGGGGTTGGTAAATAGGATATATACATAGAACATAAGAATCCCGAAACACCGAAAAACACGTAACGACTTCTTAGTTCAGGTACGAAACTTTTTATTACCTTTGAGTTAAAAGGTTTTTCGACAGGAAAGAGATACACATTCATCTCCCCCCCCCATCTCGTGCGACACCTGCCCAAGGCCTCCGCGAGCAAGCGAAAGCCAACCGTCTTCTCCCGAGGCAGGTCTCAACTCTACTCAACTAACTTTCTTCAAAATTCTCGTAATCCTCCGCGCGCTTCCGGTGCGTGACATCATTCGTACTTGCTATCCCCGTTTCCCATCTGGGCTGTTGTGACATCTCTGAGTGATACGTCCGCTCCCCGCGCGCGGGTGAACACCTGTGTTAATGTTGAACCTAAATAACCCATGCACTGAGGCGAAAGGTTCTCAGCCTAACTAAACCCAAAGACATAAAACGAAATGCCTTGGCCATTATATTACAGATCGAATATTTAGAAAACATAGGTTCTGCTAAAACAGATATTATCACAAACAAATATGAGTGATTTTTAAAGGTTTTTCTTTTATATATATATATATATATATATATATATATATATATTATGTATTATTCAGTCCAGTCAAACTGGAGTCGGGAATAATTCCGCCAGGACAACTAAATTATTCAACTTCGAATATTTAAATCTTCCTGGTAAAGGGCTCAATGTAACTGACATCACAGAGCTACAATTCTTTTAAGAAAAATAAAATCCGGTCACATTAGGATTATAAATTTGCAATGGGTATCTATATGAATCTATCATATCAATCTCATATCAATTCATATCAATACCCATAGCAGGATGGAAACAAATTTATAATCCTAATGTGACCGGATTTTGTTTTTCTTAAAGGTATATATATATATATATATATATATATATATATATATATATATATATATATTATCATTCACAGACAGACTGTTTCGTCATTCTGTGTGTGTGTGTGTGTGTGTGTGTGTGTGTGTGTGTGTGTGTGTGTGTAAATAGATTGTAAATTACAGCGTGCAAGTTGACTTTTAGGGCCTGAAAAAAATCTCTACATAACTAGGGGGTCGATTTATCCAAACCTTTTTAATACAGAGTGGTCAACCGGTTGAATAGTTCTTATAACAATCGATATACTCTACTTACCTTTATTTGGGTTGAATAGTGGCCGTGTTGAGTGACTCCTTGAACTAGATACTTTGTAAAGTGTTGCAGTTCAGATATGGCGGAAAGTATGAACACCGGAGGCCATAGTCAAAAAGCCAACTTGGTTAAAACACCTTACGAAGTATTTAGTTCAAGGAGTCAACACTATTTACCGAAACCCCAGCAGACTGCCACAAACATTTCAAACGAAGAACTGGTATTTGGTGAACACATTTAACAAATTAACACGGAGATTAATATAAAATAATAAAACTGTAATACAAATTAAGTATTATATTAACACTATATTATAGGCAGTTATCAACAGCTAATGCCATTGACTGTAAACACTGACTGGAACGTCACGGTAGCCTACAGTATGTTGCCGGTGGGGGATCGATCCACTCTAACCCAGAATTTTATACAAAAAAATTTGAAGTCGACTTATATATGCCAGGCAGACTTGTACGCCGCAACTTTTGACAATAATTAACATTAGTTTTAGTTGTATGGTTTTTTAGGACAAAATATAATCTACTAAATTTAGATTGTCTGAATAATTTTGTTATGAATGTTTGAATTTTTGACATGTGTTACAATAAGTGTTATTGTTGTCTCTGTTTGGTTTGAAGTAGGATGACACCTGATATAGTTTTACTTGTTATAATTCTAGCTACCTATTGTTACTTGAAGGTTTAGGCTAGCTTTAAGAGATAGGAGAATTTTTTTTTTGTCTAAAATTCATTTTATTTCCATTTCGTATTTGATCTGATGAAGTCCTGTTATTTTTTTTTTGAGCATTGATTCATATCAATGCTTTTAACAGGATGGAAATGAATTTATTATCCTAATGTGACCGATTTTTCACACACACACACACACACACACACACACACACACACACACACACACACACACACACACACACATATATATATATATATATAATAGTACCTGTGACCCTGGGTTTCAAGCATTTTGCATTCGTCGGACAAATACAGGTTATTTAACAATACTGCAACATTTGTTCTTCCATTAACTCACCAAATGAGCTATTAAGAACCATAAACCTCTTATATATATATATATATATATATATATATATATATATATATATATATATATATATATATAAATTTCTAACGATTTTTCTAAATAAACACAGTATAGAAAAACATTCAAAGCTTGAAATTAACAGATGGTTGGTAATCTGGAATTAGAATAAGCTTCACTATTATAAGCTCATTTTAAATTCATTATTAATGATTTTATTATTGAAATACATAAAAAAAAACCGAAAAAATAGATATATTAATTCCTGGTCATTCACAATTTCTTCCTGATTTTGAATGTATTTTTCTATGGTAAAATTATTTTTCAATAGTTTCTGTAGGGAAACCAGTTCAAATACATTTCTATAGTAAAATCATTTTCATTGCATTTACATTATACATATAATAATTTTATTCTGTCAGTAACACTTGCCTCAGTTTTTAATTACTGACAATCATTTTCTTCCTGATTTTTAAATATAGTGAAATTATAAGCATATATTTCTATTGTAAAATTATTTGTAATACATTTGCATTAAATATCCTTATTTTGATTATAAGTAACCTTTACAATAATTCTTGACTACAGACAATTCTTATCAATTCCTTCCAGATAATCAATATAATCAACATGCAGACTGAATAACGGATTTTCCCCAGACAATTTTTTGGGGTTGAAAAATTTGAGAATTTTTTTTTTTTTTATTAAATTTTATTCTTTTTTATTTTTAATTCCGAGTATTGTTTTGATTGCATTTTTAGATGGGTAAAAGATTTTTAAGCTAGAGACATCGAGATACATTTTTGTGTGGATTTTCTGAATTAGTTTAAGCTCATTAACTAAAAATATGCCACTGGGTCCCACTAATGACCAGAGAACTTCTGGTAGCTATAATCCAGTCTTAAGTAATGACAAGGAGACGAATAAGTAGACATTTGGTGAATAATAAAAGAATTTAGTTGGTTTCTTTGATTAATGGCATATCAGTCTTAGTGGTTAAGCTTAAGCCATCCTTGTGGGACAGTATTATTTAACTCACAGCAAGTTATTTATAACTCTACCAAGGGTATTAGTCCAAAAATGAATATAATAGCGCGACAGGGGTTCGAACTCGCTTACTATGAAATCGGAGTCTAGTACGTTTCTCACTACGCCACGGAGACTCCCCACCCTAAATTTATATATCAATTTTATACCAAGACCAAGATTTACCATTTGTAGTGAACCATAATTACAAATCATTCCGGACAGTCGCCAATATTTTTTGCTTTAAGCGCAATTTTGAAGTTATTCCTCCATTGTTTTTTTAAAATGAGATATGAACGTTCGCGGGTTATGTTATGCCGAATCCATCCTTGTAGAA